>CM051029.1:57457292-58079792 GCA_027627225.1 Congeria kusceri
AATGCTCCGTTTGTATACGACAGCAATACACCTATCAATATTCCTCCCCCCCCCCCCCAGGGGGAGGGATCGGCACGCTGACCCAGAGGAATTGGACTTATTTTATTTTTGTTGGTCTAATTCTCTACCCTAGAGAAAACCATTTTTGTCTAAATCCCCCCAGTGGGAGATGCTTGGTGTATCAAATAGCACAGGGCGCAATATTACCTGGATCTCAAGTCCAACAAAAGTATATTTTCCGGGACGGTCTATCATTCGGCGTGTTAAATTCCAACCTGTCGGGAATCGCCTTCAGTCTAAAGTCACGTATATGCCCGCCGCCCGCCGCCAAACCCCGCCCCGGGGGGGGGGGGGGGGCGGGGCGGGAATACTGATAGGTGCATAAAACATAATGGACATCTTTTTGGTTCACACCGGGCACAAAACAAACCAGGTGTCACTTCTAGGTCACCAAGTCACCAGGTGCCTGCCTGCCTGCTGGTCGGGTCGGGTCGGGTCGGGTCGGGTCGGGTCTGTCTGTCTATCTGTCTGTCCAGCCCTTTAAGAAGGACAAATACATTCAAAGCCAATATATTTAAATAATGCTAAAATTAGTGGTGACCGAATTAAATGAAAGACCGACAAACGCTTAACCCTGTTTTAGATATTAAACTACTTACCAGTATTTTAACAAAACAAAGAGCTTACTAAACATGTCATACCTGTGACATGTTCAATATATAAACAGTTTAAAGTAGTTTGAAATGAATTGCTAATCTTCACTTGAATGCACAATGTTTTCCATTTACTTTCAACCATGCATAAAATATAACCCAATTTTAACTTGTTATCGTGAAATTTGTTAAGCATTACGCGTTTTAGTTTGACTATTTAAAACCTGCATAAGTTTAGTAATTTAATGAATGCAAATTTCAGAATGTTTACAAATTACAGATTTTACACACCTTTTTAAGGTGAACATACCTGTGGAAAGTGTTAATCCAAACTTTCAGGCGTAACAATTATGGTGATAAATCCAAACTGAGAACAACACAAAGTTTTTCACGTACAATCCTTATTCATAAACACAGATGTTTCAAATAACACGAGACCTGTTTCGAATTTGATAAGGAATATGCATTCTTCGTAAAAATCCTTTTTGTTCAACATATAAACATGGTCCAAATAAATCCACTGCCATTCAGAATTATTGATCGAACTACTTATGTACTTGTTGAACAATCGATAGGAATGTACTAAATTGCAGTCTACTTTTTCATATTTATTTACAATACATTGTTCGCGCTTTTATCTTCGTTACGCATCCAAATTAAGGTGTCAAATTTGCACGTCCCGACTTGAGAAAAAAGACTTCTTATCTGGCTGGTGATAATTTAGGAAAATAAAACATATCTCTCCACAGTTTGCTATGTTTAAAGGTAGAGGTCCGATTTTGTGACTTTCAACTATTGAAATAACTAAGAAGTAGCAAACTTATCTGTTATATTTCATTTAAGAAATAATTTTCGATTTTTCGTCGTTTATTGGCCAGTAAACAACGATCTGGAGTTATAATGCGTAGGTATTAAACTACGAGGGCGTTTCATAGCCACGCATCAGAACAACAAAGAGTTGTTTATTGGCAAATAAACAACGATAATGCGAAACTTATTTTGATTATAACATGATTTGAAATTTATTTTTGCAATTGTAATTGGAACTACTATTTATTTTGCTCCGCTCAGAATCGGGACTTCTTTTTGCGTTTTTTTTATGGGTGGTTTGACAACGATAATTGTATTCTTTGTCTATAGATAGCTTAGAGAGTATCATGTTAGAATTGGATTTATTACGTCGCGTTTGCAGCTAAAAAGAGAGTTTATAAAAGGAAATTGGTAATATTAAACCAATATTTTATTTTGGTTTTGTGTCATATATTACTTTTTAAAGTAAGGAGTGCGTGCACTTGAGCAGATTCAGAAGGAATTCGAAGCTTTTTATGTAAATATTTAACGTAAACTTTTCACATTTCATTTTCGTTTTATGACATTTTATTGTGCCATTTTATGTTAGATTCGAAATAGTTTTCGCATTATCGTTGTTTATCGACCAATAAACACCGATTTGCCCTTCTAGTGCGGTATAGTAGATGACTAGGGCTAACGCCCTCGTGGTTTAATTTATGCGCATCGGAACTCCTAATCGTTGTTTATAAGCCAATAAGCAACTCTAAATCGAAATGTATTTCTTAAATATATAGTATATTAACTTTTCAAAGTAAGTTCAGTCACTTTAAAGAATTCAGAAGGAATTTGAAGCCACGGTATATTTAAATATTAAACGAAATTTTTTTAAATTACTTTCGTATAAAATGTTTTGTTTTCACAATCTCAGTATGTGACACATTTTACTAATGCTTGATAACATTCCGACCTGTGCAGTCCGCACAGGCTAATCATGGAGGACACCTTCCGCTTTTATGATATTTTCTGTTTCAGTGAAGTATCTTCTAAACATAAATGCAGTGTAGGCGGAAAGTGTTGTCCAGGATTCGTCTAAGCGTACAACACAGGCTAATCCAGGACGACACTTTCCGCACATGCATTCAGCCCAATTTTCTCACGACATGTCTCAATTATATTTAATTATATTCAAACATCGTGAATGTCTACGTTCATTGTCAAAAACGAAATATAAAACCAATGTTACACAAAGATCTATAATATGTCAAAATAAAACTTTATTTAATTGCAAAAACAATAAAATATAATGATAAAATATAACAGAAGCTCGATAATTTATTTCATGAAAAACATAAATAAATAAAAATATTATACCTTAATTGCGACTCCAATGAATGTAGATCCTGATCAAGATATTCGCAAATCCACCTATTTATTTCAGCATAAAACATGTCAAACTACCATTAAATATCTTAGGTAAAGGCGAGCATCGAACAAATTCTTTCATCCATATCATCTATTGAAATCATGATTGTTGGAGTTAGTCATTGACGTGTAAAACATCGTTAAACATAATGGTCGAGTTTGACCTTACACATTGGTCAAGTTGTGGCAAAACTTTACGTAGTGGTCATTTAAACCCTTTAAACCGAATCTGGTAAGTCGTTGTTATTGTAATATTTCGTTAAATGAATTTTTCATATTGTTGTTTGTTATGAATAGTATGTTTCGAGCCACTAGTTTTGTTATTGTAAAGTATTACGGTTTAAAATAAGCTAATTCATATTCACGTATTTATTACTGCTCTGTCATAATTTTGTAAGTTAAAATTTGATTTCTTTGACGATTTTAAAACGTATACTTTAAAGCACTAATAGTAATAACTTACAGTGGATGTATCCTGATCGTTCACTACGGACGCACATTGCCTGCATTTTACACATAAAATGAGATGGCTTTGCATTTCAAAGTTCTATTGTTAGTTGTCAGGCGTAGCTTCCGTTAGGAACAGAAGAACAGAACAGAAATTTTATTTTTTCACTTAAACAATACATGTTTATCGTGAAATAAACAAATAATATACATAATTTAAGTATAGAACAAAGGTTTGGCAAGTTTGTCAATTTGTAATAGATAAATATGGATGGACGTAATGACTAACAACGATGCACAAATATATTGTATTTAAATATACCTATCACGGAACATATTTAAAGAACCGTTATTTGGAGCATGCTTATCGATGTTTAGAACATAAACCTATATTAATATCAATAGTAGTAAATAATAGTACGAAGGAAAAACATCGATGCTTATACATGCAATTTGAAGGAAAAATACAGCACTATATGCATTTGTTTGTTAATGATACGAACTGAGTGTCAATGTTTCAATGTCTCAGAATTTATAACAACATAAATTTTATAAAAATCACTGCTTGCATGTTTGTATTTATATAGATTTACGTTGCTAACATTTTAATTTCAATAAAGTAGTTATGGCTAAAATGTAACTAGTTGCCATTTATAATCGAAAATCTTTGTTTGAATGCCTCGCAGATGTATTTACTTAATAACAATATCTATTTTTTATTGTTTGTTGAAAGAAGTTGTATAAACTTAAACATACTAGCACGGATTCTATAATACCGCTTAATGTATTGTTTCGTAAATTTTGATAAGGAGCGCAGACAAAAATAAAATGAAATTCATCCTCGATATCCGAGCTATTACATATTTGACATAGTCTTTGGTTACGCTCAACCTGTTGGCCTCCATATCTGCCTGAATTAATCCTTAAATAATGCGCAGAAATACGAATTTTAGTAATAGAAGTTCTTAATTTTCTACAATTTATTTCATTTAGATATGACTCAAGGCCAATATTATCTTTGACATTTCTATATAACGTCAAAACACAATTTTTTGCTAACGATGCTCTCCATTCCTGTAAATATTGATCAGTCAAACGCTGTTTAAACATCGAAATAAAAGCATTTACATTAATATCATGCAAGTTCAACCACCAAACATCTAAAAAGCCATGTTTTTCCAGAAGCTGTTTTACGTTTGCAAACCAGTTTGGTTTTCCGTTTTCAACATCTCTCAGAGACATATTTACGATAGTTTTAATAATAATATTTTCAGAGCTACATAGTTTGAATAAATATTTAAGTATCCTAACATATCTATTTATGTACAGGGGATATCTGCCAAGTTCAGAGTAGATGGCTATATTACTTGTAGATTGTCTTACACCTAGTAGTGTTTTGCAAAATTTAATATGTATTCTTTCCAATGTATGTGATTTTGAAAAACCCCACACCTCGCAACCATACGACATAATAGGAGAAACAAAAGAATCAAATAATTGTACAGCAGTTTTAGGCTTTGTATCATAATTTTTCAGGTTTGTTATGAGATTATTCATTGCTTTTAATGCTTTTCCCTGAAGAGTTTGTATATTCGATTCAAAGCTGCCAGTATAGTTTAATGTAATACCAAGGTAGTTAAATTCGTTCACGTTATCGATTAATTCGTTCCCGTAAAACCATGTCTCACCCCTTTTTAGTCCGCCCCTTTTTCTGAAAACGACAGTTTTTGTTTTGGCAACGTTTACCTCTAATCCCCATTTGTTGCAATATTCATATAATTTATCAAGAGACAACTGCAACTCCTGTGGCGATGAGCCTAAAATTGCCATGTCATCCGCAAATAATAACATTGTCAAACAGATATCTTGTAAGCTTAGGCCACTGTGAATAGTATGCTGTAGATGCATTTCTAAGTCTTCGACGAATAGAGAAAATAGGATCGGTGAGGTTATCTCCCCTTGGCGTAAACCTATTGATAATTCAAAGTAATCGGAGACTGAGTTACAATGTTTCACGCATGATTTAACCGATTGGTACATGTTGCGTATAATGCGAAGTAATTTACCATTTAATCCTACTCCGTGGGGCTTTAGCCAGAGAGCATTTGGATATATTGAGTCAAAACAAGATTTGAGGTCCACGAATGTGCAATATAAGCGCTTATTTTCCTGCTGTACTAATTTTTGTATCACATATTGAAGTATAAAAACTGCGTCAATGGTTGACCGCCCCTTTCTAAAACCGAACTGGGCGTCGGAAATTACATTGTTTTCCTCGCACCATTTAGTGATCCGTTGGTTTAATACGCAAGTAAATAATTTTCCAAAATTGCTGAGCAAAGTAATATCCCTATAGTTTTTCGCGTCATTTTTATCTCCCTTTTTAAATATCGGGATAATTATTCCCTTTGTCCACGCATCTGGAAAAATACCAGTATTAAATATAATATTAAAAATTTGTGTAATGTAGCCTACTAATATATCGCTGGCTTCGAGGAAGTATTCGTTTAAGAGTTTATCACCCCCGGGTGATTTATTACGTTTCAACAATAATATTGCCTTGGTGACTTCGTCTAACGTAATTGGTGTATCTAATTTGGCAAAGACTGGGTTAAAATCATTGAAATTGTGATTAATATTAAAATCTTCCGAATTTTCGTCCATATGTTGGCCATTTGTCGTAAACATTGATTTGAAATGGTTTTTAAATCGTCTAGGCGTATATTTGGAGTAGGCATACTTTTGTTAGTTTTAAAATAATTCCAAAAGTCTTTGGGTCTTTTTGATATCAAATAATTCGAATTCTTGTGTCCTTTTTAGCTTGTACGCTCGATGTTTTTTCTTTACTGTGTGTTTGTAATGTTTTCGTTTAGTACATAGCTCCAGGCGATCAGTAGCTGTACCTGTCCTATTGTATTTTTATATAACATTTTCGCTTCTTTGCAACTAAAATCAAACCATAGCTTTGAGTCATTTATACATGTAGAAACAAACTTATTTCTAGACGTAACACGCTTAGTTGATCGGTAACCTCTCTTAAAATGTTTGTAAATGTATTTACAAGGTCATTGATATCATTGTTATTATCTGAATGATTTGCTAGTAACATATTCAGATCTGGCAATTTGTCAATAATGCCGTTTCTATAAATTTCCTTTTCGCTATTCTTCCATTGTACTAATTCACACTAGTACTCTTCATTTTTGTCTACAGAGATATTGTTGCAGAGTAATTCGAATGACAGCGGTGCGTGGTTATTATATTCGTTAAAATCCCATACTTTAAAATTATTAATAATAGAAAAATATTTTTCTTTTAACGACAAATAATCTATTACACTCGCCCCCATTCTATTATAACAAGTTAGTTTCCCAATACCAAAGTCATTTCCTAAACGGCCGTTCGCAACCCTAAGCGAGGTAGCTTTACAAAGTTCAATTAGTTTGTTGCCATGTGAATTATGTCCCTTACCTAGTGACTGACGTGGCAGCGGATTATCGACCTCGTACTCAAAAGTATCAATATCAGGTACATATTTATCACAAGCAATATAATCCAACTTGCCAGATATCCGTGCATTCAAGTCCCCAGCCACTAGTACAGTGCCCAATGATTCGAAATTAAGGATGCCATTTTCTAAGGAATAAAACAAATCTTGATCAATAAGATAAGATATAGGCGATCCTTCACCCCACATATATACTGCTGCAAGATAATTATCAGTAGATTGATTAAAGAAACACTTGTCAAATTTTAACCAAAGAATAGTATCATGCACATTTTTTACAACAGAAATACCATTCGTTAAGTAATCGCGTACATACAAAACAATACCACCACTATTTCGTTTAGCATTACGATGTCTAAACTTTCTATAAAAATTAAAGCATTTAAATCCTTCCAACTGAATTTTACTCGATTTGCAGGTCCGAGATTCAGTTAAAATAATAACATCATGTTGCGATATGAAAGAAGTGAATTCGGAATCGTTTCTCTTACTGTCACTGAGTCCGTTACAGTTCCATATCAGCACCTTGAGCCCATCCGGCACTCCCTACGTGTCTCGCACCGGCTTCCCGTTCACATACAGCGTGTCGTACACCACGTAGGCCTCGTTTCCGGCCGCCTTTTCCTGCCGAGCCTTCCTGAACAGGATTCGTCGTTTCGCTGTTATTTCCGGTGGGAACTGCTCTGCTACATAGGAGTTGGTTCCTGCGAGGTTTCTGCTGCATTTTCGTACCAGCTCCCTGTCCGCAAAAAGATTGAACTTGCACACTATTCCCCTGGATCTTCTCATGCCGGAAGTCGCGCCCCCAGCCGGATGTGACGCCTCGACGGGGCCACCAACTCGATGTGCTCTTTCAATCGTTATCCCGTCCACTACATTTTGGGCAAGCTTGAGTTTGTTGACCATGAAGGATCTAAGCAGCACTTCCGTTTTGGATGGGGTTTCACCGGCCTCCTCTGGTATATTTCCAAATATAAGATTGTTGCGCATAGACTGTGAGCGCAAATAGTTCAGATCGTCGGCCATTTTGTTTTTATCTTTTTCCAAGAACTCTATTTTGCGCCGTGCTTCCTCTAGGTCCATTTCCGCCGTGTCCAGTCTGTTGCTGACTTTGTCAATTTTATCGTTGGTAACTTTAGACGTTGCGTCTATAAGTAGCCATAAGTTTTTCAGTTCATTTTCAAAATTTTCAACTTTCTTATCAAGCGACCCCAATTTCGCTCCTATTTCCACAAGTGTAATGTTCATTTTACCCAGCAGTGCAACTATGTCCGCATTTGATGGCAATTTCCCTGCCTGTTTTTCGGCCATGTTCGTCTCCGATGTACTACTTGTAGTAGTAACACGCAATTTTCTGAGTTGTTGTCAGCGTTCTCATTCAATAATATCTCGAACGGATTAGATGTTGACACGTTTGATTGTTGGTCGTACAAAACTGAGTTCGTCTCACGCAAAAGCCGGCTTATTTCGACCGATGAATTGCCCGGGGGCGAATCTCCAAATCTGAATATTTTGCTTTCGTTGAGTTCGTCATCTGCTTCACTACGTTTCTTCTGTTTTCTTCCTTTTCCAGCACCCATATTACTCCCGTTTTTGATCCATAATCAGATCCATAATCATACCTGATAATTCCGAATAAGTGTATCCAAAAATTTTGAAAATCGAACCACAAATACCAAAGTTATGATCAAAAGTAACTCCAATATGAATAACACGTTCTAACACATCGGCGTCCCATACGTGCCTATACATTTTTTCCAGAGATGAACAATTTTAATATGCCAAAAATGCAATAAAAACAAGAGGGGGATGGGGGTGAGGGAATCTTTTTTGGCTGTGTTGATACGTCATTGTTTAACGAGTCGATTACGTTAATATGAAACAAATTTCATGAAACACACGCTTATTTTACAATTATTTTGTAGAATCGGCGTTTAGCTGAAGTTAGTTGTTCCTGGCCCAAAGTATCGCTTACAGCGTCATTTTGTGGATTCCGCCTATTGTGCCTATACATGTTTTGAACCCAAGCTACGCCCCTGGCTCTGTTTTATTGTTGTCATGAATCGCATATAGACTTTGATTTTTTGCTTGATTCAACGGAAATCCGGATTTAAATATCCTGTTCAACCTGAAAATCCCTGAACGAATTACAGTCTAAACGCGATACTACATGACGGCATACTACGAATCCCTGAACGAATTACAGTCGAAACGCGATACAAAGAATCGCGATACTACGTGACGGCATACTACGAATCCCTGAACGAATTACAGTCGAAACGCGATACAAAGAATCGCGATACTACGTGACGGCATACTACGAATCCCTGAACGAATTACAGTCGAAACGCGATACAATGAATCGCGATACTACGTGACGGCATACTACGAGTCCCTGAACGAATTACAGTCGAAACGCGATACAAAGAATCGCGATACTCCATGACGGCATACTACGAATCCCTGAACGAATTACAGTCGAAACGCGATACAAAGAATCGCGATACTACATGACGGCATACTACGAATCCCTGAACGAATTACTGTCGAAACGCGATACAAAGAATCGCGATACTACATGACGGCATACTACGAATAAGGTTGCAGGTCCTGCCCGAATTCCTTATATATTTAACTATAAAAAGATGCGATACTACGAAATCGCGATCGAACGAAAGATGCGATTTTTCGAATTGATTTTCTGCCCATCGTTAGATTTTCATTCAAAATTAACGCGATACTACGAATAAGTTTGCAGCTGAGACTTTCGCACCTTATCGAAAAAGTTTTCACACCTACCCCAAGCCAGTCTTTTTGTTGAAAGGATATCGCTCATGGTAAACGGCTGTATAAACAAAGGCCCAGTCATTTATACCGTAAACTAAAATATCATACTATAATGTAAACGCACGTCTAGATATGAGAATCTTAACTGGCTGGTGTGTTTGTTTTGGGTCTGTATACATTCCGCATGTATGTATTAAAATGTTGTTATAAACTTTGAAATACAATATATTAACATTTATTTAATTCATGGTAACTATTATTCATTCTTAATTTAGGCTTGTCGCACAGGAGTGCACAACACTAAATTGTGTAAAAGAGGCGATACTCCGAAATATGCGATACAACGAACAATTCTGTATCTCCCTTGACTATTCGTAGTATCGCGTTTCGACTGTATATTAAATGCCAAATATCATATAGCTGTTGTTCGTCAATCTGATTACATATTATATTCAACTTAATTCTCAGTTTAGCCAGCATATGTCGCACGCACGGTTACGTATAAATGTAACTTGTTTTATTATAAACTATATAACATCCATTTGTTAATATTAACATTATCGTACTGAGCGTAAAAAAATGTTGTTGTTTTTTTAAGGTTAAATGCCCAAAAATATAAGGGTAGCTTGGTAGGGAATTAGTTGTTATTCTTTTATTTGGTAAATGATGAACTTGAGGATTCTAAAACGCGAAGAATATTCAAAACATGTCTCTGATATCATAAAACATTGTGTTGAAGTGGATGCTATTAAAACAAAACACTTGTTTAGAAAAACAACAACATTTAATTTTTGGAAAAAAGTAAGATGAAAAAAAAATATCTGACCCGCTCAATAAAATGTTCCAATATCGGGGCATTTTTTAGGGTAGATCGGGTAACCTGAAACACATAATTTTGTACGCTTAAAGATTATGTGTATTTAGATGGAACCACTTTAGTATTCAAATGGAAACGTTTCAAATGTTCATCATTGATAACTTAAAGATTTCACACTACTATAAATTGTATTTAAAGGGACTATGTCATTGAAAAGGGCCTCAAGGGGTGAAATGTCTAAAAAATGTCTGAAATTAAAATATTAATACCGGCATATAATAATGGTTAAAACAGGGTATATATTATGGGAAAAGAGAATATGCATTCTAAGATAAAAATAAATTTATAATAAGGGTCGTGTTTGTTTGGCCCTCCAAGTTCATGTTTACATTTTAATGTCAGAATTGTGGGCATTTTATATAACCATATTTTACTTACTATTTGTTAACAAACAGAATAGAGCAGTTGGTTAAAGCGCTGTCTACTGCCATTTGTTCGTATGGCACCTTAGACGAATTCGATACCCACTTGGGGTTTTATTTTCCCAAACTTTTTGAAATTGATTTGTTTGTATCAACTATCTCATTGTGTATTATATTATATATTATTATTTTAATGCAAATGTCTTAGTGTAGCTTATTTCTATCAAATAATATCATTTATAATGCAATACGAATCTATTTTTTTTGGTTGACATAGTCCCTTTAATTTACCATTTCAATGACAAACGTTTGAACACATGTGCATGAACTAGTATAACAATTTGATGGATATAAACGTCTAGGCGGATTAAACGCATACAACAATCTCATTTAAAAATAATATTTAACGTTACAACGCATGTGCAACTGCCATGGATGATAGTCTTACGATATGTATACATGTATTTAATCAATTATTTTTATTAATATTTAATCGACACTATATGAACACGCTGCAAAACCTTACCTTACAGATTATATAACAAATAACTTGTGTGTAGATTGGTCATGAAATTATTTCTAAGACCATTCCCCCCCTACCTCTGATTCAAGTAGGGCAGTTGTCAGTTACTGGCATAAGTATGTGCACTTAGTACAGTTTAATCACTGAGATCGGCTAAGCTTGCCCAGGAAAAGTGTGAGTAGGTTAACTGACCGCCATGATATAACTGAAATACCGTTAAAAACGGCGAAAAATCAAAACAAACAAAAACAATAATAAGGACGTGAAAATGAAATCACATGAAATTCATAACCATAACATGAATTCGTGGAAAATACTTCAAAATTCAGTAAATATATAGTAATATATGCAATGTATACATCTGAAAGCTGACATTCACGCATACTTAGATTTAGTAGGTGTATTAAGAAATCGGCCTGGAGCGAACTTCTTCTTTACTTTGCAAGCTACGAGTTAGAAAATAGATAAATTACTGCGCTTCGCTCGCTGAGCAGAGCGGCTTCCCGCTATTGATGCTACTTTCTATGAATAGATGACAAGAAATAGATCCGACTTAAAACACTAATAAACAATGATAACAATCCATTTACTCCACATCTACAAGTGAATTCATGTTATGTCTATTCACATAAGTATAATAGATTGTTTGTGCTGTTGATTGGTTAACTGCGTATTACATCGTATTGCGTATGTTGAACAACAGTCAGTACTTCTAGCGGAGCGATCGTAACCACTCGATTGATGATTGCTTTTGTTTTTGACGTATGCATAAGAATTATGGAAAAGCATTGTACTTCTAAAGAGAGTTTTGAATGTATTTAACTAATTAAACTTATTTTTATTTAAATTGGTATTTACCGAACATAGCGCTTGTGATAAAAAGCACTGAATATTGAATCGAACTTGTACGGTTCATCGACTATTTTTACCCGTTGTAGATTGACTTGTATGCATATAACTCTGTTTGCTTTTTAAATAGTTTGCACAAATATATTTGCCTCCCACGAATTACAAAAAAATAATGATGAGAATATCGTAGATAAATAGCATTGAATTAGACGCGCACTATATTAGTTTTAATTTGCAAAAAAAAGTGCCTTGGATCTCCATCTTCAATTAGATCAAATACCAGCTTATACCAATTTATTTTCAGTAGAGTGTATAGTTATGAGTTTCGATATTTTTTTTTGGTAGAAATGATATAACAGACAGGTGACTTACTTCAATAAATGTTTCTTATAATAAAAATACTCTCATAATTCATTTGCTCTTACTTTCTTTTCTCGCCAACAGTCTTTCTACTCTGTCAGCGTTTTGATTCACTTTACAAAATGCAGTTAACTGTTGTCCAATTCCAAACTCCTCGCAGCGGTTACCTCCCCTATCGGTTAACGGTAACCACTGCCATCACAAGTTAAATCCTTCCAGATTTGGAAGGATTACGTGTTTGTAACTTTTACTTATTTAATGCAACTAAGTGCAATTTCCTGCATAATTTGACTTTTTATATATCGTATGCAGTCAATAATGAAAACAGAAAAAGAAAATAACTAATTAAAACCATAAATAGTATCTAGAAGATTTAAATCGATCATCATCACGTGGTTTGATATGACGGCAGGGATTTGATTAGAGCTGTGCTCGGAACCAGTCAACTCTCTGCGCGGAGGTTGGTCCTATTCTTTGCACAGGTGCTGCACACTTCCCTGCCTAAGGGCAATAACTGCAGCTATAACTGTAATCTACAATCAAAGCGCTGAACGCACCGTGGTTGTTAGCTAAATAGACCTTTCTAGCTATTCTAATATCGAATTTTTTTTTTTACCTTTTTAGTTATTCTAGAACCTGCGAGACTGGGTCAATTGTAGGTAATTACAACCTGTCGCTTGTAAGTAAAATGAGCTCAACCAAATGTTCTAATATTTTCAAAAAGAGCTGTCTCAGGACAGCGCGCTTGACTATTCAACCGCTTTGTCAGAGTTATTGGCCTTTATAATGAAAAAAGGAGCATAATTCTTCTAAAATGCTGGTCACAGTTATGTGCTGTGGCCAGTGACCTAATATAATGACCTTCAAGATATGTGTGAAGTTTTAATTGAATATCTGTATCGATATGAAGTTGTTGCATGCAAACTTTAACCTGAAATTTCAACAAAGTACAAAAAAGAGGCATATCGGTAATTCTGCTTAATTGCAGGTCAGAGTTAGGGACCTTGGTCAGTAACCTCTCATAATGATCGCGAAGATATGTGTAAAGTTTCAATTGAATATCTGTAGTAGTTACAGAGATGTGGACTTTTTGCACGCAAACCTTAACAAGAGCATTACGCCGACGAATGGGTGAATAGTATAGCTCGAACTATTTGGTAAATAGTCGAGCTAAAAACATATTTGCAAATAGTTTAAACATATTGTCTCGTCACATTTGCGGTTTTCACCCAAAGGCAAGAGCTGCAGCAGTTAAACAGATAATAAACAACACCAGTTAGACAATGTTTTTCACCAAGTTTATTCCATATACCCATATTTTAATCATTTAAACAATAATTGTTCCATATCTAGGATCGATTTTCATCACATCCTACAAAATGATGAAAAAAAATCTACCGTTATACTTTTACGTACTAATATAGGCTACCAGAACTATTCTACAATAAATCATTAAGCATTGTTCCACAAGCCTACTGTTTTTATTGCCTATAAAGTGAGCATGGCATATGTGAAACTACATAATTCTGGAAATACTTACAAAAGCTTTATCAAATACTGAATGCATTGCCATAATTATAGTTAATGGAGTAAAAATACACTTCCAGCATATTGTAATCATAACTTAATACTGAAGACTGTTATATATGCTGACTGGAAAGTTTTATGGGAATACATGTGTCTTGGGCACCATACAAGACTTGAAAAGATTCAAACTTGCAAAAAGATTCAAACTTGAGACAACAATAGTGACACGGCTAGTTGATAAAGCTCTTATGAACAATCTTAACTTAACATGAACTTAGTGAAATTTGAAATTTCAAATGCCGTTATTTATTTCAACAATTTACATGCTTGCTTTCAAAAGCATAAAGTAAAGAAACAACTGTTAAATATTTTTTCTATGAAATAAAACCATAAAATGCAAATTAAACTAAAATGAAATGAACACCCCACACTATAAGTTTTCTTCTTGAAAACAATCTTGTACTTTAAACACTGATTCACAGAATGGCTTATGTGCATTTTTCTAAATTTGTTGTCTCAGATTCCAAGCATGACAGTATACAGTATGTAATGAAGCAGAAAAATACTCTACAGACTTAATTGTTGTATGCTTTCCTATGTAGATTTTTTATAAGTCAAGATTATGAAATATGTAAAAAAAACAACGAAAATCTGTGAATAAGTCCCTTTTGATGTTGTACTGAATAATTCACTTGTGTCACAGGTAATGGTGGATTTCTAGCCAGATTTCAAAATTCCGAAACACAGAATTCATTTTTAACCATCAGGCAATATGTAGGCAGTGTGAAAATCAGAACAAGATATAAACAGGAAATACTTAGATATAAAGGATACAATAGTTGATATGCACCACTGAAATGGGCCATCATGAAATAATTGGCATTGCTGAATTATTGAACATTTCAACCTGCCAGTGTTGGTGTATGCTAAATAAGGCTGGCACTAAGAAGTGAAAATGGCCAAATTGTTCAATTTCGCAAAAACACGTTTCCCAGAATTTTTTTTAAAATGCCTCATTTTCAAATAATTTTTAAAGTTTTAGTAGCTTTTGCCTAAGTTGCCTACTGGTAACGATAACACAGCTAGAACAATCATACTGCTCGACCCTATAAATTAAGAGATGCTATGAACTACTAACAATCGAAGAATTACTTATACCTTACATGTAACAGAAGAAAAACAACTTCGGTGTAATTATTTTTAATGAACATACTTCGTTACTACATGTACCATATTTGACCAACTTACTGGAACATCATTGTCATGATTAAATGAATATTACAAAGCATATGACTTGTCTGACAATCATGTTTAAAACAAAGATATGAATTAAAATGTCATGTGAGGTTTTACATGATGAAGATGATACAATAAATGCTTAAGACGAATTGAACGCACTGATATGACTGAATTTCCCATAGGGATATATTAAAATATTTTCATGTACAAAATGGTGATGACTCTGAAAATGGAGATTGCTATATACATGTCACATTCGGGACAAGACTGACAAAATGTAAAATTTCCAATGGAACTTAATTGACATATCATAAAAGAAGACATTTTACAGAAGTGCAAGCATTAATACCACAGTGTAATTCAATATTTTAAAGAAATGAAAATGATACAAGCTCAACAAAGCACGGTAACAGATTGAAGATTTTTACAATTGTATTAAAGAAGTCCTGCTGATGCTATGAAAAATCTGACCAACATTTATTTGTTTTAACTTCCAAACAAAACATGCTAGTCAAGCAAGGGTCACGATATGATATTCCTTATATAGCATTACTGTACTACGATAGCAGTCAAGTGAAGAAAAATGTACAAACTTATCAGAGTATTATTTATCATGACAAAAATATGTTTAAATCTGAAAAATACTTGTACACATCATTTTACATCTATACACTACAAATAATGTGTCAGTTCACATTTATACTAATGATATGTCAAAGCAAAAACAGTTACTGCATTATTCGGATGCAAGATACACTCAAGTGACCAATTGATCTCAACACGTCTTCACAGAATTTACATATGCATTTTTTTTCTAACATTTAAACAATAACATGTTTATTTGTGAGTTTGGTTTTCATATTTTTCGTCAATCAAGCATAAAAACAAAACATTTGACATCAAACACTGAGAAGATTTCTTTTGTGGGTAATGATTACATGTATTGACCAATGAAAACGCTTATACCATCTGAGTTTTAACCAAAATCATTGGCCAATGAAAATGCTTGTTACATCTGAGTTTTAATTTGGAATGGCTTATATTGTGTGAGCCAATTATTTTAAATGAAATAACAGAAATAGAGCAACTTTTGCACATCTTGTGCACACATATTACTATTTGTGTACTTCATTACAGTAGCATTAGTATAGAAAGTAACTACCACAATAGGAGAAAGTAACTACCACAATAGAAGATTTGAGGCGTGTCGTGGCAATATGGGGCTTAATGCATGTGCATCGTGTCTTCCTGGATTAGCCTGTGAAGTCCGCACAGGCTATTCCTGGACAGCACTTTCCGCCTCCAGAGGATTTATGTTTAGAAGAGACTTCCTTGAAACAGAAAATACCATAAAAGCAAAGTGTCGTCCCGGATCAGGCTGTGTGGACTGCACAGGCTAATCCGGGACGACACTTTACGCACATGCATTAAGCCCAGTTTTCCCACGACATGCCTCATTTATTTGAGTTATAATTTCACCTAGTTTCTTTCATAAGAAACACCCATTAAACACCCAGAAATAATATTAAATATACAATCTAAACTGAACAACACAAAATATAACAAAATAATGTACTAAAATTCTGCCGAAATTTAGGTAAAAAATAAAATAAAAACAAATACAGATACAACATCAACTTATGTAAAGTATGACTCTACAAATACATGTATTGCATAGTAAGTTGCATGGTAAACAAAGCATCAATTTGGTGGAATACTCAGTTATTTCCCTTGGTTGTTGCATTGTTCAAATGTAACTTTTGCATGGTAAACAAAACATTCATTTGGTGAGACACAGTTATGTCCCTTGGATGTTGCGTCGTTCGAATGTAAATTTAATGCGGATTCTCATGTCGGCTCGATGAACCCTGCAAGATGTCCAGTGACTAGGAAAGTTCTCAGTTTTAAACTTAAAGGCAGGGGTGTGGAAATCATGTGCCCGACTTGTCCGACGCGGATAATTTCACTGTCGGACAAGTGATTTTGTCCTGTCTACTTGTCCATGGACAAGTACAGTATCAGGGTGTAAAAATTATTTTTAAGTTGGACGCTAATTATCGTATTATTATACCATTATACATTTGAATGACAAATTGTGATTTATTTATAATTTAATGAAAAAATATATCAGGGAGGCCTGAATAAAAACTGTTTTTGTTTGGACAAGTGACTGTTGTTTGCGGACAAGTAGATTTTTGCAATGAACTTGTCCATGGACAAGTTAATAATTTTGATATTTCCTGACCCCTGTTAAAGGACTTGTTAACAGATTTTCTTATTTATGAAAAATGTCATTAAATGCTTAACTGCAAAAACTAAAGCATCTCGAATAGATCTACAATAAATATTATATAAAGAAAAAAAGGTAAATTTATACATTTACTTTCGCTGGGACTCTAACCCAGGACTTTCGGGACAACAAATTTCATGCACTAACCACTCGGCCATTCAAACTTATAAATTTGGTAGTGTATTTTTAATGTTATGTAAGTGATATATGTGTTTTCCAAAATACCGATGAAAAGTGTTACAAACTCTTTATAATTTTATCCATTTTGATTGATGATTATTCATAAAAGAAACTATATTTCCAATAATATTTCTTAGTCATGAGTGTTATTTCGCGTGTTTGTATATAATGTAAAATTTCTTTTTGGGATCTAAGACAAAACTTTTTGAAAATTGTCAATTTGCCAATCTGTGAACAGGTCCCTTTAAGCCTAATCCAAAATCATTGACCAATGAAAACGCTTGTTACATCTGAGTTTTAACCAAAATCATTGACCAATTAAAACGCTTGTTGCATCTGAGTTTTAACCAAAATCATTGACCAATGAAAACGCTTATACCATCTGAGTTTTAACCAAAATCATTGGCCAATGAAAATGCTTGTTACATATGAGTTTTAATTTGCAATGGCTTATATTTAAGATTCAGACCAAGTTAAAGTTCAATATCCAGGGTGTGGTCAACTCTAAAGGGAATTCAAGGTAGTCACATCTAGTAGTGTTAAAGTTTTTATTTTTACCAAAACTTTCACCAATAAGCATTGGACAACTTTTTACAAAAATACATACATCAAAACACATTCTCCAAAAGTTTTATTTTTAAGCATAATGCATGTATATGGAGAAACATAACACTCATGATGTTGTCCATCAAAGACGATACTCCGCTATACTCGTACCTTGAACATCCACAGTGGTACAATATATTATCAAAGATAAAAACCATATTATGCAATACTGGACTTTGTATTATACTCTGGTCGAAATACTTCTGTCTTTCTCTCATACCATTCTGGATATTGCCAATATGTAAAAGAAACTAATGTTTTGCTATACTGCAAATTCCTACACTATATTGAACACGAAACAGGTTAACATAAAGAGACTGTTAAATTCATCATGTTCAGTATATTATTTTCCTCACAACTTCCAATCCATGTTCCAAGCTGACATAATACTCATGTAAAATATCTTGTGTGTTCATCGGGACAGTTCTTCCTGTAGGCACTTCATCTTCGTTATTACAATCACCACAATTCGTACACCACAAAACCATCCATTGTCATATCACTTTAAAATACCTGACTAAATCATAACCATCTATTTATAGTTATAAACTAAAACCCATGCTAACCCTGTCCTTTAAATGTTAAAAAATAAAATGAGAGCAGGCCTATACAATGAACATGATCGCCCACTAATGTTAAACACGTCTGTCAATCATCACGGCGTGTTGGTGATTCGCTAAAAGAACACTTTCCTCCCCTTGGGATCAGCGCTGGACGACGGTGGACTGCTGGACGTGGAAGCAAATCTCTCGCTCAGTGAGGTGGATGTCTGTGAAGGAAAATGGTACAAAACATGAGCCAGGTCAGTTGTTGATAAGTGGGTAGAAGTGGGATTTAATTTATTTTTCAGAGGCGCGGTTACAGAATTATTCCAGTGCAGCAAACTACTCTGTCCCCATTTAAAGGTGACACTAAAAGTCTAAAAGTCATCATAAAATTTTCCAAATATATTAAGCAATTTTAAGCCTATTTTAAACAAAAATATCGCCATTCAGAAGAGGGAAATCACCTGAAAAATCATAACCATAGCTATACAGTTGAACCCTGCAATCAAAGTCATTGGGACCTACGAAAATAGTTAGAAATACGAAAGTTTGAAATAGCGATGTTCTCTATTGTACTCATAATTTTATAGTTTTGAAAATTGCGTGTGCAGTTAAATTACACCATGTGTATATACAATAATGAAGGCTCGTATATAACAATGTAAAGATTGTAAATTTGTCTGCATTGTATGTTACTCACAATTGAAACTCTACCCTATATCAATTAATGTCGATTATTTACCCTTGCGACAATCACCACTTGGTAAACCCGAGAACAATGGCAGGCGTGAAAACTTTACAGAGCGGCGACAGCCAAGTCATCACACATTGGATAGACAGCTTGGGCTTAGGTGTGACGAAATAAACACTGACTGATGATTAGGTGTGAAAAACGAAGTTGGGACCGGAATTTTAGTTCGAAATAGAGATGAATTAGAAATAGGCAAATTCAAATGAATGATTGATATTTTAGTTTTATAAAGGCCAAAAATCGGGACCGAACTGATAGTTCGAAATTGCGATTAATTCAAATTAACGGTGTTAAAAATAGCGGTGTTCAACTGTATTTCAATGCAAAACCAAGGCTACTCATACTTAAATTATAAAGTACATTACATAGCTATGTAGTTTATGTACTAAGCAATCCATGGGTACACATTACAAAGCAGTGGTCTCCTTTAACAACCCCGTATCCCCTTGCAACTCTCTTTGACTAGTAATTTTCTCAATCATGATCAACACTGTTTTGGGTTAAAGAAAAAGTTGTGACAAACTACTGAAGGAAAACAACCTTTAACCCTAGCCGGTATTCACCAACCCATTCTTAGACTTCAGACTAAAGAATAGACTTGAGGCATGTCGTCGGAAAACAGGACTTAATGCATGTGCGTGAAGTGTCGTCACAGAATAGCCTGTGCAGTCCGCACAGGCTAATCCAGGATGGCACTTCCGCCTACAGTGGATTTATGTTTAGAAGAGACTTCCTTGAAACAGAAAATACCATAAAAGCGGAAAGTGCCATCCTGGGTTAGCCTGTGCGGACTGCACAGGCTAATCCAGGACGACACTTTACGCAAATGCATTAAGACCGGTTTTCCCACGACGCGCCTCACTTAGACTCAAGAAAAAATACTTCAGTGTTTGCATATATACTGGGTACCAATGCTGCCTATGTCATTAACAAATCGTTCTAAAAAAAGAATGACGTAAGTGACCATACAATGAGATTGGATTGACAATGTGTTTAGCCAATCAGAAAGCTAGGACTTAATTGTTTGACGGACATGGCTTGTAAAAACATTCGTTTACTGTCAACGGTATTTTTCGGACTTTAATCTAGGTAGGCGTGGTTATAAATCCCACAGCCTATCGTCAATTAGAGATGGTGAATACCAGGCTAGATTAGAGATGGTGAATACCAGGCTAGATTAGAGATGGTGAATACCAGGCTAGATTAGAGATGGAGAATACCAGGCTAGATTAGGGATGGTGAATACCAGGCTAGATTCAACATTAAAGCGCTCTTTGAACATTGCAGTTTCAAGAAGTCTAAGAATAGGTTGATGAATATGGGACCAGTGCCTAGTTGCTCAAAACTTTAACGGACAATTAAGCTAACAGCCGTTAACTTTTGGATGAAGTTTTTGATGTAAATTAAATGTTAAAATTTTAAAACTGGCATTTATTTTTAATAAATTGATAATTGTCAAATGCTTATAAGCAAGTTGCTTGTAATATTAGTTTAATTTACATGTAAAGTTAACAGGCCTTTAGCTAAACCCGCCGTTACAGTTTTGAGCAACTCTGCTGAGATCTCAAAGAGAATGATATAAGTACTTACTGCCTGAGCAAACATGGACTTCTTGAAGACATATTTGGTTGAGGTGGCTGGCTTTAAATTCTGAAATGAGCATGGCTTGTTAATACTACAATTCTGGGAATTATATCATTATATTATTTAACAGCGTTTATCCAAACTACTTTGAGAATTGTACCTGTACCGCAAAATTGGGAAAATTAGCATCGTTTTCAGCCAATTTGGAAATTTATTAAATTTCATCAAAAACTGTCAAAAGGATGTAAACATGCGTTACAATAACTTAATTTAAAAACAAACTGTTTCATTGCTATTTCTGCTATTTCTAGGCCAGGAACTTGTCAAATTTCTGAACAAGGGTTGGCCTTTGGGTTAAATGAAAGTTCAATACAGGTACATCATCAATCTTTTTGGGATAATTTCGGATTGTATAATTTCTAGGCCAGAAAATATTCAAATTTCTGCGTGGAGGTTAACATTTGGGTAAAATGAAAGTTAAATACAGGTATATTGTAAATCTTTTCAGGAATTTTGGGGGAATTTTTTTCACAAATTTGAGAATTTGTTAACATAAAATTGTGAAAATTGGTAGGCAAGTTGGATTGGGAATGATAACTTTTAAAGATACCAATTTTACATAGAGGAAAACGCTGATTAGAGGGGTGGTGTATTATTTCAGAAGAATTTCAGGGGAGGAAATTACCCTTCTAGTAAAATGGAACACCAAAACACAGTATATCCAGCAATTGAGCAATTTTAAGAATTTATTGCACCAGTAGATAAAATCTAGCTCTGAATAAGAGAAAATCAGCTGAAAGAGGCAACATTCACATGCCTTTTATTAGAATTAGTATCATTTTCGGCCAGTTCCAAGTCATTTATATTAGAATTAGTATCATTTTGGGCCAGTTCCAAGTCATTTATATTTACCGGTTACTTTTCTTGTTTGTGTGAAAAAATATGTAAGCGTTACCAGTAGCCAAAATAGCCAAAATAGCTAATGGCTACTACAATTTCTGAAAGTATTCGTGAATGAGGTATATTCTCACATTTTAAGTGTAAAATATTTAACATTGTATTTTGCCAAATAGTAAAATTTGGGTACTGATTTTCATTTCTTTGCACCAACACATCGTAAAAGGGACAAAAGATACGAGCATTATTGGATACCGAATCGGTTTATGTATTTGTTCTTAAAGCAATGGATGACTTAAAGGAAAGTGAGGGTACCCTGATTTGCTCTTGAAGAGAGGGGTCAGAATCATCGAGATCATATCTGGGCAGCTTGGTCCTCTGTTGGGGTCTGAAGGTAAACATTGATCAACATCGTAACAGATAAGATATCAATCAAAATATGCATCTTTTACAAGTATTGAACACTTCTATATTTGTCGTGGAAAACTGGGTTGAATGCATGTGCTGATCCGGGACGACACTTTCCACTTTTATGGTATTTTCTGTTTCAAGTAAGTCTCTTCTAAACATAAATCCACTTTAGGCGGAAAGTGTCGGCCCGGATTAGCTAGTGCGGTCTGCACAGGCTGATCCGGAACGACACTTCGCACATGCATTAAGCCCGGTTTTCCCACGACACGCCTCCTTTATATTTAATACTCATCATTCATTATGTCACACATGTTGTTTAACACTGTATAACATGTATTATTGATCTTTTCAGCTGATGTTCCTATATATGTACTACAATGTTAAGGTGGCACATAGGTCCACTGGGCCAGGTGTACAATATCTAGTATTCTATACAACTTGTATATTTTGTGTGTATACACATGTCACGTTATTGAGGTACAAAATCTAATATTAAAATAGTCATGGTACATCTACGTCATATGCTGACATTCCAATAATGATTTGATTCTGTTGTCTTCAAGATAATGAAACCAAGTGGATAAGAAATTAATTTATGAACACACATAATACACATGTTTAAGTACAAAACTATACATTACTGCTATAAACAAGCATTAAAAATAATCACTAGAATTAAAAACCTTCCTATTTGTTTATCTTGTGTCCAAAGCTTTAAGACACTTTTGAGTCTGCTTCCTGGGTAAAACCAGTACTAGGTTTTTTTAAAAGATCACTCAAAGCTCCCTGTGTTAGGAAAAGATCTAGAGCAAAATAGCAGGGTGCTGTAACCTGCTCCTTTTTGGTTCCCTCCTGCTGCCCCTCTGGGCTGGTCAACACAGAAATGTTAAATATCTTTTGAAATTTAATATATTTTTGCTTAATATTCAATGACAAATGAACAGACTACATGTATGTATGCTTATAAACCTTAATTACAAGCATTAGACTAATAAATACCCTGGATTTAGCAAATCATTAGAAAATGTCAACAGACTGGTCCGGATTTCCCCCTGTTCCTTTTTAGCAGCATCCTGTACATTTTGTGATCCTAGATCTTTCCCTACCCTGTCTTATACAATGCATGATCTCCCAATTAAAGGCGGATGAAACTGGCGGACAAAACATCAATTGACGATTTGCTATCGGATTCATAACCACGTCTATTTAGGTCAGACTCTGACAAAAACTGTTGAAAGTTTATGAATGTTTTTACAACACATCTCTGCCAAACAATTAAGTCCTAAACACATTGTCATTCAAACCTTGTTGCATGGTCATTTACACCACTGTGACTCACTAGAGAAGAGTAGATGGATATTAAATAAGTAAACAAGAACAACTAGAATTGTCACATGAGTGACGGATATACCCCCACAATATGGCCTTGTCACAAAACTATGGCATCCATTCAAAAGAAATGGACAGAGAGAGAGAATGCTTTAATTTGTGAATGCTCAACAGTGTATTTGGAAAAATTTAATTTCAATAGAAGCCATAACTCTGTCTTAGTGGTTTGTAACCAAAGTTGAACTTGATCTGTATTTTATGATGTTACACCTACGAACCCAAAATAATGTAAATCCTTTCATGAGTTATTGTCCATGTTTTTCAGGAATTTAATCAAAAAGGGGGGCCATAACTGTGTCAAAATTTAGTGGCTTGTAACCAAATTCAAACTTGACCTGTATTTTATGATGCTACACATGTGTACCAATAATTATCTAAATATGTCAAGCCATTGTTGATTTATTGCCAGGAAACAATGTTTTTAGGGAATTTATGTCAAATAAAGGGCCATAACTCTGTCAAAATTAAGTGGTTTGTAACCAAAGTCCAACTTGACCCGTATTTTATGATGCTACACATGTATACCAAGAATTAATTGAATATGTCAAGTCATTCTTGAGTTATCATCCAGAAATCATGTTTTTAGGGAATTTTAAGTCGAAAAGGGGCCATAACTCTGTCAACATTTAGTGGTTTGTAACCAACATAAAACTTGATCTTTATTCTATGACGTTACACATGCGTACCAAAAATTATTTGAATATGTCAAGCCTTTTTTGAGTTATCATCCGGAAACCGTGTTTTTAGGGAATTTTAAGTCGAAACGAGGCCATAACTCTATCAAAATTTAGTGGTTTGTAACCAACATCGACACTGACCTGTATTCTATGATGTTGCACTTGTGTAGCAAAAATTATTTGAATATGTCA
Organism: Congeria kusceri; assembly: GCA_027627225.1. NCBI lineage: Eukaryota > Metazoa > Mollusca > Bivalvia > Myida > Dreissenidae > Congeria > Congeria kusceri. Next base: position 57,482,161 of record CM051029.1, read on the forward strand.
TGCCTTTTTTGAGTTATCATCCAGAAACCATGTTTTTAGGGAATTTTAAGTCGAAACGAGGCCATAACTCTGTCAAAATTTAGTTGTTTGTAACCAACATCGAAATTGACCTGTATTCTATGATGTTGCACATGTGTACCAAAAATTATTTGAATATATGAAGCCTTTCTTGAGTTATCATCCGGAAACCAAAAACCGACAGACCGATGGACCGACAGACCAACGGACCGACAAGCTCACTCCTATATACCAAGTCTGTGGGGGTATAATAAATGTACACTGTAGTAGAAAGCATATTTATATATATAAATTATTGGATAACATACATGTATCAATCTGTGAATATAAGAACAATAAATTAGTACTATTGAAGAAGAAAGCATATCTTACTGCGGTGAATTAGCTACTGACACTGTAAGCAACTCGGATGCTTCAGAGATAGAATTCTTCGGAGATCTCCATCTGTCAACCAGTCAATATACCAGTAATATTAATACATAAATTGCTAAAACTAACATCATGATGTATAAATAATATACTGGTATTTATTTATAGAATATATAAGCTTTAAGAATGGTTTACATAAACACTTGTATGTTAAAAGACTTACAGCTACACATATATAACACTCATTATGACCATGTAGTACTGTAGAATGCTTTAAATTCGCGAGGACGAATTTTCGCGTTTCTGTCCCAAAATCATCCTTTTTTAAATTCATGTGCTCTTGAATTTGCGTCATAGTCATGACGTGAAAAATAATGGGGTATTCTGCTCATGTTATTGTACCAAGTGGTTACTGGTAGTAGCGTGTCGCTTGCCAGTAAGTCGATAATTGCTTTTATGCAAGTGTTTTTGTTAAAACTAAGCGTGAAAAACGACAACGCACAGTAAGATTGGGAGGTTTTCACACATTTTCTAACCTATGCCGTTGATATAAATTGCTTATAATAACATAATTGGACTTATTACCCTATGGTACATTACGAGGTAAAAGTAGCATATTTTCGGATTTGTAACATTCGGACATACACATTTATTCGCACTGGTGTTGAATTCGCGAGGAAATAAAATCGTGAATATTAGGGAAAATAAAACCCACCCGAATAAAACCAGTTCTACAGTCACAGAGAAAAATAATTTTTAAAAAGTGCCAGTGTCAAAGAATGACAGCTTAAGTAACACCCTGTATCGTTTTGATGGCTTGGTCTTTCAAAAGTGTAGAACTCACCCATTAACTAAAGCATCCTTACCTAGCAATAATTTTCATTGTCAACTGAAATTACTGAATCTATTTTACTGTTTTACTCTGCTTAATTTTACCAGCAACTTAATATATAGGTAACCACCTGTGTGCTTTTACGAGTAGCTTTTAACGTTCAAACCAACATTTCTTTGAGAACATTTATAATGTTGAATTTAAAATCTTACACATTCACACATACTTTTATTTAGACAAAGAACAAAACGTAGTGTTGATAAAACTCCAAATTACAACACAAATAAAATATTCTGAACATATTAAAATGAAGTTCTTATTTTAATTGCAGAATTTATTTGTCAGGTCATTGCGGAGTCAAAACAATTCTTGCATTTTCGTTAATTGGAATTGTTTCTTGTTCAGATATCATCATAAGTGGTTGTTAAACCACGCAAGCTAATACCCTCGTGGTATAATGCCTAGACATGTTCACTTCAGACTACAAACCATTTATCGCATCATCATTGGTTATTACTGTTTATCTTTCAGATGCTTGGTTATCAATTCCTACACATTAAACTCCAAACGATTGATTATCAGCTGATAAACAATACTAAATTATTTCTTAATTCACCTTCTTCGTTGTCCTCCCCTTGGGCTGGTTTTGGTCCCAGAGAATGAACTGTTGGTGATCACGCGCCCCACAATCACTGACCCGCGACCCCGCCCTCGAGTCCCTGACACAGGGGCGGTCAAGGTCACAGTGTTGCCTAATCTGTTCGACCTTTGACCTCGACCCCTACCACGACCCCTACTGACCGAGGCATTGCTATTCAGACTGAGAGTTGATGACTGAAAATGGCAAACAATTCAATTACCAATTTCTAGTGAGAATCAAGATTTTTACTAGCATAGCTGCATTAATTTTTGTACCTCATTACAGGCAATTTCTAAGCTTTTACGAACAAAATTTAAAGACAAATTTAGTGGGGGGTGGGGGGGTGGGTTGAGAATTTTTGAAGTTATTCATTTATTTGACCATACCTGCAAACCCCTTCTCTGGTTCACCAACAGTGATCTGTCCTGTTTCTGCTGCCGCTGTGTGGATTCTATCTGTGCCAGAGTCTGCTTGGCCTTCATTAGCACATTCAACGCCTGCTGCCTTCGTCGGTTGAGACTTGTGAACCCCAGCTGACCTTTCCCCAACGTTCCACCTCCTCTGACTCCGCGACCCCTGATCCCACGAGCCCTGAGACCTTGACCCCTGATACCCTGACCTCTAATCCCGCGGCCTCTGACACCAAACCTTCCGCTGGTGGATCTTGTGCCAAGACCTCTACCTCTGCCTCTGGTTTGTGATTTTGCTGCCTGTTGTTGGTTCTGTAAATGAATTTTAAAATATCAATGCTTCAACTGAAGCAGAGCCCTTCTTGATGACGCAACCAAATTGCAGTTTACAAGTTTTTGAGCCAATTATCTGTCTTGCATCATTTCCATGAATTGTTTTGTTCTGCATTTGCCAACATCAAAAGCAGTAGAAAATAATTTTTTAACAAACCAACTGTGTTTTTGCATGTTATTTCAGTTCTTAACTTTTATTAACACAAATTACCATTTGAACAGCATTCATTTTAACATATTTTTTAATAAAACAATTCCAGTGACTTCAATATTTTGACCCTTCAAATTTGTATTTTATCCCCCAAAAATTTCAAGCCCGATTTCATTTGACTGCTGGGTTTTCAAAATCTACTAAAATTCCTGATTTATCTTTTAAAACATATTTTGAAGCATGAAAACAATTTACAATACAAGTGAATATTATAACAAATACTCGCTACCCAGCTAGCTAATACACAATGCAAACCACACAAAACATTTCAGTCAGGTTCGATTATCATACTAAACCGGGCCCCAAGGTTCAATTGAACGAAGCCCATATTTGCACTTCTCGCGGGACCAATTGTCAACAGGTTCGATTTCACGTTGCTTTATAATATATTTAACTCATTTCAGGACATATTATCAACTTAAATTATTACAAATCAAAATTTAAGAGAGTTAGGTTTTCAAAATGGCATATCAGTTAATCAAAACATTTGCGACTATTTACAGTATTGAAATATTACAGAAATTTCATTCTTAACCAAACAAGATCAGACCTTCAGTCTGTTGACCGAACTCCCTCCACCCAGCTGTTGTTGCAGCAGTTTGTATCTGTTTGGGCCTCGTCCCCTGGTGACTGACCCGCCCCGTAGTGGTCCCCTGCCTCTACCAGCACCCTGACCTCTTCTAAATCGGTTACCCCGGTAACCGCGTCTAGCAAGGCCACCTTGACCCCTGTTTGCTGACATCTGACCTGCATTGTGGAGCATTATTATATAATGAATATAGTTATATTTTTTTAAATATCAAAGTCATTCTTGGTAAGGAATGTTTGACACTACTAAACATGATTTCAATATTTCACACTGTCATTTTTAATAAATCTACAATAAATTATTACGGATTAGCTACATGAATATACGCATTTAAATATAATTTTACTTGATATCAGTTTAATGAACGTTTTATTTCTATTGTTTCATTTCATTTTTAACAGATTCAAGTTGTATTACCATAAACCATTTGTAAATAAGGCTGATACGGTCTAGTTATTTTCATCATCAGTGAATACATTATACAGCAGCTTCATAACAAATAAGCAACACAATATTGCTGGGACTCTGACTCAAAGTGAGAATCCTTGAACTACATCAGTACCTGATCCCTGTCCTCTGGCACCCCTTCCCCTTCCACGACCCCTAGCTGATCTCTGCTCTTTACGATTCAGTTTTATGATGTCATCTGAAAATAGTTTCCAAGGATGAAGTGAATTATTTTCTCTTGCAATACAAAATTAAAACAAGAAGCTGTGTTCGATAAACACAGATGCCCCCTGTTGGTGCTGGACAGCCCATTTTAATTATTGCAAGTCTAAATTAGGTCAACTCAAGATCAAAGTGAGGTTGGGTGATATGGGTGCAGGGTTTCCCGCAGGCCTGTTTCGCTTGTCGGGCCCGACATGCCGTCAAAGCAGTTAATCGTTTGGTGACATGCTTAAATAAGGCCGACATGCTTTAATTTTCAAAGCGACAACCCTTAATCCCTTTATCTATTATACCGATCTTTAACCACAGGGCCATAAACGAACGCCGTATTGATCGATAAGGTCTCACTTCCAACAGTGTGATTGACAAGTGACTGAACTGTGTAGTCCAGCCCACAACGATCTCATTAGCCAATCATATACGGCGACTTTTAGGGCGGAGTTTATACCTTACTTACAACTAAAAGTTTATACCTTACTTACAACTAAAAGTTTATACCTTACTTACAACAAATACTAGCGTTGCTGAGTAAGGTGAACAGGCATTTTGAAACATTTCATTATTATATTTATGTTTTATTTTATCCCCGTAATTTTCTTATCCACTTCACAAATTGACAATCAAAAATACACAAACGAATAATGTAATATACAGCCTAATTTTAAAACACAAATTAATCTTGTCAAGCTTAAAATGTTTTTCACATAAACACTGCAATTAACCACGTTGCCAGTACATGCTCGTTTTTCATGAGGCATCCGTGACCTTGTGCATGGCAACATAAGTTTCGCGCTTTTGTAGTAAAACGTCGCAACCGAAAGGTAGGGTCGCGCGATACGGCAGATTTTTGCCTTACGAGTCTTACAGCTGAAGGACAATTTATGTGGTGGACAGTTTTCTTACATAACACATTGCAGCAACAAAATTTGTGATGATAATTTTCTTTGCTGATTCTAACATGGTTAGCATTAATTTTGCAATAAAGTTTACATACCAGTAAAGAGAATTTATTCTTCAGATATGTTTCATAAATATTTCTAAGAGGACACTTTTATTTTCGATGCATTAGCAATTAAAATGTACACACCACTGCATTGTTAAATGAATCTGTGAGATAACTGATGCTGTGTTAAATTTTATTTATATTGTGCTGCATTGTACGTATTATGGCATTCTATTGGTCAGTCGTGAAGAAGGTTTATGGAAACATTCCAAATGGTTGATATTGTCAACAAGGCTCTAAATATGGTGAACTGTATATAAATGTTGTAGACTTATACAAAGATTTAATGGATATTAAATGCAAGTAGCAGGTAAATTTCCGCCAATATAAAACAGTTTAAGTGGTGTTTACTATAAGTACATCAACTCATATTGATAGCTTTAGTCTTTATGTTGCAAATCATTGGAATTTATTAAAATTCAAAATGTTCAGCTTAAACATTCAACCACTTAAATAGTTTTTGACAAGTTTTAGTGATAATTTACTGATAAAACAATACTGAGAACTAAGCCATATAATAAAAAATAACATTAAATGTGCTGCATGCCTTAATTGAAGTTAATAATAAGACTACTATCTTAATTGCAGGAATAGTTGGACCATTATTGTCTATTTCCATTCAAATTATATTTTGCTAGTAGCGATAACAAAGCTTTGTTCATTCAGCCAGTCCATATCTGTCACCATAGTAAACCATACATTTTTATCACATCGCTGAAAATTAACTACGGACATAAGAGTCATTGTTTTGATGGAATTAAAGACATCAAAGTTGAAATGTTTATATATTAGTAATAAAATTGAAAATCATGAGCGTTTTGTTGATCATTTTCACTATTAAATTGCGATTTTGTTGTGTACTGAACAGAATTTAAGTCTGCCATCTTTGTTTACACGAACGGATCATGTGATTTAAATCTAAATTGCTCCTGCCTATTTTTAGCTACAATCATGTATTATACATCATTGGAAAGGTGAAAGAACATGCTTTCTATTGGTCTGAAAATAAATTATGTATATTAATGCATGGAAGAGCAGCAAGGCGCCAAATTAAGGCAATATCCACTGGCCATTTGTCTGATGAAAACAATACGGTCACTGGAAAGCACAAGTATACCAGCAAAATATAAGCATCCATCCACCATTTAACATCAGTTTCTTACAATTACATCTTAGCGCATTTTTGCGCAATTCATTTAATTCAATGAACTGTCGATCAGGTACTTCGTGTTCTTCCGTCAGTTTCCGATAGCGACCCGTTATCAACCGAATCTGATTTCGTGTCACTCCGCTTAACGTTCGTCATACTGCAAAGAGTGATCTCCCCTGAATGTTATCAGTTTTCGCGAGGTATTGCAGTCTCGCAACTTTGACGTCTTTGTCAATCTTTGTTGTTTGATTGTATATTACAGGTACTGCAAACTATTTACCACATCAAAATAATTATTATTGCAATTAGTGCACGATTTACGATGTTTAGGTTGCTGGAAGATAGTGAAACTGAAAGTGAAAGTGGACAACAATTTGACAAGACAAATAATCTGTCTCGATTTATAGCAAAGCATTGATCCTCAATCACCACCGTGTACACAACTGAAATGTAAAGCCTGTCGTGTTTATTTTCATTTATAATTGATCAATTTAATCTATACCATATCTTGAATGAGCTGCAAATAAGATAGCTGGGTGGGAGAGGGGTGAGCCCTCCCTCCCTTGTCATTGCCTTTAAAGTGGTCACTGCAGGTTTAATTGAATGACTTTGTTGTATACTTACAAGGTTTAATATTTTCTTAATATTTAAAGCTTTGTTGTTGTTCTTTTTCTTTAAATCTTAAAACATCCTTACATTGAAAAACAATTCTTACATTGAAAACAATCTTGTAACAGCTTTTATTCTGCATGCTTGATTTTTTAACTTAACTGCAATACTAGTAGCACTTCATAAAATGCTGGTAAGTATTGCATGATTTGCTTTTGCTTATATTAATTTCAGGATTGATGCAGTTTTTGAAGATATTGTGCTTGGTTTTTAGTCTTCTGTTCATACAGTACAAACAAGACAGTGGAGACAGTGGCTTTTGAAGACAGAAATTAACAGTCTTTCTCATGTTAGGTTGTTTCCAAGATGGTCAGCCAAGAAGTCTTTAAAGTTGTGTTGTGGTGCTTTGCATTGCATTTTTTAATTTTTTTTTCTTTTGCCTAAGATGGCCTATTCAGTATTCAATTTGTTAATGTTTGATGTTACTGTTACTGTTCATATTTGTCGGAAAAGTGTTACGTATAATATCAAGACCATGTTCTTTTAAAGTATTTTCTGATAAATACTTAAAAAAAATTCAGCATTTAAATTATGTTAATTGTTGTATTCAAGGTATGGTTTGAATTCTTTTGAACAAGTGAACAATTAGTATTCCAAAAAGTTCCTAAAGCAAAAGCTGCATTGAAAGACCACCTTTCATCAAGACCTCATGTTGTTTAATACATGTATTTACATTTCTGTGGCCATTTTTTAATTACTTTGAAGAGTACATGATCTATTTGGCAGATTTAAAAGGTAAAATATTTGACTTTGTGTTTTGGTCTCCAGAAAGAGTGGTCTTAAAACTGGAGATGATGTCGGATATATGCCTTTAAAGTTAATGAAAACACTGTTCCGAATACTGAAATAAATTAGCATGTTATATGTACTAAGCATGTTAAAGATATTTATAATACATATAACTGAGCTTTATAAATATATATAACATCTTTTACTTGCAGTTTGTAAATGCCAAATGTTTTTTTATGCAGTACTAGAGACATTGTCTTACCCAGATTCAGTCCAGCATTTGGCTTTCATACTCATTCCATTTTAAATGATTTGTTGTCTTTTATAAGTCACCATGTATGTAAGACAGTGAACATATGTGAAGTATTTACTTAACAAAGCATAAAGTGACATGAAAACATTACTTTGAACCTGTTTAACTGCCATAAATTATTGCCAGGTGTATTATTGACAGAATTTACATATTTGACAGAAGGAAATGTGGGGGGTTACCTTCTTCTGATACACATAACTTTGTTATTTTTCAAGATACAGTAATTTCAATTGCAGTTTTGTTTTTCTGAAAGAATAACCTTTACAATGGTATATAATTTTGTAGGTTTTGCTAAAATAAAAAAAATCGTCTGTTATCGCTATTGCTAGTATGTGAATGCTGAGCTTTGGCATATATTGTACATTTTATATTTTTAATAAATATGGAAAATAAAATGCACCAAATCTGTCAAAGCAAAGTTTTAAAACATCCAAACCTAGGCATTCTAGGCTATTGTCGTAGTGACTCCCTACAAACCCGGCCATTCTTCAATGGTTGTTGCAAAATAAAATATAATGCACAACAAAAGCTATGTAAAAATAGCAAAATATAAGAATACAGATTACCGTTTACTTACCTAAGCTCATATTCACTTTATCTACTTCCATTTTCTTTAATTTTGTTGAAACTTGCAAAAAATTATTTTCCGTTTCTTCTAATCTAATTTGATGCACACAACAGTGAAATTTATTTACCAAAAATTACATTCAATTATTATAATAAGTGCATAGTATAAGATGGCATCGTTGTAAGTTTATTATAAATAAACAAAATGTGTATCTATTGATAAGTAGATCTATTTAATATTTAGTTTTGTTGAAGAAAAGTGTGCATTAAATAACATTACCAAACAACACGAACAACTCTATCGTTATCAACAAAGGTTACAAAACACCATTGAATTTTTTTACGGCGCGCATATTGTCTGTCTGTCTGTCGATCTGTGTGTCTGTCTGTCTGTCTGTCTGTGTGTCTGTGTGTCTGTGTGTCTGTGTGTCTGTCTGTCTGTCTGTCTGTCTGTCTGTCTGTCTGTCTGTCTGTCTGTCTGTCTGTCTGTCAGTCTGTCTGTCTGTCTGTCTGTCTGTCTGCCTGCCTGCCTGCCTGCCTGCCTGCCTGCCTGCCTGCCTGGCTGCCTGCCTGCCTGCCTGCCTGCCTGCCTGCCTGCCTGCCTGCCTGCCTGCCTGCCTGCCTGCCTTCCTGCCTTCCTGCCTGCCTGCCTGTTTATCTGTCTGGATTTTTGCCGTTTTTAACAGTATTTCAGTCATTTCACGGCGGTCAGTTAACATACGCACACTTTTCCTGGGCATGCTTAGCCGATCTAAGTGGTTTACCAGAACTATTGCAAATACCTAAGCCAATAATTGACAACTGCCCTGCTCAGATCATAGGGGGAAGAATGGCCGTAGAAATAATTCCATGACCAATCCCCACACAAGTTATGTGGCCGGTCTGGTGTTTAAATTCACGACCCCCGGATTGACCAGCGCTCTACCAACTACCAACCGTTTATGGTATGAAATGCACATTACAAAATAAAACAATGCAAACGTAATATTCCAGTACTAGTAGCTGACTAACTGAGGTATCGCACTATCATCAAGACAGTATAAATTACAACATTTGTTGGTCCCTTTTATATTGACATCTACACAAATTCAGTTTTATTTGCAGGCGTTTTCGACTGACATAATTTTCGATTGTTCGGTCAAATTTACGCACGTACCGTGCATATTCCTATATTGGGCGCGCTACTGCTGATTTTTTTTTATAAATGTTATCCTATAGAATCAGAAAGTTTGAAACTAAATAGGCGCCAGTCCCGGTGATAAAACCTGTGTTTGCTCTGAGATAAATCTAGCGATATCCCATCGAGACTTACATATTGTTATAGCTTCATGTACACACGCTAATAATCATTATGTTTTATTAAAAAGAGGCGTAAAGAACAGAAACCAGAAACATTCAGTTGCTTTAAACAGTTGCTGCACAGAAGCGTACACCTGCTATTTTATCTGTACTTTGCAAATGTACTTATATATTACAATTTATTTCCGAGAATTGTCAATGGCATCAGATTTACTGCATATTGGTTTCTTTTGTATGTAAATACAATTAAATTTTCAAATAAGCCATCATTATATGAACAAGTCCATAAGTTTGACAAGACTATTCATTTTCACTTCTAAGTCATTCAATAAACATGTTTAGTATTATTATGTCTGACACACAGAAATACCGCATACACCCAATTGATATATAAAGTCGTCAATAATTTATCATGGTTGGGCGTAAAAAATATGTTTGCTTCAGGTTACATGCCCAAAAAATAGGGTAGGTAGATAGGGACTTTTTTATTATTGTTTTTTTTTGTAAATGGTTAACTTGAAGATTCTAAAACTTAATAAATATTCAAATTAAATAAAACAAAAAAACACAATAAAATGTTCTAGGGTCGGGGCTTTTTTTTAAGGGTAGGTAGCGTAATCTTAAACAAATATATTTTGTACGCCTTATTTAACACTTATATTGAATTCCATTTAACAAAATATTCAGACGCCAATTGTTTATCACTGAATATAAAACAGTACGAAACCAAATAATGTCATGTTGAATAATGATAACATTCATAAAACCGATCATTTATCTGTCACAGCACATTGACGCTATCACTTTGTGAAGCGACACAGCCATAGTTGTCACTATTTTATGGCTGAGTAATGACTGCGTGTCCCGCTATGTCCATTTTTGTGTCACATTCAGTGAGCGTGCAATTATAGTGGGCACGCATGAGAAATTACGATCGCCTGTTAAAGATGGTGCTGTTTTTTTGTAAAGTCTACATCGGTTGTGTATGTACAGGTATTGGTATAATCGGCATTTCCGGTTCAATTGGTAGCTCAGGAAATATTGGTGGCACAGGGTCCGTTGGTGCAAATGGTTGCACTGGTTCTATCGGTTGTACTGGTATTATTGGTTGATTCGGTTTTATTGGTTGTAGCGGCTCTACTGGTTGAATCGGTTTTATCGGTTGTATCGGCTCTATTGGTTGAATCGGTTTTATTGGTTGTAGCGGCTCTACTGGTTGAATCGGTTTTATTGGTTGTATCGGTTGAATCGGTTCTACTGGCACTATCGGTCCGTCGGGGAGAACCGGTTTCATTGGGCGCACCGGTCTTAAAAGCCAAATTTTCTGCCTGGGTTGTTCGGTTTGAACTCGTTGTTTTGGTTGCACTGGTTGTGGTGGTAATGGTTGAAGGTTTTGCCTCGGCATTGGTGGTACAGGCCATTCTGGGGGTGGTGTTGTTATCGGCTTCACAGGAGCACATGCAACGTTGGTACAATATAATGGCTGGAAAAAGGAAACGATTGATGTCAACCGAACTAAAAACACAAAATACACCTAAAATAAAGATACAATATGGATGTCGACATAGCGCTTTCTGGGATCCATACGGGCATAAACATGTACATGGGTCCCACATGAGCACCATATAATTATGATGCATTTGCCCGGTTACAGTCCATACTCAGCCTGAATGGGCCATCGTGCTGCATGGATAACATTTAAATAGAGTAACGCTAGAAGCGATTGTTTTCGGTGAACAAGCCATTCTCATAAAGATTTTTGTACAATTCTTGTAATTTCTTCTTTATAGCATTGCAGATGCCCATACCTTGCCGTGCTGTCCGCATCTACACATGCTGCAGCCATCTAACCAGTACAACTCGCCGTAACACGCTGGCCTCCCCGCGTAGTCGTAGCAGAACGCTGCAATATATCGATATACATTTTGTATATATGAGTCGTGTCGTGGGAAACCCGGGCTTAATGCACCTATCAATGTTTTCCCTCAGGAGAGGGGGGGGGGGGGCTACGGGTCTTTAGACTGAAAGCGATTGCCCGGGCCATTTGATAGACATATAGCATCTCCCACTGAGGTGATTTAGACAAATATGCTTGACTCTAGGGTGGGTATTTAGACCCCCAACCCCCCCCCCCCCCAAAAAAAAAAAAAAAAAAAAAAAATTGTCAAATTCCCCTGTGTCAGCCCGCCGCTTCCCCCCTCCCCCCGCTAGGGAGAAATATTGATAGGTACATAATGCATCTGCATAAAGTGTCGTCCCAGAATAGCCTGTGCAATCCAGGACGACACTTTCCGCTGTTTTGGCATTTCCTGTTTCAAGGAAGTCTCTTCTAAACAAAAATGCGGACTGCACAGGCTAATCCGGGACCACGTACGTACACTTAACGCACACGCAGTAAGCCCACGACATGCGTCATGTATTCACGATTGTAATCATCGCTTCAGATGTAACCGTCTCCGTGGCGTAGTGGTTAGGGCGTTCGCCTACGGAGCGGGAAGCCGAAGGTTCGAGTCTTGTACAGGGCTTGTTCCGATATGGCCGGTTGTCTACCCAGCAGCTAGTTAAATCGAAAGGTACCGATCGTCTTCCTCCCAAGTGCCCGGCATATAGGATAGGAATCAGGAGTAAAAATGCTCACCAGTAAAGGTGTCTCATAAGTCAAAACTGGCCGGCCTTTAATCGCGAGGGGTGACATTATATTGTAATAAACAAACACTTTACTTTTACTTTGTACTTAAAATTAATTATTTGATTAGCCAAGCTTGTTTATCATACACCCAATTTGACTGTCTGTTTCTCCCAATTGATTGGAATGCTCCAACTTGTTTGTGATACAAACAAAAACCCTACCGGCGGTTGTAAGTAAGAAAGTAAAATTTCATTACAGTGACATGTGCATAGCATTTTATAAACAGTATAATAGCAGACATAATATTACAGTAAGCCCGGCCCAATTGGCCTATAAGTCACCTTTAAATAAATAACTAGTTCAAGTCTATATAAGTATATATAGTGTGACATAAACATTATACTTGTATATCACAGTACAGATTAGAGTTGAGGTTTCGGTCATCAGTGCATTAGTAATTAAATAGGTGGGGACAAAATATGTACAGTATTTTTATATTCGTTTTACGATTTACCATGAGAAGCTAGGAAAACAAGATACCGCGTCGCAGAACTTTTACTGTATACTTGGCTAATTGTCTTACGTTATTTTTCATGAGATATGTGAGTATGCTATATATCGGGCATGTTTACAAAACTATCGTTGCTCCATACAGTTTAAAAACACGCAGTTGTAATACCATGAGCTTGTTTTTGATACCCCAGTTTAAAAACACGCAGTTGTAATACCATGAGCTTGTTTGTGATACCCCAGTTTAAAAACACGCAGTTGTAATACCATGAGCTTGTTTGTGATACCCCGAATCCCCAGTGAAAATCCGAACTATCACGTGAAACCTTCAATGTGCATATGCTACCACAACTTGTTTGTTTATTTTATCAACTTGTTTGTGATACGCTCGACATCTATGTAATACTCCCAATGCCCCTTACACCTAATGGCTAATCTTGTATTTACAACTAGCCTTTAATTTGCCCAAAATTTGCATGTAATATCCCAACTTGTTATAACTCTAGTTTGTTTGTGAAATACCAAACTGGACAGCTGATACCCCAACTTTTGTGTGACACCCTCAATGTGCCTTACACCTCTTTTTGGCTTTGATACCATACCCTGTTTTTGGTACTACCCACTTGTCTGTGATGCTACAACTTGTTTGTGATAAAACCATAATTATATGGCATGTATGTACCTATATGTTCCCAATGATGCCTCTGCTCTGTTATGTAGAATTCGCCATACATTTCCCCGCCATGGTAGGGTACATGTCCGACTACAAATACATTTATAATGAATTCTGATTGAAAATTTATTACACGAGTGATTTATACATTAGTTTATATTTGGGTGTACCAATGTAGTTTTGTTTAGTATAGTAAAATATCACAGGAACGACACTGGCATGGCGTAACAAGTTGTTGGTTTCCTATAACCCCCCCCCGCACACCCCTCCCCCCCCCCGTAATTTTCCCGCCGAAGTTTTTTTGCCTATCTATTATTAACTTTTTCTGACACTCGGTAAAAAAGAGCAATCTTCGTTAATATGCAGCTTTTCGGTAATTAGCAAACATTTCGAATTAGTCCACGTGAGACAGGCGCTCTTGGTAATGACATACCGTAAGGTACAGTTTCTTTGATTGGAGACGTTTAAACATTTTACATGCAGTCCAATTTACCTAAACTGTGTGGTTAATATGCCGCGAAGAAAAAAAAATAAAGAAAAAAGTTATTTTTTACCTCCCCCATCCCCTAGATTTTTTTTTAGACTTAAGCGCGCGGAAACCAACATTTATTTGGCCTTATAAACGAAGACTTGACATACCGGTTCATATAATTTAAGAACTTGACGAAGTAATATAATCAAGAACAGCAGCAGTATCATCAATAGTAACACATTTCCAATACTTACATGTTGCCAGAGCTATTCCCACGAAATTCACTGCAAGTAAAATTAACAGGTTCTTCATAATGTGATATTACTGTTTTTTTCTTTCTTCGCGATTTCTTGAATGATCGTTTATTTCCGAAGTGTCAAAAACCACGTTGTAAAACCAAGTATTTTTAATGGCAAGATATGTTGATAAATATCTTGCCGCGTATGTATTTTATAATGTGATTTCAATCATGTGACGGGTTTGTAGTTGAAACCCAATGGCAAAATGAACAGTTTGACGCCCCTCTAAAATTCCTCTTTTCATATATCTTTGAATGACAACGGTAAATTAAAATAAATGTAACAGAATCAGACCAATGTCCCGTTGTTTATATTTGAATATTTTTAGCAGTCGACAAATATATGGCATAGTAAACAGTTCACAATCCTAAATATAGTAAATAGTTGTGGACTACGTCACATCTATCTGTGAACTGCTCAATCCCCAGAATCAGCTACGCGAAGGATGTTAGTTTTATGGTGATAAAAACAAGCTGACAAGAGCTAAGTCGTGAATGGTGGCACGTGATCACAGTCCGTTTTATGCCGAATTAATGTTTTCCTCGACCTCATTGCGCGAATCATCGTCATTTATTAGCTATGTCAGCGTTTGGACTCGATCCTTGCTTCCTCCAGGTTAAACGTAATGCATCTATCAATATTTCCCCACATGGGGGGGGGGGGGGGGGGGCGGTGGGGATATACGGGACTTTAGACTAAAAGCGATTCCCGACAGGCGGAAATTTGATACGCCGAATTATTTCGGGTCCCGGAAAATAGATTTTTGTCGGATTTTCGATCCCGGTAATATAGGGCCCACCCGGGTAATTTGATAACGTGATAGCACAAAGCGTCTCCCGCTGTGGGGATTTATACAAAATGTTTGGCTCTAGTGTGGGGGATTAGACCACAAAAAATAAACTTACTCAAATTCCCCTGGGTCAGCCCGCCGCTCACCCTCCCCCCCCCACCCCCCCACCCGAATAAAATATTGATAGGTGCATAACGGCCAACCCAGCCCATTGTAAGTACTAAATATATGAACCAGTTGCGGAAACAGGAGTTGAAGCTGCATGAGGCGGAAATGTCCAGTACCTACAAACCTATTTATATATAAATAATTAAATAATTTGCATACCAGTGACAATTAAATTGCGCGACATTACTTTTTAAACTTTTTGAAGAGATTCTAGACGTGTACTAGGCTTCTGTGAAACATAACATGATAAGAAAGCATAATTATATTATTCTTCGCTTAAAGCCAATATCTAAGTATTTCTAAGTTATTGCGAGATTTAAAATAGTATCGTAGACAGTTTACGGGTCTGAGGGAGCGTACGCCGCTTCCGCCCTCGCTTATTGTACACTCCTTCGCGACTATGGGGCGTGTTTTTTTATTCGCAAGTTGGATGATGTATTAAATGATACAAGTGCATTACCAGAAATTTCAGTTTCAAGAAATGTTCGTAAACAACATAAACTATGGTGGCTGATTTCTGCCATATCGTTCTGGCGTGTTGGCGCCTTTTAGGGGCGCCAACACGCCGACACGCCAGAACGACAAATAGACGCGCAAATACGACAATTAAAGGTACTTGTCGTTTCGGCGTGTTGGCGCCCTTCAAACGCGCCAACACGCCAGAACGACAAAGTAAGAGCGCCAATACGACAAGTTTGTACCCGCCAGAACGAAACAAGACACATAAATCTCTCGTTCTGGTGCCCATTATTTGGCGTGTTGGCGCCTCGGATTTGTCGTTCTGGAGTTCTGGCTGGTTTGAAGGACGCCAACGCGCCAACACGCCAGCACGACAAAAAGCGCGCCGATACGAGAAATAAGGTATTTGTCGTCCTTTCGTTTTGGCGTGCATGCTTAGCGGAAGGCGCCAACACGCCAAAACGAAAGGACGACACATATCTTAATTGTCGTATCGACAAATCTGAGGCGCCAACACGCCAAATAAGGACCGCCATAACGAAATATTTAAGTGTCGTGTTGTCGTTCTGGCGCGTACAAATTTGTCGTATTGTCGCCCTTATTTTATCGTTGTGGCGCGTTGGCGCGTTAGAAGGCCGCCAACACGCCGTCACGCCAGAACGATAAATATGCGCGCCGATACGACAAATCAGGTATTTGTCGTTCTGGCGTGTTGTCGTTTTTGCGCCCTTCAAAGGCGCCAACACGCCAAAACGACATGGCGGATATCAGCCACCATAATAAACGCTGTTGTTTCTGAACGCCTGAACGACTGCATGTTGCATTTGTGTTGCTTCGGTGGCGTTGATTGTTTATGTTTCAAGCTAAAGAGTTTCATACTACTTGTGTGCAACGCAAGCCAGTTTGATATAAAATATACACTGACGTAGATCAAAAAAAAAATTGATATGGAATGTAAACTGACGCAAGTCAATTTGATATGTAATATAAACTGACACAAGTCAATAAAAATTGATATGGAATGTAAACTGACCCAAGTCAATTTGATATGAAATATAAACTGACGCAAGTCAATTAAACAATTTGATAGGGAATGTAAACTGACGCAAGTCAATTTCATATCAAATATAAACTGACTGGGGTGTGAATTAAACTATTTTAATATGGAATGTAAACTGACTCAAGTCAATTTGATATTAATGCAAACTGACGCAAGTAATAAAAAAAAAGATATGGAATTTAAGCTGACGCAAGTCCATTTGATATGAAATGTAAACTGACGCAAGTCAGTTTGATATGAAATGTAAACTGACGCTAGTCAATTTGATATAGAATGTAATCTGACGCAAGTCAGTTTGATATGAAAATATAACTTGACGCAAGTCAATTTATGCCAAATGTAGACTAGTGATGCAAGTCATTAAAAATTTTGATATGGAATGTTAACTGATGCAAGTCAAATTGATATGAAATGTAAACTGGTGCAAGTCAATTAGATGTGTAATGTAAACTGACGAAAGTCAATAAGATGTGTAGTGTAAAATGACGCAAGTCAATTAGATGTGTAATGTAAACTGACACAAGTCAATAAGATGTGTAATGTAAATTGACGCAAGTCAATTAGATGTGTAATTTAAATTGACACAAGTCAATAAAATGTGTTATGTAAAATGACGCAAGTCAATAAGATGTGTAATGTAAACTGACACAAGTCAATAAGATGTGTAATCTAAATTGACGCGAGTCAATTAGGTGTGTTATGTAAACTGACACAAGTCAATTAGAATTGAAATGTAAACTAAAACAAGTCAATAGGATGTGTAATGTAAACTGACACAAGTCAATTAGATGTGTTATGTAAACTAACACAAGACCAATAAGTTGTGCAATGTAAACTGACGCAAGTCAATTAAATGTGTAATGTAAACTGGCACAAGTCAATTAGATGTGTTATGTAAACTGCCGCTAGTCAATTAGATATGTAACGTACACTGAAGCAAATCAAGTTGATGTGTAATGTAAACTGACGCAAATCAATTTGATGTGAAATGTAAACTGACGCAGGTCAATTTGATGTTTAATGTACACTGACACAAGTCAATTATATATTAAATGTAAACTGACACAAGTCATGCAATTAGATGTGTTATGTAAACTGACACAAGTCAATTAGATGTGAAATGTAAACTGACGCAAGTCAATTAGATGTGAAATGTAAACTGACGCTTGTCAATTAGATGTGTTATGTAAACTGACGCGAGTCAATAAGATGTGAAATGTAAACCATAGCTGAACCAGCACTAGAGAAGCGCCTGTTAACAAGTCGATGTAATACTCCCAATCGCTTATACTACGCAGTATGAAACCAGAGACACAACATTAAAATATCAAAACGCCGATAGAGTAGAAAGACTGTTAGCGACAAAAGAAACTAAAAGCATGTGAACTGTGAGTGCATTTTATTCGTAGTAGTAGTCAAATCGATATGGATGAAATGTTCATAAAGTACATTACGCGCATGCGGAACATTGGTAAGTGTTGTGTGGCGTAGGAAAGTTTTCATCGAAGTGCGCGATTTTGTAGGCGTGAGTTTGAATCTTGCTGGAACCGTGTATCCAAATTTTGTTTTGGCTTTCTGGCAATATTATTTTCTTAACGATTCTACCAGTAAAGTATTGCTTCTAGAAAAATGTACTCGAGAAAAATTAATGTGTGGGTATATTTATGGCAAATACCGTCGATATGGCCTTTTAACGTTTTCTTCAATATCATCGCAGAAAAGTCTAGCATGTAAACCGGAGTTTCTAAATTCGAATCATGGTCCATTTTTATCTTTATTTTATTTGTTGATTAGCCTGCATGCTTTTGATGTTAGTTATAAATGCTGTTACGAAGTTTTAAGACATTTTGTTTCCAAAATAGTGCGAACACGTCCCTTTAACATGCGAGGCAAACGCTTGTATTATGAACACTGTTTGTTGTGGATGTTTTGAGACACGCTTATTATTGGTAAAGATAAATTAATAAACAATAACATACAATTAAAAAATCAAATGCATATACATGCAATAAATAGGTCACTTTAAAAGTCGTAGGAAACACATGTATGTTTTCAGATCTATTTTACATTGTCGGATTACCGAACAAGACACGAACGTATATACAATGTTATTCTACTGAAATATTAAATAATGTGATTTATACAGTGTACCGCGTTATATATTCGAATTGTTATACCATACTGTTTTCTTAGTAAGTGAAAATGATTTACAATCAGATGAAAACGCACAACAAATGCGAAAATGATTTACAAACAGATGAAAACGCACAACAAATACGAAAATGATTTACAATCAGATGAAAACGCACAACAAATACGAAAATGATTTACAATCAGATGAAAACGCACAACAAATACGAAAATGATTTACAATCAGATGAAAACGCACAACAAATACGAAAATGATTTACAATCAGATGGAAACGCACAACAAATACGAAAATGATTTACAATCAGATGAAAACGCACAACAAATACGAAACAAGCTCGTAAAGGGACTATGTCATCAAAAAGAGACTCAAGGGGGCAATTTCTTAAACAATTCTGAAATTAAGATATTAATACTCACATATAATAATGGTTAAAACGGGCTATACATAATGAAAAAAGAGTGCACGCATTCCGAGATAAAAATCAATTTATAATACGGGTCTTGTTTGACCCTTTTCATGTTTACCTTTTGACGCTATAATTGTGAGTATTTTCTAAAACCGTTGTTTACACTAATTTTGTTCAAACGACACAATTCTTCCTTTTCTATAAAAAAAGTATGTCATGTTTTCGTATGACTCTTACGTGTTGAGTTCGATCCATATTTGGGGTTTTAATTTTTCAGACTTTTTGCTAATTTGTTTCTATCAAATATCGTATTGTGTATTACATATATCATGTTTTATTCATGCACATGTCTTTGTAAAGCGCATTTATATCATATAATATCATTTACAGTGTATAAACATCTAATTTTTAGGCGGCATAGGCCCTTATGTCTAGTGAATAAATTAACAAGTACCTATAAGAGCTTATGAATTTATATTGATTGGTGAAGCCACCTTGTTCTGTCTGCCCAGTAAATATATAATTATTATTTAGATTGCATTTTATACCGAATATTTTTCGACCGTACAAAAGAGAAACATATTCGTAGTAAAAAATTGATAGATATGCGTTTTTCTAAAGACGATCTTCTTTTGTTTAGTTTCCATTCGAAATTCGTTATATTCAACTTTATGGCGTTTTTTAAAAATAATTTATACGACTGTTTTTGTTATTGTACATTAAAGTGCTTGTTTCGTATTTATGATGCATTTTCATCCGATTGTAAATCATTTTCTCATTTTCACTTATGTTATTGTAAGTGTAATTAAACCGTTCAACTTCAAAGAATCACACCTATTTGAACGCTTATTGAAGTGCATAAATTTCAGAATCGTTGAACTTTATACTTTGTTATCATTCTAAATACATAAAATGTTTCAGAAAAGAATGAAATGGGTTTATTGTTGAGTGAAAAGGACTTTGTTTCGCATGGACAGATCGTGAAGTCCGATATACCAATGTAAGTTTCCTTCTTTTCACAGATTGACGATTTGACAATTTTCCATATTCCCATTTTTTGTCACAGATTCCAAAAATAAAAGAATAGTGTATATAATGTAGCGAAATAAAATATACAAAAATCTGTTAACAGGTCCCTTTAAAGGTTTGCACACTGGGACATTTACATTCATGATCACAACCAACTCTATAGTCACCGATTCAGTGATGACATAATTCAAGTGATTAATGTAATAAACGAAGTGCATAAAAAGTGCTAAAGGTAGTCACATGGCAGTTTGCAAATCCGACGCGACATGGTTGTGTGTAACCTATAGTCCGTATTGTCATTATTGTTCGATATATGTACACCCTGACCGGAAATAGAATTCAAGTGACATTTGTAATTTTGTAGTTTATTTCATTTTACAGCCAACATGGACGTGATACTCAATGATGTTGTCGACGCAAATGATCTTAGGGTATATTTACACATTATCTCCATTTTTTGTACTTAAATATGATGTTTCATTAAAGTTAAAGCATAACTTCTAATCGAGATATATACCCGGACAAAATATTCGGATACAGTGCTTCGCCTTCGTAAATATCAAGTTTTCATGATACTATATATGGCGCATAAGATTGCTAGGTTCTAAAGATGTATGTCAAAACATTGAATTTCGAATACAATAAAGAAATAACGTATACTTTAAGACCTTTTGTAACCTATTTATGGTTGACCGTCTGCTTTTCGTGATAGCCCTTTGTATTGAATGATATCCTGACACCTGTTCCTGCTGACATTCGTTCATACACTATTTTTTAGTAAATTGTTATGTCGACATTGGTTTCTACATGATTATGACTCCTCTGACACTTATTCCTGCAATAGTTTGATAGCCTAATAGATAAAACAATTTAGTGACGATTGTCTGGGATGTCATAACCAATGTCGGCCTATGTAAAACATAGTGTACAAATAAATGTCCGTAGGAACCAATGTCCGTGATTCGAATTTAATAATTTATAGAAAGACATTATAGACAGAAAAAATAACATCACATACTTTATATTAGTCTAAAAAAAGTTAAGGAATTTTTCTCAGGCAGCACGCAACGTTTTTTTATGGCCCGCCACGATTTTGATTTAATGCCAAACAAATTTGTATGTGCTATTTTTTGCCAATCGCGCCTGGGTTTTAAAGCAGCAGTCTAGAAATGTGTTAGTAAAAATAAAACTTTGCAGAAATTGTTTCTAATGGGCATGTTACCAACAACATTCAAGAACTACACATTGAAGTCTGTGAATTATTAACACTTTGGTAACTTGCTATTGTCTATTTCTGTATGCGATAAATGGAGATGATTCTGGAGTAAACCAGCATGTACATTATAGTATATTCCGTTTGTACCAAGCGCTGTTGAACAAAACAGTATAAAAGGCCTTTTGTAAATAAGAAACACCATAATAAACGAATAAACACCATAAACGTTCATGAGAACTATTTCTAAAATTACGATGTATTGAATTATATTCCATGGACAGCGTAGTAAAATTATTATTTTAACACAGCGGAAGAAGAGTAACCTGATAGAGATTTCGGTATTTCCAGTAACTTTCTTCCTGTCTGATTTAATTATATAAATCGGATCTACACAAATCGTGAAATACTGTGTAAATCTGAACTTTGAAAAAAAGAAGTCATATTTGATTGGGAACCTTTATAAATATTGTCTATTTGTTGATTTAAACTTAAGTTTCGTAGATGCGGTTTTGCTTGTGTAATAGCATTCCATATTTTTTAAAGAAAATCTTTGTTAATATAAGTCCAATGGAAAAAAACAAAAATGCCAGCTGCATTGACAAGTGTTGATTTTCCTGTCCAAAAGTTGTTGGTGATTTATTGCAAAAATAATTCCTATTTTGACCATTATAAAAATATGAATTATGAAAAGTTAACTTCTATAAACAGAAGTACTAATGCTGAAGATATATCAATTTGAAGGCACTTATGTTAATTATGAACATTCAAATTTATTGCCCTTTTACGTCACCTTGCATAAATGACCGTTTGTAACATGACTAATAAATCTATATTTAGAATTTAAAAAAAAGGGATGCTTATGTTGTTATTAAAACTTAAAATTGTATTTTTAATCTGTACTTATTTGTTTGTTTTAATAAGTCATGCATAGTGGTAATAGAAAAAAGTAGGAAAAAATTAGTTTTTTTTAAATACTTCAATAATTTTTTTTTAAACTTTTGTTAGCCTTAAGTCTTTATTTATTAGGAAAAAAAAAGATTCAATTCAAGATCAATTTACAATGCAATCAACTGCCATCTCGAAATCACTGTCCTATTTTTATGCTAGAAAGTGAAGGTAAATATTTTTCAGAACTATTTTAAATATTTAAATAATAACTGTGTAAGTATCACATTATTTGATAATGTCATATTGACTTCCTGTCTCACATAGCATTGTAAACAAGTAACATACCAAAACTAGGATTGTATATCGAAAACCAGTTTGTCGACGATACTTTATAAATTAAATCATTAACCTTTATTAAAGAAAACAAAATATATAAATATTGACTTCCTTGAGGATGAAAGTGCATTTTGTCAACCTGATAAAGCCTCGGTCGAAAGTTTGTTGAGGGTTGACAACACGCACAGTCACCCTCAAGGAAGTCAATATTTATTTTATTATACCAAACAAAATAAAAGTAAAGAAATCAATTATTTTAGTTTAATATTTATACAAAATTTACCAATATAAAAATCTATGTCCTCTGATACAGAAATATAAACAATCATACCCCTGCCTGACAGACTTTTCAAGCTAATTCCCCTATCATTTGCGTACCAGGCAACATTGCGGTAGCGGGCAACAAACCAAAATGTTGCCCGCTGCAATTTATATGCATTACTGGTGATAAATGAAGATGTGAAGTATAATAAATTAGCTTGTCCCTAACGTTGCAGAAGTTCCGCCATCAGTATGAAGAACAGTGTGGCAGAGGTGTCCCCAGTGAAAAGGCCCAGTTTGAGTACTCCATCTGTCTAGCCAGGAGTCGTGGGGAGGCGGATATTAAACACGGGATTGCTCTCTTAGAAGGTTCTTGCTTGTTTACATCTTAAATACTATTTTTGGTGCACTGTAAGTCACAAGTGTAATAATTAAAACTTCAGGTCTCATAAAGAATACTAGTATCCAATATACCGGAAAGAAAAAAAAATCGGCAGATGGCCAGACAATTTTTGGGGTGGGGGGTAATTTTGATGGGTCATTCGCGCAAATGCAAGCAATCAATTTTTTAAGAATGACCCAATAGAAGAAGTTTTCATAACTTAACAGCTGTATACATGAAATGTTGAAATCCTACTCATTGTATCTATTTCATAGGGTTTAAAATGAAAATGCTAAGCCAAACTAGTCTTAAATTTTAAGCAAATGTACAAAATTGTAGCCATTAAAATTGTGTCTATTTGCAGACCTGTTCCGGAGGACACATGATGCTGACACAAGGCGGGACTGCCTCTACTATCTGACTCTGGCAAACACAAGAATAAAGGTACTGGGCTGATATTTATAAAGAAACTTAGTCGAAAGGTAACAAAAATCTATAAATTCGCAAATTTAATTATTGGATTTTCTGACAAAGTAATGCATTTTTGGAAGATTTTGACGCATAGTTTGCAATATAATTCAAAGTGTATCAATATCTAGCATTAGTCATACAAATGTTCCTAAGCATAGTGTTTTAAACACAAATTCTAATTTTAACTTATGTTCAACTTTAGGTACCCATTCAGTTAGGAATTAAATGTAGTGAAATAGTGCTAATTGGGAAAAATTCAAGACAAACATTTAAATTTAATAACTGTTTAATACTATTGGTATACTGGTTATTTTGGTGTTCCTCATTGCAGATTTGGAATTTTTTCCCCATCATGAGCAATCTCATTAAAATCATCTCCAGTGTGGCGCTACTACACTATCTGCTGACTGGATCTGATGACTTCACATTAGGGGTCACGTTCAGATGACCTTTTTAGGAGCCAATCAAACTGTTGCCTTCAAAATCTTGTGGTATAACTTTATATATAAACCACAAATACTATGCACGAAATTAACGTGAACTTTGGATGTTTACTCGCCAAAGGTACCACTATATCCATTGTTATCCCCATGAAAATTAACAGTAAATGATTTATTCCCAAGGATCAGCTGGAAATTCATCACTTTTCAAAACCGTTGCCAAACATTGCTGTGCAAAAGGCAATTTCATTGGACACAGCAGGGCAGATGTTTTATTGTTCGGAAGGTCATTTGAACGTGACCTGTTATACGATGCCATCAGATCCCAACAATGTTAGGATTTTATTTTAATGACATTGCCATCATGAGATAATAAACCAAGTTTTGGTGAATGGAAAAAGGTGCTTTTACCAGACCGTTTCAAATAAGAAAAACAATTACTAGCAGGGACAGTTTTAGCCTTCACTATGGTATCTATTTTGGCCTTGGTCATCATCTGGTTACTTATATGGAAAACCCTTGTTAAATTGTACTTTGACAAATGCGAAATTATGTATTCAGGATACTTGTCTGAAACAAAGTGATGATAGTGGATTTGTTATTACTACAGGATTCTTTTTCATCTAGCATGCCTTATATATGTGCCCATTTTGAATGATATAATAATTATCTATTTTATGTTGTTTACAGAATTATGAACAAGCTTTAAAATGTTCTGACGCTTTCCTGAAGATAGAACCAATGAATCACCAAATGAAGGATTTGCAGCAATATGCCAGAAACCAATTACGAAAAGGTACTGTCATGGGTAACTGTATTTTTTTTTGGACAAATAAACCACCATGTTATGTGTATTTGCTGGTGTTTGTGAGCGTTTTCTTAACGGTTTTACGTAATGGTTGATTGTGAAGCAATATTGTTTGAAAAAAGTATGAATACTTCTTTTTTTGAAAGCTTGTGAAATATGGATAAGCAGAAAGTCCTGAAACTGTTTGTCATTTGAAATTGTTTACTACAATTTATGTTGAAATAAGTGTGAAGTGGAGAGGACTAGCGGTCTCTTAGTTCGTTGTTTGTTTCCAAACAGATACCGGTAATTCTGTTTCTTCCACAGAGGGGTTGGCTGGAATGGCAATAGTGGGTGGGGCAGCATTAGCCCTGGGAGGTCTGATTGGACTGGGGATACATCTGGCAAAGAAATAGACGGACCACGGACCTCGGAAAGTGGACAAGAATGTAGTGCATGTAGTAGCAACACAAGTCTTGGAGTTTTGTTCTGAGGCATTTATAACATTTGCATTTATGATGTTTTTTACAATGGTACAACTGAAATAATGAAAAAATATCTATATGTAGG
The DNA here is from genome assembly GCA_027627225.1 of Congeria kusceri. Lineage (NCBI taxonomy): Eukaryota > Metazoa > Mollusca > Bivalvia > Myida > Dreissenidae > Congeria > Congeria kusceri. The sequence goes on from CM051029.1 coordinate 57,507,961, forward strand.
GTGTAATATTCTTCCTTTCCGCTTTTTGCAGTAAAGACATTTAATGACATTTAAAAATAATATATAAAAAATCTTTGAACAGGTCCTTTAAGTAACGCTCTTTGTCTTGTTTTCAAGTTTTTAATATTAAATTGTGTAAATTAAGGGATCTATTCATAGATTGACAATTTTCACAATTTTTGTCATTGATCCCAAAACGAAAAAGAAAAAATATACAAACAAGCAAAAGATAACTACTTTCAAATACATACATTTAAAGATAGTGTTGTTTATAAAAAATCATCAATAGAAATGGATAAAATTATAAAGTGCTTTGTAGCGCTTTTCATCTGTATTTTGGAAAACGTGTATTACTTGCATAGCATTAAAAATTCACCACCATGATGGAAAGTCAAAATAGAAGAGTGGCTAGCGGGACAGATTTTTGAACCTGGGTATAATCTTCCTCCTTTCGGCCGATTTCTTTGTTCCTAGTTTGTAATATCAAATTATATAAAAAAAATTGTGCCTAAAGTTGCCGGATGTATTTACAAATGATGAGTTTTGGTGAAGCTTTTGATAAGGATATGGTAGTTTTCTCCCCTGATTTGTATGAGATCATATCGCACCCATGCTGTAGCTGAACTAAGAAAACTTTAAGTGGATCTTTGTTTTAAAGGGACCTGTTCACAGATTGACAAATTTACCATTTTTCAACTTTTTGTCACCGATTCAAAAAATAAAACAAGGAAGCAAAATAACACTACGGACCTAGAAATATACTTTCAAAACCATTTCTTTTATGAGTAATCATCAGCTTAAATTGATTTAATTATAACGCGTTTGTAATGCTAAACGATGGAATAATGTGGAGTGTTTCTGTTGTTTTCGTTCAAATAGTTGACATCTCGTGGAACACTTACATGAAGTCAATAATACGACATGAAGTTGAGAAGTAGGAATGGTCGAGTGGTCAAGTCGATAGCCTTTTTATTGGGAGGTCCCGGGTTTGAACCCCAGTGGGACCTTTTTTTTCCTTTTCTTTTTTCTGTAAACTTTTCTTATTATAATACTTGAGGTTTTTAGTTCCGATGCTTTGATCTGTTAAGTTAAGACATTTATTGGCATTCTTCAAAAAATGCGAAAATCGGTGAACAAGTCTCTTTAAAGCATTTAAATAGTTGATTTTATTCATTAAAATGTCCAATCCATCAAAGCAGGGCTGTAGAATGCCTTTTTTTATTTTCTTTTTTTTCTGTATACTTTTCCTGTTATTATTCTCGAGGTTTTTAGTCCCGATGCTTTGATCTGTTAAGACATTTAATGGCATACTTCAAAAAATGCAAAAATCTGTGAACAAGTCCCTTTAAAGCATTTAAAATAGTCGAATTTACTCATTAAAATGTCCAATCCATCAAAGCAGGGCTGTGGAAATGCCTTTTTTTCTTTTCTTTTTTTTCTGTATACTTTTCTTGTTATTATACTGGAGGTTTTTAGTTCCGATGCTTTGATCTGTTAAGTTAAGACATTTAAATGGCATACTTCAAAAAATGCAAAAATCTGTGAACAAGTCCCTCTAAAGCATTTAAAATAGTCGATTTTATTCATTAAAATGTCCAATCCATCAAAGCAGGGCTGTGGAAATCCCATGCCCGACTTGTCCTACGCTAGTCATTTTACCATCGGACAAGTAATTTTATCCTGTCAAGTTGTCCGTGGGCAAGTACAATGTCAGGCTGTGAAAATGATGTAAACAGTGGGAGTTAATGATCATATTTATATTATAATAATGTATTTTAACATCATTAACAAATTGTAATATATCTATAATTTGATGACACATTACTCGTATTATGAACACCTGGAATAGAAACATTATTTTTATTTGGACAAGTGACATTTGTTCACGGACAAGTAGTTTTATGCAGTGAACTTGTCCATGGACAAGTGAATAATTTTGATATTTCCACACCCCTGTTTAAAGGCTATTTACTTCTTATGTATAGAAACTTTAATATTCTTTTTTCTTACAACACATGTATGGCATCATTGTATGTAATATAGAATGAATCTTCATTGAATAAGCATAAATGATATACCTATGTCATGGCTGGACTTGATTTCATCTCTTTGAAATTGTGTTTGCGTCTGCCTTTGGTGATACAATATTTTTGGAAGTTATATATTTCAATGAGACTTTCTTGAAAGTTTCATTTCTTCGATGCAAAAATCTTTTTTTACTTGCATGTTTAAGCTTTAGAGAAATAAATGTTTGTGTTAAAGACTACCCCAAACAATTTCTGACATATATTTTGTGTATTAATGTGTTCTTACTTTGTCCTCGAAATGTGGTAATGCAGAATATATGCGAGCTTTTTGTTCAGGTTGTTGTTGTAACTCAAATAATGTAATACTTGAAATTGTTATAGCTTGATATGTATTTATGATTTTAAGGGACTTGTTCACAGGTTTTCTTATATTTTGTAAAAATGTCATTAAATATCTTTACTGCAAAAACTACAGTATTTTGAATAATCTAAAACAAATATTATATATAAAGAAAAAAACGTTAAATTAAAAAATTTGCCTTGGCCGGGTGTCGAACCTGGGACCTTTGAGATAAAAAATCTCATGCGCTTACCACTTGGCCATTCAGACTTACATGTTTGGGTGTGTATGTTTAAGGCTATGTAAGTGATACAAGTATTTTGTAAAATACTGATAATTATTTGTTAATACACGGCTATGGTGCGCCTTTAGGGCCATAGGTGCCAATACTGATACGGCCTAAAGGCGCACCATAGATGTGTTTTAACCTTTTTATTACATACCTTCAAAGTAGATTAAGCAATATTTTTAACCAACATACTGTACTTATTACAGCTAATACGTTAAAACATGTTCAGCACTTCTGCCGGAATTTCAAACTGTTCTCTCTCTCTGCCACTTTACTTTGAAGCCAGTTTCTTACCTGATTTGCTCATTGTCTTGAATATGGTCGTCTAATTCCAACAAATAAGCTCCTAAAACGTGGACAGTACACTGCACGGCAGACATTTTGACGTTACTAATGACGTCAAACGCAGTTAACGACGGCGCGTGAAATCGATCATGTGCCATGTCCTAGCTGGCACAACGGGAAGTAGAAAAGCCATATCGGCACACCTGCTGTGTATGCCCAAATCCATATCAGAAAGAAATCAACGTAATTTTGTTACTATTTATAGTAAAGTATGTAATAAAAAGCGTTTCAAACGCTTTATAATTTTATACATTTTGATTGATGATTATCCATAAACAAAACAATATTTCTAATATATTTCTTAGTTGAGAGTGCTATTTAGCTTGTTTAATGTATAATTTCTTTTTGAAATCTATGACAACATTTTTGAAAAATGTCAGTCTGTGAACAGGTCCCTTTAACAGTATTACAGTGACTTTCGGAATATACAGTATTACTAAAATTGTGTGAACTAGAATTGATTACAGATACAAATGCTCTCTTAACATTTTCTTTTGCTAAATTTACTTTCATTTTCTCAAATCATGCAAATTTTGACTTTTACTGGTGACTATTTTCAAGGATGCACGAAATTTATACGAAATAAAATGATTTTACAGCATCTACTTCAGATATTCAATTTAAACTTCACACATGCCTTCATGGTTGCTGACCAAGGCTTATAACCTGCAATTACGCAGAATTATGGCCTTTATTACCTATAAACTTCAGGTTAATGTTTGCGTGCAACAAGTTCATATCTCTTTAACTACTTCAGTAATTCAGTTGAAACTTCACACATGCCTTCAGGGTCATTAATATGTAAGGTGACTGGCCAAGGCCCATGACTGTAACAAAGAGGTATGAGTAGTCGAACGTGCTGTCCTTAGCACATGTAGTCATTGGCTGCTTTAAGCACATAGCAGAATTTGCCCTGAGATATGGCAAACAATGCGGAGGGACACTGGCTCAGCAATATTTATACATGTTGTGGTCTGGTTACTCAAATGGCATCATAACATTTTTTCCATAAGACGATCAGATAAGGTGCGTACATGCATAATTTAGGCATGGAAAATCTTAAGATATGCACAGAAAATAAAATCAGGGTGTACATTTACACACCAAATTTCAAATGTTTGCATGTGCATGGAAAGGAAAACAAGAGCCATGAAGCGTCTACTATATTATAAAGTAATTCCACTGCATTACGTGTATATTGCATTGACACATGAATATCTAACTGAAACACCGGTAGATAATTTGTGTACCCCCATTTTGGACTGTATGAACATTTACCCCATTAATTCTTGGTCGAGGGTACATTTACCCCATACCTTCTAGTGGTCTTCCATTGAGTGATGTCTAACTGGTCCAACGTCCCTATTCCAGAAACATCTGAGGCGTGTCGTGGGAAATCCAGGACGGCATTTTCCGCTTTTATGGTATTTTCTGTTTCAAGGAAGTCTCTTCTAAACATAAATCCACTGTAGACAGAAAGTGCCATCCTGGATTAGCCTGTGCTAATTAGCTAATCTGGGACGACACTTTACGCACATGCATTAAGTCCGGTTTTCCCACGATGCGCTTCATCTTAAGTTTATCTTAAACTATTTTCACTGAAGTTCCAATTTGTGTAATGTAATATTTTTAGAACTGAATATACATTTGCGAATCCCTTTATTGTTTAGTAAACAATAGTTAGTCTCTTCTAAACATAAATCCACTGTAGACAGAAAGTGCCGTCCTGTATTAGCCTGTGCTAATTAGCTAATCCGGGATGACACTTTACGCACATGCATTAAGTCCGGTTTTCCCACGACGCACTTCATCTTAAGTTTATCTTAAACTATTTTCACTGAAGTTCCAATTTGTGTAATGTAATATTTTTAGAACTGCATATACATTTGCGAATCCCTTTATTGTTTAGTAAACAATAGTTAATAAAAAGTTGATAAGTCAAACACAGTAAGCAACATGCCATTTAAATTTCCAAAAAATAAAATGTAAATAGAAAATGATGAGTTTAAGGTCAAGAATAAGATTTTACTTCAGATGTTTCTGAAATACGGCCCAAAAGATATAAATGTGCAGACTATGGTAATTCTGTGTTTCAGTTGTACCGTGGAGTTCTTGGCATGAAGAGAATGGATTATTAGGATTCTTTAAATATGTTATATTACGTTAGTAGAACATTCATTGTCAATTGTCTCATTTGGTGCTATAAATAGATCATGAAATGGGTTTTATGAAAATTATAGACCGATCCAGGTTTTGCCTAGAATAGTTTAAACTCCTCCCCAGCTATTGTTTAAGGATAAATTTCCATTCATCGAATATCACACACATTACCGCTCTTTTGTTGTATCACAAAAATATAATTTATGCACATGCAATTTTGTATGAAATAGTTCAACTGCTCACGTGATATTCAAGTGTGATGATTGGATAATACTGCAGATTGATTTGAATATGATTGACATTTGTGTAAGCATCTATCATTATCAGTATGATTGATGCTTCAAACGGTCTGCATAGATATTTACAGGAAAGCTTACTCATATAGACTTTCTTTAACACTTATACTTGAATCTATAAAGCTGTCATAATGTAAGTCAATTTTCAAAAAAAAAGGTCTAGTTTAGGGCTTGTACAAGTTTAGGACAGTTGAAAAGTGTAACACATTAACAATATTTATGTTTCTTTTATGTCATTAAGGATATATACATGATATATGAGCATCATCCACATTTTGTTATGAGGTACAAAATACTGCCATGCTTACATTGTTTAGCAATTGTCATTTTTTTGTTAAGTATATATATATATTTATCTGCGATACAATGGATGTGTTTACACCTAGGATTTATTTAATGTACATTTGATGTTCTTGTTGTTATTATATATGTGTGTATTTTGTTTTGATTAATATTTAACTTCGTCATTTGTTTATATATGTATATGTGGAAATATAATGGAAATAAACACTCAGTGTGTTTATGTATTATAATCTTCGAGTGCCCACATGTGTTAGGTGTGTCAGGACAAGATATTAGCACATTTTCAAGAAAACTAGTTCTTCATTAATAATGTTTCAAACTGATGTAATTTGTGGGTGATACGTTGTTAACATTTTATGTCTTATTTAACATATTATGTTAAATAAGACAATGTATAAAAAACAACATCAGAATGTGAAAAAAAAATTGATGCGATTTATAAACGTTAAACAAAGTGTTAATATAAGAAACGAATATGTGATTATGCTTAAAGGACCGAGTAAATGCGCCACTATCTGTACTGGTACTAGGCTAAAATTTCATTTCCGAAAGTAATATATGCATATTTCAAAAACGCTATGGTCATTATTTTCCAGCCGACATTAATACAATAGAGTCTGCTTTTTAGATATAACCACAGAAGCTTTTCACAATGTACATAATACTCGACGCCCCCGCGTGACCTTTGAGACGCGAACTGGAACTTAACGCAATGTAACGTAATTATGCATATACCTCAGAACAGGCTATGTTCTTACAGAATAGAAAAGACTGATTTGATTGTTCGTTATTGTTTTAATCGGATCTATTTATTGTCATCTCTTCATTAGTTTCTTGATAGTGTTTAATAGACCATAGCAAGGATTTGTTTCGCGGTTCATAATGGCCGTGTGGTCAGTGATATCCCCTGCTCCATGATATTGAAAGCAGTGAAGCAGGGGAGGCCACTGTGCAACTGCCATCTCAAAAGCGATTCAATACTTGCTTTTGATTCGCGGTTCTACAAACGCCGGTGTATCACTAAATTTTGACCCCGTTGAAAATTGACCTCAAGGGTAATTTTTTCAACTGATGCCTTATTCAGTTTTCAACGTTGATAACTGACCCCGTCCGTTTTTAAATGACCCATATGCGTGAAAATTCGACCGTCTTTGAAAATTGATCACCTATAGTCGAGTTATATTTCAACGTTGAAAACTGACCCAAATAATCTTGTGTAATTTGCCATACCGATCAAAGCAAATCATTTCTGTATTTTTTCAGGACTGTAAGTAATAAACGTTTACCTATACATTCGAACGTGCCACTAGCTATTTCTAATTATTTGCCTATTCATTGACCATAACTCTGCAGATACAGGTCAGAAATAACAAGAAATATCTTTTAAAAAGATATTTGGCGTATGTTGTAAATGTTTGTAAAGAATGTAAATTGAATATCCAACATGAATATTTAAAACTGATGCATTTGAAACCAACAGTCTTAAGCCTTCATAGATCTTTATTCTACACGCATTTAATATCGTTTTTCGATATTATCTAAAATAAAATAAATAAGCAAATTTTCATTATCAAATAGCTCCTAAAACAGTAGTATGAAATGTTTCTGTATTTGAAATAAATAAAAAGAATATCGTTATCTCATGTCTAAGCAATGAACTGATGCTGCATGTTTTAAATCAGTGCTACTTGAATAACCCAAATAAGTCTCATCTGTTCATCAACGTCAGTATGTTTATCTATACAAAGTAAAACTAAGCATTTTTAAATTACAAAGAAATATATATATTTGATGCGTTTTTCATGACTAAATTATTTTTATACAATGCATTTACTTATCGATTAGTATATATAAAAATAATGTCTATTTGTAGATTGAATAGCCTCTACACGAGAATTTGGTAGAACCATCAGTATTTCACATGAAAAACAATGATGCAGAGCATCATAAGGCGCAGTGAATTATGAAAAGTCCATATCCTCAAGATATCTTAATTATGTAATGTCCGTACGATTAACTGATCTTACTGCCTCATATTTTTAGCTCACCTGAGCACGAAGTGCTCGGTGAGCTATTGGTGTAGGGGACCTATCCGGCATCGTCCGTCGTCAGGCGTCCGTATGCCGTCAACAATTTGGACCGCTATCGCGATAAAGACTAAATTTTTTATTCAATCTTGACCTAACTGGCACAGTTTGTGTATGACCATAAAATCTCGGATGGGATTGTTATTGGGTCAGATCACACCAGTAACACCAGAGCTATTGCCCTGTTTTCATGCAAAAAAGTGCAAAATTGCCCTTTTCCAAAGTATAGACGTTATTTTCCGTCCAATCTTAACCAAACTTTCCTAGTTTGTGTATGACCATCAGATCTCAGCAGACGCCAAAAATGAGCCAGATCGTGTTTCAAACACCAGAGTTATTGCCCTTTGTTTATTAAAAAAATATACTAAAATGGACATTATTCAAGATAGAGACTTCATTCTTCATCCATTCTTCACCAATCTTTAACAGTTTGTCTATTATCATGAGATTACAGTTGAAGTCGAATATAAGCAAGATCGGACCAGAAAAACCAGAGTTATTGCCCTTTGTGAAAAAAATATGCAAAAATGGACATTATTCAGGATAGAGACTTCACTTTTCATCCAATCTTCACCAATCTTGCACAGTTTGTCTATGACCATAAGATTAAAGGTGAAGTCCAATATAAGAAAGATCGGACTAGAAACACCAGAGTTATTGCCCCTTGTTTGTGAAAAAAAAATGCAAACATGGACATTATTCAGGATAGAGACTTCATTTTTCATCCAATGTTTACAAATCGCCTGCAGTTTGTCTATGAACGTAAGACTACAGGTGAAGTTGAATAAAAGCATGATCGGGCCAGAAAAACCAGAGTTATTGCCCCTTGTGTTTGGAAAAAAAACATCAACAAGTTATCGATGATTGACTTGCACACACGATTTTTGATTCAATTTTGACCAAACTTACACAGTTTTCGCATGACCATACAAATTGATTGATAAAATTTGATTTCCAACAGTTGCAAGACTTGCATACAGTTATTTGTACATGCAACATTGATGTCTTCAGAGCGTGCATTTACATCATTTATCATCATTGGACAGAAAATTTGACAGAAATTTATCAAAGAAAAAGCAAAACATTACCTTATAGCACAGCCATCGCAATTATCGCATTGCAACTAGTTCTCCAAAACTGTTTGCGAAAAAGACATCAAAATCTACTGTTTCTGCATTTTCCAGAATTGTCACTGACTTAATGAAAAAGGGTCATGTAAGAATATCGAGAGAAAAATGATTTGAGAATCATTAGCAAAAACCGCACATCCACTACCCAACTCATACTTTAGTTAGCACATTGCACTAACCGATGTTTTAAATCAAGATTGATCCTATCCCCCTCTGCGTTTTCTTCAGAAACCTTAATTTTCAGACCTGAAACAACAGTATGGTCTTCATCTGTACCAGTTCTCAGGTGAGCGCTTTGGGCCATCATGGCCCTTTTGTTCATCAGTGATTTTTTAATCTAAATAATTTATACAGTATTTGTCAGGCAAATCAATATTTACTAGAAGTTACATTGTTTCCAAGAAAATAATGAACATGAGCGTTTATTAAATTTGTAATCGATTAAGCATTTATACTATGCGAGCCAAATGAAAACACACGTCATGGAACATTTATCACAATTGAAAATAATGATTTGATTTCATTTTGTGATAACAAAAACGTAAAGTTATATTAAATAGTGGCGAATTAGATTGATATTCTTTTAAGAAAATACGTCTCGAGCGATTTTGTATATAACTATTATAGTTCATAAAACGCACGTAAAGTAAAAATACCAAATGTAAACCAAATTAAATGACGATGTCCGAAGCTTCTGCCAGTGTCTATTTATAGGAAGATGCAAAATCTAGTTATACATTGAATAGCCTCAACAGGAGAAGATAAGAGAAAATGCAATTCTAAATAAGTCTTAATAAATAGATCTACCAACCGTTATTTAAATTAACATGTATGGTAAGTTTATAAATATAAGTAATTCTCCATTCATTATTAATCTTATTGTCTATGGTTCTCTGGATGCTTGTTAGAGGGTTTCGGTGTTGTTGACGTGTATACTATTAATAGGCACAGGTTAGTGAGTGTATTGTATGGAATGTTGCCTATCGACTATGCGATAATAATGGGGGATTTTCCCAAGGTCATATTACACGGCCTGTAAACACTTTCATGTAAATTGAAAATGAAAATGGAGCTAATGCAATTTCCGAGTAGGGAGCTCAGAACTGGAAATTAGTAAAAAACGTAAACAAAGTAAAGAGGTATGTCTGGAATTTTCCACAATGGCCCATTTTTCCATTCACCTCCGAAAAGAAATGGAGCCAATTTGTTACAAGCCGTGGTAGGGATTTCTTATAAACTAGCCGATTGTGTCGCGTACATGACCGATGCGTTTCCGTCAAAGATCAAGGTCACAATTCAAAGTCAAAGGTCAAATACTTGTATTTCGTTTCCGCTCCCTAACTTCGTAATGCATGGAAGGATTTTAATATAACTTCAGATTATTATTCCCCATTACCAGACGATGTGTCGCACTTGACCCATGCTTGTCAAAGCTCTACATATGTGCTAAAGTGGTATGTGGGGTATCAATTACCTTTAGTGATAGCTCTAGTTCCAGTTAAAATTGAGAATCTAATGCCTAGGACAAGAGTTGTCCAAAGCAAAGTTTGTAAACCATGGCTGCCTGGAAATATTTTTTCCAAACATAATACTACATAAGGTGTTTCATAGTTATTGTTTAGCAGTTGATACATCTAGGGGCGTCCCTAGGCCATATTTCTAGTTACGTACCACATGCTAGGGGGCTCCTGGGGCATGCTCCCCAGGGCAATTTGTTTATTCTAGAAAGCCCCTAGGAGCGTTTTCCAGCATATTTGAGACTATTTCAACCCTTATCGCCAGGTGTTTTAGGCTTATTTTATATGTAGCTCTCCTGCTCTTCGGCATTTCTCGTGGTCGGCGCCATCGTTGATACATTTTGGCTTGTCGGGCTATAAATTAACTACTATATGCATAATGGGATTTAAAAATTACTTGGCATAAATATTTACTACAGCCAGACGGTGTTTAGCGCGCCACACCCATGTCCATCGGTAAAAGGTCAAGGGCATACTGAGAGGTCATCATTTACAACTGATACATTTTGGCACAAATGCTTACTTAAACAAGATGACTTATCAATATCAAAACAATTGTTCTTCAATGTGAGCTAGAATGATTCCAGGCTGTATGTCAATTGCCTATCAGTGGGCTGGACATGTTGCCGACAGCACTCAGGCTTCGGGGTATTTGTCACGTGTTTGTGACAGCTCTTATTTGAACAAACTTTGTAAAGGACCATTTAAGAATGTCACGTACCAAATATGAAAGCTCTTAGCATTGCGGTTCCAGAGGAGATTTTTAAAGTTTTAACTTTTTAAATCTTTTTTTTTTAACTCTAGTGACCTACATGTACATATTCAGCTTTTCGGAACGATTGGAATAACTTTGAAAGAAGATCAATCAAGGATAATTCCTGTGAAGTTTCATGAAAATATGCCAAACAGTTTAGGAGATGTCGTTTGAATGAAAAATAGCAGACGGACGCACGGACGTACGCACACCGAAAATCCGCCACGACATAAGCTCTCTGGCCATTGGCCAATAGAGGTAAAATCCTTACACCTGCTTGAATCTGTCTTAATTTTGTCACGTCAAAACATTATTATCTGCTACATACATACCATTCTGATCAAAATTTTCTCAGGTGAGCGAAAATGGGCAAATGTTGTCCTTGTGATGTGGCATGTGTTGTACGTCTGTGTGTCTATGCATTTCGATCGCAGATAACTCAATGATACCTGGCAGATTTCCTTCCAGATTATTTTATTTCAGTTTGTTATTACAGTTTGTATTTACATACATTTTGATAAATTTTCAATAACCAACACAAACGTGGCACTTAATATTAAATCGCCAGCAAAGAGCGATATGCATCTTTGATAAAACGTTGACAAGACACAGATACAGAGGAAAATTGCGTAATACGAATTATCTTCCTCTTTAATTGCATCTAGTAATTAGAAATACAATTCTAATTCGTCTCGAGCACTAGATTGTAGATTTGGCAATAGAATATTTGCAAGTTCAGTAAAATCGGGGGCACACAGTTGTTTTCTGAAACTGTACAGTTCTTCGCAAGAATGCACGTCTTCGTTGTCAACATCCGTTCCGTAGTTTAATGACTCATAAAGTTCTGGCACAAAATAGTATATTATACAGAATATCTGGTTAATGCACTGGGAAAGTCCATATTTTTTTCTGTTGGCGAATAGCATGCAGATTCCAGTGTTGGGAAGTTCTGTCAAGCTCCGCCTTTATCAGGTGCATAAAACAAATTTGAAACATTTAACGTGCACCTTATCTGATTCGTTATATAAATTTGCGTCTCGCATGTCTTTGAACAGTTTATCCACCGCCCGACGCATTGCTCTTTCAGCACCCTCACCAAACCTCAATTATTTTGGTTTGATGTACTTTTTCCATACATGAAGCTTGCATGCATTGAGAGGGTGTCGCGAAAAAAGAAACTTTAATTGTGATTTTTCTGTTCCAAACTCACATCTCACTTGCAAACGGGGAGCAAATCAAATATTTGTGAAGGCATCAAGATAATATCTGCCATGGCTATTATGGAAGGATCATTGTTCGATGTTGCCATTTCTAGCCACCTTATTGAATACAGAAACCAAATGGTTTAAGCTAATCATAACCATCGATGTGCCGAATTGTAATTGAGCCCACGCGCTACTCGCAATCGACGACCTTTTCGTAAAGCCACATTTTTCTATTAAGTCCTAAGTCGTAAAAGATCGTAAGTCCTAAATGTCCTTCCAGCGCTTCGGTACTAACCCGGGTAAGGCTTCAATTTTCTGAGTGATTTTGGCACTTTTAGATTTTTGATTTTTTTTTCAACAAATGTTACGCACGTGCGTAAGTGCGTAAGCCTAGGCACGCCCCTAACATCCAATACTGTCTTATCATTTTGTCTGTCTATTCGAGGCTAGTCGAGCTCAACCAAACCACCATCTGGATAATTTAAATACATGTATATGCCATGGTAAAACCCAGAATGTGGTCGCATCTACGACACAGTCGCTGTAATCGATTCGCGCGCATTCCAAAGTTTTGTTTCCACAAATGTTCCTTTGGTGACCATCTACCAAATTCTTTCCAATCATTTCGATCCGTTCAAAACATGGGCGCCACGAGCGGAGTTGTTTTCCTTATACGGCTATATTGAAAATTTTGAAAATCTTCTTGTCTGAAATCGCATGCTGGATTTCGAAAACATTTCATAGAAATGTTCCTTGACTGAACCTTTACCAAATTCCTTCTAATTATTTTGATTCGTTAAAAACATGGGGTCAGAGGGTGGGGGGAGGGGGGCAGTTTTCCTTATATAGCTATATGAACACTTCTTATCTGGAACCATTTGATGGATTTGAAATAATTACACAGAAAATTTTTGCTATGTTCCTATGTTCTGATTCGCTAAAAAAAAAACCTTGCTGTCAGATGAACTTTGTTGTTCATTGTCAACGTTTTAGTTCAAACATTCCAAACAACATACCTGTCAAGGCCCTTATTCGATTCGAGTTTAAGTGAGAATTTGGTCGAATGCAAAGGAATCAATGGAGCGACAGTATATGTACTGTTTTGTTGTTCGATTAACTTATTTTATCACATGCTATACCTTGTTTTCCGTGTAATACAGCCATTACGAATATTTTTTTATCTTACACATGTATAAGATAACATTTTGAGCGTTTTTATTGGCTACATATTCTTTGACTGACCAATCGCATTGCGTTATTTTGGTGAAATGACGTGGTCAACTTGAAATGACGTTACGTACACAACTTTTAGGATTTATCAACATCTTTGGTAAAAATAAAAGTTTGTTTTTCGTTTAAAAGCATGTGATCAAAAAGATCTGACACTCGTTGTCATTTCATACCATATTTTATCAAACTCGTCCAGGAAATTCGTTAGTAAGCTCGCCAATACATGTATTCCTTTCTTTACAATAATAAGATGTTAAAATGTTTAAAATGTTTAATTTATATAAATTTGATTATGTAGGAAAATGTCCCATGCATATTATTGTTTTACGAAATGTCATATGCATGAATCATGGCATAAATCCAGTGTTTAATATTTAAAAACACTTAATGTTTTGAGACATATTAAAATACAAAGCTGTTTTCGGTATCTGAAGCTGTTTTCGGTATCTAGTGATACCCCTTTATTGTTTTAGTGTGCCTCATTGGATATGGGACACTCAATTGAAGTTTAATAAGTCTTTATGATTTTTAGCTCACCCGAGCACGAAGTATTGGTATAGGGGATTCCTGCGTCGTCCGTGTGCCGTCAACAATTTGTTTTGTTCTCACGCTGAAGACTTCACTTTTTATCCGATTTTAACCAAGCTTGCACAGTTTGTGTATGACCATAAAATCTTGGATGGGATTGTTATTGGGCCATATCACACCAGTAACACTAGAGTTGTTGCCCCTTTTTCAGGCAAAAAGTGAAAAAATGCCTTTTTCCAACATATAGACTTTATTTTCCATCCACTATTAACCAAACTTTCTCAGTTTGTGTATGACCATCAGATCTCAGCAGACGCCAAAAATGGGCCAGCTCCTGTTTCGAACAGCGGAGTTATTTCCCTTTGTTTATGAACAAATATACAAACGAGGACAATATTCAGGATAGAGACTTCATTTTCCATCCCATCATGTCCATGAGATTACAGTTGAAGTCGAATATTAGACAGATCGAATCAGAAACACCGGAGTTACTGCCCTTTGTTTGTGTAAAAAATATGCAAAATGGACATTATTCAGGATAGAGACTTTATTGTTCATCCAATCTTCATCAATCCTGCACAGTTTGTCTATGACCATTAAATTAAAGGTGAAGTCGAATATAAGCAAATTCAGGCCAGGAACACTGGAGTTATTTCCCTTTGTTTGTAAAAAAAGATATATAAAAAAAATGGACATAATTCAGGATTTGAGACTTCATTTTTCATTCAGTCTTCACCAATTGTGCATAGTTTGTCTATGAACGTAAGATTACAGGTGAAGTGGAATATAAGCATATTCGGGCCAGCAACACCAGAGTTATTTCCCCTTTAATGATTGGCTTGCACACACGATTTTTTATTCAATGGTGACCAAACCTAACAGTTTGCGTATGACCATAAAAATTGATTGATAAAATTTGATTTCCAACAGTTGCAAACCCTTGCATGCATGTTTTCATTTGGCGTAACTGCCTGTGCTAACATAGATCTGACATTTATACTTTTGATAATGATAACATTTGGTAGGATAAATTAATTTAATATATACACGTGTAGATTCTTGTAATATTAAGAAAAAGGAAAGTAGCAACACTTTGAGCAAGAACAATGCTGTAGTAGTTTAATTTACTCAGAACAGAAACAAGTAAAGGGAAATAACTACAGCTTAACATTGCTGATAATAATTCATTGGCGACCAAAAAAAAAATGTCGCGTTTAGTTAAGCCAGTAAAAAATTATGCATTAATTACACATAATGTGTAGATTATATGTAATTTGTTCAAAAATACGATTTTTCTGTTAGTTTATGTTATGTTCTTTTCACGATGTATGTACAAAGTGACTTTCAGTGAAAGATAGATCGGTACCTATTATGAAAGTGAAAGAAGCTAGGCCAATAGATAGTGATAAATAGTTAAATGTTTTGGTTCAAGAGGTTCCAAATCAGCCATTAAAAATAGCAAGAATTTAGTAGGTACCTACGGATTATTAAATGGTCTTTAGGCTCTAAAGTCGTTACTTAGTTGGTGACTACCATTTAATTAGGTGGAACCTCGGATTATTTTAAAGTGGGTTCCAGCTACATACACATTATTAGTAGGTACCTACTAATAAATAGTAGGCTCCTAGTAAATAGCTTCGGACTCATTAATTTATAACTACATTATTATAGTTTGAAGGATTTTTTTTCAATCTGGGAAGATATCGCGGGTGCCACCGAGGGTGGAGGGTCCGGGTGGCAAAATAATACAGGAACGAATGTCCGGATTTTCAGAATATTGCCTGAACGAATGTCCGGGCTGTCAAAATAGTGTAGAAACGAGTGTCCGGTGTGTCATAATCATGTAGGAACCAATGTCTGCCTAGGTCAAAATAGCTTAGGAACAAATGTCCGTAGGAACCGATGTCCGGATACCGTGGCGGGCTGGTCAGGTTTCAGCGTTAAAAGCGTACTGTTTTTGTAAAAAAAATATAGCAGTCGTATCATAGTTTAGTTACAAATTCGTGATCTTGTGATACATACGGTCACCAACATGCGATTATAGAAGTTGAGTTGCCAACATCATCAGCTATTTATGACACTTTGGCAAATTGCCCCAGCACTTAAATTGGAAAAAAATGAATTATTCACTTACATTATGCGTCTTTAATGTATTGAACAAACACGCTTTGCGCTGTCAGTATAATAGGGTTGTGCACGTGATTAGCCAGATTGGCTGTTCAAAATGTTTGCATTGACCTCGTTCACACAATCGCAAATTACACGACAACTAGCATACATGTGTACACCGGGAAAAATACTCAGCAATGTTAGGAATCACATTTTTCACGAGGCCATTTGAAAAATTCAGCCTTCGGAAGATCAAATCTCGGGGAAACACTCTTTTCCATAAACGAGTCGGCCATGGACGATCCGGTTGGAAAGGCCAAAGTTTACGTCTAATTTTAGGCCTCAAACCACTAAATTATACAATGATCTAGAATAAGGATAACATTATATAAAAAAAAAATTAGTGAATCAATTTCGCTCTACCAAAGATATACGGGAATTTTTGTGTGCATATTTGGCTATTATTTGCTTAGCAAGTGACCTATTGGTACAACAAATGGAGATTTCAATTTGAAAATATGCGCATCCAGTGACCAATGACAACATTTCAGCACAATTGGAATATTTGCGCACGAGAGAACTATGGCCACAGTAAAGGGCTATTTCAATGAGAATATATGAACATCCAGTAGCCTATGGCCATAGTAAAGGGTATTTCAATGATAATATATGCACATCCAGTAACCTATGGCAACAGTAAAGGATTATTTCTATGTTAATATAGGCAGATGCAGTAACCTATGGCCACATAAAAAGGTTATTTCTATGTGAATATACGCACATCCAGTAACCTATGGCCACAGTAAAGAGCTATTTCTATTTGAATATACGCATATCAAGTAACCTATGGCCACAGTAAAGGGCTATTTTATGTTAATATATGCACATCCAGTAACCTATGGCCACAGTGAAGGGCTATTTATATGTTGAACTACGCACATCCAGTAACATATGGCCACAGTAAAGGGCTATTTCGATGTTTCCACAGTAAAGGGCTATTTGTATGTTAATATATGCACATCCAGTAACCTATGGACACAGAGAAGAGTTATTTCTATGTTAATATACGAACATCCAGTAACGTATGGCTACAGTGAAGAGCTATTTCTATGTGAATATATGCACATCCACTAACCTATGGAAACAGTAAAACTATTTTTATGTTAATATACGCAAATCCAGTAACTTATGGTCAGTAAAGAGTTATTTCAATGGGAATATATGCACATTCAGTAACGCATGATCACAGTAAAGGGCTATTTCTATGTTAGTATACGCACATCCAGTAACCTATGGCCACAGTGAAGGGCTATGTCTATGTAAATATTTGCACATGCAGTAACCTATAGCCACGGTAAAGAGCTATTTCAATGAAAATATAGGCGCATCCAGTAACCTATGGCCACAGAAAAGAGCTATTTCAATTAGAATATACGCAATGCACACCCAGTAACCTATGGCCACAGTAAAGGTCTATTTCTACGTGAATATACGCATATGAAGCAGTAAAGAGCTACATTGTATTTCAATGGAAATATATACACATCCAGTAACGTATGACCACAGTAAAGGGCTATATCTATGTTAATATACGCAAATCCAGTAACCTATGGCCACAGTAAAGAGCTATTTCAATGAGAATATAAGCACACCAAGTGACATATGTCCACAGCAAACGGCGATTTTTATGAGAAGATACACTTATCCAGTGACGTATGGCTACAGAAAAAGCACGTAAATATTCGTAAATTAAGTTACCTATGGTAACAGCAAATTGCGATTTCAAAGAAAATATATGCACAACCAGTGAGCTATGGCCACATCAAATGTCAATTTCTATGTGAATATACGCATATAAAGTGTCCTATTGCCAGAACAAATGGCTATTTCTATGTGTACGCAAAGTGACCTATGGCCATAGCAAATTACCATTTAAATGTGAATATGCTCATATAAAGTGACCTATGGCCATAGCAAATGGCCATTTATATGTAAATATACGCATATCAAAAGTGACCTTTGGCCACGACAAATGACCATTTCTTTGTGAATGTGCGCATATAAAGTGACCTATGGCCTTAGCAAATGGCCATTTCTACGTGACTATATGCCTGTAAAGTGACCCACGGCTACAGCAAATGGCAATTTATATGAGAATATAAGCACATCCAGTCACCTATGGTCACAGTAAAGGGCGATTCCTACTAGAAAATAAGCACATCTAGTGACTTATGGCTACAGAATGTGACGACTTGTATGTGCATATATAAATTAAGTGAACTATGGCCACAGAATATGGCGATTTCTATGAGAATATAAGCACATACAATGACCTATGACCACAGCATATGGCAATTTCTATCTAAATATAAGCACATCCATTGACATATGGCCACAAGATATGGCGATTTATGAGTGAATACATGCGTATCAAGTCACCTTTGGCCACAACAAAAGCCATTTCTACGTGAATATACGCATATCAAGTGACCTATGGCCACAGCTAATGGCTATTTCTATGTATATATACGCGTATCAATTGACCTATGGCCACGAAAAATTAACATTTCTTTGTGAATGTAGGCATATAAAGTATGGCCATAGCAAATGACCATTTCTATGTGAATATATGCATATGAAGTGTCCTATGGCCATAGCAAATGGCAATCTCTATGGGAATATAAGAACATCCAGTGACCTATGGCCATAGTAAAGAGAGTTTTCTATGAGAATATATGTGATATGCTATTTTGCTATTATTTTTGCTGCAACAATGTTGATTGACAATCACAAATATTTCAATGATTGAATAACAACAACTGTTTTTATTCAGCTTGTGATTTGGCTCAGATATCGGAATGTGCAGCACAGACCCACGATTGTTTTTCAAAAGTTTATTACTGTGCTCAACATACAGGCCGGGACCTTGGACTCATCATCGTTCCACGCGATATATCGCTATAAACTATATCGTTACAAGTGGAGTTTGCTGTATTAAGTATGGAATCAGTACTGTTGATGTTTGCACTCTAAATGTACTTAGTTATGTTTGACATACGTTAATATTACAATGTATTTATCCATGTTTAATTTATCAGTGATTATGTACAAATTAGAGGGTCACATATGGCCCTATATCGCTGGCATGTGTACGAAGATCTGGAACTTGCGGTTTCAGAGCAGAAGATTGTGCAAGTAATTTTGCTACTTAAGTCTATATAAACCATGTGTCCCCAAGATCGTAGCCACTTTTTACCCCACGGGGCAAAATTTGATAATCTGTAGAGACCAATATACCATGTTACAAGCCAAATATCAAACCGCTGGGCTTTGCAGTTTCCTAGGAGAAGATTTTTAAAGTCCACTTGCCATATAAGTTTATAAAACTGTTTGACCCCCTGGACGTGGCTTCTTTTTACCCTAGGGGCATAATTTCAACAATCTTTGTAGAGGACCCCTCTATACAATGTTTCATGCTAAATATGAAATCCATGGGCCTTGCGGTTTCAGAGGAGATTTGTTAAGCCCATTTGCCATATGTCTATGAAACCATACGATCCCCAGGGAATACCATTTTTACCCCAGGGGTATAATTTGAACTATTTGTGTAGAGGACTACTAAACAATGTAACATACCAATACGAATTATCTAGGCCTTTCGGTTTTAGAGGAGAAGATTTTTAAAGTCATTTTGCTGTTTAAGTCTATGTAGACCATGTGACCCCGGGGAGTTGACAGTTTTGACCCTAGGATAATAATTCGAACACAATGTGTAGAGGATTACTTGATGATGTCACATACCAACTGTAAAGAAGATTTTTAAGGTATTCATTTTTTGAATATATTGTTTATCTTTAGCTCTGGAGACCTGCATATGCAGTGGAACGATTTGAACAATTTTGGAAGAGGGTCATCCAAAGATCTGTGATGTTTGGAGAAAATCTGCCAAGAGGTTTAGGAGGGGATGGTGTTTGAATGAAAATGTTGACGCAAGACGCACGACGGACGACTAACGACGGACAAAAGGCAATCACAAAAGCTCACCATGAGCACGTTCTGCTCATGTAAGCTAAAATGCATACTAGTAATCGGACGTTAAACTTAAATTAACATCGGATGGTTGCAGTTCTCTTGCATTTAATCCTGAATAAGCATTGCTTTCTGAGTTTTCTTTTTATCCCAACATATATGATGGAGTCTTCTAAGTAAACATTAACTTGTTTTTAAGAGCCCCTTCCTGTATAATCATTCTTCCTGCGCAAAATATAATTAATATCGTCATGAAATTGTAAATGATTGAATATATTCGTATGTTGGCATTTGAATCAGTTAACTGAATACTCACTGGTGTATATACCCATATTCACACTTACATGTATGTATTGTTGCCATAGATGTCTGGGTATGAAAACAACATTTGGCAAATAGACGACAAAAGGTGTTCATTTAAAATTAACAAAACAAACACAAATTTATTTTTGAGATTTCAACGTGATAGCGATTTCCGTTTTCAAGATACACGCAAAAACAAATGCATAGTTCGTTTCACTGTCAGCAGTACATGACTTTCACGACGTCTCGATAGACGTTCATGAATTTTGGCCAGTCATATGTCAGTCCTCGTAGGATATTTTGAGTACCCTGTTTGCTCACCAAGGAACAACAAACGGCGGCCTTTCAGATGTGACCTAATCTCATAAAAAGACACACGTAGTTTATATTGTCTCTATTGAAGTGTCAAATGTAAAATGTATTTGAGATCACTGATTATTCATACAATCCCATTCAACTCGCCATTTGGTTTACGTACATTCTCATAAAATCGGCATATGATGTGGCCATAGGTCACTGAATATGTATATATTCTCATAGAAATGGCCATTTGATGTGGCCAGTGTTTATATTTCTTATAGAAATCGCCATTTACTATGGCCATAGGTCAATTGGGTTAAAGGGACCTGTTCACAGATTGGCAAATTGACTATTTTCAAATTTTCTGTCATGGATCCCAAAATGAAAACTACATTATATATAAAAAAAAGCGAAAGACACAACTGCCAAAAAATATATTTGAAATACAGTGTCTTTTTATAAAAAATAATCAAAGGAAATGGATACAATTATAAAGCGTTTGTAACGCTTTTATTGGCATTTTGGACAACACGTGTGTCACTTACATAGCGTTAAAAATTCACCACCATGATTGTCAGTCAGTCAGAATGATCAAGTGGTTAGTGCGCCAGATTTTTTTATCCCGGCGGTTGTACGGTCGAGTCCCGGCGAAGGCAATTGTTCAATTATTAATTTTTTTCTTAGTAATATACATGAATTTGTTGTTTTTATTAGTCCAACAGCTTTATTTTTTGCAGTTAAGACATTAAATGACATTTTTAAAAAATGCGAACATCTGTGAACAAGTCACTTTCAGTATATACAAAGAAATTGTCATTTGCGGTGGCCATATGTCACTGGCTGTGCTTATATGCACATATAAATGGCAATTTAATATAGCCATATGTCACTTTATGTGCATATATTCACATAGAAATGACCATTTGCTGTGGCCATACATCACTTGATATGCGTATATTCACATAGAAATGGACATTTGTTGTGGTAATAGGTCACTGGTTCTGCATATAATCACACTGAAATCGCCATATGCTGTGGCCATGGTCACTTAATGTACGTATATTCTCATAGAAATAGCCCTTTACTGTGGCCATAGGTCACTGTATGTACATATACACATTTAAATAGCCCTTTACTGTAGACGTAGGTCACTGGATGTTTATATATTTACATTAAAATTGCCATTTGCTGTGGCCATAGCTCACATAATTTACGTGTATTCTCATAGAAAACGCCCGTTAATGTGGCCATAGGTCACTGGATATGCGTCTTTTCTAATAAAAATCGCCATTCGCTGTGGCTATAGGTCACTTGATATGCGTATATTGACAAAGTAATGGCCATTTACTGTGGCCATAGGTTACTGGATGTTCTTATATTCTCGTAAAAATAATCATTTGCCTCGGCCATAAGTCACTTAATTTACGTATATTCTCATATAAATCGCCATTTACTGTGGCCATATGTCAATTAATATAATATACATAATTATATTCTCATAGAAATTGCCTTGTGCTTTGGCCATATGTCACTTGATATGCGTATACGAATATAGAAATTGCCATTTGCTGTGGCTATAGGTCACTGAATATGCATATATATTCTCATAGAAATCGTATAAATCGTCATTTGATGTGGCCATAGTTCGCTAAAGATGCATATATTCTCATAGAAATCGCTATTTTCTGTGGCCATAGGGGTCACTTCACTTCACATTCACGTAAAGATGGCCATTTGCAGAGGCCATATGTCCTTGGATGTGCTTATATGCACATAGAAATGGTCATTTGCTGTGGCCATATGTAACTTAATATGCGAATATCCACATAGAAATGGCCATTTGTTGTGGCCATAGGTTACTGGATGTGCTTATATTCTCGTAGAAATAGTCATTTGCTGTGGTCATAGGTCACTTGTTTTACGTATATTCTCATATATTTCGCCCTTCACTGTGGTCATAAGTCATTTGATTTGTATATTTACATAGAAATGGTTATTTTAGGCCATAGGACACTGGATGTGCTTATATTCCCCTAGAATGTGGCCATTGATCACTTGTTTTACTATATTCTCATAGAAATCGCTATTTGCCGTTGCCATGTCATTTTATATGCGTATATGAACTATAATGGGCATTTGCTGTGGCCATATGTCACTTGGTTCACGTATATTCACACTAAAATCACAATTTGTTGTGGCCATTCGTCACTAGATGTGCTTATATGCACATATAAATGGCCATAGTTGTGGCCATAGGCCATGGTTGTGGCCTATTTTATATGCGTATATTCACATAGAAATCGCCATTAGCTGTGGTCATATGTCACTTGATATGCGTATTGTCACATAGAAATGGCCTCTGTTGTGACCATAGGTCACTTGATATGCGTATATTCACATAAAATTGGCCATTTGCTGTGGCCATAGGTCACTGAATATGCTTATATTCTCGTAGAAAAAGTCATTTGATGTGGCCGTAGATCACTTCTTTTACGTATATTCGCATAAAATTCGCCCTTTACTGTGGCCATAAGTCACTTCATATGCGTATATTCAGATAGAAATGGCCTTTGCTGTGGCCACAAGTCACTTGACATGCGTTCACATAGTAATGGCCATTTGCTGTGGCCATAGGTAACTGGGTGTGCTTATATTCTCATACAAATAGTCATTGACGTAAAATTGCATAAAATTCGCCCTTTGCTGTTGCCATAGGTCACTGGATATGCGTCTTTTCTTATAAAAATCTCCATTTGCTGTGGCTATAGGTACATAAAGTCATTTGCTGTGGCCATAGGTCATTAGTTTAACGTATATTCTCATAGAATTCGCCCTTTATTGTGGCCATTGGTCACTGGATATGCGTCTTTTATTATAAATATCGTCATTTTCTGTGGCCATAGGTTCCTGGTGTTCCTTATTTTCTCGTAGAAATAGTCATTTACGTGAAATTGCATAGAATTCGCCCTTAACTGTGGCCATAGGTCACTAGATATGCGTCTTTTCTTATAAAAATCTCCATTTGCTGTGGCCATATGTAACCTGATATGCAAACATTCCCATAAAACTCGCAATTTACTGTTGTTTTAACGTAGGTAAATAAGTAACTTATTTTGGTATTTATATAAGCAATATTTCAAGCATTTATTTATTTAGGTGATTATTTTAAAATAAATAATGTTAATGCATCTACTATTGTTGGTGGATTGATATTAATTCGTACATTTAATATAAAATTATTGCTCTATTTCTAGATCAAAGTTATTGATATTTAGTGGTGTAAGGTCTAAAATCAAACGGGAGCTATGGCCACATGGTCACCTATAGCAGTAATTCTCGTCTATGGAAAAGAGTCGTTCCCTAAATATCGTCCTCGGGCTGTCACGTGCGCGTTGCTGCGCAACCATGCGTGAAGCGGAAAAATTTGCCGCCAAAACCAGACAGTTGGCGGTCAGCTGTTGGAGGGAGCAGACGTGGACGACGCAATTCCGTGGAAATGCTGGGCGCGCCATTTTATCAGAGGGTAGAAAACCATTTCTGCATTGTATGTTGAACTTTTATTTAATCCTTTTAGTACTTTTGATGACAGCTATGTTGTATTTTATTAATCTTTAGTTGCATAATTTTCGGAATACGACTTGGCACTTGTGTTTATTTCAAAGTTTTTCATTTCTTAATAATTACCACAGGAAATTTGGATTATTATAATTATATAAACAACTTGAGACCAATAGTTCTATTGGTATTCTATTCAAAATTTGGTTCACCTATGATTACTAACGTTTGCAGAAACGGTAATATTGTTGTGCTCCAAGCACCAAACAAGCTGTTATCGTATTTCTATTATTGTGTAGCATGGGTTTTTATTTATTTGAATAGATACAAAGGAGACCAGAGCACCAAACCTAATTATAAAATATACAAGTATACAACAATATCAACTTCTTCTCTTCACATCTGATTTTGGAATGAACACATAAGTTTCACCTTTCACACACCACTCACTCATCCATAATTCAGCCAATCATGTTCTTTTAAAACAAGATAATACTTGCTGGTCAATATTGGAAAAAGGATTAGTGCAAAACTGGTTTTTGGCTAAAGTTTAAAGCAGTGTTCTCACTGTAAAATGTGTTATTGATAAATTAAGCTTTTGTGACTATATTAAAGTTGTATGTGGCACATGTTAAAATCTACAATAGGTAACCTATGTTAGATTGCCTTTGGGCCACGTAATGATTTAGGGGTCCCCCTGTGTCCATCCAGGGTTTATAGACGGTAAATGTGACCAATCATGATGGTGACTGCAAATAGTTGCTATGGAAACCGTGTACCATATTTTGTTTGTGTCTTGATTATGCAAATTTGGTTGCAAGCCATCAATTGTCCAGAATTTAAAAAAATGCACATTTTCTACAGAGTGGAAATGTGAACATCCTGCATCTACCAGTGGTTGCCATGGAAACCAAAGTGGAGGGGATGATCCAACAGAGTTCAAGCCACCAAAGACATTGGGCCATTCTTCATGGAGGTGTTGCAGAAGTGAAGAATGACTGCAGACATTTCTTTCAGGTAAGATTATTTATGTATTTGGCCATTTGTTTATTTTTCAAGGTGAGTTCAGATCAGTCCGACTTGAAGTTAAAAATCTTAGCATTTTAAATTACTATTTCGGAAAATTCATTCTCCAATTGAATTGTTGAGTGGTCCGATGCCTGCAATTTTAAATTTAGTCCTTTTTCCATCACTCTTGGGCCCATACTGCTCAAGCTTGATCTGTGTTGTGGTCAGTGGTTGTCCGATGTGTATTGTTGAGTAGTCCGATGCCTGCAATTTAAAATTTAGTCCTTTTTCTATCACTTGGGCCCATACTGATCAAGCTTGATCTATATTGTGGTCAGTGGCTGTCCGATGTATATTGTCGTCCAATGTCCACAGTTTTGCATTGAACAAATTTCCTATGACACTGTTTTCAGTAGACAA
Source organism: Congeria kusceri (assembly GCA_027627225.1). Lineage (NCBI taxonomy): Eukaryota > Metazoa > Mollusca > Bivalvia > Myida > Dreissenidae > Congeria > Congeria kusceri. The sequence goes on from CM051029.1 coordinate 57,533,896, forward strand.
ACTTCCTTTTATTGTCATTTCAAACTTTAAGTTAAAAATAGCTTTGGGAACATTGCCATGGCAGGAGCAACATGTACCAAAATTTGAAAGCACGAGTCTGTTGGGAAAAACAGCCTTTTTGATTTTGAAGTAAAATGTGAATAAATTTTACACATACATGTTTATTCCTCATCTGAATTTAAATTGATTTTAAATTGTTTGATTCCAAAGATCATGATTCAAGGTTAACAGAATATAGTCAATCCAATTTTTTGGGAAGAGAAATAGATTTTGCACAGGTTGTCCAGTTGGTCAGTCCACGAAGAATGTGCATCCATGACAAATGTGTGCCTGTTTGAAAACCATCACACTAAGTCAGTTGAAGGTAAGTTTAGTTGATTGTAAATGATGTCGTGCCTAAGCATATAAACCATTGTGGTCATCATTTGTCCGATTTGTCCAACATATTTCCGATGTGTACAAAATATTTTCAATGGATCCAACATGTTTCCAAATTGTCCGTATTTCCAATGTGTAGACCATTATTCTGAATTACCGCTATATTTCCAATGTGTAATGTGTCCACTATGTTTTCAATGCGTCGTCCGTATTTCCAATGCATCCACCATAATTCTGAATAGTCCACCACAATTCTGAATTGTCCACCGTATTCCTGAATTGTCCTCCATATTTCAAGTTAGTCCACCATATTATTACATTTTCATTTTTAGCTCGACTTTTCAAAGAAAAGGCAAGCTTTTCTACTCGCCCCGGTATTGGCGTCGGTGTCGGGGCTAGGTTAAAGTTTTTCGGTTAGCTAGTTTCTCAGGAATGGCTTACAGGAGTTTGAATCAACTTAAAACTTTATTCCCCATATTAAAATGAATCTATAGGCCAAGTTTGGTAACTCTAATTGGAAATTTGTCAGAATTATGGGCATTATTACTCTTGGAAATTTTGTATATTAGCTATGTGGATAGGTTTAAGGATTTCTTTCAAACTTTAAACACTTGTTCCCTATATTAAAATGAACCTGTAGGCCAATTTTGATACTCTAGTTTGAAATTTTTGAAAAATATGTGCATTTTTACTTAGCATTACTTTACTTGGGATTGTATTTGGGGGGTGTTGGGTGGAGTCAATGTCATGGTCACTGTTACTTAAAATAGAAAAAACAGTTTTCTGCTCAATTACACGAGAACAAATTGAAAAGTTAACTTTAAAGTTATCTTAAACTTCGACAGTCACACGGACGGGACCTGCATGGGCATTTAGTAATCACATTGTCCTTCCTTTTGTCTGTCTGTCTGTCCCATTTCTTGTGTGGAGTGTAACTCTAAAAGTATTGAAGGGATTCTAATTAATACTTATGATACTGAAGTGCAGAGTACAAGGACCATAACTCCTGTCAAAATACTTATTTGGGGCCTGACACTGACAACGCTGGTGTTGGGCATGTAACCAGAAACAAACCTTTATTTGTTTAGGCCTGACTAAAAATGTGTGATAATGTTTGGTTATTGTCTGACACAAATTCTTGTTGTACTTGACAGCATCATAATTCACTTTTCAGATGGTACAAAATTAGATATTCTCAGTTCATAGAGAGGTTTTTGTTTGGTGACTGCTTTGGGATTTTTTATTGTGACAGTCATAGTGGTGTTTCTTTAATAATTCGTCATCTAGTAGTTCTTGAAATGTGTGTCTGATATTGCATGCACATGTCACAAAGTAGTTTGTGTATCCTGCTGTAGTAGGAATGATTTTTGGTGGTTTCGTGGACTATGACATTGTGCTGCTCTTTCTCGGACTGCAGCTGTAAAGTCGATTGCACGAGAGTTGAATTTGCTGTGTGTTGCCCAAACTGAGGTTTATTGAAAGGGATGTTTGCATAGTAGACATTTGTAGCTGGACTTTTCAAAGAAAAAGTCTAGCTATTGTCGTTGCCCTGTCGTCAGCGTCTGCGTTAGTTAAGTTTTTCGTATAAGTTTTTAGCTTGACTATTCACAGAATAGTTCGAGCTATACTACTCGCCAATTTGTTGGCGTCAGTGTAATGCTCTGGTTACGGTTTGCATGCAAGATGTCCATATCTCTGAAACTACTACAGATATGCAACTGAAACTTAACACATGCCTTCAGGGTCATTATATAAGGTCACTGGCCAAGACCCATAACTGTGAAAAGCATTTTAGCAGATATTATGCCCCTTTTTGTGTCGCCTGACTAGGCGACATATAGGGTTACTTATGTTGGCGGCGGTGTCGGGGGCGGTGTCCCCTTTCGATTGTCCTGAGCATAACTCTTAAGACTATTAAAGCTATCAACATGAAACTTCATAGGTAGATAGATCTCGTTGAGGGGAAGTGCAGTGCTTTAGAACCGTTACTCTGCACCTCATACTTTTGGAGTTATATATGTACCATATTTCATTTTTTTTATTTTTAGAATGAAATTGTTCATAACGACAAATTTATATGCGGTGTACAACGCGCGGTTTTGTATAACGTGCGCCTACTTTTTAAAACAAAAAATCAGGGAAAAAAGATTTTAATTGAAATTTTGATAAGCTGAAATAAGCAGCCATGTGCTTTGGCAAGCGTTTTTTTTTTTTAATGCACAAAATTGCACAAAAAATCAGTAATATTTACATCGCCGATCTTGTTCGTTATTTACCGAGCACCTATGTGATATAGAGCAAAGGTTACATTACACCAACATGTTATTGACAATTGACCCTTTTCACATTCCCGTTATCGAGTACTGTAGGAGTTGTCTCCCTTGATAAAGCGAATCGAGAACGAGGCTGACGATGTATTGGCTGTAATTGGCTATAAAGGAAAATGATGTTCAGTGGAGAAAATGTCGAATTAACTTATAAAATGTTGTTTGTTTTTTCATGAAATTTGTCTGTTTTATTCACTAAATTATGTATACGTGGATATGTTTCAAATACTTAAATTATAATTCAAATAATGTAACAATTACAAATCTGCCAATGAAATGTTTGACATAATGATTATGTTACTTCATATCAGATATGAATTTTTTACGATTGAAATAAGTCTATAATTGCTGAATTTATTGCGGTTTACATAATTAATTATTAATTAATTAATCATTAATATTTAATTAATTAATCATTAATATTTAATTAACAGAAGCAGTTCGTTTATTCCGGCTGGAGTAATTATATTGACAGCTTGACAGTTACATATAACATTATTATTATTATTAGTAATATCATATAATTTGTTCATTTGAGAGAAACAACTTACGAGTTCTACCGATCGAGTTAACCAGAATTGATCAAAGACGCTTTTTCTTTGTACTCTGTAATGATAGAGAACCAAAAAAAAAAGACAAATATCACTGAGAAATAAAACATCATTATTGAATATAAACACGTTCAAAAGCAGTGTTAATTATCGTTTCAATATGTCTTCAAACTTGTACATGTACATTCCAAACTGATAAACTATCATGAGTTCAGCCAAATGATTTGGATAATTGCGAATAAAATGTCTTAAATAAAGTTATTTTTTATATTTTAAATGATAGTTATTTCACTTGTTATCAAGTAGATTAATGAAGTCAGTGGCATAGCTGCCGAGACAATGACCCGTGTATTACTTCACTAATTGGTATGCACTTTGATAACCTAATTGTGCCACATGTTATTTTAAAATTTGGACCTATATTAACATTCTGGTTACATAATAATGGTCCTGTGTTTATAAAAGATTATGATCTTATAATTGATATGACCAGGTTTAAACAATACAAAGTCTGTCAGTCTCACAGAAAGTACCTAAGTCTAAATTGCATTTTTCCATTTTAGCGTCGATATACTAATGAAATTGACACACTCTCCATATATCATAATTATATTATGTACCATGCCATTTCTGTTGATTAGGAAGTAACAATAAGTGAATTTTTATAACATTTTAAAAGTAATAAACTGTAAATGACCATTATGCAACCAGTATTAACCACTATCAATACATCGCGAGCCTCGTTTTCGATTCGCCGACAAATTATTGTGTCGTGATAATCGCGCAAAATGGGAACGTGAAACTCGTCTATTTCATATAATTCTTTCATGAATTTGTGCAGCCCTAAAAAGGACCGTCATTGCTGTTGTAATTATTCTCGGTGATTAGTCTCGCTACATGGGTCGTTCGTCAATGTCAGAAACATCAAAACCTTCAAACTCATCATCGTCGTCGCTGTCAAACAATCTAGCTATTTTTTCGTCTCTCATTCCTGGTGGAATATCGTCGCAGTAAAAGTCGTCTTGAAGATCATCGTTTGTTGTTGTGGTGGTGTCTTCTTTTGGTTTGATGGTGTCCTCCCATATTGCGTCATTGTCTGTTCCGTCCAGGTTGTTGCTGATTCGTCATTGTCTGTTCCATCCAGGTTGTTGCTGATGCTGCATTTCTTGAAGGCTCTTCTGATGATATCCGTGTCTAACTCGTTCCAGGCGTTCCATACTTATTTATCACCTTCTCAACACATTAATGACACGAGAGGTGAACAGCTCGATCTTCTCGACACCATTATTGACACAAGCCGTGACAAACAGAAACATCGAAAGTGTAAAATATTTATTAACACCATTGAATTGCAAAAAAAGCATCCACACATTTCAACAATGACCCCTAACAGAAATGCTATCGTAAATCGACATTGGCCCTCAACAATGTTGGTTGTTACAAAGTACAGTAGGGCATAGTATAATCAGTACAACAATAACATTTAAATCAAAATGGCTTCCTTTTGTTCGTTTTTGTCATCAAATTCATTGTTTCAAATACTGGATACTTACCTGAAAAGATAATACAAATATTTTTTATCATTATTAACTTGGGCCCATCTATTTTTAATCGTAAATAAAATAAAATTATGTCAACAGTTGTATTTACATTATGGGAAGCAATATGTCATAAGTTACACAATGCTGTGGAAAATTCCTCTTGCATCGTTATAGTAGTGTATAACACGCATCAAATTTTTGAAACTGCTTTTGGGGGAAAAAGACTGCTCATTATGCACAATGTTTTACGGTATTTCTATGTGGTTATAAAATCATTTACATTGAAAACTTTATAATAAAGAGTTAATTAATTTTCTGCGATGAGTATATAAATTGTTGGAAATTCCCCACTTGTCAGCTGATAAGCATCTGATCTGCTGGTGTTGCTAATATGAACTTGTGCTCCTGGGTATTTTGGTGCAGTTTTGTCCGATATCAGCGGAGTAATGGCCCTTTTTTTTAGCCAAAAAATGACATTTTTGGACTTGCATCAGGTGTCACTCAAAAAGTATAATTGCTAGAGTGATGAAACTTTATAAACATATTAATCAGCATGTCAACTTGTGCACCTGGGTATTTTGGTGCTGTTTTTTTCAGATATCAGCGGAGTTATGGCCCTTTTTTAACAAATAAGACATTTTTGGACTTTGGTCGCACGTAACTCAAAGTATTACTGCTACAGTGATGAAACTTTTTATACATATTAATCAACATGTGAACTTGTTCACCTTGTTATTTGATGCAGTTTTTACTGCCATCAGTGGAGTTATGGCCCTTTTTTAGGAAAAAATGACATTTTTGGATTTGTTTAACTCAAAAGTATAACTGCTAGACTGATGAAATTTTATAAACATGTTCATCAGCATTGTAAACTTGTGCACCTGGGTATTTTAGAGTTTTATGACATCCAGCGGAATGTGGGGACATCCGTGTCCTACAGACGCATGTGTAGTTCAACTTAGAATTTTTGCTTTAGGTAAAATTTCACAATATCTTTCAACAGGTATTGACTTGAAGCTCACAGAGATCAGTGATGAACTTATTCTGTAGACAAGAGGAGATAATTATTAAGGATTTTTCTTGAGTTATTGCCCTTTTTTCAACTTATAATGTTTGCTTTAGGTCAAATTTCTCAATATCTATGACAGGTATTGACTTGAAATTCAACATACTTCATGACAGTGATATACCTATTCTATAAATAAAAGCCCAGATTGCTATCATTAAGAGAAAGTAGAGCGTCCAGCACCCGTAAGTGGTGCTCTTGTTTAAGCAAAGTGCCCAGCACCCGTAAGCGGTGCTCTTGTTTAAGCAAACAATTATATTCATTGGGGACTTGTTTAGCATTTTTCACACCATGTTTAACCAAAAAATTATATAGAGTTATAATCAATTATGCAAGTGTGGTTGTTTGCCACCCCTCCTATTTACACCATAGCCATCTCCCAAGTTCATAAAACTTGTAGTTTAGGTGAGATATTAAATGCTAAGATAATCATACCTACTATAGTGTAGATGCATTATGTAATGTTGTTCAGATTTCTGTGTTGGTATTAAAATTTCCCTCTAGTTAAACCAGCGCATCAAGCAACTTTGCAGCTTAGAAAAGAACTGTAAATAATTAGAATTTCCTACATATTTTAGCGATCATTAAAATGTCAATATATTTTTATAAGTTAAACATTTCGCTTAAAGTATTTGGCGATTTAATTAATTTGTTTATTTGGTTTTATTGGACGATTTTGAAATGAATCTTAAACTTATTGTATGTTTTATATTTTAAAGGGGCATATAGACTGTATTTCGCATGCATATAAACTTATATTAAAACAAGACAATTTTTTGTTTGTCCTGGATCTATTTTTCAAATATTGACAAAATATTTATGGAATCATTGAGAAAACAAAGACATAAATACTTTTAGGAAACATTGTTCTACTCGAAGATTCGAACTCGCGCCTACAAATTTGACTTCTATGAAAATTTTATCAAAGGAGCGTATGCCGTAACGGTACCGCATGTACATTTCATTCCTGCTGATTTTACTATTTCTACAAATATTTGCCCGTCTGCGAAAGTGTCACCGGTGACCACTGTTTTTATTTGATAAAATAATATGTTTGCTAAATGTTTACAGAAACAAAACCATTTTATTTAACATTGCTTCAATATAAATTTTCTGCAAATTCAGTTTATTTTACTAAATGTTATTGTCAACCTACCGTCTGTATGCCCCTTCAAAAACATTTTGTTGGCTACACTTTATTTTTTGACACAAGAACCCTAATGTGTGTTATGGTAATGTATTTCCAGAAATGTACTCGAGTAACATTATGCCCCCCCTTCGAAGAAGTGGGGGTATCTTGCTTTGCACCTGTCGGTCGGTCTGTCCGTAGGCCATTTCGTTTCCGCATGATATCTAGAGAACGCTTTGACCTACATTCATGAAAGTCGGCATGCTGGTTACTTCAGAGGAAAGGAAGACGCCTATACATTTTGAGGTCAACATGTCAAAGGTCAAGGTCACCGTTTTTAAAAATAGAACAACGGTTTCCGCTCAATAACTTGAGAACGCATATAGATATTTTAATGAAACTTTATACATAGATACCTTATATTGAGACCTTGCTTGGGATTGCATATGGGTTGGGTGTGGTCGAGGTGAAGGTCACCTTTACTAAAAATATATAAACGTTATCTGCTCAATAACTTTAGAACGCATCAAGATATTTTAATGAAACTTCATACATAGATACCTTATATCGAGGCCTCGCTTGGGATTGCATATGGGTTGGGTGGGTCAAGGTCACCATGACTAAAAATAGAAAAATGGTTTCTGTGCAATAACTTTAGAATCCATAAAGATATTTTAATGAAACTGCGTACGTAGATACCATATATCGAGACCTCGCTTGGGATTGCATATGGGGTGGGTGGGGTCAAGATCAAGGTCACCATAACTAAAAATAGACAACCGGTTTCTGCTCAATAACTTGAGAATGCATCAAGATATTTTAATGAAACTTCATACATATATACCTTATATCGAAGCCTTGCTTGAGATTTCATATGGGGTGGGTGTGGTCAAGGTCAATGTGACAGTTACTAAAAATAGAAAATGGTTTCCGCTTAATAACTTGAGAATGCATCAAGATATTTTAATGAAACTTCATACATAGATATCTTATGCAATCCCAAGAGAGGTCTTTATATATGGAGTTGGTGGGGTCAAGGTCAACGTTGCTAGAAATAGAAAAATGCTTTTCGCTCAATAACTTGACAAGCATTGAGATATTATAATGAAACTTCATACATAGATACCTTATATCGAGACCTCGCTTGGCATTGCATATGTGTTGGGTGGGGTCAAGGTCACCATTGTTAAAAATAGAAAAACAGTTTCAGCTCAATAACTTTAGAACACATTGAGACATTTTAATGAAATTTCATACATAGATACCTTGTATTGAGACCTCTCTTGGGATTTCATATGGGGTGGGTGGTGTCAAGGTCACCATTACTAAAAATAGAAAAACGGTTACGCTCAATAACTTGAGAACGCATCGAGATATTTTAATGAAACTTCATACATAGATACTATATATCGAGAGCTCGCTTGGGACTGCATATTAAAAAAAATTCTTAACAATTGCACATATTGACAACTTAGCTGCAAGTCGGGGGGCATACATGTTTTACAAACATCTCTCGTTTTACTTGTAATATCTCGTAAACATTTATATAGACATGTTTATAATTTTCATACAATTTTATTTTTTCTTTAACTTCTTCAGTATGCACCTGATGATGACAATAAGACTTCGTAAATAATTGGGCGCTATGTGAACACGTGTTTCTTCGGTGGTTTATTGCATGTGTATGAATGAGGAGTTCATGCAGATTTGTATACCATGTGTTTTTATGGAACAGTTTTGTTTTGACATGTTGTTGAAAAGCAGTGAATGTAAAAAGTGACCTTTATTTACACCAATTTAGTAAATGTAGGATGAACATGCGACCTTCCAACGATGGTGAATAACAATTTCACAGATCATCTACATTTAGTTTACAAAAACAAATGTTTAAAAGACACATTTCCAGTATCATTTTGGTCCTCAAAAAAATGAGAAAAACAAACAGCGAGAACAATTAGTGATAGGCATTGTGGCATTGTTGTTGGACACAAAGTTTCTCCCGGAATTGTGTTCAATACTATCTTCAATATTTTAAGTCTAAACTTTTATGCTTATGTTGAGTACCATGTTCTCCATTAGAAGTGTATCAGGGACAATTGTTGTTTGAAATTTGTATGGTTCGACTGAACCATGGTTGCTGTAAAATGGCTTAAAAGTTGGCATTGCTTAAACATCTATTAAATAATGAAAATATTTTCATCATTTAAATAGGCATTCTTGTGACTTGCAAATATAGCTCTGCAAAAGATAACTTGTACAAGGATATTATTTCTCAATTTTAACAATATTCATTTTAATAATCATAATACTTTCAGCAAATTTTCAGTGTTAGGGTTAGTAATTTTTCTAGTAGTAAATGTTGCTCTAGCCTTCCTTTCATGCTGTTTTGTTGAGAAATACTTAATTTTTACTGATATAAGTTTCATTTGCGCTTTTATATAATGCCTGAGTATGGTATTTTGCAGAAAATAATCAGCAACTTGTATTGAAGCAGTATTTAGCAATATTTGCTGATATTAAAACAGATTTGAGTAATGATTGGGTAATAATTGTATGTGAAATTCACTGCATTTATCAATGTTTAAAATGTGATCAGAATTAAAAAACATACTATTGCTACTGCTGACCTCAAAATTCAGTATAAATGTATTTGGTAATAACAATTTACAAATCGGTTTCAGATCAATTTCAAATTATAAATGAACAAATCAGAACAGATGTGTAGAGCAAACATTGGCAGAATTTAATTGAGAAAAAAAAAGAAGAGAATAGTACATGTCAAAAGAAACCTATTGAAAAGGAAAAACTAAAAATACACAAAAATACAAGCAGACATTCTGCTTCTGTTAGCAGATGCAATATTTCCCCATTTCCATCTAAGGGACCTGGGAGTTGCACTTCTTGTGAAGGTTGTCTCCCTTGGTCATCTTAGGCTACACCGCAGTAGTTGGATAAATGTCGGTGGAACTTTGAAGGGAGGTCCAAGAATGTTGTCCCTATAACTACTGTTAAGTTGATACTGGGATAGTCTGCTATGTTATATGAAACTATTAAAACATTTTAGAAAATGATAGTACTTCTGTAGTCTGGTATGTGATAAAACACTTAGAAAATGATAAAAACTGTAAATTACTGATCAGGAAATGTACAAAATGTAACAAGTGAAGACAAACTGGGACTTTTTTTATCCATAGAGATCAGTTGTAGGAGAGTACTCTTTAAATGTACAATGTTTTATTGCCAATTACAAAAAAGGCATTGATTTTCACTACCATAATTATTACCCTGCTGTAGATATTATTTCACCATTTCTAGGAATTTCATACATTTTATGTCTTGTTGACTAAAAGCTAAATATTCCTAACATTTATTTACTTTGTGTACATGCGCCAACAACTAACTTGCAAAGAGCATGTAATTTGCTATTTGATGCTCTTCCATATTATTTTAAATTTTCAAATGTTCACATTAATAATATGAACATCATTTGCATTATTTGAGCAACATTTACTGAAGTTTACTTCTGAGCTTAAGCATACTAAGATAATATGTTTATTCATTCAATAAACTTGCTTTTGACCGCTGTAAACTAAAAATATATATTTGAGATGTGGAAATTTTTGGCAATGGAGCAACAGAATTTTCATTGAAAGTGTAATTATACCAATATAATAAATTTCAGTAGGACAATAAATAAACGGAGCAAAAAATAATTCTTTTTTGCCGATGCATTGGTTAATAGTTTAAATGAATTGGGTTTTTTACAATCGAATATTTAACAAAATATCCTAAGTCAGAAAATAGTGCTGATGCTGTGTGCTACAAAGTCCTTGCTATATTTATTAAAACAACTAATTATCAATGTATTGGACCATGTTTTGTAAGGGCCAAATAAATACTGGAGATGTGTCTTACAAAATCGCAGCTTTATAAACTGAAAGTAGATGATCTGTGAAATTGTATTTGCTGTTGTTTGAAAATCACATGCTTATTCTGTATTTACTTATTTGTTGTAAATTTCACTATATATTCATTTCTTTTCTAACACATGCAAAGCAGAATAGTTCTATTATTACCTTTTGGTGTATGAATTTACATTTATTTCTCGTTCATTCACTTTGCGTTAAACTGTTGATTAAACATGATGTCTACATAAAGCCTGGGTATTTAATGAAATGTTGTTGTCATGCAGTTAAAAAAATTATTTGATAATTTGGCGTCATTTTTCATAAGATGTTACAGGGTTTGACATTAATTTTATTTGTTACTAGACCATCAGACCAGTAACTGCTAGACATTACAAGACCTGACCTTATGTCTACTAGACCACATAGTTAGGGTACTATAAATGTGTTATAACAAGGGTTTAACAAATACTTTTAATACTTAAAACGTAAGGAATATACACATTAAAATGAATTAATATGTAAAACTTTTAAAGAGCATTTTTAAGTATTACTTTACACCAACAGTTGAACTTAAGTTTAAAGCACAAACTTGTAAAAACACTCAGTTAAACTAGTAGGATAATACACATTAAAATATGTAAAACCTCTAAATAACACTGACTATTCCTAATTATTATGGTACCCCCACTAAACTCCAAACTTTTATGAGCAATCAATCTTTTCTTGAATGACAATAATGAATATTATCTGATCATAATATCATATTATGAAGCATGTGTTGCTTATTTTGTCATGTTTCACAGTCACTCTGAATCATGAAAGTCTGGACACCTCGCTCTTTGTCCACCATGCCACCACAACTGTAACGCCTGTTGTGCGTTGTCTGGATGCCTCGCTCTTTGTCCACCATGCCACCACAACTGTAACGCCTGTTGTGCCTTGTCTGGATGCCTCGCTCTTTGTCCACCATGCCACCACAACTGGAACGCCTGTTGTGCGTTGTCTGGATGCCTCGCCCTTTGTCCACCATGCCACCACAACTGTAACGCCTGTTGTGCCTTGTCTGGATGCCTCGCCCTTTGTCCACCATGCCACCACAACTGTAACGCCTGTTGTGCATTGTCTGGATGCCTCGCCCTTTGTCCACCATGCCACCACAACTGTAACGCCTGTTGTGCGTTGTCTGGATGCCTCGCCCTTTGTCCACCATGCCACCACAACTGTAACGCCTGTTGTGCCTTGTCTGGATGCCTTGTCCTTTGTCCACCATGCCACCACAACTGTAACGCCTGTTGTGCATTGTCTGGACGCCTTGCCCTTGGTCCACCATGCCACTACAACTGTAACGCCTGTTGTGCATTGTCTGGATGCCTTGCCCTTTGTCCACCATGCCACCACAACTGTAACGCCTGTTGTGCATTGTCTGGATGCCTTGCCCTTTGTCCACCATGCCACTACAACTGTAACGCCTGTTGTGCCTTGTAGTGATCTGGGCCTTGAATTGATATTGCCATCAAACAGTTCAACATTTCAATGTCGAGACAAGATCTCCAATCGGACTTTACCCTAGCCATTGTTGAGAACCCCCGTTCGCATACAGCACTGGAAACCAGGATGCATAAGATGATCTCAGCAAGGTACAATATATTTGTGAAAGTAGCTTTCAGGTTCTGGTTTGTGAACAACCTGTGGTAGAAGTCGGACACACTGATATTCCTCGGCTGCCTGTGCCATGTGCACCTTAAGTGCTGGCCATTCTGCCTCCTTAAGATGATCTGTATCACAGCCCATCTTGTCCAGAACTGCAGAGTAATGTCAAAGATGATTTAAACTCTCCTCTCCATAGACCGATATATCTGCATCATTATCAGGGAGATTTACTGGGTAAAAAATCTGCATGCATTTCAGGAGCTGATCAGATTCTATGTCACCAATTCTTTTGGTAATGTGGTCAATAGGGGTGTAACGATATCACTGACCCATATTGCGATATACCGCAATATTTTACAATATATCGTGATATATACCGCAATATATTGGACATATTAAAAGTCGCAGTTTCCCTTCATTTCTCACTATAATTACCGTACAGACCCATTTATTTACACGATATTAATGTTTAAATACCATTCTATTGAAATTAAAGTATGGTACACTATAAAACTAAATCTTTTCTGTTAAAAGTCATATTTAAAATCTACAATCAGATGCATTATAAATGTCCATGATATATCCGGTTACCAAGTTAGTAACCAAATATTCGTATAAAAATTGAAAATCCGATTTGTCCTCGTTTTTTAGGCATACAAACCCTTCTTGCATGTATATTATTAAAACAACTCGGCTATAGGCCCCTACAGAAGGTCTCCACCTCGTACTGCGGACATGTCATAAACACACCCTTCGGTCAGTATATGATTTATCATAAAACAATAGGTGGTGCTTTCACACTACACTAACTTTGACAAGACTATTAAACAAACACGATGTCGCAATCGATTATGCCGATATTTACGATTAAGTAGGTGCGTCCCTCTTGATAAAAGATGGTTCTCTACCAATTAACAATGCCAATTAAAATAAAATATATAATAACATTGATCTATCCTTGTTTGTGTGGTTATGTGCATTTGATTAGCACATTGCGTGTTTTACTCAAGCATCACAATTTACGAGTCAAAAATTAAGAAAATCTTAAAAGGCTAAATGCTTAAAATTTTATTTTTCAGCCAAGAAATGCATTGTTCCAAGATTTCAACTCGGCAATTGCAATATAATTCCAAGCATCAATATTTTATATTTGTGTGCACCTGCCTAATAGAAAAATCGTTCCAAACACAAACTGATATTTTGATTAATTTTCAACAAGGTAAAAATAAAGGATGTTAATAAATATGGCTCCAGCATCGATTGGTCTCACAAACGTGAAATATAACCATTTAGTGTCATAATTGTATGCATTTATTTCAACAAGTTTTCCAAAAAATATTGTCATTTTTTGGCTATTGTCACACAATGCAATAGGAAATATATTTACAAATTATTTTTTTTAAATCAGCAATTCAACATTTATGTTTCAAAAACAGTTTATTGGAGCTGGTATATATAGAAAATACAAAATCACCGAACAGTGAACGGTAGTAAGGCTTTATTTTAGAGTAAAAATAAAAATAAGCTAAATAAAATATAAGAAAACAACGGTTTTAATAAAAAGACATGGCAAACACATAAAAAGTACATAATATTATCATTAAATACCTGTATGAAATGTTAATATCGCTATATATTATTGCGTGATCCAATACTGCAATATACCGATATATTGCTACACCACTAGTGGTCATTAACCAGGTCAATTACAGTATCTTGTTTGGCTTTAAACTGTTCCTTAGTCAAGACTGTTGCTTTAAGCTGCACACCCTGAAAGACATTCCTCTCTGACTGAGTCTTTAAAAGACTCAAAGTTGCTACTGGGTCAATGATGGAGAGCAACCAGTCTCCAGCAGGCAGTTTCAAGAGCTTCCAAGGCTTCCGGCAAACCACAACTGTCCTTTTGAAAGTTGCTACTGGGTCAATAATGGAGAGCAACCAGTCTCAAGCAGGCAGTTTCGAGAGCTTCCGAGGCTTCCGGCAAACCACAACTATCCTTTTGAAATTGCAGTGATGGCTCACTCAAGATGGCCAGGACATCCTTCAGGGAGTGCATGTAAAAGTGAAGGTTGTAATCTTTCAAATGGTTTAGAATTAGCCTTGCTCTTCCTTGAACATCAGCTGAACCAGTTCTCCGCTCACGAGTATTTTCAAAATGTGCCACAAATGTTGTGTTTTTACTCAGCAGAACATCAAGACACGACTCAGATGTGGCATCCACCTTGTTCCAGACAGATTTACTGGGTTTACCATTTTATCTTCCATTGCATCTGCAGCATTTGTAGCTCTCGAAGGGCCTTTGCACTGTAATGATAGTGTTTATGTAAGTTCATGAACACTGATTTGAGATCAGCAAATATTTTACCTTCCCTTGCCTGCATTGCATCTATAGCATCTAGTTCTAGTCTGTGACTAACGCAGTGCATGGCAAACAAATGAGGTACCTGGTATCGGCAGCGGTGCTATAGTATTATTCGCTCCGGCAAATGATCCATGTCAACAAAAACTGTAAAAATGTGGTTGCAACTCGTTTTTTGAAATACCAATTTGTTTTTAAATGACAACTTTTAAATATTAAATAGTTTTCGACAAAATCAATTCATTTTTACGATAAAACGATGCTTATCAGTAGCACTGTAATTGCTAAAAAGGGCACATTTGCGCGCGCTCCTATTTTTTCAAGGTCATATATGAATATATATGTATAACAAACACATAGGTTATATAATTTCTTTATTATACCCCCACAAACAAAGTTTAGGGGGGGTATATAGGAGTGTGCTTGTCGGTCTGTTAGTTTTTGGATTCCGGATGATAACTCAAGAAAGGCTTGACATATTCAAGTAATTTTTGGTACACGTGTAACATCATAGAATACAGGTCAAGTTTGTTGTTGGTTACAAACCACTAAATTTTGACAGAGTTATGGCCCCTTTTCGACTTAAAATTCTTTAAAAACATGATTTCCGGACGATAACTCAATAATGGCTTGACGTGTTTAAAATAATTCTTGGTATACATGTGTAACATCATAAAATACGGGTCATGTTTGACTTTGGTTACAAACCACTACATTTTGACAAAGTTATGGACTTTATTTGACTTGCATTACCTAAAAATATGGTGTCCTAACGATAACAATGGTTTGACATATTTAAATAATTATTGGTACACATGTGTAACATCATAAAATACGGGTCAAGTTCGACTTTGGTTACACACCACTAAATTTTGACACAGTTATTGCCCCTTTTTGACTTAAATTTCCGAAGAAAATGGACAATAACTTGTGAAAGGCTTCACATATTTAAATTATTTTTGGTACATAGGTGTAACATAATAAAATACAGATCTAGTTCAGATTTGGTTACAAACCACTAAAAATGTCAACCATACATGCCATAATTTTTTCAGGCCAAAACGGAACATTGCCAAAAAATCGCTGGGACATTGACCGGGACACATTAATATTGTCAGTTTCTCCGAAAAAAACCAGTAATAATAGTAGTTTATCGTATCTAACCCTTGTCCTATTCCGTTTCATGGTCTATGTAGTTATAGTTCAAACAATAAACACCCAAAACGAATGACACAAACATACACACGCATATATTTTAATCATATTTATTCAATAATATAGATAACATGTTTTTTAATTATGACATAAAATAAATTATACGAAACATGCAAATATAAACACTGATTGTCAAATAAACAAATGCGTTTACAAGGGAGACTACTCCACCAGACTTATACCTGGGCTACGTTCCACTATACCCTGCGTCATTAACTGCATCAAATTTTGCGATGTGAACAAGACGAATTTAAAAAAAGTAATGATTGTTTTTGCATCTTTAATTCTCGAAAAGTTCTCAATTAATTTTCATACTTACCTTCAAACGTTACCAAACTAATTATGTGATAACACCTATTCCATTTAAAATCAAAATAACAACTCCTTTTTTATTCCGAAACAATGCAACAATCGGTAGCAATTAGCGACGCGGATATATGACCCCCATCCCGCGAAAGTGTGACTAACGATCAATAAATCGCTAATGGGGTATCATTACTGCCCCTTTTTGACACGCGGCTAGCGGGTATTGTTTTCATAGGGACCGATAAAGGGATTAACGATCTGAAGTTAATTGTTGGCCCAATGTAAGTTTTATGGTACACTAACATGGATTTTTGTGATTGACCGGGACAAAATGCATCTCATCGGGATGCCGGGACAGACCTCACGAAACCGGGACAATCCCGGTGAGACCGGGACATATGGCATGTATGATGTTGACAGAGTTATGGCTCCTATTGAAATTAAAGTTTTCCAAATACACTGTTGACCATTCATAATTTAAAGCACTCTCTCTCTGTCCATTTCTTTCGAATGGATGCCATAGTTTTGTGACAAAGCCATATTGTGGGAAAAAATCTATCACTCATGTGACAATTATAGTTTGTTTTGTTTATTTTTTGCTTATTTTTTGACATAATTTTCCTTATAATATATTTATACTAAATTATAAAATGTACTACGCTATTTGATATATCTTAAAAGTTTTCATTATATATATTTTAACCCAAAATAAATGGTTTATTTAATATATAATGTATTTGTAATGCAACATAAGATCATATTTTCAGCACATCTACCAGTTTTTTTTTGGTAACTTCCAACTGCATTCGTTAAAAATATCTCTTAAGAATTGCCTCCGATTATTATCAGTAGCATTTAAATGTAACAATTTAAATTATAGTCTAAAGCTTGGATAAATATAATCGAATGCGTTATGTTGTACATGTATTTGCTATATCGAGGGTTGAGCATGAAACTATTGTATCTGCTATAGAAATGTTCAGCAGATACAATAGTTTCACGCTCAACCCTCGATATATGTAAACATACGTCCGAAATGTAACGCCCGAAAATATGTATCGCGTTCATGAAATAATCCAGATTCCTATATGTTGGTATTTCAATAATTAACTAAAATATGTGACTGAAAACTTCTTAAATATTTGTACATAAAGTGGAAACCATTCATATTTATTACATACAACAGCGTTTGACTGTGTAAGTAGTTGAATGATAGTAATATGAGTATAGGTGCTACCTAGTTAATGGGCAAAATAATATTTATTTAACAGTATAAAAAATATTTAGTGTCCATTTGTATTGAGCTACTTCTTATGTTTTTAGTACACTGTAATGGGCAATGTTTCAAACCTAATTATAAATATTATTTTCATTATCTGTATTACACCACTGATCTAATTACAAATTTTGAGGGTGGTTTTCTATGCAAAAATATTTTGTTTGAAAATGTTCATTTAATAAACTCGTTGCAATTTTCATCAAAATTCATTTACCCCTATGGATGAACAAAATCTAAATTCAATTATAGTTGCAAATAGCGTCTACACCCGCACTTTTGGTGTCTTATAGAAGCAATGATAGAAGATTATAAAGTAAGACAATATAAGGCATTAAAGAAAATAACATTATGAATATTTATTAATTTTCTATGGTAGCTCAGCATAAACTTGAAGCTGACAGAACAGAGAAAATAATCTGTTATATAAAAGAACTTGTTTTCCTGGACTTGTATGTTTTTCGGCGTAGCTGTCTAAGATCACTTTTGACCCAGATTTTCTTGCGATAATTATGCAGCAGGAAAATTGAATGCCAATCGAATTGAGCAAATTTTCTAATTATAGGGAATGCAAACTTCAAACAATGGTTTAACGTATACCAATAACTGTTGCTAACTTTTGGGGATTAAAAATTTACATAATTGTTTACATAAGCGGTTAAAATGAAGTTATAAACATATCTTCAAAATATACTCTAGAACTGAGGCTAATTATGAACGTATTTTCTCATTGTATGCCATAAACAGAATGCTATATTCATTCACATAACGAAATAACTATTTTGTTTAGCCTACATTTATATAAGCTTTACGCTCTATAAATAGCAGTTGTGCAAAGTTCCCATTCATAAATCTCATACACAGTGTTGCCGCTCCATGTAGCCCATTGATTCTAGCGAGTTCATCACATTTCAGAAACAGTAGTGTCATTCTAAAAATAGCGCGCGTAGCTAGCAACCGTTATGTTAATATACTCATACCTGCATCAATAATAGTGTTCAGAGAATCATAAACCTAAACATTTAAATAAATGGGGAATTTATATTTATAAACTTACTGTTAATTTGAATTAAAATTGTGGTTACGATGTATTAACGGTTATTTATTATTGCATCTTTCTATCAGCTTCTCCAGTAGATGTTATTTAATCTATAAAAAGATGCTACATTTTCTATAGATAAAATGTTATGAAAGAAGATTCGGAATATGTCGAATTGTTATTCGCGTAGCATGAATACACAATTTGCAATACTAATTATACACAGGAACCCCTGATGTATAATATTTCTTCTGATATAATTTAAAATCGCCATAGTCTAATGAATTTTTATGTTTGCGTTATCAAAAAATAAAGTCTTAACATTTAAAAAATCGCTGAATGTTCCCTGGCTATTGCTTTTTATTGGGATACACAGTATAAATGCTTATGTGACTTTAAATCGTTATTATATTAGATGACTAACATGAATGGTATATTACCGGTACTATAAATAACTAGATAGACTCGTCTGATACATAATAATTTTAATTCATTCCCGAAAGTATTTTCTTACATTGTTAATTCGTTAAATTGGCTTGACAAATTCAGATAACAATTATGTTAATCTAAATTATTTTGGTTATTCATATATCACTAGTGGAAACATGGAGCTGTATAATTGGTTTATTTGCAGCATAGATATTAATTATAATTTTATTTAATTTTTAAATTAATAAATTTATCCCAAATTAACTTTTGGATCCGAGAATTTTTCTCATAGTGTTAGAAAAATCTGGGGTCCAATAAGTCTAATATTAGTGGGGACCAAAAAATCTGGGGTCTGAAAAGTCACGATACCGATCATCTTGGCCGTCGGTTAAGGTTATTTTAAAATGACATCTCAATATTAATTTCAACGCCGATTGTCTTTTCGGCGTAGCTGTCTAAGATCACTTTTGACCGAGATTTTCTTGCGATAATTATGCAGCGGGAAAATTGAATGCCAATAGAATTGGGCGAAATTTTCTAATTCTAGGGAATGCAAACTTCAAACAGTGGTTTAACGTATACCAATAACTGTTGCATACTTTTGGGGAATAAAATTTAAATAATTGTTCACATAAGCGGTTAAAATGAAGTTATAAACATATCCTCGCGTATACTCTAGAACTGAGGCTAATTATGAACGTATTTTCTCATTGTATGCCATAAACAGAATGATATATTCATTCACGTAACGAAATAACTATTTTGTTTAGCCTACATTTATATAAGCGTTACGCTCTATAAATAGCAATTGTGCAATGCTCCCATGCATAATCTCACTCACAGAGTTGCCGTTCCAAGTAGCCCATTGATTCTAGCGAGTTCATCGCATTCCACAAAAAGTAGTGGCATTCTAAAAATAGTGCGCGTAGCTAGCAACGGCTGTATAGCTGTGTTAATATACTCGTACATGCATAAATGATAGCGTTCAGAGAATCATAAACCTAAAAATTTCAATAAATGTGGAATGTATATTATAAACTTACTGTTAATTTGATTTAAAATTGTGGTTACGATTTATTAACGATTTATTTATAATTGCATCTTTCTATCAACTTCTCCAGCAGATGTTATTTAATCTGTAAAAAGATGCTACATTTTCTATAGATAAAATGTTATGAAAGAAGATGTTGAATTGTTATTCGCGTAGCATGAATACACAATTTGCAATACTAATTATACACAGGAACCCTTGATATATCATATTTCTACTGATATAATTTAAAATCGTCATAGTCTAATGAATTTTTATGTTTGCGTTATCAAAAAATAAAGTCTTAACATTTCAAAAATCGCTGAATGTTTCCTGACTATTGCTTTTTATTGGGATACACAGGGTACATGCTTATTTGACTTCAAATCGTTATTATATTAGATAACTAACATGAATGGTATATTACTGGTACTATAAATAACTATATAGACTCGCCACATAATAATTTTAATTCATTCCCGAAATTATTTTCTTACATTGTTAATTTGTTAGATTGGCTTGACAAATTCAGATAACAATTATGTTAATCTAAATTATTTTGGTTATTCATATATCACTGGTGGAAACATGGAGTTGTATGATTGGTTTATTCACGGCATAGATATTAATTATAATTCTATTTAATTTTTAAATTGAAAAATTTATCTCTAATTAACTTTTGGGTCCGATAAGTTTTCTTATAGTATCCGAAAAATCTGGGGTCCAATAAGTCCCCTCATATTGGTCGGGACCAAAAAATCTGGGATCTGAGAAGTCACGTAACCGATTATCTTGGCCGTCTGTTTCGGTAATCTTTAAATGACATCTCAATATTAATTTGAACGCCGATTGTTTTTTTTTAAAGACATTTCTTGTTTCACTTAAATCTGTTTGTTTATTTTTTATTTATGACATTTATTTGACTGAAATAAAAAGAAAGAAACACATTGACCGTGAACTTTTTGAAAAATTGAGGAAATACTAACAAACCAGGATGAAAATAAAATATTGTTTGTTTCCCCTCCCACGACCCATGCTAATAAAGGGTGGGTCGGTAGGTCGGAAAAATATTTTATTTTTATACATAATAAGTCATTTTCATTCATGTTTTCCTTATGTTCGAAATGTTACGTTATAGTATAAATTCTTAATATTTTCGTTGCAGTAGATTAATAACGTTCTGCTTATTTACGTAATACTATGTTCTAATTACCTGACAATAATTTATCAAAATTGAACAAACAATAACATACGTTAAAAACACGAGCGTTAATAATAAAAACCTGTTAAAACTAAGGAGTAATTGCATTACGTTGCAATTTGCCGGGCATCCAAAACAGAACGCTGTTAGCAACAGCCATAGCAACGGTGACTGTCAAACTGCGGCTAGCAGTTTGTAGCTGTAAAGTAAAAGCATGCGAAAAATACGCAGAATTACCGAGAAGTGTCCGTTTAAAGTCATTTTATAAGCGTCTTTTGAAAGTAAGATTTGTACACGCCATTGGATTCTTTTTAAGGATTCGCACCCCGTATTTTCACACACAAATAAAATAAAATATTGTTTTCTTTGGTCTATAAAATATTTGGGGTCGAGGCGATTTTTTTGGGTCGGTCGCGGGAGGGGAATGAAATAATATTTTATTTTAGGCCTCAGTTAAAAATTAGACAGCTTTATTTAGGCAATTCCTCAACAATAATTATCAAAAGTGGCAAAACTTATGCAATTTAAGTTAAATACACCATTTCAACAAAATATTTAATAATTAAAAGCAATTATTTGAGTGAATTATAGATTTTGTTTTCAAACTTAGGTTCCCGTGGGTACACAAAATGCCACCAACACACTTCACTGTTTTCAACTCTGACACAACACACTATGCATGAAAAATAATGTGTCTTTTTTTTTTACATCTTTTCCATTTATTTTCATGTCAATAGTGTATAAACTGAAGTATGTCTGCAATTTAGGCTGTATATGCTGGTAATTTAGGATGCATCTTCACCAACTGGCACAGTCCGAGAATCATGTGTACTGTGCTTATCACAAGGTTAGACCCCCAGGGAAGCATTCTGGGTGATTTGTGGCAATTATCTTCCTTCAGCTGCAAAAATGTTTAGTAATAATCAAATAACTGATAGTATTCCACAATATATTTAACAATATGCATACACAACTGTCCAATATTTGTGCAACCCAACCTAAGGCGTATTTTTCAGTGTATGGTAATTGGGTAAAGCAAATTTGTGTCAAAACTGGTTCATTACTTTTTACTATTTTAATACAAATCCTTTAGAAAAACATGCGCACACATTCATTAGCAAAGTAGCACACATATCTCTAGTATAACTATTACACAGTAGTAAACAAAGCTGACAAAACCTTAGTGTCTTGAGGCCTGAACACTGACAATCAAGTAGGCCTATTATGTTCAGATTCTATAAGACAATGTACATGTACCAAATTCTGTCAATTTCTTCTGGTCTTACAAGTGTTTCATTTCCCTATCAAAATTCAAGCTGGTTGATCATATGCAAGATGGTTATTTATTTTATTTGGTTCTGAATTTTTTTCAGTAAGACATTTCTTCTTGCTTCTTATTTTTCCTTTGACAGTTGTTTTGTTTATACCATGAAAATAGGTGACTTCCGGTTAATTTCGGTTTCGATTTCTCATACGTTTGTATTTCGCCACATCGTATAAACGTGTATAAAATAATTAAAAAAGAAGAAGAATGTCCTTATATAAAAAATACCACGTGTTAGACAATAATCAGAATTAAAAAAAAATTAAAACAGGCATCATATGAACTGTGTGGCGAAATTTACCGACAGTTACCGACATAGCCGATTTTAGAAAAATAACGCGGGAAATGATTTCAGGTGTACTACCTTGATGACGTCACAATTGTAACGTACAATTGGTTCCTGACCCAACCTTTTTCAGTGTTATGTTTAGGGCGGGTAACAGATAAAAGGAAATAGCGTGAAAAAACCTATTTTGTATAAATATTGAGAATGATTCGCAACATATCAGGTCAAAATATGTTATATTATTTACTTAAGTAGGTATATACACACACACAAGTATTTATCGGATTATTATTTTACTGCAATTTTATGTCGCAACGAAACGGACGAAAAATTTTGGGTTGCATAGGTATATGCAAAAACTGAAATATATAAGCGGTGCCAGCCACGGCGGGCTTTTGCCCGTAATATACAGTGGAAGAAGAGATAGCTTAGAAACAATGAACAAAAAGTTACAATTTATCAAATTAGAAACATTTTTAAACATTATTAGAATTTGGATTGGTTTTTACAGGGTAATTAATTTCAATACGAATTCGCGGGTATACACACATTCGCGGGTATGACCCGCTTACCGCCATAAAGAAAAAATGTCATGTAATCTGTACGGGAAATGTATGAACTCACGCGCGCTTCATTAAATAGAATTCTGAATGCATACTTTCTAACAACATCGCGCTTTTTGAGCTTATATTTATATTGGCTTTACGGCACATGGGCAGCTTTTAACGTGATCTTTTTTTACAGGAGACAGCTGTGGTAAAAAATATACATGAAACGCTGCGTTTAACAGCAGCTGTACACGCACACTTGCCACAAGCATTTCGTGATGTAGGTGGCATTAACAAATAGTTTGCGTGTTTTTTTTATCACAGCACGATTTTATCATGAAGATATGTAATTAATATTAAAGTACAATGTAATATTTTTGGTAAAAATGATTTGCAGTCACGCTTTGACTATTAATTTGAGAATCTTATATTCATAATGGCTATTTAGGTATATAAACTTAAAAAATACATTGAATTGCATTAAAATCAAATTAAATCCAACTGTTAAAACTTTGATTGTTTAATATAATATTACGATCAGACTTTGGTATTGGCATTTACTCATGGACTTGCCGACACCACTTCTTCTTTGACACGATTTCAATTAAACAGAACGTTTGAACATCATGCCGACATCCGTTCGACGAGTTACTGCTCAAAATTGTAAAATGTGTCGTTTGCAAACATGAAAATTACATAAAAAAGGTTCAGTGTTTGTGTGCCGTAAATTGAAAACCACATGCAATTGCGATTTGATGCGTTTGTGTTAAATGTTGAAATACTTGTGATTTTCTATAGGTGGATAATTAAAATTGGATTAACAAATATTATTATACAAATATGCCGTGTCACCATAATTTCATGGGTCTTATTTACGTTTGTGACGCATGCGTGTTAATACATTCTGTTATCTCACCACTGAGTGATTAAAAGTTATTAAAAGTGATTAAAAGACCGATTTTCGTTGCTATTTCATGTATATATTATGTTATTGTACCTGACCCTACTGATCTGTATCGTTTGGAAGCTTCTCATAATTTCGTGGGTTCTGATTGGCCGGCCTACTTTGGTTGTGAAAGAGTGTTTATAGCATCAATTTAGTTTCACTTCGGTTGTGCTGGACCCTGTGCTGATCAACAACCGAAAATCTTGGTGAAAACTAGTGTTTTTGAAAATTTTATCATTATAAATACACACTCCTTATCATATTTTTTAAAAGGTAACAATATTGGCCTGACGAAATCTACACACTTGTTCAATTTTCGTTGTGCAGGTTTAACTTTAGGCTTCAGGAATCTATAAATGTGTTAGTTATTGTACTTAAATATTAAATAAATGATAAAATTGCACGCAGTGATTCGTGGGTAGGAATGCTAACTTCAAGTTAAAAGTTTGAAAATGTCAGTCAAATTTAGGGAAGGGGGGGTGTTTATATTATTTTTTTTACCGAAAATAGCAAAATTCCATTGAGAAATAAACACAAGGGAGATAATCATACTTGTGCAATTATTCTTGGAAAACTGTTCTAAATATATGATTTTTATATAACGAAATTTCATGAATTTAATTCCAAAGTAGTTGTTGGGTAGTGAATAATTTGTGTATTTAATGTCATTAATTGGTGATTTGAATGACCAAATCCCTCTCTCTGGTTGACATTTAATATGATTTCCTTTTCAGATACTGCAAAAATATACAATTAAGTTAACTGTTATACTAATTCGGACAATGTTTTCGGATGCACGAGCGAAAATTCTATTAGTTTTAAACAGCCACGAAATTATGGTAACTCAAAAAATTATGGTAATTAGGCATATATTGTAATATGGAAAGTGTTTAACTTATGTTTATTAGCGTAAGAGCGATATGTGGGTTCGAAGCGCTTTATTTGTAAACGATATCTTTAATTGCCTATAGTAGCATGGCTACATGATTTTTGGGGGATGTTTTGATCATGAATCCCAATCTATTTCCTAAAAGGTACATGTTTTCTGATTACAAAACTGAAATGATCATGACAATATCTTACTTGGAAGTGAAGTTATGACAATTTTTGTAGAGCACCCGTCAAAGTGCAATAAAACGTTATACAAGAAAAAAACATGAAAAGTCAGCCCAACTATGAATTTGTGTTTATAAAGCTAACAGCTATGGAGGGAAATGTATTTTTTAAATGGTGCATGTTTTCTGATTACAAAACTGAAATAAAATCATAATTATCTCACTTAGAAGTGTTGTTATGACTATTTTTGTACACCACCCGTAAGGCTACAATAAGACGCAAATTGGGAAAATACATGAAAAATTAAGACTACTGTCATTTTTTTCATTATTAAGATAAAACACACTTTGCCAAAATGTAATTTTGTAAAGGTGCATGTTTCCTGATTACAAAACTGAAATAAAATTTAATTTATCTCACATAGAAGTGTTGTTATGACTATTTTTGTACATCATCCGTAAAGGTGCAATAAATGTAATGCAAAAACAACATAAACAGTAATACCAACAATGAATTTTTATTATTAGGCTGAATACATAATGTCCATGTGTGCAGCCTAATTTTAAATACTAGTTGGTATGATTGTTCATGTTTCTTGCATTACATTTTATTGATTGTTTTATAAAAATCAACTGTTCTTTATGTTACTTGTTTTGCCGCAATGATTTTTACATACAAAAATGATATATATTATACAATTATTATGCCCCAATTTAGTTCTTAACCATACTCTAAAGATATGTGTAAAACGGTGTATATTTCAGCAATAGGAAAATTTATAGCGATTGCTCGTAAATATCCACTTAAACATTAATTGAAATACCAGACTGACAAATGTACGAATCGACTGGGTACGAATTGTTTCGACGTAATTGGTTGTATAATTCAAATAATTAAACAATTGACAACGCATATGCCCTTGTTTAACATACAGGATCCATCTTAATACATGCAATATATCCCTACTAGTGTGTCGACAGCAAATATATCTCAAATATTGATATTTCTTCCGTATTCACGGTATTGTTATTCGTACACACCGCCGCCATCTTGGAATTGCGTTCAGTTTAACATGGGTTCGGAAAAGACCCATAAACAATAACTTTCCGGTTAAATTCGTTCTAAAGAAAGGTAGCATTTAATAAAAACCAAATTCATTGTTAAATATGTAGCCTGAAATCCAGCGAAATCGTCTTGTTTTTAAGAAATATTGGATTTTACACTTTTTCTGCGGAATTTTCGTATCTAAAAATAATACTCAAGTGGATTCTTTTATGGTTTCCCTGGTATTTCATCATCGTATTACTATATGCAAAGTAGATTGGTTCCAGAAATTTACGTTTTATATGAATGTAAGACCGAAATAAAATGGTGCCAGCATTGGGCCGCTTTTCGCTACTAATTAATATTCATGAGCTTCCTCCAAGGGACACTACTCTCGCTGCTTTGGCATCGCTACCCATAGTCGATTTAAGTAATACTTTCTAATGACGCGAACAATACTTAACATTGGTGAATTGCATTAAATTTTCCATGAGTAAAACATGTTTTTCTAGAAATTCACATGAAATTCTGTAAGGTTACAGACACCTCATGGGAAACATGCTTGTATTTGCCGGGTGCAGAAGCTGCATATACATTGACTCATTTGTGCACGGATATGACCAGTGACAAAATGTTGAATCAATAGCCATTTTAATTTGTTGCCAAGATCGGCAGAATCAGCGAGAGCTTTATTTTGATCAAAGATGAGATAAGTGACGTAATACAAATGTATACATGGGTTTCATTGGTCGGTAATTACACAGGGGATTAAATGGACGCAGCATGTATCCGTATCCACTGCGTAGTACATGTTTACAGACAGGCAAGGCCGAGATTAAAAAGGGCAGGGCGGGATCAAAGGCGGCAGGGCGGGGGTTGAGGGCATCAGGGTGGGCGTCAAGGGCGGCTGGGTGCTGCGCCCTGTAATTTAAGCCTAGCGAGAGCACTGTATCATATAAGATTGCCTCAACTTCATACAGAGAGATTGTCCAGAGGACCTTTCACTGGTTGCATTTTATTGTCCATCCAATGCTCAATGAGAACTGGAAATAATACTTTTAGGAAAAATATATTTATACATGTCTAATTGAATAATGAACAACACTTGACAGCATTGTTTGGCTAAATGTTTGAAGTATAATTCTAAAAAATTGCCTTCTGATTGTGCCAGTCCTCATATCTAATGGCTGTTGGTACTGTCCCTCAATGTTCACATTCAGGGTCCTGACCCCACATCCAGGTGGAAATGTATTGGTAAAATTATTGTGCAAATCATCACGTTTGTTTGCCACTTGTGCTCTGGTATTTTGGGTGCATTATGGGTACCGTCAGCAAATAAAGATTGTTGCATTGTAGGTTAGATACCAGTCAATCCAATTCCCATAGGGTCCCATTATAAAACGGCACACTTACCAAGCATTTTTCTAGCATTTCCTTTATTTCAGATTGTGCAAGCCTGGTATCAATTTAAAGATCAATCTGTCCTCTTCCAAAATTTGCAATAAAAAAGATGTGTCACGTTACTTCTAAGAAAATGCATCTCACTTGAATGCAGGCACTGGTAGGAAACAGGGTTTCGGCAGTCATATTTCGACAAAAGCCCCATACCACAGTAAACACACCCCAAAAGTTCACCTTTCAAGTTAGCCTCCAATGAAATGCACCAAAATGTTGCAGACACCCATAGGATATTAGAAATAACCACAAAAGTCAATCTGAAATACCTAAAGGGCTTTTATGCCAGAAGAGAAGAGGAACTCTTTAGTAATAGGCACTACTTTTGAATGGACCACGGAGGGATACACAATGATTTACTGGTATCTAACCTTGTACACTTGTTTGTCTAATCCTAATGGCGACTCGCCTGTTCGTGTTGTTACCCCAGCAAAAGATGTTGTTTTTGCCAGCGTTTATGCGTCTTGTTAGTTATGTAGCAACTTGGCACAAAAAGTTGTGATTAGATTTGCATGACATTTTCTGGGAAATAGGAAATAGGCCAAAGAACAAGGATTTGGTCGGACTCTACTCTTCTTGAACTGCTGGGTGGATTTCGCTCAAACTTTCACAGCTGAAGAACCATAATGTTTAAGTGAATGATCTGTAGCAAAACATATGTGTGCTGCATAGTGGTAGAAACAATAATTGATTAAAACAGCAACATTTTAAATAAAATATATGACATTGTTTGTTTTTTATAAACAAATGCGAAAATTTGCATGTATATAGGTATTGAAGGAAAGGTCATGACAGAATGGGCATTTCACCATCAGGTTTCTAAATGTATTTCAGTTATAGCTCGGACATGTTAACCTGACACTTGTGAATATAATGTTATGCAGTGGAATTATTTTATTTTTTATACTCTGTTTTGCTTGTGCGCATGTTTCATGCGTTTATTGATACCACTACTGTATTTCAGTGGCATATTGATACATCAATTGCATTTTCCTTCATGATGGATTGTAAATATATTCATGCATAAAGGTCAGTGTCTGGTTAATGTGTCTGAGCAAACAATGTTTTGAAGGACTGTCTATAAAAAGTGATAGTCTACATAAGTATTAATGTTGATAAATTGCTAAATTAAAATTACATATATATTACAGTCATGCATATATACATGCATACATATATACATACATACATACTGGTACATACATTGGAGTATGTATGTATGTGTGCATATACGTACGTCTATATTATAGACATACATACATGCATACATATATACATACTCATACATACATACATAAGAGTTGTGTATGTATGAGTATGTATATATGTATGTCTGTAATATATATATTACTTTTAACATACATACATACTGGTACATACATTTAGTGATAACATACTGATAACACATACATACATACTCGTACATACATGCATCACTCGCTCGTAGAGACATGCACATGTACAGACATACATATATTTGTACATACCATCACACACTCGTAAGGGCATATATATGTACATACATTCATACAGACATACATACATGTGAACATATCCTCATAAACTCATACATATGTACATACCCTCGTAAACGCATACAGACATACATAACATACACATGTACATACCTCGTACACTCGTACGGGCATACATGCATACCCTTGTACATTTGTACATACATACATGTGTACATACCCTCTTTAACTCGTAGAGGCATACATATGTACGTACCTTCGTACACTTACTTATACAGAAACACATACATGTGTACATATCCTCATACAGTCGTATAGACATACATACATATGTACATACCTTTGTACATTTATACAGGCATTAATTTATGTACATTACCGCATACGAACAAGATGTATATGTTTGCATACCCTCGTACACTCCTACCGACATACATACATGTGTACATACACTCATTTAGTCATGCATGCATAATTATGTACACAGTGATCATTTTCCTTATTTAACAGGGTCTTGTAATAGGGCCCATTCCCAATGCCAAATATGCTTTATTTTTGTGTCACCTGAAAAGGCGTAGGGGTTACTTTTGGCAGCGGTGGCGTCCCCTTCAGTTTGCGCAGACAATAACTTGAAGTTTTTGTGCTATTAGTATGAAACTTTATGGAAGTGTTAGTAGGCATAAAAGGAAGGTTAAGTTCCATTTTCCACATAATTGCTCTTATCATACTTGAATTATGCCTCTTTAAAAAAAAAAAGTACTTTAAATGTGATTTGTGCAGACAATAACAGAAAACGTTTTTGTTCAATCATTGTAAATTTTTAACCAAATTTTTCGAAGAATTTCGTTTATTAGATTGGGGTATGTTGTTTGGGGGGGGGTGTAGTGGAGGCATCAACTTTTCATTTCCGCTCTCTAACTCGAGAAAGGATTTAGCTATTGTAATTAAACTTCATTCATACATACCTTGTAGCAAGACCTTGCTTGGGAGTGCATATGGGGTGGGTGGGGTCAAGGTCACTGTTACTGAAAATTAGGGATTTAGCCAGACTAAAAAAATGGCAGGGGGGCCTGAAAAAGGACAGGGGGGGCCTTTTCGCAAAAAAGGGCAGGGTTATAATAATTATATATATAATTAATTATATTATTATTATTATTATTATCTTATTATTATTATTAATTAATATTACTAAATTAATAATAATATTCATAATAATATTTAGCAATCCTTACTTTTCATTTCAAAAGATAGAAATAATGTTATTATTATTAAGACGATTGAAGCATAATATATAATTTTCATACTTAAATGCCACTGGAATGTTTTTTTTTTTTTATTATATTTTTTTTTTCATATTTATTTCATATTAAATTCATAGTTGTTTCATTAAAGAAAATCATTGCATCAATTCCTAATAACCTTGCAATCATATTTCCAATTTGAACAAACAATAAAATCAGTAAAAAAAAAATACAACTGAGAAGAGTGAAAGCGCCACGTCATAAATTAACTCTGCAAGCCGTTAGTAATGTCCTTATCAACGGTGTCAGTTTGACTTAAAAAGTTTTTGATGGGACTGCCGAGCTGGGGCCATTCTCAACAGCTTCTACCTGCAGAGCGAGGATTATGCAATTCTCTCGGGCGCGGATACATGTCGATTTTTAAAATTTAGACCGAAAATAGTTGACCCACCCCCCGAAAAGGTGAAAAAAAGTACCATCCCTAGACCGTGTCGACTCGTTAATTGCACAATTGTCGTTTTTTTTTAAAAGTGTTTTGATACGAGAATGTGTGTATATGTATTCTTTAATGATTTTAATCAATTTCAGTGTGTCAACATTAAAAATGTGCACAACGCGGGTCTCGGGGCGCACCCAGTTTTGCCGCGTTAGATAGGCGGGTGTCCGGGCTGGGCTGGTGCTTTCTCTCCCTCGTCTCCATTGCTGGCTTGGCCATCTGGTATGATGTGGATACTTACTGTTTCAGCCACGATATACTTTCCCTGTCCACTCCTTTTCTGACGCCGTTGTCAAACAACAGCTCCTGGCCCTATGTCGTGCGTCGCCTTAAATAAAACATGCGTCTTACCTTCGATGGTAGTAACCAACAGTTTAAAGTTGCTGTTCCTAGCCAAATGGTTAATGGCTCTTCTGCAGGTCCCTTAAAATTCATGAATAGAATGGCACTTACACTGAGTCGCGCCATCCACACACATCTTTCCGTCCAGGTTCCTGAAAAAAAACGTGTAGTTTGTATACCTGGGATCGTCCCCTTTATTCACTTCACCTCTTCCTCGGCCGTCATTAGCTCTCCATGGTAATCGCAAACAAAATGCCCCTTTGAAATGTTGCTTAAACAAAATCGTCTTTGTCGTATCATGCAACTAGCGGCCAATTCCGCTGGCGTAAGCTGACAGTGCCCTTTCGTCAAGGTCCAACGAGGAATACTTACTGCTGTGTATGATCTCTTTCATGTGCGATTCCATCTGCGTCCACTTCACCTTGATCTGCAGGCGGTTTCGTTTGAGGGTCTCATCCTTGATCGCCGGTGGCTGTTGTAGGTCTTTGATACTTACATTTAAGCGCTTAACCTCTGCGCATAGAAACTGTTGCGCCATTCTCGATGCAATGCTGGTGTCGCGCTCGTTCCTCAGGGCCTCTCGGCCTCGTCTCTTCAGTTTCTTGCCTATTGCCCTTTCCATTTCGATCAGCACGGAAGGGTGGGGACATCAATATCTGCTATCTCGCCCCCAGCCTGGGCACTGAGGACACTGAGGATCCATTTCACCTTGTCGTGCTTGGGAGTTTTCACGGGAGACTGGCTGGAGGTCGTCTTTTTCTGCGTCCGATGTTGTGGATTCTTGTCTGGGGAGACGGGTTGTCCTGTGGTCGCTTTCTTCTTTGGCGTCCGAGGTTGTGGGTGCTCATGTGGTCGCTCTGCTGGGGCCGACGACATACTGGCAACAGCCGGCGGCAGGCACTCGGTAGCTGAAGTGCTGCCAAGGGCAAGTTCCGCTGCTACAGGTATGTCATCATCATGGCCTCGGGCATAATCGAGGACCTTCCCAATTAGATGCATGGCTTATGATGTCATTCCGCGTGAGTGCACCCTGTAGTGGCTATCCCTGACCTGTTCGGAATGGCGAAGGAAGTCGGCGATCAGTTTGCTCTGTGGCAGCTTTTGAGTGTAGGTCTCAATGGAAATTCGTGCGATGCCGGCGGTCATGGTTTTCAGGTTGTATTTCTTGTGCAGCCTGTCTATTCCGTCGCAAGCCTTTTGGTAGGGTCGCCCATCAAACTGTGTGAAGAACTTGGTGTGAACCACCCCCTTCGCCTTGCAGATATTCAGTCGGACGTACCTGTAATATATATAGAAAATACTGGTCCTGTATTGGTCAAGGGCAATGCGACAATTGTGCGTCGCTCTGATCTTCTGGTCGGCAATACTGATGACCAGATACTGCTTACCATCGGTAACGGGCTGTTTGCCATCAAATGCTGCCGGTACTCATGAATAGTCAAGTTCTGTGGCACTCCAACTCGCTGACCCTGCCTTAAACATATATATTCACACATGTAACGGTTAATAAATGAAAGGAGATACTTAGACAAGTTGGCCTTCTCTTTGTCCTTTTCAATCTTCGGTATGGTGGTCTGGAAGTCCTTCTTCGCCACATCCAAAACCAGTGTTACTTCCGCCATGTTGGGAGGATTTTGCCTCACAGCTTTTTCCATTCTGTGTAGCTTGTGAGCAGTCTTGTCCTGGCCTTTCTGTATGTTCTTCACGTCAGCAAAAAATCACTTCATCCGGTGGTATTCCCGCTGATTGGAACCCTTGAGATTCACACCGAATCATGAATGTAGAATTTCAAGAAAGTAATGAAATTCTTCGTATAATTAACCAGCGTCTTTGGGTTGTAACCCCACTCGGTCATATCAGCCATCATGCTCTTAAAGGTTTCCTTCGAGAGCTGGGCGGAATCGAAGGTTACCAGAGGGTGACCACGGGAAATATAGTACAACATCTTGCTGACATTGGCTAAATAGTTATCCATGACGTCATTTCCCTTGGCCGGCTTGATCAAATATCCTCTGAATGCCTGCAAATTAAACAGCATGTGAAAAGCAATGCAACTCCGTTGTCTAAAACAGAAAACTCAAATAAAACAGCTTCAGTTTGGTGAACAGCGTTATAATGTTAATCGGCTGATCATTGAACCGTCGGTCCACTTCGTAGAAGCCCGTTCCCATCACTGCTGCCCTCAGGTCCTTGATGTAGTTTGCATTTGCAGTTTTCCTTGGCAGGCTGTCTGGTGGCTGTGCTTCAGAACCTGCGCGGAACGAGCGTGGTCGGTGTCCCGCGGGTGCCTACAGCCTGCCTAAAATCCCCCGCATTGAAGGGGTGTGTGGTTCAGGGGCGGTCTATGTGGCCGCTAGCCGTATATATCCCTGGATATATACAACATGGCTGGTGTCAGTGCAGGGACATCAAGGTGGCCTGGGTAGGCCACCGATAGTAAACCTGCACTCCTGGGCCTAGCCCCAAGCAATGAATTTGGCGAGTGATACACGGCAGGTTTAGCGCCTCGACAGGTACCTTCAGCAAGGCCTTCTGCTTGCCTGAAATCCCCGGCAGCGAACGGGTGTGGTGCTGGGGCGGTCTTCGTGGCAGCTAGCCGTATATATCCCCGGATATATAAACTCACCTGGTGTCGTTGCAGGGACATCTGGGTGGCCTGGGTTAGCCACACAGAGCAAACCTGCAATTGGGGTGTGTGGTTCATGGACCGCATGGCTATAAAAATCTTGCAAAAGGCAATCGGCCGCCCAAGTAGCTCGTAGCGGTTCCAGTCATATAAGGGCAGTCAATACGGGTACAAGGTTGTGTCGTTAAAAAACCGGGCAAGGCTCCCTAGATTCTTGTGTCGCTCTTGAGTGCACGGAGTCTAGCGTGGGTTGGTTGTGCCAATGGCTAGTTGTGTAAAGGCCAGGCTCCCTAGTTTTTAATACAGGAAAGCTAGTGTCAGGTCGATTGTGCTTTTGCGAGTCTTAACGGGGCGAGGCTCCGTAGTTTTCAGAGCAGG
Organism: Congeria kusceri; assembly: GCA_027627225.1. Lineage (NCBI taxonomy): Eukaryota > Metazoa > Mollusca > Bivalvia > Myida > Dreissenidae > Congeria > Congeria kusceri. The sequence continues at coordinate 57,568,518 of CM051029.1, forward strand.
AAAGCTACAGCAAGCCGGTGCCATAGGCGAGTCCGTATGGCCAACCTGCCCATATCCCGCGTTCTGCTGACATTGACACGTCGCACTGGCCACCAGTGCGGTCCGTTCGTCTGAAACAGGAGTCCGAGGGTCCGGAACATTGCCACTGCTAGGCACCCGTGCTGGCAGTGAGCGGGAAAAATAGCGGCCGATTTTCCCCATTGTCTGTGGCTGCCAGTGGTAGGCAGCTCCCTGTCACTGCCATGGCTAGGCAGTTACGGCCGAAGATTGAGTCCACTGCCTGTGGTAGGCAGTATGCGGGGCGAATGAGGCCAGTTCAGCCCGTACCATGTCTGTATCTGCTCTCGCTGCGCAGATTTTGGCCGACTTACCTCGTTTTAGTTGGGCCCCGTAGGTAGATAGGATAGGAAGGTTTAGGGGTAGGTAGGCAACGCTGGACAGGACTTGACATGACGACCCGAGAACGGACGATGCATGTTATGGTGTCGAACACGACGTTCGGCTTGGATTGAGACTTTTTCGCAAAGATTTTGGACTTTTTTGTGTGGCTTTCTTGGGGGTACCAAACATGATGTTCGGGTTGGACATAGAAAAATTTTAAACGATTTCAGACTTGTACTTTTTTTTTGCCTGATTGTGTGTGTGTGGGTGGGGTTTTTTTGCTCTCGCTCTTTTCTGATAGCATACATCGAGAAATGGCCTTTGAATTTACAACACTTTAAATTAATGGTCAAATACACAAAGACAAGTTTGGTTCGCTTACTGGTCTAAGGGAGACTACTCGCACACAGTGGTACCCGGGGTGTCGGTGTGGCTGAAGAGATACATGCTCTGGACTCTATGAATATAAATCTGTATACCTTTGGTCCAATATTGGTATAAGGGAGACTACTCCTACAAACTGATTGTCTGGGTGTCGGTCCCGCTGAAGAGATATCGGGGTGTTGGTCCCACTGAAGAGATCAACTATTTTATGTAAAAACGGCTGTTACTGGTATGAAATTGCCAGTAAGGGTTAGGGTAAAGTCACGAATGTCATCTTGGTCTGGCAGTGGTCTAAGGGAGACTACTCTGGTACCCGGGTCGTCGGTCCTGCTGAAGAGAACTGTTATATGAAAAAGACAGCAGTGTGTTACTGGTAGTAAATCGCTAGTGTCAGTGCCGCTGCGGACAAAATACTTATCGCTTTTGAGATCTTCGACCTGCAATTTAATGTTGGCCTTTTTCGCAATTACTGCTAAAGTATAAGTTAAATATGTTATACTATTTTTGTGTTTGATCAACCGGGCCTTTATACTTCTATCGTTTACATATAGAATAAAAAAATACAATAAGAACTTATCCCACCGCTAGCAATTGACCATGGGTATACAAGCCCAAGTAGTTAGTGCTGTTGTTCCCGTCTCGTCTTTTCTTGTAGTTGCTGCGCCTTCTTCTGTAGTTCCTTCAGGTCCATTTCTTCGGCAGCGTCTTGTTGCATAAAGTCCCTGATGGCTTGGTCAAAGTCGAATTGCTGCATGTCTATGTGGTCCTCTGTAAATATGCTACTCGGTTTGTGCTCGATGGAGTTTTTGGCATCTAGTTGTTCCTTTAATAGATGCAGGTTTGTCAGGTGGATCCTAGTCGTGTCGATGGCGTCGGTACTCTGGCAAGTCCTTATCGTCGGCGTCAGTATATTCCTGTCGGCTGTTCATATCACGCTGTTGCAGGGCAGATCCATTAGGCAGAAGGTGCATCCGGGAATGGTCTTCGTCATTTTTGGTGCAGTCCAGTTGTAGTTCCGTGATGTTGATCAGTAGCATCTTGTGGTCTGTAAGCGCTGTGGCTGTCGGTCTTTCTTCGTGATGAAGGTCTTGCAGTTTTGTCTTGTCATCGATTTGCGGTCGTCCAGTATGGCAGCGATGCATGCTGCTGACACACTTTTAAACTGATGTTGGTCGGGAAAGGAACATGTTTTCTTATGGTGGCCCATGCATTTATTCAGGTCCTTGACGTCTAGTGGCTGAAATCTGTCAGTAGAATCGTTGGTCATCACAAATCATGGAAGATTTATCACTTGGGTCGTGTGATTTCCCACAGGCATGTCAAAGATGTTACCTTGTACAGGCTGTGGACAGCGTTTGTCCGTACCGGTATTTGCAGCGTTATCCAGATGTCGGTGTTGTCCACGATGCTGGCAACAAAGCTGGCTTCTCTGTAGTAGAATCCCGCGTTCTTATGTAGTACCTTGAATTTCGATCCGCTTTTCCGTAGTTTCTCTTTGATGGTGTTGGTGGCCTTGGTTATGTCTTCTGGCGTTATCAGTCCTTAGGGGAGGTATCCTGCTGCGATGTCCCTGGTGCTGCTCTCGATGTCTGCAATGTAGTCCGATGGTTCGTTCGCCTTGACAAGCATGTTGATGATGTTCTCTGTGAAGGCCTCTAGAAGGTGGAGGTGCAGTGTTGTCTGGTCCGTTTCTAGCGGGCCTGTCGCCGAGCTCCCGGGGAGGCAGGCCTGGCCCGCGCTGTCCACCGAGCTAACCTAGACGACGGCCGGCTTCCTGCCTGCAAGCCTTCGGGCCTGTCCCAGCGAGACCACCTCGCTCGCCTACTGTCCCTTATATATAGAAATGATTCTTTCTTCATCTGGACTGACACCCCCGCCGTTCTGTCAGGGGCCCTAGGAGCGGGGAGCCTCCAAGTAATCTTGGCCCTGGACAAGCCTGCTCTCGCAGCACAGGCCTATTCTGAGACCCCGGCCGGCTCACAGCGGGGTTCTCCGCTAGCTCGCCCCCATGAGCAGACCTGACTGTCGTGGGTCCTAGAAGTGGGGAGCCTCTGAGAGATCCCGGCCGAGAACAGGCCTTTCCCGCGGATTCGGCCTACCTATAGCAGTCATCACTACCGCGAGCGAGCCTTTGGAATGGGGAGCCTCTGAGAGCGGGTCCCCGCTGGACACAGCGGCGCCGGTCCCGACTTTCGGGTTGCTGATTGTCAATTTCTCGCTTTCGCTCATTAATTATATATATATATATATATATACATATTAATAGGAAATATTATCTCTCCAGTGGCACTGGCTGATATTACAATATACCTGACTGTTGACACCGGTGCCAAGGTCAAAACACGGAGACAGAGTAAGCCGACAGCATTAGGCGAATTGCTTGCCCGGGGGAACAAGCCCCTACCATGGCGCATATATGCACCTTCGCATAGGCTTGTTCCTTCCGGCGCGAGATCTTAGAAGCAACGTATTGACTCCCACGGATATAACCGTCACATAGGAGTTTGCTTTGAAGAAGCCTTATTTATTTGGGGACTGAACCTTCAGTAGGGTGTCGTTTTGCAAGTGCCTGTACGTGTGTGTGCATCTTTACATGTCTACCCGCATGTAAGCCATAAAGTCTATGCTCTGGTCTTTCAGAGCCTGAATGGTTAAGCAGGCGTCAGCAGGAGATTGGAAGGAATAACCCAGGTCGCCTAATAAGTCGCATTACCGGGCGTATATGTAATTGCCGGCAACAAACTCGCTCAGTTGAGTGTAGGCGTGAGGGTCGTGCACCAGCAAGAGCATATGTGGCCTTTCAGGCTCTACCACAACCAGTTTTGCCTTCTTTGCTTTAGACATTCTGATCTGCAAATGCTCTCCGATTTCCCCTGCAAGCATTTATATACCTATAGTGCTGCCGTGGTAACCGCCCATCTATCAATATTCACGCATTCGCAGTTCGCGGGCTCAGCTCAAAACGGTCGTAACTGACATTTTTTACAAAACTGACTTTATTGCATACTTTGTATTGATTTACCAATATTTATAACCTGTGAAAATATTAGTCCAATATTCTACCTTTAACTATAAGAAAAACATTAATTTGCACAAGGTCGTATCTGAAAATGTATTTTTTTGCGCAAAACGAATATTTAGAACCTGTGAAAATATTAGCCCAATATTCTACCTTCAACTATAAGAAAACATTAATTTGCACAAGGTCGTATCTGAAAATGTATTTTTTTGGCGCAAAACGGTCGTAACTGCAGTAACGACTGTTTTGCACGCAAATAAAAACACAAACAATCGGTAAGAAGGTGGTTATTTTATATGAGTAATTGTATAATATCACAGATTGCATCATTTTGTCTTTTGTTTTATAAACTTTATACTTATAACTGAGTGGTATAAAAGAAAAAAAAATGTAGAGAGTAATTAATAATAAAATTATATTATGTGAAGATATAATAAGATATAAAAACATAGAATCGACCTGTTATTTTCTTGGCTGACATTGTTTGTTAAATTTAGATCATATTTTTATTGTTTTATGCATGTTTTCTTTTTTCTTTGAAAACAATTTCTTGAATGGTTTTCACAATCACAGTGAATGCACGAACATTGTCCTATTTTATTGTAAAACATTTGTCAGTGCAATAAAATCTGTATGGTATGGATTACTGATGCAACTATGAATTTAATATTGGTGATTTTGTTAGTATTTTGCTACATATACTGGACTAAGCTGTACAAATTTAACTAAACAGAAATATTTGATAAAATACCATCATTTTGTGTGTAATACTGACCATACGGATATTTTAAAACTATGATCGTCATACAAAAACATATATAACATAAAAAAAATGGTAAACAATGGTAAATAACATTGCCAGCTAACTTAATCATACATCCCAAAGCTAGTACATACTATGTTTACAAACTTTTATCTGCATTTAAAATTAAACAGTGTTAAAAATACATATTTTCACTTTGAAATGTTTTGAAAATGGCAAAATATGACTTCAGTTGAATATGTTTTATGAAATACAAAAATAATAATAGCAAAGAGAACTATAATAATTGTTCAGTGTTTAACTTAACACAAGGATGTATTTAAAATTAAACACTGAGGCGAATTTGAGCTACGAGCTTGCCAAAACTTGTCTGTAGTCGTGTATATCTTGTACACATGTCGATCTATGTCGCAGTGACGTCTTCATAATATGTCTTCTTATGTTGCCAGAACTCATCAAGTAGCTGCGAGAATTTTAAACCATTTAAAACTCTCGCCGCTTCTCTGCGACTTTTTTCTTGTACACGTTTTGAAGACATGTAGACGGAATCTCGCGCACTGTTGAGCACATTCCGTAGACATGTCTTTCCTTGTCATTGCATTTCGCTGTATATAATCGTTCCACGACATAACATGAGTTTGCTGCGAGTTTGGGAGACTCGCTACAACATTGTGCACATGTCATCGTACATTCTCGTACATTCTCGAAGACAAGTCTTTGATTTGGAAAAGATATTGTACGCATATCATACTAATATGTTGAAGAGAACTCAAACAAATGTTAACTTGAAACAATTCCGTAACCAACTTGTCCACTTTACGGCAAGTCTTAACTTACCAGAACTCGTACAAAACTCAAAGCTCAAATTCGCCACAGTGTGAGGGGGCTTTAGTGATGAGGAGTGTGTAGATGTTAGACGTGTGTAGATGTTAGTGATGAGAAGTGTGTAGATGTTAGTGATGAGAAGTGTGTAGATGTTAGAAGTGTGTAGATGTTAATGATGATCAGTGTGTAGATATTAGTGATGAGAAGTGTGTAGATGTTAATGATGAGAAGTGTGTAGATGTTAGTGATGAGAAGTGTGTAGAAGTAAGTGATGAGAAGTGTGTAGATGTTAGTAATGAGAAGTGCGTAGATGTTAGTGATGAGAAGTGTGTAGATGTAAGTGATAAGAAGTGTGTAGATGTTAGTGATGAGAAGTGTGTAGAGGTTAGTGATGAAAATTGTGTAGATGTTAGTAATGAGAGTGTGTAGATGTTAATGATGAGAAGTGTGTAGATGTTAATGATGAGAAGTGTGTAGATGTAAGTGATGAGAAGTGTGTAGATGTAAGTGATGAGAAGTGTGTAGATGTACGTGATGAGAAGTGTGTAGATGTTAGTGATGAGAAGTGTGTAGATGTAAGTGATGAGAAGTGTGTAGATGTAAGTGATGAGAAGTGTGTAGATGTAAGTGATGAGAAGTGTGTAGATGTAAGTGATGAGAAGTGTGTAGATGTAAGTGATGAGAAGTGTGTAGATGTAAGTGATGAGAAGTGTGTAGATGTAAGTGATGAGAAGTGTGTAGATGTTAGTGATGAGAAGTGTGTAGATGTTAGTGATGAGAAGTGTGTAGATGTAAGTGATGGGAAGTGTGTAGATGTTAATGATGAGAAGTTAGTAGATGTTAGTAATGAGAAGTGTGTAGTTGTTGATGATAATGACATGTGTATAGATCTTGATGATGATAATGATTAGGTGTTGGTGATGGTAAGTGTGTAGAATTCAGTGATGATAATGGTTAAATGCTGGTCATGAGCATTGTTAAGTTATTGGTGATTATAAGAATATCTGTAGATTTTGTTGAAAATGAGAATGAATATGTTGGTGATTATTATAGTTTAGATGGTAAGAAGTGGGAAGATGTTGGTGATTATTATAGTTTAGATGGTAAGAAGTGTGAAGATGTTGGTGATGAGAAGTGTGTATATGTTGATGTTAATACTGTTTAGCTCATCAATATAAGAAAGGTAAAATGTTAGTGATGAGAAGTCTGTATATGTTGATATTGGTGATGTTGCTGATGATAAAGATTTAAATGTTGGTGGTGAGCAGTATGTTTCTGACGATGATAAAATGATAATTGTAATTCAAACAACCGTTATCGACCATTTAGTACATGCATATTGTACCAACAACAGATTATAAAAATTTAGAAAAAAATATTAATGCAAAAATAAGCTAGAAAGCACTCTGAGAGCACGGGCCTTTGCCAGGACAGTTTAATCCCCCACAAGTGCAACTAACATTTACAGCATGATGAGGGAATTTGTCCTTATAATAAAGGATTCTGGATCAATACAGTAATCCAGATCACCAGTAAATGTAATCATTTGTTTACTTGCCCATATCCAAACTTCCATGAAAAATTCAAATTACAAACAGACCAACAAAGGCAAATCATAACCTCTTTGGCGGAGGTACTAAACAGATTAATTGGAATTGCTTTTCACTTTTATATAATCATATAATAATGTCATATTGTGTCATTCTGTCTTTATATATGTTACTGCTCACTGATCAATATTCATTTATGTTTAAAATAGTAAAAATGTTGTGTCAAGATAATCAAAATTTGTACATAATTGCATTAACAGATGTATATTAATGAAAGTCAATGCTCATTGGGTATGTTCATATACCAGGTTTTTTTTCAACAATTCAATAAAAATATTCATAAATACTATTTTCAATATATACTAGAAAGAAATAATAATAAAAACCTCAATGATTTTGATATTTTAAGGAAAAAATCTGATTTATTTTTCAGATACGACCATTTTGCCAAAAAAAAAATTCAAACATTTAACCATTTTTAGCGCAAAACGGTCGTAACTGGATATTTTTTTAATATCTCAGTAAACAATCATAAAACCAAATATGAACTGATGTTTACTTCAAATTAATACAAAAACCATACTTCATGCAAAAGTTTATGTCTGTATTGATAAAAACAGAAGTGTTTATTAGTTTTTATGTTCTCCTGAAAACTTTTCAAAAAGTCAGTTACGACCGTTTTGCACTAAGCCCACGAATTGTAGATAGCCGCGCTTGGGGGAACGAGCCCCGACCAAGGCGCATAGTTGTGCCTTAGCCTTAGGCTCGTTCCCTGTAGCGCGGGTTTTCTTTTTGTTTATATAAGTTAAATAACCTTATCAGTAACCCTAACTGGAAATAAAAGCTAATAAAAGGTTAAAGAGCACCCCAAATGCCGTCACTGACCGTATAAAAAAAATATAAATACAAAAAGCTCCGAGACCCCAAGTCTAACCAAAACGGCTATGTGCAGAAAAATTAAAACATATATACATATATATATACCAGGAGTGTTTTATATATTAATAAAAGAAACGTTTTTAAAACCACCGTAGAAATGCCCGTCTAAGTGCGGACAAATTTTGATTAGCTCCAGCCTCGACCATCATTAGGCGGCTGGCAGTATGCACCCCCGAGGCCACAGTGCAACGAGAACCGTTACTTTGACACGTGGTTTAGTGCCTCATCATATACCGATGTGCACAATAGCTTTGCCTTTCTTTTTCGAGAGATTAACATACCTACATATGCAAACAGGTGGAAGCTGCACGCCATCAGCCGGGTGAAGGCCGAATGACCGTGCTTTCTTCAGTCTGCAACAACACATTCACTCAAACTGTAGGCTTATTCCAGCTCGGACCACCCTTTAGGGGTTTCTTGGGCTTCCAATAGGCATCGGAGTCCGTTATATGCTCCAGAAACACCATAACCCATGTTTTTCATTCGTTTCGGACCATTTGCAACAGCCAAAAAACCAGACTTTGAATTTTTCAAAACTTGCTTGTGCGCCCGGCTGGTTGGTCAATATCCACTCTCGCCCACCTGCTGAGCGAGTTATAACCCATCGGTGCCCGTTTTCTTTTGTTTCTGACCATTTGCAATGAGCTGCACTAAAAAATTCAACTTTGAATTTTTCAACGCATATTAATGCGTTCAGGGCACACGTGTGCCCTGGAATCCAGCCTTCCACTGACCAACATACTGCTTTATGCTCTCCAGAACACCGCCAAGCGATGTTTCTTTTTCGTTTCAGGCGATTTGCCTTCGAATAAGCCTAAGACGCAAAAATGTGCCAACTTGCGGACATGTGTTCCACAGAGAACCAAACTTGGCGTATAAATATGCGTCAGAGTTAAGCTTTAGCGGTTTGTAGCAGTGAACAAAAGCAACAATCAACACTACTGTACCTGAACAAGGCAAGCACTAACGATAGAGCATTAATGAATTAGCGTTTTAGGTGAAATGTCAAGGGTGTCAAAAGAATCAGACAGGTGTTTTGTTGCATGTATAAAATGGATATTTAAATGGGAGTGACGAAATATACATGTATTGGACTTAAACTGGAGATTGTGTACGGCATAAAACTTATTGAATATTAAAATTCAGTTTGGATTAATGTGTTTTTGCACACAAATTTGGTAAAATAACATAATTAGACGTTAAAAAACAACAGCTGCAAAAATCATTTACAGAAGCACCGTAATCGACACTAAATTACCATTAATTTGATTACTGATAATTGATGTTGCATGGTCATGACGAGCTGATTTAATAATGATACATGTCACGACGATACGTCGATGATCATTTAGGCCAAGATGTGTTTGCCAAGATGCGCAAGTAACCAATTAAATTGCGTGAGGGCGTGTCTGTGCTGACACAAATGACAAAAAGTACACAGGAGGGCGGGCACATTTAAAAAGGGCGAAGGAAAAGGGCAAGAGGGGGGGGGGCTAAAAAATGGAAGGGCGGGCTGCCCTGCCATTCCGCTTTAGCTAAATCCCTATGAAAAAAATTGAAAAATTGTTTCTGCTCAATAACGTGAGAACACATTTAGATATTTTAATGAACCCTTGATACATAGATACCTTATATTAAGACATAGCTTGGGATTGCATATGGGATTGGGTGGGGCTCAAGGTCAAGGTCACTGTCACTAAAATTTTAAAAATGTTTTCCGCTCAGTTACTTGAATGCATTGAGATATTTTAATGAAACTTAATACCAAGATACCTTATATTGAAACCTCGCTTTGGATTGCAAATGGGGTGGGTGGGGTCAAGGTCACTGCAAATAAATACAGAAAAATGGTTTCCACTAAATAACTTGAAACACATCAAGATATTTTATTTAAAGTTAATACATAAATACCTTATATCAAGACCTCGCTTGGAATTGCATATTGGGTGGGTGGGGTCAAGGTCACTGTTACTAAAACCAGAAAAACGGTTTCTGCTCAATAATTTGAGAACACATTTAGATATTTTAATGATACTTCATACATAGATGCCTTATATGGAGACCTTGCTTGGGATTGCATATAGGGTGGGTGGGGTCAATGTCACCGTTACTAAAAATATACAAACAGTTTCCGCTCAATAGCTTGAGAAGACATTGAGATATTTTAATAAAACTTCATATGTTGATATGTTATATCTAGACCTTGCCTGGGATTGCATAGGGGGTTGGTGGTGTCAAGGTCAAGGTCACCATTATTAAAAATTGTAGTTTTGTTCTGACTAATGCATTTTATTCGAAAAAATTGGTTTTCATTGAATTTATATGTTTATTGTTTCAATTGTGTTTGTAATCATAAAAGCAAGGTCAAGTTTGGTTTTCAGCATAGCTCATACTGTACTTCAGTTATTCCCCTTTTTATACGCCCCAAATGGGGGTAGCATATACTTGCCGCTTTGTAAGTCTGTGCGATTTCTAATTCAACTGCCATTCAGTTTGTCTGCGTTTCAAATACATTTTCCCAACAATTTCTTTTACTCCCTGTCCGTCCTTCTGTCCAGTACTTCCTTTTTAGTCAAGATCTCTTGAACTTATGACTGGATTTCAGTTATATGCAGCATCCTTTTAGAGCGGACATGCGCATATTGTCAGGGCATTATGGTCTGATGATTTTTCAGCGAGTTACAGCCCTTTGATTATAAACAGTACTTTTTCATAGGAAATACTTCGTTTCTGCGCGAGATCTCAGAAACTAACAACTCTATTTCAATTAAACTTTATATGCAGCATCTTTATAGGGCAGACAAGTGCATATTGTCAGGTCATTCCGGTCTGATGATTATTCAGCGAGTTATTGCCCTTTGATTATAAACAGTACATTTTCATAGGAAATACTTCGTTACAGTGCGAGAACACGGGAACTAATGACAAGATTTCAATGAAACTTTATTTGCAGCATCCTGATAGGGCGGACATGTGAATATTGTCTTGTCATTCTGGTCTGATGATTTTAAGCTAGGCTTTTTGAAGAAAAGACAAGCTATTCTACTCTCCCTGGCATTCGGTGTAGGTTAAAGTTTTTTGGTAAGCTAGTTTCTCAAGAAACTGTACAAGTTTGTCATAATAGTATCGCTTATGATCATGAGACAAGACGCGGTCCAATGAGGTCTATTCAATTTCACGGAGACTGACTATTGCAAGTTTTTAGCCGGATTTTTCAATGAAAAATCTCGGCTTATAGATTAGCGAAAACCGGTCCGTTGGGGGGGGTGGCGGTCAGTTGGGCGGTTCGGCAGGCGTTCCGATTTCGTTAACAATTTGCGTTCAAGTTTCATATTCCTGTCATATTTTCAAAAGTTCTTGGTCAATCTTCATGAAACTTTACAGAAATGTTCCTTGGATGGGTCTCTACCAAATCTGTGAAAGTGGTTCCGCTTCACTGCACAAGTTGGCCACCAGAGCTAAAAATAGTATTATGTCTAAACGCTATTTTCTTTTAAACCTATGGCTACATTTTTAAATAATTGTACACGAATGTTTGTTTAGTGTTCCTCTACCAAACTTATTCAAATGGTTCCACCTCACTGCACAAAATGGCCACGAAAGCTAAAATTAGAATCATAAAGTTTTGTATTCCTGTCATATTTTCAAAAGTTCTTGGTCAATCGTCATTAAACTTTACAGAAATGTTCCTTGGATGGTCCTCTACCAAACCTGTGAAAGTGGTTCCACTACACTGCACAAGATGGCCACCAGAGCTAAAAAAAGAATTATGTCTAAACGCCATTTTCTTCTAAACCTATGGCTAGATTTTCAAATAGTTTTACACAAATGTTCGTTTAGTGTTCCTCTACCAAACTTATTCAAATGGTTCCACCTTGCTGCACAAAATGGCCACTAGAGCTAAAAATAGAATTTGCGTTAAAGTTTCGTATTCCTCTCATATTTTCAAAAGTTCTTGGTCAATCTTCATGAAACTTTACAGAAATGTTCCTTGGATAGTCCTGTACCAAAACTTATTCAAATGGTTCTGCCTCTCTGCACAAAATGGCCACTAGAGCTAAAAATAGAATTTGTGTTAAAGTTTTGTATTCCTCTCATATTTTCTAAAGTTCTTGATCAATCTTGATGAAACTTTACTCAAATGTTTATTGGATGGTCCTCTACCAAACCTGTGAAATAGTTCTGCTTCACTGCAAAAGATGGCCCCAGCGCTAAAAATATAAATTTGTCTAAACGCCAATTTCTTCTAAACCTATGGCTAGATTTTCAAATAATTTCACACCAATGTTCGTTTAGTGGTCCTCTACCAAACAGATTCAGATGGTTGTGCCTCATTGCACAAGATGGCCGCCAGAGCTAAAAACGGAAATATGTCTAAACGCCTTTTTGGAAATATGTCTAAAAGCCATTTTCTTCTAAACCTTTGGCTAGTTTTTCAAATAATTTCACACAAATGTTCATTTGGTGGTCCTCGACCAAAATTATGCAACACAATATCATAAATCTCACATTTAACCACGAGTAACCATTTAAGGAACATTTTCATCCATCTTGCATTTGATCATTTTCCAAAAAAATATAGCATGTCCAGCGGAGAAAAGTTTCTTTGACGGACACTTTCTTAAATGCAAATATGCAACATTGCATATAAACAAACATGTTTGTAATTTCATGCCATCTCTCTAGTCCACACTTTTCTCATTTTATTTCGAGACCAAATTTTTGCCAAGTCTCACCAAACTGCATACATTTTTGATCATCAACATGAAACTTCCATACTTCTTCACAAACACTGACTTGAACATGTACCCCCATCAGCAAAATTAAAAATCGGGCTTTAATGCGGTTTCCGCATTTTTCTCTTGTTAAAGATAAAGCAACACCAAAAGTACGTCATAAAACAGACAAAATTCTGAAAAAGAGTAAGCCCATTTAATAGTTAACAAATGAATTCTGTGTATAATTTGATCAATTAGGTGGGGTTTATTTTTATTTTGATAAGTGCATATGATCAGTGAATAGATGTTGCTCTGGGTTGCCATCCCTAATGTTACTAGGGCATCCGTGTCGTGTGCAACGATACTTCATTTCTCTTGTGATGCCAAATTTGAAGAAATTTAAACACAAAATGAAAATTATATAATACTTTTCCTGGAACATGTTATTCACTTCAAACTTTGAATATACCTTTGTCATTCACTCCAGCATCAGGTGCAAAATTCCCCATTACTCTGTTTTGTATTTTGACAGAGTTATGCCCCTTTTCCTCAAATAGTTTCTGGTTTAAGTTTATAGTCAAAAGTATTATAAATTTAAAACTACACAAGTTATTCTCATGAAACTTGGAATGTACCTTTTGTAATCAACTCCAACATCAAGTGCAACATTCCCCATAACTTTGTTTTGTATTTTGACAGAGTTATGCCTCTGTTCACATATATTTTGGGTTAAAGTTTTTGTAAATTCAAAACGTCAGTTTATTCACTTAAACTTGGAATACATCTTTGTAATCAACTCCAGCATCAGGTGCATCATTCCCCATAACTCTATTTTGAATTTTGACATAGTTATGTCCCTTTTGCACATAGATTTTAAGATTTATGTTTTTATTCAAAAGTTGTATAACTTCAAAACTTATTCAGTTATTCAATTGAAACTTGGAATGTATCTTTGTCATGAACTGTAACATCAAGTGCAACATTCACCATAACTTAGTTCTGTATTTTGACAGAGTTATCCCACTTTTCACATAAGTTTTCAATGTAAAGTTTTTATTCAAAAGTCTTATAATTTCTAAACTAGGGATTTATGAGACACTATTTTCTGCGTCGCATATATTGTCTGTTTGTACAGCATTGTATGAGTTGTGTTTCTTGTTGACTATTGACCAAACGTATGCTCGCGCATCTGTTGTTGCTCTAGGCACATAGTCGCTTATTCGGCATACTTAGATATTTATCTCGCAAATGTAACGAGTTTCATTGTAAGCTATATTGGGTGCCAATTGAAGAAACAACAAAAGGCAATCAAGATGAAATGATTTTTTTGGTGTGAATGGAATAATTTATAGAAAAATACTACATAAATGTTTCAGTTGGGTTTAAATATAACAAAAAACATTTATCATCATAATATGGATTCTATTATATTCAAATAATCCAATACGCTGTGTTCTACTTTTAACAATGGCTCTACTTTGGACTGGGTTAACATTGATTCATCCTCCTGATGGTTCAAGTGGCCTGCAAGTAAATATTTTGGCCTTCCATTTGCTTCCCCAAAATGTGAAATGTCATGTTTAAACACTCTAAAGTATGTTTCCATTGCACTAAGTCACAAAACAAATTCACAGTAAAAACGAGCAAACACAATGGTTGGGACCCCCACTTTTATTGACAGGACCTCTGAAAATCATTCATCTGGGGACCCCTAAAATTTCACATTGATGTAAAACCCTGCTAAACTACAAAAGGTATTCACTTGTAACTTGGACTACATCTTTGTAATCAACTCAAGCATCAATTGCAGCAGTCCCTATAACTCTGTGTTGTATTTTCAGAGATATCAGGGAAGAGTGTTGAGGTTGTTTTTTTTTTTTCAACAAAAGTTTGTCCACGGGGAAGTATGAATACGCTGTAGATACATTATAATTTGGGTACAAATTGTGGCCTTGTGTACTATGTCATAATTGCAAATGGTGGTACCTCAGTTAGTCCTACCGACAGAACTAACCGGGTCGAATTCCTGGACCTGTCACGCTGAAAGAGTCCTCTTATTTGTGTATAGTCAAGTGTTTTACACCTATCTATTACAATATTATTATTTATTTTATTAATATATCCTTATTAAAATAAACATAAACATATACGGTTCAAATATATTAAACCTCTATTTGATCAACATTATGCTATGGCAGCCCTAAAGATATTAATTGTAATTAAATATTGTTGCATTGTTTAAAAGCATTATGATTAATTATTTAAGTATGCACTAACTCTCTAGCAACATATCTCAGATATTTCAAATATAAAATTAGTTCATCGCTCATTAAATAATATTAAATATCAAAAAAATTAAAATACATGTACACTGTGTGAGCGAGCCTGTCGGTCAGTACCAGCATGTTCTTAGACTGGATATACGTACACGTATTTTCACTACCTCCCGAAACACTGTGATCCAAGTCAGACTCCACACCGTCCATTGATATCATTATAGCAGGAACTAGATTATCGGTCATACTTACGACCATGTTGGATGGCGACTTGCTGCATATTGATAAGAACTGTGAGGATGTGTTGATTTCAATGATCAGACTGATTACATTATCAGGACTCACAGACAGGAGACACACCGTCGTATTGCCAGGCAATGTCACTACGAGTTCATTCTGAGACACGCATACAATGTCATGGGTTGCTCTCGAACTTGTACGGTGTTCCTAGTCTCGTCAGCCGGTCATTCAGTATGATACATTTCTTATTAAAGTGATACAAGTCCACTGAGGCGAGGCTCCCTCTCATCATCTCCAGTCTTTGGCAGATCCACGGACACGAGCAGCTTCAGGGTGACTGGTCTTGACTGGGATGAACCTGGTTCTTCTGAAAAATGTGTTATTATTATTAGTAGTAGTATTAGTATTAAAATTATAATGAATGCAATTATTATTATTATCATTGTTATTATTTGTTTTTATTTTTATTATTTGTATTAGTAGTTGTAGTAGTAGTAGTAGTAGAAGTAGTAGTAGTAGTAGTAGTAGTAGTAGAAGAATTAGTAGTTGTAGTAGAAGTAGTAGTAGAAGTAGTAGTAGTAGTAATAGTAGTGGTAGTGGTAGTATTGTTGTTGTTGTCGTTGTTATTACAAACATTGTGATCATTATTATCACCACCATAATGACCATGATTATTGTCGCATCTACATAATTCGTGAAATTTCAGAGTAATGATTCTCTTTTATAGAAGTTTGACATTTTAAACTCAAACGTGTGTATTCGTATTCATACAAACAGCAAATATTCAATGTGTTTGTTTTTCCATTATAAATATTCTGGTTTTTGTAAAGATCAGTCATTTGGCCTTAACTTATTTAGGATCAAATTCAACGGTTGTGGATTTGCAGGGGTGTAGCTGGTTAGTGTTGGTGTTTCAATTTAAAATTTGGTCTTTAAACATTGTGCGTAACCATTGTGCCCATCAAACAAAAGTGCAGCGCATTCATATAGCTAAGAAAATACATGTATTTATTGTCTTCTCAATGCTGTGTTGCGTCATTAATAACTTTTTGCTTTTTTGGCAATCAATATTTTCCGCTAAATACATCGTACAGACACGTGAAACTGGTTGCCTGAGCGACTAGAACAAACCACAGTCATGTGCCCGCTCTAACTGGAATGCAGAGTATATCCGCACATAGGTCTTACGTTGAGCTGAGGGGACTGTGTTTTATTTTACGCATATACACACCCATAGGCACTTCCAATTATAACTTTTTTGAATGCGGTTTTCTTACAAATGACAAATTGCATCGGTTTTTTAATTTTGCACAGCCCAATCATACACTATTTCCAATACAGGTATGAACAAATTGAACTGTTCAGTGATCATTTATATTTCCTCGTGCTCTCGTGTGTCAAAACTAACAATTGCACGAGAAAATCGTGGTGAATGTAGAAATTAATGATTAAGATTTAGGGTCGACTAAGAATGAGATTTAGGATTTTTTGACATTGAGATTGAGTGTTAACGGAGATTTTAATTTAAGAATGCTTGTGATTTAGGATTGATTGAGATTTACGATTATTTGACATGAATATTTAAGGTTCATTAAGATTGAGATATAAGGTTAATTGAGATTGAGATTTAAAGCTGCTTGATATCGATATTTAAGGTGGATTAAGATTGAGAATTAATGAGAATTAAGGTTGTTTGAGATCGGGATTAAAGGTTGATTATGATTGAGATTTAAAGCTGCTTTTAATTGAAAATAAAGACTGGTTGAGATTGATATTTAAAGCTGCTTGAGATTGAGATTAAAAGGTTGATTGAGATTGAGATTTAAAGCTGCTTGAGATTGAGATTAAAAGGTTGATTGAGATTGACATTTAAAGCTGCTCTATATTGAGATTTAAAGCTGCTTGAGATTGAGATTTAAGGCTGATTAAGACTGAGAATTAAGGTTGCTTGAGATTTAAAGCTGCGTGATATCGAGATTTAAGGTTGATTAAGATTGACATTTAAAGCTGCTTGAGATTGAGATAAAAGGCTGATTGAGATTGAATTTGTTTAAACTGCTTGAAATTGAGATTAAAGACTGATTGAGATTGAGTTTTAAAACTGCTTGAGATTGAGATTAAAGACTGATTGAGATTTAAAGCTGCTCAAGATTGAGATTTAAGATTGATTAGGATTGAGAATTAAGGTTGCTTGAGATGAGATTAAATGTTGCTTGAGATTGAGATAAAAGTTTGCTTATGGTTGAAATTGAAGTTGCTTGAAATTGAGATTAAGGGTTGTATCAGATTGAGATTAAGGGTTATTGAGAGTGAAATTTAAAACTATTTTCGATTGAGAAACAGGACTGTTTGAGATTTGTATTGTTTTGAGTCGGGCAATTGTATATGGGAAATTAGGGTCTTAAATCAGCAATTCAATATCTAGGAGTGTTGTTGTATTGATGCATTCATACAAATACCTGTATGTGATTGTAAACTTGATATATGTTGATCAGTGTATATTTAAACCAGTTCTGTTTTTCTGATTACATTACATTATGACAGACTGTGCGTGAAGGTATTAGTTTACACCAAAAGTGCATTGACATTGGGGTGATAGATTTGTCAATGGGATAGAACATTTGAGTGCAAATTTGAAAGGAAACATACTTCATTCAGAAAAAGTGGATAATCAGTCATTACTTACTGATATTAATGAGGGACTAGGGAGTCTATTTACCATGTTTTAAACGCCTAACTTTTTAGCTGGTGACTCAAATACAATGGTACACAAAGTAAAACTATGACCAGTAGTCAGCTAAATTGGGGCGTCATGGCGCTCTTATATTCCATGTAGCAGACACCAGGAACAAATGGGGCACAAAGTGGTGTCAGTGAAGGACATTTTTATCCCAGTACTGAAGCTTTCGGGGCACAATTTCATGATTGAAACGTTCACAGGAATGTACTCGATATAGAATTTTATAGTGACCCTTAAGATGATAGGACAGATCACCCATTAGGCCGAGGCTATGAACAGGAATCAAGGACTGGCAGGGCTATTGTTGGCAATTCAAACTTTTAACTCAAGAAAAAGGGAGAGGTCCATGTACTATGAAGCCAGAAAAAACGATTGCCAAGCAGGAGGATGGTCTGATTATGCGGTTTAATTTGAACAAATTTGTAATGGGAATGGGTGGAGTGATAGCGAGAAGGCGTCTATGTGGACCATATTAAGGAAATCTTGAACCAGAGTTACACACCTAGAAAGCGGGGTTTAGCATACAGATGTGAATTGGGAACTTGGAAAAAATGTAGAAATGAATCAGTTATAGCTTTTGGCAATGCTCTCAGGAATTTGGGAAACAATGCATTTCCATGGATGGGGCCCCGGGCTTTAGAGACTTGCATAGTTGACCCATATATTCAGGACTTTAGGCGATTTTGATTTACAGAAACTTTTCCACTTTACTCCCCTTTTAATCTTGATGCTGCGATCAGTGCAGCAGTGAAATATTGTGGATTCCAGGGTTCGTTATATTGCTAACTTACAGACATACGAGTCCCAGAATTAGGCCACTCTCTTTAGTGACCCAGTTGCATCCCTCAGATCATCTGTTATGCGTACATTTGTTCAGTAGAGGACCTGCATGAAATGTTTGGTTTTCTATTTTGGAAGAGAGATTGCAAAAACTTTGATTGAACCTCAATCAAAGATGTAATAACAGCAACTTTCAGGCAAACAGAGAATCTTAAAGCAGAACCTCGCCGAACCTCAGTAACACTAATTCATGCTTTAGTTACAGATACTGCTTTGTATGGTTATTATCCTCAAAATCCAAGAGGTAGTATATTTGAGGATAGAAAGCTAATATATGACATTGATAACTACCAAAAAAGGTACAATGGTCCTATGTGTCATGATATTTGAAATCCAAGACCATATCAGCGGGCCAGTTTTGAGAGAAATTACAGACTTAAATTCCATATACCTGATCATGGTCACATGAGATGTAAAGTTTATTCATATGAAAATTCAAGCTCTCACACGGGTCCTGAAAATTTATATAATTTTTGTCATAATAAACCGTCATACAGTAACAGACCATTTATTTATAGATACTGTGAGGAAAATGGTCATGTAGAAAAACGCTGCCCAGTAAAGAACAGGAAATATGTTACTGATCGGTAAAGAGACTGATTTACAAGTCAAAGAATCTCTAAGGCAATATAACCAATAAGTTGTGAATGTAGAAATCAACTGCGTAATGTAATATGATGCCACTAAGAATGTTGATATTGTAGCTGACTGTACACTTAAAGGGGTTAATAGAAAAAAAACTCACTAGTATAATAGGAAATTATAAAGATAATTTTGTCAGCCAAAATGATAAAGAGGTGGTAGTCCATGGTATAGAATTTGAACAAACCTGTACTAGTTCTAACGAGTATTTATATTTTCAGTTCTGGTTAAGCATGTTCTTACCAACAGATGGGAGTTGTTGCGAGTTGGTGGACCGTTTGGTTTTGGAACATGACATTTCACTATGCGGTGTCATCCACTCTGTTTGAAGGACGATGAGCCATGCGTCCCTTGACGCTGTGGGAGGCACCAGCGCTTATTCAATTTGAATTGATATGTATGTTGTGAAATTAAATACCCCGCTTGTTGGCACACCTATCTTGTGTTGTGTATTTTATGAAACCTGATGGTTAGATAATAAATAATTCATGTTTGGCATAAATGAAATGAAATAGAAAACAACATTAATTATTTCGTACATAACACCATCCCACAACGAAGAATAGATGTTTCCAAAAATGTCAATCAAGTGCAAATTAATCTGCAATTTTATCAAATCATTTTTGTTGGATATCACATGATTAACCTTTTTTTTATATTTTAAACAAAGAAGCACGTGAAAACTTCTTATCAGTTTGTGATGTAGGATTAATGTCAATCCATTAACAATAGATAGGGGAGTTTAAAATGTTAGTGGCAAAACCTGGAAAGTGCTACTGTGCAGTATACAGGACGGGTGCTCGCCATTGGTATGTAAGAGGCCGCATTCCACGTACTTGGGTATTGAGTACCGGGGTAATTATTATAAGATACATTTTGTCTTCATTTAGATTGAAATTTATTAAATCATTATTTTTTTACGATTTTAAATCAAAATAAAAGAAAAATAACTAAAATATTTGCTCTTAATTTCTAACAGTGAAATTTACTTTATTTCGTTTTCTCATTTTTGCGAATTTTTGTTTTGATATTATGTTTTATTTTTGTGAAGTTTTGTATGAAAACGAAATTGTAGATAAAGAAAATTTAATACATCGAAGTCTTATATAGTATTTTGTGTTCTTGAAAAGTTTGGAGAAATTCGGGCTAAAAATACAAAAGTTATAGCTGATTTTAAGCGAAGGTCTAGTTAGAAGTGCCTATGGGTGTAGATTGCTGCATGCAATGGCAGGATCCGATATTATTTAAAATGTAATCATTCACATGCTCTGCAGATGACATACTTATTTCTAAGACCATAAGGTACGAACAACAGTTGCGAGGAACGCAAGATATACCGTCTGTAAGAAATGCTAATTCATTATGTAATACTTAGCCGACAAGCACCCCAAAACCATATTGTTTGTTTCCATGCTAAACATGATAAAATTCGTTCATCGTAAGGACAAGGTACGTTTCATTCGCATAATACAATGACAGTCTCTCCTTGAAAATCGTGAACTCTATAAACTTTAAAGTCGCTTTCTCGATTCTAAAGGGAAAATAATCAGAAAATGTTAAATTTTCACTCATGTATTGGTATACATGTATTTCCGAGTAAAATGACATTTTTTGCATGCATAGGACTTGATAAGCACTTCATGCATGTACATGCAACACACATTTCAAACTGCGTTTATTGCCGGATTTGCGAAGTGACAGTTTTAGATTTGTTTTTATTGGTCACCAACCGGTGTTTCATCTAAATGGACTATAGATTTTCCCTCCGTCCGTCCGACTGTCCGTCCGTCCGCCCATGCAACTTAGTATGCATATAAACGGCAACGTGAGGATTAAGAACGATATATTTTTTTTTAACCAGAGGTAAATGGTCAGGTGACTGTTTTAATTGGAGTCATGAAATGTCTTTAAAAAAGACAATCGGCGTTGAAATTAATATTGAGATATCATTGTTTACCCGAAACATAATACAAGAGGGACAAGATGATCGGATACGTGACTTTACGGACCCCAGCTTTTTGGTACGCACTAAGGAGACTTCTCGGTCTGCATCTTTTTCGGACACCATAAGAAAATATATCGGACCCAAAATTAATTTGAGATAAACTCAAACATTATTCAAATGTGTACCGTGAATAAACCGATCATACCTTCCATGTTTCCACCGGTGATAAATGAATGACCGAAAATGCTAGTAATTTACGTTACTGTAATTGATATATTAATTTGCCAGGCAAATTTAACAAATAAGCATTGTCAGAAAATAATTGCGGGATTAAATGAAAATTATTATATATCAGACGAGTGTACATAGTTATGTTAAATAATATACTGTACGTATCATTAGTTTTGCAAATAGTGTAATAATGCTACTACTATACGCAAATGAAGTAAAGGCAACTTGAACAACATTTCGACGTATTACCAGACTTCGGTCACCACATTTTATCGATAGAAAGAAGTGAAATATATTATGAGATTGAATAACATCTAGTTGATAGAAAGGTGCAATTATAAATAATTATAAATAAAACGCAACCGAAATTCAAATATAAATATAAATGCACAGTAAGTTTATAAATATAAATTCCCCATTTATTGAAATTCTCGGGTTTATGATTCTCCGGACGCTAATTTATGAATGCATATTAGCATAGCTATACCGCGCGCTATTTTTAGAATGATGCACCCTTTGTCTGGAGAATGTTGAATACGCTATATTAGACCATTTTATACCGATCTTCGCCGAATATCCACGTATGGTTCCAAAACGTTTCAGAGCACAATAATTCTCAGATATCGGTCAACCAATGGGATCATTGAAATTGCAATTTAAAGAGCGTGCCGCTGATATAGGCTAAACAAAGTAATTATTTCATTATGTGACTGAATATTACAATATTACATTCTGCTCATAACATACACTGAGTAAAAGTGTACCTAATTATGTTCAGGTCTAGAGTGTATGTCGAATATATGTTTATAATTTTATTTTTACCGCTAATGTAAACAATTATATAAATGTAATCCCCAAAAATATGCAACAGTTATTGGTAGACATCAAACCATTGTTGTAAGTTTGCATTCCCTAAAATTAGAAAACTTGCCCAATTCCATTGGCATTTCAGTTTTCCCGCTGCATAATGATTATCAAAATAAAATCTAGGCCAAAAGTGATCTTAGACAGCTACGCCGAAACAAAACTGTACTTGCCTTAAACCAGTTTCGCTCAGGTTAGGACCAGTGTTTCACGCGTGAAGCTTTAAAGGGACTGAACTCCAAATGGTCCAATCGTAAAATCGAAAGAAAATTGTCGAAACTACATGATTTTTGTACATAATGGTATGGAAACCATTAAAAAATTACGTATGTTTTATTTACCTGAAAAACAATAATTTTATATCGTGTTGATTTCTTCCTTTTTATCGTCCTTACATCTATAGCGCCTGCAGACGCTATCACACATCGAGTAATATAGAAATAGCGCCGTTTATATTTAGGATAATCACGTGACACTTTAGTCTTTCCGAGTCGTGCATGCGCACACTTTAATTAGGTGCTTGTATTTGGAAAAGCCGCGGTTTTTTAAATTGTGAATACGGGTTAAAGGAAAGTGCTAGCTTATTCAACTTCTATTTTGCAATGAAATATACAGTGTATGACAGTATCTGATTATACGAATTGTAATAGTTTTACGCATGATTTTACCGTTAAGGCATAACAACAACAAAAAACAACGCACATGTGTATGCCCATCTATCTGGAGGTCAGTGTCTTTAAAACATATCAGTGCTGGTATCCACAAAGCTCCTAAGTGAAATCTTAACTTAAGTTGTACTTAATCTTAACTTAAGATTGTGAAATCAAATAATTTCTGTTTACAAAAGGGTAACATATGAAGCATCTAAGCAATATTTATTAGTTAGTAACATTTTAATGTACAATGATCTATACATGAAACTCCCACACAATTAAGGAATTATATAAATTTAAGAAACTTCCTTAAGTTTTCCCTAAGGATCTTTGTGAATATGGGCCCATGATTGTTTATGTGCCGTGACAGGAAGATAAGAATATTCAAAACTATTTTGATAAACTAATAAATACACGTTTGCAGTCATCTACATGTGGTAAAATGTTAAAAACATGTTCTTTTCCATGTCCGAGCTTATAGGTTTTAACCAAAGACCGGATCAGGAAATGGCAAGAAATATAACATTACAGGTACGAGTTATTACTGTATAAACGTATGTTCTAGCTCGACGAGTGTAGTGTGAATGCAACGCCGGATACAGGGGCTTACTCCTCATTATAATTGTATTTAATGTAGAAAATACTCGGTTGGTTTTCAATAAACTTATTTTTATTCAACACTTAATATAGTATATATATACCGTCATCATTTTTCGTCTTTATTTAAAAAATAAATCAAAGCAAACATGCTTAATAACGCGTAAAACAAAATGACTTCACGAAAACTAACAAAATCAAGCCATTAGACTTGGCGAGTGGAATACAAATTTTATACAATCAACGAAAGCGATTCAACCTACCGGAACACCATTGTATTGTAATATTCCATTTTTGAAATATCTCAAACGAACACTCCAAATATGCATCGCAACAAAGGATATACATATTAATTCGAAACAAAATAGTAACAAAATAGGTGCAAGAATAGATTTCATTACGACGTCATTATCGTATGCACATCATGAGGTCTATAAAGTTCGTAATTAAATTGAAATTAAAGTCTCACGCTATATGTTTTCAGAAAACAAGCTGGATGTTCTAATCGCTTAACAACCGGCGTATTGTCGTCGCGTATATAAATAGAACGGGATGTTTCTCAACGGTCATCAGTGGCAGTGGCGGATCCGTGGTCTAGTGGTAACGCACTGGCTTCACAACCCAGGGGTCGCAGGTTCGAGCCCCCGCTACACCCTAACCTACTAACTCGTCTTTCGCATGAGACGTTAAACCGAGGTGCAGTGTACTAGGTGCTTCACACCGGGCACTAAAAGACCCAGGGTCGCCTCTGGAACGGGGCGTCTCCTGTATCTTGCACTATCCCCCATAACCCAACTAACAAGTCTTCTAGGGGCGATGGCCATATGGGAGAAAATCCCGGTGCACTCGATAAAAATGTACTACACACTCAACGTAACTTCTCAGAAGTTACGGGAAATTACTTTATTCAATGAACTGAATAGTCGTCTGTTTTTTTTTTCCAGCGGTTGAATTCACGGTTTATTTTATGCAGAAAACACATTATTTTCGTCAACATATCTATAGGTATATAATACATCTTAGTTATTCGACTTAGTCAATGTCGGGCTGATGATGTTATGAAAGACGGTTGGTATAACACTGACTCGCAAGGCCATGTAACAGAACATTCTCCAATAAAGTCGCCTGCGTTACCTCGGTTTGAATCCTGATTTCTTCCTGTTGCCATTGTGAATATATTTGTTTCAACCAATGTCTCCTTTCGATTTTAAATATCAAAAAGTTTTATAAATCTTTCAGATAGCTATACAAAAAAATAAATCCAATATACATATTTTTCCTCGATTGATAGTACTATACTAGCTATAAACGTATATAAATATTCAAAAATCCAAGTTAAAATTGAGTTAAACGTCCTGTTTTCACCTCATCGTCTGTACTATGCAACCGATATAAATATCCGCAAGCCCAAACATGTATTTATCTACTAACACATTCGTAGCTCATCGACAAGCCCCGGAATGCATATGATTATATATTTATTATTCACCGTTGAATCGCCTTTCTCGTTTTAGGTCAGTTTTTAATCGTTCGTCGTAGTTCGACTGCCTCCGTAATGCTTCGTGACAAACACATACACGGTATGCTTAAAATTACCGATAGCGTTAAATAAGTGTGGTTATCGTATTACACTAACTACCGTTACTGCCAGGATTTTAATTTTTTTTTTGGTGGGGGGGGGGGGGGGCGTAAACTTTTGATCGTGCCGTTATAATCCCTTTATGTTGTCTGTGGGTCTGCAGTCGTCAGCTACAGATCAAAGATGATATATATTTCTCATCCGTTATAATCCCTTTATGTTGTCTGTGGGTCTGCAGTCGTCAGCTACAGATCAAAGATGATATATATTTCTCATCATCATCATCATCATTAATACACTTCGTTTCACTGAATAAACTTTATTCAATAAAGTAATACTTCACCGTGTTATGTTCGAAGGACATGTTGGTTCATCTGTATGCCGTGAACCTGTTTTGGCAGTCCTTGTTTGATGTGCCTGACCACTAAATACGTACCGGTATTTGACATCCAATGTTATATACATCAGGAATACCTTTAAACATGTAAAATCCGTAGCTGACTAAATTCAAACTCACGCAACGAGGATTATTTGTATTATTCATTTATCGAAGTGTAATGATCTCTGTTCGACGTGAATTTCTTTCAAATAATTCTCAACATTCACAGTCATGCTCATCAATTGTCTTTTAAATGTGCTATTTGATTTTTTTATTTAATCGAACCAAACTATCGGATAGACAGACTCGTATGATTGTGTTGTGAAATAATACGGCAATAGTGATGCCGACGTTGTGTCAATTTCGCTGACTTATGGTGCCGGAATTGGAGCCAACGTTGTGGACACCCATCTACTTTATCACTTTATCTTTCATTTATGAATGCATAAAACAAATATGAAATTTGGTGTGATTGCTAATAGAACAATGAAAAAAAAATTAAAAATATTTGTGAAATAAAAAAGAAATGTGCACGTAATAATTAAAACAAGAAATGTCTTTTAAAAAAGACAATCGGCGTTGATATGAATATTGAGATATCATTTTTACCCTAAACATAATATAAGAGGGCCAAGATGATCGGTTACGTGGCTTCTCGGACCCCAGATTTTTCGGTCCCCACCTAGACAAGGCGACCTCTCGGACCCAAGATTTTTTTGAGCACCATAAGAAAACTTCTCAGATCTCAAAATTAATGTGTGCTTAATTCAATAATCATTAATATTTGTACGGTGAATAAAGCAATCATACCGACCCATGTTTTCACCAGTGATACATGAATAATCGAAATAATTTACGTTAACATCAGTAGTATGTAAAGGAGTAGGTGCGTTAAGGGCCGATTTTGGCCTCATTTTGAAAATTAACGACATTTGTATCACTGAATAGCCCATATTTTCAATTTTTAGGATGTAATATTTTAAAACTCTTACAACCACACATATGTTTACGCTACAACGTCAAACACGACTACTGTATAAGCGTTCTGACGTATTTGACGTTACTTTTGGAGTTGACGTCGTGGTGTATTTTTTGCGTGCCGTTGATGCTTACTACTCGACTAATTACAAACACACGTCCAACAAATTTAACACAAGTTTAGAGATACAGATTATAAAAATGTATTGCATGTAAAAATAAAACTCTTACGTACGGAAATTTTAATATGCGTACGTCACATTCAAGAAAAGAACAACACATGACGCAGTATCAGACTTAGAAGCGGGCGTAGCGAGTGGGTCGGCTTTGCGATAAAGGCGTCTTATTTTGATAGTATGAATTTTACAGTTAGATTAAACTGTTAATCTAGTTTATGAAGTGTTTCAAACTAAATTAGTCCGGTATTAATTTTTAAATTAGACATTGATTCTCTCAAACCCTACTACTTGCGCGGTAATGGACACGACCGGACCTTCGTATTGTATAATTTACATCTACACTGTATTCAATACGAGTAAGCAACGATAATTCAAAATTTTAGTATATATCAGTATATATTACTATCAGTATATTAAAACTATACTTATTTATTTGAAAACGAGCTATTTTAAATATATATTCGATTGTAATTAACATCAGGTATGACAATGCGTATTATAAAATCGAAATCCAAAACGCCTATCTGAATGTTGATGTTCAAGTGACGTAATCACATATATTGACAGTTAAGATGAAATGTTCTTCATGTAAATCCAGCCAGATCTGCTAGAAAAGCGCTTGAACATTATGCTGACATGCACAGCAATATGTCATCCGCATATAAGCGTGGATGTTTTGACCTCGATATATATATTTTTTTTAATTGTAGCGCAGAGAACTGTGATATCTTTACTTTTGTATAAAATTATAAATTGAATGATGGTGAAAAACGTGAACAGTTGTGCGTGTGAAAATTAAACATTTAACGATATGCAGCAAATGTACTATTTCCGATTAAGAATGATATGTCTATTCTGTCAGGGAATTGTCCTAAACGCAGAACTGCGCACGGATTGTCATAATCACCCTTTATACTGTTAAATGAACACTCGAAGAAAATATGCTGCGATGTTGTTAAACTTTATGAAAGCTTGTCAGTAAGTTTCATTACCGCATACATGGTATTAGAGTAACACGACCAGCATATATACCTATCCACGAATAGTTTAAATTCCTTCCCAACTATTGTTAAAGGTTTAATTTCCATTCAGTAATACCACAAACATAAACACAAGTTTATTTGAATATCACAAACATTACTACGTGCTCTCTTGTGTGAAATAGTTTAATTGCTAAACATAAACATGTGATACCAAATTAAATGATTGGATAAAATTGAAGATTAATTTGAATATGATAGACATTTGTGGAAACGCCCATTATATGCGGGAAGGAACAACGCTTTCTTATGTTTATCACATGCACCACGTGCTTAACATCAGTAAGCGTTTTGGTCATCATTTGATAGATATGGAGCATTATTGCGCATTGTAACTTGACCATGTTCTTGAGTAATCTTTTTCCCGAAAAAGGTAAAACACATAAATGAAATGACAACTCACTGGTATAGTAAATGTTTGTATAATTACACCATCTACATGAATAAATAGCTCGGGCGGTAAAATCGAGTCGCGGTCTTTTTTTTTAACCATTTGGATCATGTAAATAAACAACGATTTTGAGTTAGAATGCGTAAGGATTATACCACGTGGGCGTTACCCCGAATGGTTTAAACACGCTTATCAGAGAAAATAAGGTTGTTATTTTACTGATAACGATAAAATCGAAAATTATTTCCATTCAAACATGATCTGACAACATAAGTTTGTTATTCGTTGCTCCGTAGCCGATTTTAAACACCATTTGCCACATATCGAGAACTTTGACCATCCTTCCTAGTTAATGTTTGGTTTTCTTGATTTTTGTGTCGCCTGAAAGGCGACGTATAGGTGTTACTTTTGGCGGCGTCGGCGGCGACATTGTTGGCGGCGGCGTAAATATAAAAATCAATATATCAAGAACAAATCAGAATAGTATTATTGAAGTATAATTATACTTTTGGAGGCAGAAAACTAGCATGTCGCTTGTTCTTTTTCCTTCCGTTCACTGCACAATTCATCGTGAATGCGGTCACGGACACTGGTAAATCAGACAACGCGAAACCTGTCAGACAACCAGACATAGGCGTCTGACAAAATGTATAACACACCTAAGTTATATATATATTACCAGTATGCTAGGTTAACTAGGTTAGTGTATTTATCATGAAAATAACATTTGGTCTATACGAATGATACTAATTGTGGTGACAGCTGATTTAGAGGTTTCACGAAGTCTGATATATAAAAACGAATGCGGACTAAAAAACTAACGTTAGAATATAACCTACATTTTGAGCAGAGCTAGATAGTTAAGTTTAAAATGAAAGCGATGTATTTGGATTGATTTATATATCGATCAGGATCTAGATAAATTTTAGAGAATTTTTAGAATAGCGGGGATTTCCCGACCAGATATTCAAAAAGCAAGTGTGTTCTTTATTTGTACAAAATAAACTTCTGAGACTTCTGATTGGGTAGAAAATTGGGACAAACACTAAACATGAATATTACATAGTAGTATTTAAATAAGCATAACAAAGTGACGAAATACGTTTAAAACGTGTGGGTGTCACGTGTGTGTTATTTTAAGATGAATTTGATGAATTGTGAATCACCACCTTAGAGAAAAATAGTGGATATCTTTTGGTTTCGGTAGAATATCGATTTTAAATTCATGAGTGATCATAGAAATGTATTTTTTCACGAGTGGTCCAGCCACGAGTGAAAATATATTTTTTCTATGATCACGAGTGAATCAGAAATCGATATTCTACCGAAACCTACACATTTTCTTTTTATTTTATGCTTTTTACGCCGTTTCGTTACATTTTAAGTGCTATCTAAATGCGTTTAAGGTAATCCATTCATCATTAGCAATATTAAGATTCAGAATAAAAGTACTTTTTTCACTAATAGTAGCCTAAGGCTATTCTAAATACATATGTATTTTAACAATTTACCATGGCATTTTAGAAAAAGTTCATTCTAAGTATGGTAACCCTATATTTCGAAAAAGGGCAATTTCCAGAAAGGCACCAAAACTCCTTTTCTATCTTTTTATGTTTGTAGAATCCATATATTGTGCAGAGCTTTATGTTTTTAAATAGTCAAGTATATGTATTTTAAATAAAATGCAACACAAATTTGCAAATGACTATGAACAAATATTTTTTTTACTTGCATCTTTCAGTTCCAGTCCTCAAAACATTACAAACTTATAAGAAGATTAAACTTTCCCCTATTAAGATTGGTGTAAAATCACCTTATAGAAAGGTTGGACTTCCATAATTGTTACATATATTTTATAAGTAATATATATGGTATTAGAAAACAACAAAATAAAAAAAGTTTACCGCAGATTTATTTCAGCCCATGTACTTTTCTATGTGCACCCCCTACTTTATGAGACCTAATTTACCTACATGGAATTTCACAAAAGTGTGCCCATTTGTCTTCATATAGGTCCATTTAAATGTTTTCAATCAATTTCAAGTCATGCCTGTATATGTATATTTTGAAAAAAAAAATAAACATAATGAAGGATATCAAATTTTTTTTGTATAAATTGAAGCTCAAAATGTATCATCATCCATGCAGTTTTGTCAACGAAAATAGGTTACAATTAGTAATTACATCTTATATGGCAAAACCACTTCTATTTGAAAAAAAAGAAATTCACACTTTCCTATGACAATACAATTCTAATAAATGCAAACACTGTAAAAAAGATCTTTTGATTGCTCTAATACATATTAACATACATTTCTTTATAAGAAGTGTTTGCCCTGCTAACCTATTCCCCAGTTCAGTAAGCTAATCTTGAAAATTATCAAAACATGAAAATACATATGTACATGAATATCCTGTAATAATATACAGAAAAACGAGAAACAGATAGATCAAATTGCACATGAATACCGGCATGCTAAAATTATTTCATCTAATGATCTGTTACAGTGGTCTCAGTTTTCTAATTGACGATATGCTATGGGATTTATAACCTCGCCTACCTAGGAAAAATTCTGACAAACACCACTGTCAGTAAACAAATGTTTTTATATGACATGTCCATCAAACATTTAAGTCCTAGCTTGGGAATAACAGTTTTTAATGTTCTGTTCGCACTATCGGATGGAAGTATTGGATGAGTTGGAGTGTCGCTTGGGGCTTCGTAGCTGGCTTCATCTTCGGAATCAGACGATAGCCTATCTGGCATCCTATATATACTGCTGGGACAGCAGCTGTCTGAAAGATTTATAATTCAATAATGCAAAATAGTTCTCATTATCGTATTTAAAATATTCTTCATATTTGTATATATTACTCTACCATATAAAACATTAATGTCTAAACTAGAACTCCGAGAGTCGGATGTGTCGCCTGACGCCGGATAGCTTACGTGAATCCAAATGAAGAAGCACTTAAGGTTAATGCTCAATTTTTTTTTAACAGATTTATTGAAATCTTCAAAAACACTGCACTCTGGCTAATTGCAAAGAAAAGACTAATTAAACCAAAAATGCGACACAAAAATAAGTACGAAAATTTACAAAGGGCAATAACTCCGAAGTATGAGGTGCAGAGTAAGGTTCTTGTGCATTGCACTTCCCCTCAATGAGATCTATCTACCTATGAATTTTGAAGTTGATAGCTTTCATAGTCTTAGAGTTATGCTCCGGACAAAAATTAAGTATGAAAATAAACAAAGGGCAATAACTCCAAAAGTATGAGGTACAGTGTAACGGTTCTTGTGCACTGCACTTCCCCTCAATGAGATCTATCTACCTATGAGGGGGGGGGGTAGTACATTTTTATCGAGTGCACCGGGATTCTCTCCCATATGGCCATCGCCCCCAGAAGACTTATTAGTTGGGTTCTGGGGGATAGTGCAAGATACAGGAGACGACCCAGAGGCGACCCTGGGTCTTTTAGTGCCCGGTGTGAAGCACCTAGTACACTGCACCTCGGTTTAACGTCTCATGCGAAAAACGAGTTAGTAGGTTAGGGTTAGTAGGTTAGCGGGGGCTCGAACCTGCGACCCCTGGGTTGTGAAGCCAGTGCGTTACCACTAGACCACGGATCCGCCACTACCTATGAAGTTTCATGTTGATAGCTTTAATAGTCTAAGAGTTATGCTCCGGACAAGCGAAAGGGGACGCCGCCGCCTACACCGACGCCGCCGACAAAAGTAACACCTATATGTCGCTTTTTCAGGCGACACAAAAACTGTCCTGTTTTGACAGTTGTAATATTCTTTTACAATAATAAATATGCAAAAGTAACATGTTCTCTGACAAATCAGTATGCTTGACAAGTCTTTAGGATACTTTACATTTTCAATAAGTAAATTACAATTTTATTCTTAAAAGTCTATAAAAAATATGTCTGTGTATAAATATTGCATACTTCAGAGAAGGGGATGCTTTTGGATGAATTGCAACACCATCACCAATCATCTCATTTCATTTCAGCTTTTGCCAGCATACTTTCTTCTTCTAGAAACATCCTTGCAATACATATGTGTTTATATAGCATGATATAATACATAGGAGGTCTGTCGTGGGAAAACCAGGCTTAATGCATGTGCGTAAAGTGTCATCCCGGATCAGCCTGTGCAGTCCGCACAGGCTAATCCGGGACAACACTTTGTGCCTACAACAAATTTATGGTTAGAAGAAACTATACATCGAAACAGAAAATACTATAACAGCGGAAAGTGTCGTCCCGGATAAGCCTGCTCGAACTGCACAAGCTAATCCAGGACGACACTGTACGCACACGCATTAAGCCCGGGTTTCCCATGACACGGCTCATATAAACATTGTATTCTACATACATTTTGAAAGCCATCGCTCTGAAAAAGAAATCAACAAAGAAATCACACACTTATCAAACAGAACAAACACACACTTATCAAACGGAAACACATACTACATTCACAACAGTACATTGAAATTACTATTGTTATTTCATTTGGGTTACTGATTTCATATAATGTCACATTTCTTAGTGCAGATATAACTCCTTTTGAGCAAATCGTTTTCTGTGATTTGTTAGAGATATTAAAACCAACTTATATTTTAGCCTGATTGTGACAAAAGCTGTTGATTTTTTTTAACTCTAAAACTCATTAGAAAATGAGAAATCATCAAGACATGTAGACTTCGTTTCAGCTGTTCCACCCTTTAGATAATTGCCTACAAGTATTATGGCTAAAAAGAAATTAATTTATATTAATTGTAGCTTACGGCATTTCCATTGAAAATGATGCATCTGCTGCACTCTCTTTTGGTGACATAGCAACAACTTTCAGATGCTTTCCAGCATGGCGTTCCATCACCTTCTGTAAAGTATATTAAATACATGTATACATGTCATTACAATAATTGTGGGTGTATATAACAAAACAATTGTGATTTTACTTTTTGGGCATGTATGTACTGTCTCCAAGAAAAGCACATATGGGCAAGTCAGTGCTATGGATTTTAGTGTCATTGTTCCAATTTATAAAACTTAGGAATTATGTGTGCTATCGGGGCTTGTTAGCTCAGTTGTTAGATCACCCGAACTGCAAGCAAGGGATGAGGTTTTCAGATTTTCAGAGGTACAGGATGAAGCGTACCATTGCCGTAGCGTACTAGTGCCAAAGCTTACCAATTGAGGATACCGGCCTCATATTTGTTTTGAATGTGTGACATAAGTATTGTAAAATGTACTTGAGATTATATGGTATTCCATTAAACAATAACAAGAAATGCATGACACTTTGTGAACAAGTGTTTAATTGTGATTTTAAAATTTAAAATACATTTTATTTTATATAACCAATAAGCCTTAGGCTTATTGAGACACTCTCGAGTCTGTTTCCTGGGTAGAACCAGTACTCGGTGTCTTTTGGGGGAGATCTTGAGAATGCTCACAGGGGATCGACCCCAGGACCTCCCGATCGCTAGGCGGCCACATATCCACTACGCCACCGCGACCTCGCAACACCAATACCTATTTAACTTAAAAGCCAAGCATTTAATTACTTAGCGGTACCAATTTTCGTGTTCACCACAAAGCTGGGGATTCCTTAACTTTCTTCTTCACATGAGCTTTTCCATATGGCACAATATTCAACTTGGCACATTCTACATGGCTACACTGACCACACAAATATTCCCCAATTCCATGCTGCAATTCACCAACTACATTGTTGTAAGTTGTTCACCAAAACACTACACACCACAATTCGACGACCTTCCTGCCAACTGTTTCGTTTTACATATTTGCCAAGTTTAATATAAATTTACAGTAGTAATTAGGACTTTGGCAATCTGAACCCTTACATTATGCCCTTAAACATAGTTGTGGTCGATACGAATCG
The DNA here is from genome assembly GCA_027627225.1 of Congeria kusceri. Lineage (NCBI taxonomy): Eukaryota > Metazoa > Mollusca > Bivalvia > Myida > Dreissenidae > Congeria > Congeria kusceri. The sequence continues at coordinate 57,602,591 of CM051029.1, forward strand.
AAGTCGTAACTTCTTTGGTTTCGAAAATTGAAATCTTTCACTTCTGTCTCGTTTGTTTTGTTAACAACGAAGCCATTTTCCCTGTTTTAGTATTTAAGAAATCTATATTACCGTTATTTATATCTTTTGCACAAATATTATTTCCTAGCTCGTTTTGGCGTAATGTTTATATTACGCAGTTAGCCGAACGTTTTCGGCATAGTTCGGCACTACCGAACAGTGGCGAGATTACACGGAAATTGACGATCTAATGATGGATGGAGAACCTTAATTTGAAAAATGAGCCCGGCATCGTTGACGGTCCATTTCATTTACTGTGTTAAATCCGGAACCAGTGAAACACAGTGAAAATTACCGGAGTGATAATTTTCACTGTTTCAAACGGAGAATTACCAATTTTATTTCAGTGATAATTCCCTATAAATCACTGGAAAGCATAAAATAAATAACATCTGCTTCTTTAACACATGTAAGAAAGGCTCTTTTTATTCTAAGGTGGCAAAATGTAATTAAATCTTTAAAAAAACAATTATCTTAAATATAAATCTTAACATCATAAAGTGTATATGTATTTATTTTTATGCCCTCACCATCAATGATGTGAGTTATATTTACGTCACAAAAATGCGCTGAGACCGTGGTCTTTTCTGAGTCACGTGATTTTGCCAAGGGAGGTAAATCTTGAATTGCGATATCATGGTTGAATTAAAAGGTATTTTCATTACTATACAAGGTTTAATAATTACTTTATTTGTATTAATAATGCTGTTTATATTGTTTTACTTGTAAAATGTTGCATTTGAAATAAATTCGATCAGCTGCAGTTGTATGGGTGGCTGGTCTCTTACTATACAGTGTTAAGAGAAGAGACCATGCACTGTATATAAGCTATATGGGTTGCTGGTCTCATGGTACAATTTTCACAAAAGAGACTATGCACTGTATATAAGCTATATGGGTTGCTGGTCTCATGGTACAATTTTCACAGAAGAGACTATGCACTGTATATTAGCTATATAGGTGGCTGGTCTCATGTTACAATGTTCACAGAAGAGACCATGCACTGTATATTAGCTATATGGGTGGCTGGTCTCATGTTACAATGTTCACAGAAGAGAAAATGCACTGTATATTAGCTATATGGGTGGCTGGTCCCATGAAACAATGTTCACAGAAGAGACCATGCACTGTATATTAGCTATATGGGTGGCTGGCCTCATGTTACAATGTTCACAGAAGAGACCATGCACTGTATATTAGCTATATGGGTGGCTGGTCCCATGGTACAATGTTCACAGAAGAGACCATGCACTGTATATTGGCTATATGGGTGGCTGGTCATATGTGACAATGTTCACAGAAGAGACCATGCACTGTATATTGGCTATATGGGTGGCTGGTCCCATGGTACAATGTTCACAGAAGAGACTATGCACTGTATATTAGCTATATGGGTGGCTGGTCATATGTGACAATTTTCACAGAAGAGACCATGCACTGTATATTGGCTATATGGGTGGCTCAGGTCTCATGTTACAATGTTCACAGAAGAGACCATGCACTGTACATTAGCTATATGGGTGGCTGGTCACATGGTACATAGGAGACCATAACTGTACATTACCTATTTGGGTGGCTGGTCTCATGTTACAATGTTCACAGAGGAGATCATGTACTGTATATTAGTTGTATGGGTGACTGAGGTCTCATGTTACAATGTTTACAGAAGAGACCATGAACTGTACATTACCTATTTGGGTGGCTGGTCACGTTACAATGTTCACAGAAGAGATCATGTACTGTATATTAGTTATATGGGTAGCTGGTCTCATGTTACAGTGTTCACAAAAGAGACCATGCACTGTATAATAGCTGTATGGGTGGCTGGTCTCATGTTACAATGTTCACAGAAGAGACCATGCACTGTATAATGGCTGTATGGGTGGCTGGTCTCATGTTACAATGTTCACAAAAGAGACCATCCAATGTGTATTAGCTATATGGGTCGCTGGTCCCATGTTTCAATGTTCACAGAGGAGACAATGCACTGTATAATAGTTATATGAGTGCTGGTTTCATGTTACAGTGTTCGTAGAAGAGACCATGCACTGTATAATAGCTATATGGGTGGCTGGTCTCATGTTATAATGTTCACAAAAGGGACCATGCACTGTGTAATAGCTATATGGGTGGCTGGTCTCACGTGACAGTGTTCACAGAAGAGACCATGCACTGTATATTAGCTATATGGGTGGCTTGTCTCATGTTACGATGTTCGCAGAAGAGACCATGCTAGCTATATTAGCTATATGGGTGGCTGGTCCCATGTTACAATGTTCACAGAGGAGACCATGCACTGTATATAAGCTATATGGGTGGCTGGTCCCATGTTACAATGTTCACAGAAGAGACCATGAACTGTACATGACCTATTTGGGTAGCTGATCGGATAAAACAATGTTCACAGAAGAGATCATGCACTGTATAATAGTTATATTTGTGGCTGGTCTTATAAAACAATGTTCACAGAAGAGACCATACACTGTATATTAGCTATATGAGTGGCTGGTCTCATAAAAAAGTTCACAGAAGAGACCATGCCCTGTATATTAATTATATTTTAGGCTGTTCTCATAAAACAATGTTCACAGAAGCGACCATGCACTGCATATTAGCTATATGGGTGGCTGATCTCATAAAACAGTGTTTGCAGAAGAGATCATGCACTGTATACTAGCTATATGGGTGGCTAGTCCCATGGTACAATGTTCACAGAAGAGATCATGCACTGTATAATAGCTATATGGGTGGCTGGTCTCATAAAACAGTGTTCACAGAAGAAATCATGCACTGTATAATAGTTATATTTGTGGCTGGTCTCATGAAAAACTGTTCACAGAAGAGACCATGCACTGTATAATAGTTATATTGGTGGCTGGTCTCATAAAACAATATAAAACAATGTTCACAGTCGAGATCATACACTGTATAATAGGTTTATGGGTGGCTGGGTCTCATGTTACAGTGTTCATAAAATTGACCATGCACTGTAAAACAGTTACATGATAGTTTTACCAACATCTTAAGGAGTAGAATAAGTTTGCAAGAACATTATTGTTTTCTTTACTGTTTCAGTTATGATAGCCATCAAAGAAGTCAAATGTGCACGCTTTCTCCAAGCAGATGAAGCCATTACATTGCTTGGATCAATACCTATTACACACTCATCACACATGAACAACAGTTTTTATGGAGTGGGCTGACATAAGAAGTGGATTTTCCAAAACAGTGAAAGTTCTTTATCAGTTAGAAAATTCTTCAATGGGCATGTATTAAAGTTTGCAATACAAGGGTTTGAACACAGTACATATAGTCATATATCAAACATTTCATTCTTTTCCAGTGATTTGTTTATTCAATGATTGTTACTATGGTAACTAACGGTAACTAAAAAAGTAAATTGTTGTAGCACTAGTACTGCTATATTTCAGGCAATATTTTGAGACAGAAAGTGTTATAGCTACTTTAACTTCCGATGCTAGTACAGTTAGCAGCAGTGTCTAGCGGTTCCATCAGCCCAGCATTACGTTAGATACCACATGGCGGTCGTTATTCAGGTAAAACTTTATGTGTAGCCATTTCTGTGAGACTTTAATCAAATGCTTAAGTTCATTTATGCCGTACATGGCAATTTGTTATGCTCCCTAAGGAATGCTTTTAAAATCGAACCGTGCGTCCGTCTGTCCGTGTCCGTCCTTCCGTTCGTCTGTCCGACCAAGGTTAAAGTGTTTTTTTTATCAAGTCCAATATCTTGAATACTATCCAAGGTATATGCTTGAAACTTAACATACATCTTTACTATTAACGTAACCACAAGGGAAAGCAACCATCATAACTCTGTTTTGTATTTGACAGATTTATACCCCCTTTTTATTTTAGAAATTTAGGTTAATTTTTTTCATTAAGTCCAATAGATTGAATACTATCGAAGATATTTACTTGAAACTTTAAATACATATATACTATCAACATCTCCACCAGGAAAAGCATCCCCCATACCTCTGTTTTGTATTTTGACAGGTTTATGCCTCTTTTTTAACTTGAAACTTTTGGTTAAAGTTTTTCTTGAAGTCCAAAAGCTTGAAAACTATCAAAGATATTTACTTGAAACTGAAAATTCTTCTTTACTATCAACGTTTCCACCAGGGCAAGCAACCGTCATAACTCTGTTTTGTATTTTGACAGATTTATGCCCCTTTTTTAACTTTTGGTTAAAGTTTTACGTAAGTTTTTCCAGGGAAGATATGTTGACTGTTGTAATAAAGTTTACATTTTGCTTTCATTTTATTTACAAAGATTCATTTTTGTGTCACTGTGGCACCTACTGAAAGCGCCTTCGGGGGCATATGTCACCTGAAAGTTACAGTTCTTGTTTTGTATTAAAAAATATCTGGTATTCACCACTTTGGTATTGCTATTCTAGATTTCATATTCTGATATAACTGTGTTAAATACCAGACTTGTATGATCCAAGGATATTTGACGGTATAATCACCTTTTCACTTAAGAGCTTTACATAATAATGCAACAGTATAAGCGTCTGATGGCACTAGATCATTTTCCCACAAGGATTACGTTACATTACCGTAATATCAGTGTGGTTTATGTAGTGCGTACTAATTTATTAGTCGTTTAAAAATGACCAATGAACACTAGCACATGTCAATTGTTCAATGTTTGAAACATAATTGTGTTTCATTTCAGGTGGTCATGTTGCCACAGGTATAGATGACTACATGCAACAGTTGGTCTCGTGGTCTGAATTCTTCAAATGGATCTGGCTATGCGTCGGAGTTTCTTACAGCTGGCTGTTTGATTATTATTCTGTCAATATCATAATTCACACAAGTTTACAATCAGTATATGTATGCCCCCCCCCCCCCACCCCCTCTTCGAAGAAGATGGGGTATAATGCTTTGCAAATGAAGGTCCGTGTGTCTGTCGGTAAACCATACTTTGTCCGGACGATAACTTTTATACAACCTTTATATTAGGCCTTGGTAGGTAGGTTGGTTATGACTAGTAGAGGATCCCTGTTGATTTTGGGATCCATGGATCAAATGTCAAGGTCAAATGGACCAAAACATTAAAGAAAACAATAATTATAACAATGTTGTCCAGGCAATAACTTCACAACCCATAGGCCTAGATTCGTAAAACTCTGTTGGTAAGTTGGTCATATTTAGTAGTGGATCCCTATTGCTTTTGGGGTCCTTGCGTCAAAGGTCAATGTTAAATCGACCATAAAAATAGTAAAACGTTGTCCAGGCAATAACTTCGCAATCTATAGGCCTAGATTCTTAAAACTTGGTAGGTAAGTTGGTCGAGGCAGGTAAAGGATTCCAATTGATTTTGGGGTCCTTGGGTCGATGGTCAAGTTCAAACCGACCAAATGGTAAGTGAAGGTATTGAATGGTAGGTAGGTTGCTCATGATGGGTAAAAGTTCCCTATTGGTTATTGAATTATGGAGTCAAAGGTCAAGGTCAAACAGACCAGTAGTTGTGAAACCTTGTCCAGGCAATAACCTTAGGCCTAGGTTCGTAAAATTTGGTAGGTGGGTTGGTTATGACTACAAATAGAATCCCGTTGATTATTGGGTTAATGCCAATGTCAACTTGACCAATAGTTAAAAAATGTTTCAGTTTACTTGTCATCCTTACAATTTTGTTCAGAGAATTCTCTGAGCTAAAGGGTTGGGGCATACTTGTTTTACAAACAGTTCGTGATACGTTTTGGAATTTATTTCCTTATATGTGGAAATGTGATGAGAGTGAGACATAAGAGTCATGCGTTTTTAGCTCACCTGAGCACAAAGTGCTCATGGTGAGCTTTTGTGATCGTCCGTGCGTCCGTCCGTCCGTCGTCAAGTTTTCATTCAAACAACATCTAAACTGCTTGGACGATTTTAACAATGTTGAAAGAGGGTCACCAAGGCCGGATCATTCTTCAGAGACCGCAAGGCCTAGAGGTTTCATATTTGGCATGAAACATTGTATAATGGTCCTCTACAAAGATTGTTTTAATTATGCCACTGGAGTGAAAATTGGCCGCGCCCAGGCGGTCACATGGTTTATATAGATTTAATTAGCAAAAGAAGTTTAAAAATATTCTCCTATAACTGCAAGGCCCAGATCTTCATGCTCAAGTAAGCGCCTAAGAAGGCCCTCTTGTTATGGGATGAAATATACTTGCATATTTTGAAATATATGTGAGCTATTCAAAATACGGTCATCATTGTTGTCGAAAAGATATTTAACATGTACATTTATTTTGTCAACTGTTTGACAAAGTAAAACTAATTCTGAATCTAAAATAGTTGTTCGAGTAATTGTAGTAACTTTAAGTAAATCAATAATAAATCGTTCAAACTTGTATTATGTAGTATTTTGTAGTTATTCCTTTTCCTTGTTAAAGTAGCGCAATGTACGTGAACCCTGGGTGTTTTATCCTAGCTAATTTACGAATTTGGTATCAAAGCTCCTTTATAGTAACGAGAAAAAAAGCAGATTCTGTGTAGTCTTGGATGTGGACGGAGGACATCAACTTGTACGATGTGGAACCCACCTATTAAACTCGCATACGCCGGGCGAGAATCAAACTCGGGTCGCCTACGTGAGAGACTAGTGAACCGACATTCGCTCCAAATAGCGACAGGCTGCAATGTCGCCTCAGTAAACATTAGCGCCAGCGTTAACGTTATTTTTGCCACCGTGCAGCAATCACTAACGTCTAGTTAACCTACCGGCATCTTTTTTGCTTCGGGTTTGACGGTCGATACCCCGGCATGGTGCACTTCCGGAAACCAAAGTTTTCCTTGAGTATCCCTTACATTAACTTCAGATAAACATACCGGTATCTTAAGACTGAAAAAAACACCGTGCGGTGATCCCACAGCGACAATACTTTGTATGAACAATCCAACATAAGAGCATTTGCATACTTTTCGCATAAGCTGGTCATTTTCAAAATTCAGTTAATTAGATCTAAATCTATCTTAATCCAAGTCGTAGTCCAGATAAGCAAAAAGTTGATTTTGACCTCTGACCTCTAACTCTACGTGTGACAAGTGAAAGCACACACAAGCTAAGTGTTACCTCTAGATGTGGCCTTGACCTTTGATCTAGAGTCCTGATTCATGAGTGGTACACACCAACTCATGGCAGCACACCTGTGTGCCAAGTACTTTTAAAATCCCTCCATCCATGGTCAAGTTTCAGTGTGGAAAAGCACAACAGCCAATTCATAATCAAAGGGCAATAACTCCGAAAAATTACCAGACTGGAACGACCTGACAATATACGCATGTCCTTTAAAAAGGGATACTGCATATAAAGCTCCTGATTCGAGTGATAAGTTCCTGCGATCTCGCACTAAAACGAAAATATCCTATTAAAGTGACATATGTTTATGATAAAAAGGGCACTGTGCCCCTAGCTCAAAGGTCAAGGTCACACTTATAGGTCAAATATAGGCATAATACAGCTTGTCCGGACTGTAACTTAATAATTAATCAGGGAATTTTAAAATAACTTGCCACAAATATTCACCAAATGGAGACAGCGTGTCGCACGCAAGACATGTGTCCCTAGCTCAAAGGTCAACACTTAGAGGTCAAAGGTCAAACCAGATGTTCTGCCTTTGTGAGTGGAATGTGACATAGTTGCACAAAAGTTCACCGTGTGGAATCGGTATGTCCCTAGGTGATAAATCAAGGTCACAGAGGTCAAAGGTAAAAAAATGACATGATACCAGACGTTCTTCATTTGTGGTTTGTAGTTTAATATAGTTTTCATCAATGATCACCATGTTGCGCGCACGACACATGTTCCTGGCTCAAAGGTCAAGGTCAAACTTAGTTTCAAATATGGTCGAAGGTCAAATATGGGTATTAAACAGCTTGTTTTCGATGTGATTTTTTAATAATTACAATATAAGTTGCTTTCTTGACAACGGGTTCGACATGTTGCCAACAGGTATCTAGTGTTGTTTTTACGGCCTCAAAAACCGTGCGGTAAGTTTCCGGCCTGTCACCACCGCAGTGCATTAGTTTGTGACAAAGCATTCAGTTGATGCGGCGACCTTGTAGCAAGTACCCACCATGAGGCTACCTGACGGTTTGCCAGCAGATAGACGACACGGCGCACTTTTGGTACCAGTGCGGTTACCTTGGGATTAGAGCAGTGATGTCGTACGTTGGAAACAGACACTGTGGCGCTGTCGCAACCCAAGTGCAGTAAATACACGGCGATCGCATGACGACCACACCATTTGTTGTAAAAAAACGACAACAAATAATTCCTTGTAAATCTTTGTAAAATACGTGTGTCTTGATTCTTCTTTTGTGTAGAAGATATGTTTCCCGGAGAAACAGTTTCGTTTCCGGACACGAGGCACGTGCATGCTAGCGATGACGTTATTATTATAATCAACGCAGCGATTTCATTAAATCCAGATGCAGATACTAACTTTCTTGCGGTTCGCTTAAAATTTGACTTTAATTGTGTTTCACGTATGTTACAATTATATAGCTGGCCAACATTAACCTGATACTCGTGCACTCTATTGGCATAAATTACGCGCTTGAACTGTTTCGGTTTTGTTCGTGCACGTGTTGCACGAGTTTTATGATAGCACAACGGTATTTTAGTGGGATATGCTTTTATGTATTTTACTCGATTGCAGTACAGAAACTAATATATTCATCGTAACGGTATTTTTAAATGTTCATGCATAAAGGTCAGTGTCTGGTTAATGTTGGCGAGCTATAGCACTACTTTAAATACATAAATAATAATACATGGATTGAATAAAAATAACGCGATCATGCTTTCGTTTGATACACCTTTATCGTTACAAGCCGTGTGTGGTACCTATGTCGAATCTTTAAAAAAACAAAGTCGTTATTCTTTTCGGCAAATACATACGATGCACCGGGGTACTTGTCTTGTGGTGACTGTGTAAATTACAAGTTGAGGTGATCGCGCAATAAAATGCGTGGCCGTGTGGAAACTTCTAAAGTAATTATCTCTCTAAATATACATTGTATGCACATATATTATACATTGAACTATATTAAGAGACCACGGACACCAAAAGAGGTAGTATGATCGCTGGTCTCTTGTACTGTCGCTATATTAGGATACCATGGATATCAGAAGACTTAGTTTGGCCGCTGGTCTAATGTACTGTCACTTTATAAGGAGACCATGGACATCAGAAGACGAAGTTTGACCGCTGGTCTCATGTAGTGTCTCTTTTTTAAGAGATCATGCACACCAGAAGACGTAGTATGACCGCTGGTCTATTGTACTGTCGCTATATTAGGAGACCATGGACCTCAGAAGACGAAGTTTGACCGCTGGTCTCGTGTAGTGTCACTATTTTAAGAGATCATGCACACCAGAAGACGTAGTATGACCGCTGGTCTCTTGAACTGTCGCTATATGAGGAGACCATGGACATCAGAAGACAAAGTTTGACCGTTGGTCTCATGTATTGTCACTTTATTAAGAGATCATACACACCAGAAGACGTAGTATGACCGCTTGTCTAATGTACTGAGGCAATATTAAGAGACCATGGACATAAGAAGACGTACTTTCGAAGCTGGTCTCATGTACTGTCACTATATTAGTAGACCATCGATAACAGAAGACGTTGTATAACCGCTGGTATCATGTAGTGTCACTATATTAAGAGACCATGGATACCAGAAGTCGTAGTATGACCGCTGGTCTCATGTGCTGACGCTTTATTAAGAAACCATGAATATCAGAAGACGTAGTATGACCGCTGGTATCATGTAGTGTCACTATATTAAGAGACCATGGACACCAAAATACATAGTTTGGCCCCAGTCTCATATACTGTCACTATATTAAGAGACCATATGGACACCAGAAGACGTAGTTTGACCGCTGGTCTCATGTACAGACGCTACATTAAGAGACCAGGGACACCAGGAGACGAAGTTTAACGGTTGGTCTCGTGTACGGACGCTACATTAAGAGACCATGGACACCAGAAGTCGTAGTATGACCGCTGGTCTCATTTACTATCACTATATTAAGAGACCATGGACACCAGAAGGCGCAGTATGACCGCTGGTCTCATGTACTAACGCTTTACTAAGAGACCATGGACATCTGAGAACGTAGTATGACCGCTGGTCTCATGTACTGACGCTTTATTAAGAGACCATGGGCATCAGAGAACGTAGTATGACCGCTGGTCTCATCAACTATCACTATATTAAGAGACCATGGATACCAGAAGACATAGTATGACCGCTGGTCTCATGTACTGACGCTTTATTAAGAGACCATGAACATCAGAGAACGTAGTATGAACGCTGGTCTCATCTACTATCGCTATATTAAGAGACCATGGATATCAGAAGGCGCAGTATGACCGCTGGTTTCAGGTACTGACGCTTTATTAAGAGACCATGGACATCAGACAACGTAGTATGACCGCTGGTCTCATCTACTATCACTATATTAAGAGCACATGGATACCAGAAGACATAGTATGACCGCTGGTCTCATGTACTGACGCTTTATTAAGAGACCATGGACATCAGAGAACGTAGTATGACCGCTGGTCTCATGTACTTTCACTATATTAAGAGACCATGGATATCAGAGAACATAGTATGACCGCTGGTCTCATCTACTATCACTATATTAAGAAACCATGGATATCAGGAGGCGCAGTATAACCGCTGGTCTCATGTACTGACGCTTTAATAAGGGACCATGGATACCAGAAGACATAGTATTGCCGCTGGTCTCATGTACTGACGCTTTAATAAAAGACCATGGACATCAGAAGATTTAGTTTGGCCGCTGGTCTCATGTTCTGGCAATATATTAAGAGACCATGGATATCAGAAGGCGCAGTATGACCGCTGGTCTCATGTTCTGTCACTATATTAAGAGACCATGGATATCAGAAGGCGCAGTATGACCGCTGGTCTCATGTACGGACGCTATATTAAGAGACCATGGACATCAGAAGACATAGTATGACCGCTGGTCTCATGTTCTGTCACTATATTAAGAGACCATGGACATCAGAACACTTAGAAGTCTGGCCGCTGGTCTCATATATGGCTGGTCTCATATACTCTAGTACTGTAATTATAGTATGAGACCACGGACAATCAGAATACTTAGAAAATCCGCTGTTCTCATATTCTATCACAACATTTATACATCTTTGTTTAGTTATATTAATTAATATCGTACATTATCATAAACACAAATTATTGCTTAATTGGTTTCGTAAATTATCCCCCTTTTAGCTCTTCAAACCCTACCAGTCCTAAATGTAGCAGTCACGTGACTCAGAAGAAACCACGGTCACTTGACTTTTTTGTATGGTAAAAATACCTCATGATGTTGGGGGCATATATTTGGAAAATAAGTTCTGACGTAGATCAGTAAGAATCTTCAATCTTGAAAAAAAAAAAGATTTAATGTGTTAGAAATTATGATATTAAATGTTTTCGACGAAAGTGTGAGCATGAGAGTATTATGAATCTAAAGAAGAAAATTATGTAGTCTAATGACTACAGTACAGTATGTACGAGTGTGTCCTGGTTTAAATACGTTGTATTTCGAGCAACATCATGCCTCATGGAAAATGGAATGTGGCAGTACTGGTAAACACCGTATTTGGAGCTAGGAAAATCACATACTTGGAAAGAGTGTAAAACTAGTATAGTGTGTTATGATTATGTTCAAATCGAACATAAGTTGATCTAATAATGCATGTTGGAATATTGATATATTAAATCAGGTATGATTTTTTTGTATTTGCTATTAATGCATATAGGAAGTATTTACCTTAAAATATAAGCCGATAATGCTAAAAAAAACGGTAGATGTATCTACCAACAATGTGCTCAATTGTTGGATTTAGTAGTAATAACATCCGAGGAAACAACTGAACGACACGGTTGAATGCGTATAAACAGCCATGTTCTGTTGGATTACTGGTGTTAAGGTATTCAACCCATAATACTCAATGTCTAGAACACCAAAGATCATATTATTTTCTTGAAGAGCATTCATATCTGGACTCTTCTGCAAAATTTTGGGACATTTTACCGTTTGGTTTGTCAGATATAGTTTTTTAATTACCATACCCCCTCTTTTGCTAAACACATCAAAAACTGAAAAGCTATAGGCATCTTTACAAGTGAAATACTTTATTAATATTTCATAAACTTCATATAAATAAACATTTATGAATGGTATATTGAACACATATTATGAAAATAATCAACAATTATTCTTGAATGAATTTATATGGAAGTAATATGTACTCATTTTGCTAATTGTATTTATGATCAATGAGAATTTTCCTGTTCTATTTTTTGAAAGCCATAAACAAAATGTGATAAACTTGCTTATTTTATGCACTTTCTGAATCTAAACCATAATATATTTTATTCTTGGACTATAAGCCACACACTGAAGGCAAAACAAATAAACTTTACCATGCAAATTTGAAAAATTAAAACAGTTTTTAACGTAAAAAATTAAGCTGGATTTTTGTTTCAGAGATACCTTTTTTTTTTTAAATATTTTTAAAAAATTATTGAGAACCTAAGAAAGATACTTCCATAAAACTTTAAAAAGTTCTAAGATACAAAATTCAAGCAATATATATAATTAGTTCCATAAATTTTGAGCATAAAACATTAAAATTAAAATTTGTTTCATCATTGTATATTCTATTATAAACAATATTTATTCAAAAAGTCTAAAACACATAATCTAGAATATGAACAAAAGAGTTGAATTAACTAAATTTACAATTACTACATTTTATAAATGAAATAAATATAAACATAATAGACAGAACCAATATGTGCTACATTAACACATTTTCATCTAAAAAATTTTAACGTTCCAGACCATGTCCATCATGAATTTTACTGGGTTAAAAATATGAGTGGTTTTTAAAAAAAAATCCGCTAATTTGTGTTATAAACGTTTCTAATATCCTTTTTGCAACTGTAATATATAGCTTCCCATCCGTTATATTTATATGTTAAATACTAAATAAACTGTCCGCGCCTTCACAGTTGAATGTTTCGATGGTACATAAACCGGAGCCAGCGATGTCCTCTGCTGTAGTATTTTTATCACGTCAGTATAGGCAAGAAGACCCAGAGAATCAATGTTTCTGGTCGTCTCATTTTTGAACATCAGCTTGTTGCGCCCAGCTGTTGATGAATACTAGCGATACCTCTGGTTGAACACTAACAGTCTGGTCGCCATCTAACATGTTGCCCATCGTACTGGATGTGTGTTTGCTTTTCTGAACAGCAGCATCACTGAAAATAAGTTTTCAGTACACAGTTTTACAGTAGATTCTACTTACAGACTGATATTAATTTACACAACAATCATTGCTTAAATAATTGTCTGATATGGCACCGATGTCAGCTGAGCAAAATTTAAAGCCAAATATTGAACTTTTACAGATGTTTTAGTAACCGACTTATAAGGTTATGTTATAACACTTAACAGAATGACAAAGCACAATTTATGTCATTTTCAATATGGAAATTGTAACATAATTATATGATTATTTCAAAAACATAGAACTTTGTTAAATAATCTCGGAAACTAATACTAGTACTTCATCTTATTATATTTCCAAACTTTATGTTCCGTGTATAAATAAAAATCAAACATTTTTATTAAGTATATTTACACGACCATTCACGAGTTGTCATTATCTTAGTAACTATTACCATACAAACAAATGGCTTTACAATTAGATAATGAACTAGCCCGTACACAGCTTGGTATTAGGCTTGCCGTTTGACTTGGTTTCTTTGTCAGTTTTACAATAGAAAACATTATTGACATCTCATTAGTCAATGTTACAATATTTCACGTAGACATAAACAGTCAAACTAATATTCTTCTCGGTAATTGTCCAACCACACTGTCACAGATCATGGCAGCTGATCATAGCCGATAAAATTTACATTGTTACTGTGTCTTTTTCTCTTGAAAATCTACCTCTTTTCTTTGATACATATAAAATATTCAAAATTTGATCTCACTTTTCACCATGACCATGCTACTTTCCAATATATCACCATACATTGTTGGAAAGATTAGGACATAACCTTTTGAAAAAACAGCATGTCCAAAAATTCTATGCGTTGTAACTCAAAATATTTACCTTAGAAAAAACACACCGGTTTTGACGGGCATGGAGGCTGCCATTTTGCGCATGAATACATGGGCCAAAAGTTATGAAGCTGGGAACCACTAAACAAAAAGAAGTGCACAAAAACAGCCTTTTTTCTTATTGCTTACATATATATCTTTAAAATGATACCAAAACATATCATTAAAACTGTATTTTACAAATTATATGCATCCTGCACTCAACCATATGTGCTTATTATCTAACTGACAGATGTACTGACGCTTTATCCCTGACGATGTGACTTCCGTTTTGGGGTAATTAGACCAGAATGATTTATATAAAGGTAAATAAACGCTGTCATATGCACATACAATTCAATAAGCGTTCAAATGATCATGATTTCCAAAGGGAACAAACTCATTTCTACTTTTGTTTTAATTATACTCGTTATATTTTAATAGTTATTTTATATCTAATTTGCTTTTAAAAGCGACGATATTACAATCTGAAACAAATACTACGGTGTAGCTAAAGAAATATATAATTTTTAAAGAAGTTTTATATGTATTCCGAATGCGAACGGTAAAGTACGTACGGATACGGCTTTCGTCGAAATTTGACGGAAATTAACGAGCTAATTATGGGTTGAATACCTTAGGTGCATTAACCAAAGACGGTAAACTGCAAGTGTAGCGATATCATTGAGCCACGAATGACAAGTTGCTTACTAATCAATTAACAATTTTAGTTAAAAGCCAATTTCCCCGAATGTCTAAATTTACATTTTTTTAACCAATAGCGCATGCGAGTACTAAAAAGATAATAACAAAACAAAAAAACTGATTTAAATTACATGTCTCTTTGGCAAATGGTTGTGGTACTCACATGCGCTGATAGTTAAATTTTACAACAAAAGTGATACAATTGACATAAATCGTTGGTTTCGAACAAACGCACGCTGTTTGAACGTTCCGCGTGACGTCATACGTCCGCGCGATGTTTCGATTTTCATGTCAACGTCAAGCGCACGCCATGATCTAACTACAGGCATGATTGGTATTGTTTGTAAATGAAATTTAAAAAATCGTCATTTTTGTGGGCCAAAATCGGCCATTATCGACCCTAGTCCTTTGTCAGTCAAATTTAACAAACTAACAATGTACGAAAATAATTGCGGAAATGAATGAAAATTATTTTGCATCAGACGCGTATATAATTCAGATCTTAAGTAATATACCCTCCCTTCGTCTTGAAGTTATCTATGCATAATACACATTTCGAAGTCAATTGAACATTTATACTGTGTATCCTAATGAAAAGCAATCTTCAGAGAACATTCAGCGCGTTTGAAATAATGATGACTTCCATCTTTGATAACACAAACATAAAATTTCATTCCACTATGGCGATTTAAAATTATATTCGGTAGGAATATGATGTATGAAGGGTTTCTGTGATAATTGGTATTGCAAATAATGTATTAATGCTACGCAAATGAAGTAAAAGTAACATGAATAACATTTCGACGTATTATTACGAGACCTATTTGACCACATTTTATTTATTGACATAATTATATCTTTTTATAGGTTGATTAACATCTACTGGAGAAGTTGATATAAATGTGCAATTCTTAATAAAACGCAGCCACCATTCAATTTCAAATTAACATGCACAGTAAGTTTATAAACAAAAATTGCCCATTTATTGAAATATTTGCTCTTATGATTCTCTGGACGCTAATTGATGCATGTATATTATAACAGCTACACACCGGCAGCTAAATGCGCGCTAATTTTAGAATGATCGTGAGTGTGTTGAACTCGTTAGAATCAATTGTTATTTATAGAGCGTGTCGCTAGGCTAAACAAAACAGTGGATTAATTCTGAGAACGAATATAATATTCCGTTCTTGATATATAATGAGAAAATATGTTCATAATGATGTTCAGTTTTAGAGTGTATGTCGAAGATATGTTTATAACTTTATTTTAACCGCTTATGTAAACAATTATGTACATTTTAATCCCCCAAAATATGCAACAGTTGTTGGTATACATTAAACCATTGTTGTAAGTTTGCTCTCCCTAAAAATAGAAAATTTGCCAAATTCTATTGGTATTCAATTTTCCCGCTGCATAATTATCGCAAGAAATCTAGGTCAAACGTGATCTTAGACAGCTACGCCGAAAAAAATGTATACTATAAAATCAAATAATTTTTTTTTAATCCCTTGTGTAAACTGTTTATGTTAGCAAGATAATTGAACAGTTTTGTAGCAGTGGTTGTTCAATGTCATGTTGACATGACATGCTCTGTTTGCGATATTGCTTTTCATCAATTGACGTTTAAAATTTTGAGTGTATATTCAGACATGAATTTTATTACATGTGCGAGAAATATAACCATAATCTACATTATTCACAGTGTTTTATTATTTATATTAAACCTAAACGAGTAGTTTGTAATCGAATCCAAATATAAACTGTTTTATCTGCGCTTGATCTGTGTTAGCTACTAGCTTCTTATTTCAGTAGGAAGTTTGTTTTATAACGTTCATGTCTTGGCGATAAATTCACATGCCATTAAGCAACATCTCTCATGTTAAACTTGTATTAAAATTTCAAGATGATAAGTAGGATATTTTACGTGGTTACGTTTTTGTTAAAATATTAGACTCAGTAGAGTTGATAAATTTTACAAATGGTTATCAAAATACAAAGCGAAAGTAACCTATTTCAACAAATGCATTGTGAGTATGGTCATTCAAAGAAAACTGGACTTTGATATATTACTTTGCCTAGATGATATGTACTCTGTCCCATTCATTTCACCATCGTCGGGTTTGGCTTTCAAACAATCACTCATAGAGATTCTGAGAAGGTTAATACAAATACTTTGTCGGGGCTATTTAAGTGAAAAACGCGTCGCAAAACAAATGTTTTGCTTACTAAAATCATGATAAGCAACTGTACACGCTTCATTATGTTTGCAGCTGGTTTACATACCTGTTACCGAAGTGGAGGTCATTGAAAGAAATGCACTGGAAAGGCGTTGGATGAACGACGCATATGGGGACGGTCAGGTTTTTTTGCATTATCTGCAGTACCTCACATACGGGGCACTGGGTGATAGAAATAGGAAACTTCATGTGGACGGTAAGGTTTTCTTGCATTACCTGCAGTACCTCACATACGGGGTACTGGGTGATAGAAATAGGAAACTTTATGTGGACGGTAATAAACGTTTCCTTCATTATCTGCAGTACCTCACATACGGGGCACTGGGTAATAGAAATAGGAAACTTCATGTGGGGACGGTAAGGGCTTCCTGTTGGATCTGCAGTACCTCACATCCGGGGCACTGGGTAATAGAAATAGGAAACTTCATGTGGACGGTAAGGTTTTCATGCATTACCTGCAGCACCTTACAAACGGCTCACCGGATGATAGAAATAGGAAACTTCATGTGGACGCTAAGTTTTTTTTTGCATTATCTGCAGTACCTCACATAGGGGGCACTGGGTGATAGAAATAGGAAACTTCATGTGGGGACGGTAAGGGCTTCTTGTTGGATCTGCAGTACCTCACATCCGGGGCACTGGGTAATAGAAATAGGAAACTTCATGTGGACGCTAAGTTTTTTTTTGCATTATCTGCAGTACCTCACATAGGGGGCACTGGGTAATAGAAATAGGAAACTTCATGTGGGGACGGTAAGGGCTTCCTATTGGATCTGCAGTACCTCACATCCGGGGCACTGGGTAATAGAAATAGGAAACTTCATGTGGACGGTAAGGTTTTCTTGCATTATCTGCAGTACCTCACATACGGGGCACTGGATGATAGAAATATGAAACTTTATGTGGACAGTAAGGTTTTCCTTCATTAACTGCAGTACCTTACATACAGGGCACAGGGTGATAGAAATAGGAAACTTCATGTGGACGCTAAGGTTTTTTTGCATTATCTGCAGTACCGCACATATGGGGCACTGGGTAATAGAAATAGGAAACTTCATGTGGGGACGGTAAGGGCTTCTTGTTGGATCTGCAGTACCTCACATCCGGGGCACTGGGTAATAGAAATAGAAAACTTCATGCATTCATTGCATTAACAGATTACATATCGGATCACATGGAGAACATGTGTAGATTCTGGGACCGCAATGAATTAACTCGGACACTGCGAAGAGATGGAAGGTTTACTGGAGGTTGTCGCTCTGTATCATTGCATTTTAAACCTCAAAATAACGTTGCTAACCGTTACATTACGAGAATGCTTGGCTGAATATCTAATTAAATGTTAAATACATGTATGACAATGCGTCTCCGATCCGAAGACGTGTTTGAACATTTAGAACCATTAACGTAGGTTTTTGTATTTGTTGTAAAACTGTTTGCATTCTGTTTTTGTGTGTCACTCATGTACGTCGGGTTTAATTTGTGTATTTTAATAAAATCATTGTTTGTCGAATAACCTGCTTTCTTAATTCTTTTTTTGAGCAAGTTTTCGAAAATTTGCATACAATGTTTTGCGTTTAGTTAAAAAATTTTGTTTATCCTAACGCGATTTCACTCTGCGTTTTGGTTGTTTTCTTTACGCAATACATGTACATATATTTTTATCCCATCATCACCCCTGCATTGACGAGATAACACCCCATGGGATAAACTTAGCTGTATTCCACCTTGTTGACTACAGCAAACACTCACATTATAATGCCGTCATTTTGTTTAATTTTTTGTGACGTCATTTGACGTTTTTCGTTTTATTCAGCGATTTTCTTTCGTTTGTTTTCAAAATACATACAGAACATGATGGGATAAATAGAATACCAGCTAAGGGTTGGATACCGATACGTTTATTTGCTCGGAACGAAAACCTAACCTAATATTCTCTATGTCATAGTCGACGCTGGGTGAATGACAGCAGTTTGACTTAACGATGTAACTAAAACACTTGGATACTTGCACAGTTGTTGTTTATGACCATTCCCTATCCACCCGTATCACCCAACCTCACTTTGAACTTGACTTTGACCTAATTTGCACTTAGAAAAATTCAAATGGGCTGTTTCTTGGTAAACTAGATTTTACTGTTTCCTAGGTAGAGCGGGTGCTGGTAATACCGATCACTTAAGGTGTATAACCATACTGTTCAGTAATACAAGCTTGTAGCTCAATCTGCACAACTTGACATGTAAGTGTATCATTATTTAACAGTTTAGTGATATAGAAGCGTATATATGCGCATTTGATAGTGAGAAACGTCATTCTGAAATCAAAACACACCTGCTTGTATTATCGAACACATGCACCTAATTGCGAACACTTGTGCATGTATTTCCGAACACTTCACCGTTTATTAAAATAAACAAAGGATTCTGAAAATAAGTTGCTGTGGAACATATTAATTACCTGGTAGTATGCATAATAATATGTTTAATTATACTTATACTGACATAAACGTATGGGATGTGTTTAACAAAAAAAAGTGATAATCATGCATGCGTCCTATTAATGATATATTAATTAGTGTAATTTAAATGCATTTTCAACAATTATTGTGCTTTCAAACAACAACACTTCAGTGCTGATATATATTTAGCTGGGTCACAGCTAATATTGGATTCAATTATGCCCCTGGGGTAATAAGTGACCACGCACAGGGGGTTACATGGTTTATATAGACTGAAATAGCAAAATGACTTCAACAAACTCTTAAACCGCACGGCCCAGATCTTCATAATCAGGTAAGCACTTTAATGCCATGTGGCACTTTTGTCTGTCATTGGTGTCTGTTTTCAGAACATGTTTCTTTATGTGCCTCTAAATTTGATATTACATTTGTACAAGTAACTATGATTTATTATACCCCCCCCCCCCTTGCACAACAAAGTTGTAATAGGGTTTACTGGAATCGGCTTGTCTTGTCAGTCTGTATGTCTTTTTTTCGTCCGGACATTACTTTCAAACAATATTAGATATCATCTGCAAACTTCCTACATGGATAGATGGTTGTTAGGCAGAGTTATTCCCCTTTGTAAATTTCCTTGTCAGGCCATGTTCTAAAAAACTACTGAATGGATTGGCCTCAAACTTTATACATGGATTGATGGTTGTTAGATGGAGTGCAGTGCACAAGAATCATAAATCTAGCTGCCTTATTTCTGGAGTTTCGGAGTCAATTTTCCTTGTCTGGCCATTTCCTCAAAACTACTGAAGGGATTGAACTCAAAACTCTGTGCATGGATGTGCATACCAATTGTAACTTTAGTTGCATTATTTACAAGTGTTTTCCCTAAATTGTCCTTGTTCAGCCATTTTCTCAAAAACTACTGATTAGAAATACATTTTTAAACCTCAAAACTGCATTTTACTTGTATCAATATCCTTGTGACAAAGGGGCATGCAGGGGGTATTTGCATCATGACAGTGGCAGTTCTAGTTAAACTCAGGTGAGCAGCCTAGGGCCATATTGGCCCTCTTATTGTTAACCTCGGGTGAGCGACCCATTTTGGCCTTCTTGATTACAATTTTGGAATTTTGCCATTATGTGTGTTCACTTCAGATTAAGCAAAGTATCAATTTGGGTATAGTGACTTCTATTTTAGTAGTGTACTTTATTAATTGAATGTTATACAGTGTACTCTCTTAAAACCAAACTCTCTATAAACCGGCCAATATGTTTAATGTGCGAAAACCCTCGGTATACCGGAACCACTGTATTCCGAATATCGAACAGCAGGAGCTTTACATCGCTTTGTTTCTCTAAACCGAACATGTGTGACAATCTGATGTTATCGATTATCTTTAGCGCGCGATTGTCTCGCCGCAGAGTGATTGCACGCTTAATCTGAAAATTAGGGTCAACAGTTCGACATCAAATTAGGACTCCAGATAAGGTGTAGTCGCTAAATAAACGGGTATTGCCTGTAAAGTGTGAACAACAAACAGAATGTTAATTAGATGGCTGTCCGGCTAGCGCAGTGGTTGGTACACTCGCTTCTCACCTAGGCGTCCCGGGTTCGCATCCCGCTTGGCGCATGTGAGTGTGGTTGGTGGTCACCTTACCGGACAGGTGGGATTTCCTCCGGGTACTCCGGTTTCCCCCCACAGCACAAGACCACACCAAAATTAAAATATCTTTCAGTAATAAATAAATAGCTGGAAATTGCAGCTATGATTGAAAATTAGTCCCAACTTTCGTGAGTCTCTAGTAAGTTAATTAGGTAGGAGTGCTGGGACACACTCCGGGTCCTCACATAATGCAGCCTCAGGCGCGGAAGGACCTCTTAAAACTTCAAAATACACACGTATGTTAATTAGACTGTTTTCATAAATATAGAAAATATTTAAACATTTTACAAGCATTTATATATATATAACTCAGGTTATAACTATTAATGATGTAGATTACTTTAATTAAAACATAATTTGATTGATGTTTACAGTTTACCAAAGCAATCAAAGCAATTCTGAGCTAAGCAGACTTTCTTGAAAGAAATCATAGAGTATTTATGATCGATGTTACTTACGAACTATCATTCTTCTGCTTGTACTGTGGTAAAATGTCTGAACCACCTTCTAAATGTCGACAGTTGAATTATCTCTCGAAAAAAAATTGATCAGTGATTCAGAATCTATCCCCAAACTCTCGCTTAAGGTTGTAAATAATACAGCGGAAAACAATACCGATAATATGCTATAACTGCCTCAAACCCTCAGTAAACCGGAACTCCCTGAAAACCGAACATTTTGGTCCGGTCCGGTCGGTGTTCGGTATACAGGGATTACACTGTACAAACTATATAAAATATATTAGAAAAAAAAATATGTTAGAATTTACTACAGGATACGTCTTTAAAAGAACATAGCTTCATAGGTTGCGTTATCGCCTTTGATCTTTCCTTGCGGCCTCTTTTATGTAGTTCAAGCTCATGGCCTTGTGAAATTATTTTTAAAGAAGTTATCAAACAAGCCTGCAATAGTTTCTTGTTATTTCCAGTGTGTTTCTCTTTTACAAACAGACGATCTCCGACATTTAACTTAAATTTGACTAACCGTTAAAACATGACCCCATGACTGATCCAAATTTAACCATTGATCAGTTTTCAACAAAATTTTGATCAATTTTCAACGGTGTCAATATTTAATGTTACACCAGCTATCGCCGCAGTCTAACTCAAAACGCCGATAGCATAGAAAGACTGTTGGCGACAAAAGAAACTAAAAGCATGTGAATTATGAGAGCAATTTGTGATAAAAAGGAAACATTTGTTTGAACAAAGTTCAATTTCCCACCTTTAAACTGTATAACGTGGCTTCTTATTAAATAGTATACGACATCGTAATAAAAATAATTTGTAAGTTTAAACGAACAAATATTTTTTGAGCGAATTATTTTATGCAAACGGAATTATATATACTAATCAAAACTCCTTATGCATCACACATTCAAAACTCCTTTTAATACATAACAAAGGTAATAACAAATAGTTACAGGTAATCAAAACATGATATAGTGATTGGAAAACATGTTCCAGTAGTAGAATTGCGCAAATGACTGAACACAATGAGGTATGGCTCAATAACACACACAAGGGCCAAAATAAAAAATCACAAATGTCAATAACGGGTATATCCTCCTCTTACATTCAGTACCGCAAGGCATCTCCGACGAATGGAAAGAATAAGAGTGGTCACCGTATCCAAAGGAATGTTAGCCGACTCCTGTACCAGGGCTGCTTCCAGTTCCTGTAGGTGTTGGGGCTGCACAAGACGTTGACGTACACGTCTGTCAAGCTCGTCCCAGAGGAGCTCGATGCGTGATAAGTCTGGTGATACAGCAGGCCAATCCATCACGTCAACGTTGTTTGCGTAAAGAAATTTACGAATGATCCTGGCAGTGTGGGGCCTTGCATTGAATGAATGGCACAATGAAACCATTCAGAACAATGTTCACGTAATTCACTGCAGGAATCACAAACGTAATTTTTGGTCCTCTGTTATACCACCCCATACCATGATGCTTTGCTGAAAACGGCTAAACTCCCCTACACAAGCATCGGAAAAACGCACTCCGGTGCGTCGATAAACACTTACCCGACTCTCTCTGTGGTGTAGTGAGAACCGGGATTTCATCACTAAAGATGACACTGGCCCACTGGCGGCGAGTCCGGCTCCTGTGCCCAAGGCACCATTGTTGTCTTGCAGCTCGATGCCTGGGTTTCAATACGTGGCCCACATACTGCCGCCTTGCTCTAAGTCCATTATCACGTAGACGGTTACGTACCGTCTGACCTGAAATGGGACGCTGATGAGTTCCTATGTTGCTGATGCGGTTCTTTCCGCTGCCTTTGTCCGGTCCCGAAGATACTGGACTCTGATACGAACATCCTGAACAGGTGTTGTAGCACGCCCTCTCGGTACTCTGTGCTCTTCATGGACGCTTCCTGTAACGTAACGTAATGATTAATTAATATAACGGCAGTTGCAGATCATGTTAAATTGAACGTTAAATTTAATTCTACACGCTTATTTTTATCTGTGATATTGATTTTACCTTTTCTTTGATACTTTTCATACAGTCTTGCAATGGAACTTGGGTTACAGCGTAAACGCCTGGCTACTTCACGATGTGATATGCCTGCCTGAAGAAAACCAATTGCGCGTCCTCTGTTTTCGATGGTTATTTTCGATATTCGAAGTTCAAAATCAATTTTACTTAACACCACGTGCATTGACTATCCAGCTCATGCCAAATCAATTCAATTTTCTAACAAAACTTGCACGAGTTTTTCATGAAGGTCATATCACGTGATTTTAGCACCCGTGCACCAGCTCACCCATCCGTGACAAAAAGGCAGTTTTTATGACCTGATTAATTTTGGTAACATGCAAAATTTGATATATGAAAAAAATATTTTTACTAATAAACAAATTGTGAGCAAAATAAGATGATGCGTTAGGAGTTTTGATTAGTATACTTCCCAGTTAACAAGTCAATCTTCAAAGGTCTAGAATAACCGATGTAGCGTAGTAATTAGGAACACCGATCTTTAATACATTGACTTTTTAGCTCACCTGAACACGAAGTGCTCGTCGAGCTATTGGTATAGGGAACCTCTCCTGCGTCGTCCGTCGTCCGTGTGCCGTCCACAATTGGGTTCCTTCTCATGCTGGAGACTTCACTTTTTATCCAATCTTAACCAAACTTGCACAGTTTGTGTATGACTATAACATCTTAGATGGGATTGTTATTGGGTCAGATAACACAAGTAACACTAGAGTTATTGCCCCTTTATCATGCAAAAAAGTGCAAAAATGCCTTTTTCCAACATGTAGACTTTATTTTCCATCCAAATTCACAGTTTGTGTATGACCACCTGATCTTAACAGATGCCAAAATATGGACCAAATCGTGTTTCAAACACCAGAGTTATTGCCCTTTGTTTATAAAAATATATATATATACAAAAATGGACTTTATTCAGGATAGAGACTTCGGTTTTAATCCAATCTTCACCAATCTTGCACAGCTGGTCTATTACCAAGAGATTACAGTTGAAATCGAATATAAGCAAGATCGGACCAGAAACACCATAGTTATTGCGATTTGTTTGTGAAAAAAATATGCAAAATGGACATTATTCAGGATAGAGTGTTATTAAGGGTGAAGTTGAATATAAGCAATATTTGGCCAGAAAACACCAAAGTTATTGCCCTTTTTTGTGAAAAAATATACAATTATAGACATTATTCAGGATAGAGACTTCATTTTTCATCCAATCTTCACCAATCGTGCACAATTTGTCTTTGAACTTATGACTACATGTTAAGTCGAATATACGCATGAACAGGCCAGAAACACCGGAGTTATTGCCTCTTGTGTTTGGAAAAAACATCAACAAGTTATCAATGATTGGCTTACACACACCATTCTTTATTCAATGTTGACCAAACTTACACAGTTTGCGTATAACCATAAAAATGTATTGATAAAATTTGATTTCTAACAGTTACAAACCTTTCATGCAGTTATTTTTACAATGTTTGATGGCTTCAGAGCCTGCATGAACATAATTTATCATCGTTGGGCAGAAAATATCAACGAAATAGCAAAACTTGACCTTATAGCACAGCCATCGCAATTATCGCATTGCAACTAGTTCTCAAAACTGTCTGCGAAAAAGACATCAAAATCTACTGTTTCGGCATTTTCCAGAATTGTCACTGACAATGAAAAAGGGTCAGATAAGAATACATTGTATCGAGAAAAACCATTAGCAAAAACACCGCACATCCACTACCCAACTCGCACTTTAGTGAGCCATTGCACTAACCGATGTTTTAAATTAAATTGATCCTATCCCCATTTGCGTATTGTTCAGATACCTTAATTTCCAAACCTGTCACAACAATATGGTCTTCATCTGTACCAATTCTCAGGTGAGCGCTTTGGGCCATCATGGCCCTCTTGTTAGAAACTGTGATTGTAATAAATCACATGATATACACATTACAATACCTATTACATAAATTATCTTAAATAATTAAAATGTAACAAACAATATAGGTGTGAAATTTTGCTGTTTTAAAGAAGGACTTTTTTCTGGTTTCGATTTACTGACTAATAGCCTGCAAAGAAAAGAAGTATTTTACCGTGTTACCTGTTTTTGAAATTACCCTCTCAAAAGACCGTTGGCTTCCACCAATTGTCTAAAAACTTCTGGTTTGAAACCATTGGATGGATTTAAAATATTTTTCACAGAAGTATTCCTTGGGTGGCCGTCTACCAAATGCTTGAAATCATTTGATTCCTTAAAAAACATGGCCACCAGGGGTCTGGCAGTTTTCCTCATATGGCTATATTGAAAACTTAAAAAGTCTTTTCTGAAACCACTTGCTGTTTTTAAAAATAATTTCACATAAATATTTCTTGGGTGACCCTCTACCAAATTCCATGTAATCATGCTGATTTATTAAAACATGGCCACTTGGCGATGTGGAATTTGATCGTATATAACCATATAGGCAACTTTGACAATCTTGTTGTCAGAAACCACTAACCTAATTTCGAAATAATTTCACAAAAATGTCCCTTGTGTGACCGTCTTTTAAATGTCTTCAAATAATTTTGATTCGTAACAAAACATGGCCACTAGAAGATGTGGAAGTTTGACCGTATATGGGCGTATAGGAACTTTGACAATCTTCTTGTCAGACACCACTTACTGGATTTTAAAATAATTGTAAAGAAATGTTCTTTGAACGACCCTCTATCAAATTCCTTCAAATCATTTTAATTCATTAAAAAGCATGGCGCCCGGGTAATGGGGAAGTTTGACCGTATATGGCCATGTAGGCAACTTTGACAGTTTTCTTGTAAGAAACCACTTGCTGGATTTTGAAATATTTTTCTAGAAATGTTCCTAGCATGACCCTCTACCATATTCCTTCAAATTGTTGATCTGTTTGAAAACAAGGTTTCCAGGAGGCGGGTCAATTTGACCATATATGGCTATGGGTGTAAGTGGTCCATTCACGATTTCGACATTGTCAAATCCCGCGTAACGAGACTGGCAAAATAACGCGAGATTTTGAGGTCAGGCGGGTTCCGTGTTCTTGCTCTAAAGTAAACATCGATCAGCTGCTAATGCAGTTTTTCTATTAAAACTTAAAATAAACAATTAATTAACGTCATATGAAGACGTATTGCTTAATATGATAATTTACAATTTTAATGTTCATACACAGAATTTATACCTTGCTGGATAACAGTATTAATGATCACACGAGTTGTGTGTCAAAATAGGCAAAAATGAACAAGAAACACCACACCAAACTACGATTAGAAGTAAACCATACAAACTCTTTTGACATGCTACATTGAAAAACTCCACCCAACTATTTTTAAAACATTTAACAGGACAATTGTTTACACATTTACTTTGCACTAAATGTGTAAAAAAAATAGCCCAACAATCAGTACATTTTCATGGACCCAGTAAATTAGTTTTATTTCATTTGGTGAGTGGGGTTTCTCACAGATATATTAATTTAAAGTATATGTCATTTGTATATGACTTTATCTTCTGACAATTGCAACCTGAATACAAACTGGGCCCAGCTAGCTCAGTTGGTAGAGAGCTGGACTGTCAGTCCCGGTGTTCGCGAGTTCGAGCGCCAGCCCGGCCACATAACTTGTGTGGGATTGGTCATAAAATAATTTCAACGGCCATTCTCCCCCTACCCCTGCTTCAAGAACGGCAGTAGTTACTTTCATTAAAGTATGTACATTTGGTACTGGTCAACCGCTTAGATCGGCTAAGCTTGCCCAGGAAAAGTGAGTAGGCTAAGTGACCGCCGTAAAGTCTGTAATTGTAGTAGATTTTGCTGCAGTATATACAGGATGAGTCCTACAGTTCCACATAATAGACCTGTGTCCTAATAGTACCATCATAAGGAATATATGCAGCTTAAATACCTTCACTTAATCAACAAGACAACAAGAAAAAGTCCATGACACCGGGGTATTCTCTGTTAATCATAAGTTATAAATATAAAGCATTTCAAAATCACATCCAAAGCACACAAATGAACAAAATTACATAAAGTATTCAATTATACTGAAGCAAGTATCACAAAAATACAATAGTAATGCTCAAAGCAAGGAAATCTTTTAATTAGTATATTCCTGTGTAGAACCAGTACTTATGTCACTTTTTCACAAGTTTTAGTACAGTTCAGTAAAAACCAAAGCAGGTTCATCACCAGCTGTTGAGTTGGGCTGATACCCAGACATTTCCAGTGTACCCATTTTGAACAGGAACTTGGACATTCACATTTTATGCTGGTTCCAATGTCACAATGAACAATTTTTCTATAGAATATATATAGCTACTTTTCGCAGTGGTTTTACACAAAATCACAAAGCGGTCAACGTTCATAGCCCGGCAGAATGAATCTACGAACAAAATTATTCAGGTCACCAATGGTTCACTTTTCCACTGTCTTAGAACCTAGAACTTTGTATGTGCACATATGTGTGATTACTAAATACTTATGACAATCCATCAACAACCATCTGTTATAATAACAACAATTCATTAACATTATTATTTTAAATATATTCACTTGAATTTGGACAATTAATAATAATAATTAACTTGAACATACATTGCATAATATGTATATATTGTTATAAATGTAATTACATTAGTGGTGTTGTGTGTCACAATATGCTAATTCAAGAAGGAATACTACAATCAGGTGAATAATCCCCTGGAAAATTAGGTTGAGACATTCCAGATTCTGTTAGTGATAGTTACCGGTAACAAATAAAGTTCAATTAAAGTAATAATAATATTATTATCATTATTATTATTATTATTGCAAAGATATACTGTAATATAAACACACAATATTATGATGTATAAACATACTGAATTAGCTACTCTATGCAATTCTTTATATACATTAAAACTTATAAATATTGACAAACACTGAAGAAAGATTTGAGGACTGTTATGGATAAACATAACGTGCATACAAATAAATATACTGGCGTTCTCTTTCTTATTTTATAACCTATTTGAAAGAAAGGTATACACTCCAATGCCAAAATAAGATCTGTTGCCTCAATAGCTTAGTTTTTCGATCATTAAATGATTAATTCCCATACCCCACCCACGTTTAGAATGTTAAATGTTAACCTGTTTAAAACATAACAAAGTGCATATAAAGCATAAATATGTATAAAAGCCGACTTACATATATTTCTCCACAACAAGTAACAGTTGTCTTTTCAGTCATATAGTTAAATGAGCAAAATGCTCTCATCAAGAACAATTATCAGAATATGCAGGCGTAGCCGAATCAACAGGAACCCACTGACCTCAATCTCCTACGCAGAGTGATCTCCCTTTATTGTAATGTGGAAAAGGTAAATAGTTACCATATGGGTCAAAAATTTAACTTCAATCATATATGTACCCGCTATAAAAAATTTAAAAGCCATAATGATGCCTCAGGTGAGCGACCTAAGGCTATCTTGACTCTCTTGTTTACCAACAGTAGCGTACCAGAAATGGTCTTCACCACAGTATAAACCAGAAAAAGTAATGAATATTTTAAAATGAAATGCGTATATTTTGAAAACTTGAGCACCGTACGTAATTCTTCTGCAGAAACATTTTCAGAGTTGAACATTTCTTGAAAAGTGTTTACCGTACCGTACCGTTCCTTATCGTATCGTACCGAACCTAACTGTACCGTACCTAACCGTACCGTACCGTACCTAACCGTACCGCACCGTACCGTACCGTACTGAACCGTACCGTATATTTCCATACCATAGCATTACAAACCATACCGTACATGCCATGCTATGCCATGCCATGCCATGTCATGACATGCCATACTATGCCATACCATACCAAACCGTACCATACTTAACTGTCCGATACCGTGCTGTACCATATCGTATCATACCATGCATACCGTACTGTACCGTAAATCACCCCGTTTGTTTTTCGGGCTCATACAGTGTGAAAAATAGGATTATGATGTAACAAATTCACTTTTTTGAAAATTTGAACACCTTTTTATGTGTGAAAAATATGATTTGAGTGCATATCAAAAACTAGACTCGATCACACATTTCACAGAAAATGTGAAGAATGAGATTGCGATGTGTGAAGAATGAGATCCTATTTTTCACACGTGACAAATGAGATCCTATTTTTCACATGTGTGAAAAATAGGATTTGTGAAAATTATGGTTCTACATGGCCTACCTTCATCATCAACGTCCGACATACAAGTGCATTTTGTTAACGATAGTGCAATAAACAAAAATGACAAATAGCACAAAACAAACCTTCCTTTGCAAAACTTACACATTTTATCACGCGGTTTGAACTTTATTAATTATAAGTTTGGACGTTATTCACACATTTTCTTCATACAGTTCGTCTTTATCCATAAATGAACATACCATTGCAAGAAAATATTGATCTCAACCCAGAAAACCCTACAGTATAAACTAATACAAGTTTGTATGGCTTTCTAGATAGATTATATTTATCATTACTCTGAAACGTTTTGTCTGCTAATTTGTCAATTTAGATGCCGAAAATTAAATAAATACGTCGCATTTTTGAAAATTGTGTATTTCCCCTAGACAATTTATATATTTCTTCTTAGAAAAAAAATGCATTGATTGCATCACATTTAATACATAATGGTGGCGGATAGGGTCGTCACGATATTAAAAATCCATATTGCGATATATTTTAATTTATCATGATATTTATTGTGATACATTGCGACCTTGGTATTTAATAAGCTTAAGACTGATAACATCACTCTGAACAGCGCAATATTTTATAGAATGTTGTTTTTTATGCCCCCGAAGGAGGGCATATAGTCGTTGCACCGTTCGTCTGTGGGTGGGTGCGTGTGTGCGTGCGTGGCAGCGTGTGTACGTGTGTGTGCGTGTGTGTGTGTGTGTGCGTTGGTGGGTGGGTGCGTCCGTCCGTCAATACTTCATTTCTGCTCTGTAACTTTTTAATGCCTGGATGGATTTTAATATAACTTCAGATTATTATTCCCCATGACTAGACGATGTGTCGGGTACAACTCCCATGCTCGTCGGTCAAAGGTCAAGGTCACAATTCAAGGTCAAAGGTCGTGATTTTTCGTTTCCGCTCCATAACTTCTAAACGCCTGGATGGATTTTAATATAACTTCAGATTAGTATTCCACATGACAGACAATGTGTCGCGTGCAACTCCCATACTCGTCGGTCAAAGGTCAAGGTTACAATTCAAGGTCAAATGTCATGAATATTTGTTTCCGCACCATAACTTTTAAATGCATTTATAGATTTTAATATGATTTCAGATTATTATTCCCCATGACCAGTCGATGTGTTGCATACAACTCCCATGCTCGTCGGTCAAAGGTCAAGGTCACACTTTAAGGTCAAATGTAATGAATGTTTTGTTTCCGCTCTGTAACTTCTTAACGCCGGGAAGGATTTTAATATAACTTCAAATTATTATTCACCATGATCAGACAATGTGTCGCGTACAACTCCCATAATGGTCGGTCAAAGGTTAAGGTCACAATTCAAGGTCAAAGGTCGATTCTTTGTGTTTCCACTTCATAACTTCTAAACTTCTGGAGGGATTTAAATGTTACTTCAGATTATTATTCTCTATGACCATAAAATGTGTCGCATACAACTCCCATGCTCGTCTGTCAAAGGTCAAGGTCACAATTCAAGGTCAAAGGCCAAGGACTTCTGTTTCTCCACCATAATTTCTAAACGTTTGGAAGGATTTTAATATTACTTCCGAGTATCATTTCCCATGACCAGGCGATGTGTCGTGTAAAACTCCCATGGTCCCCAGTCAAATGTCAAGGTCGCAATTCAAGGTCAAATGTCAAGGAATTTTCTTTTTGCTCTATAACTTCCAAAAGCCTTGAAGGATTTTAATATTTCTTCAGATTATTTTTTCCCATGACCAGATGATGTGTCGCATACCACTTGCATGCTCCTCGGTCAAGGTCTGTGGGTCCAAGGTTACACTTAAAAGGTCAAATATAACAATGAACTTTTTGTAGGAAGCATCATTTTTGGCAACATGTAAGGAATAAAATAACTTGGTGGGAATGAAGATCATTATGAGGCAGTGTGTCACAACAACAAACAGCTGTGTTGCTGAAATCTCAAGATATTTGTTCAGGGCCTTATATTGTACTCTGACATTGTTTTGCCTTCCTTTGACATGCGTATGCTTCGGGGGAATATATCACATCCTTGTTTACTTTTTATTATCACCAATGTTGATGACAGGCGCAACAATAGCAACATATAAACAGCAGATAGAAAAGCATCACTCTCAAACTGCCTGTCACGACTGTCCACTGTATATATTTTATAAATATCATAAGCAGTTGAGGGATATACTAGTAGTAAATTTTGCACCCCGAGGAGAGTGATGTCAAACGAGGCCGGACGCCGAGGTTGACATTACTCTTCGAGGGGGGCAATATTTACTATACCCCTCAACATGATTGTAATTTTAATATTATTATGCCGAACACAATACTGTAATTCAAAGAGCAGACTAGTCGTACATAGTAATAAACAATGTATCAGGTTTCATGTATTATTAAGCATAAACACACAATACATTTCTACCAAACATAAAAGGAATAGTATTGGTCGCCAGTACAGTATATTATCCGGCTTTTGACATTCACCCCTACAAAACTATCAACTTTACAAAATGATACTGGCATTCAATTGTTTATCACTGACAATAAGCATGTTTGAATTCAGTCAAAAGATTTGTAATCAAGGTATTAATAGCAGAACACCAGAAGGGCCATGATGGCCCAAAGGGCTCACCTGAGTACTGGCAAAGATCAAAGCCTTACTGCTGTGAAAGGCGTGTAGGAATGTACGCCATTATGTCCTTAAATAATTTGTCGAGCTGATTTACTCTCATACATTGAATAAGTAAGGACCTGGATATATTTCCTCTACCCTGGTATCCAACTTGTCGCAGGCATTTTCGGAGGAATAGTGTTTATGCTGCTGTTTTCAAAGATAATTGCGACCACTGCACAAAGGTAATGTCGTGCTTCCCGGCTTGTTTCAAAGCGTAAAGTGTATTGCCATTTACCCATCCTATATTGAAATTCGCTTTAGAATTTATGGTCATAGCCAAATTGTGCAAGTTTGGTCCAGACTGGTTGAAAATGAAGCCCCCGTCTTGCAACAAATTCATTTTTGCATTAATTTTCACAATTAAGGGGATATAACTGCTGTGTTCGTGGCCTGTCCCATTTGCTGTTTGTGTTGAGATTTTATGGCCATACGAAACATGTGTTTTAAAACAAGTTTTATAAAGATTGAATGAAAAATATGAAATCTCGATGGACGAATAAGGCAATTTTGTATTTTTTTTTTCACTAACAAAGGGCCATAAATCTGAAGTGTGTTGCCCAGTCTGACCCATTGTTTGCTTCTGCTGCAGTCGTATGATCACATACAAACTGTGGAAGTTTGATCAAGATTGGAAGCAAAATAAAGTCTCTATGAACAAAAAAAGGCAATTTTTGCATTTTTTTCACATACAAGTGGACATAACTGGATCCTACGAGCATGATGCTCGTTCTTTGAGCATCATGCTCAATAATACTAGGCCGTTCGATAAGGGTTTTTGTTGCCTAACTCGGCATGATGCTCCAAAAACTAGCGTCACGCTCGAATTGACGAGCATGATACCCTTTATACATGTGTTCAATAAGTATTTATATACATATGTGTATACTGACTAAGATTCAGAAAATCGCATAAAAAACCAAATATGTACCTCCCTGTCAATTGCGGACGACATATTTTCTCTGAAATTTGATTTATCAACTGCAAATTGGAGTACTGACGCACAGGGGGGTGTAAAATGCATATCAAAATGTAGTGACTGTCACGCAAATCGAGTCAAGATATGAAAACATACTTGTTTAACAAACTGATTCATATCTCGCGCCTTAAACAGGTGCATGCGCACTCGAGACCAATGACATCATCACCCGGCAATCAAGCACGCGCGGCTGCGCAGACGATTGTAATAATTTATCGTCTGCTTGAGTTGAATCATCGCCTCAGTAGTCGTGTGTTCGTCGGAGGATGCGCCCGGGAACGAAGCAAGGAAAATCCGTTGTTTAGAAAACGAGTACAATAGACTGCAATAATGAGAGAAATTGTACATATCCAGGCTGGACAGTGCGGAAACCAAATTGGGGCCAAGGTAACCCACTTTTTTGCATTTTTTATTGATGTATGAAGGTGTATTTGGACATTGATTTGACCATATTTTATCGTTCTAGCTGCTATCATTAGTTTAAATGCCTCAGAGTGGGATGGTGTTAATGTCAGTCGTACATAGTTTTACGGTCAGATCTCACGATGTTTTCAAAGAATGTTCATGTATACTAATACATAGTAATATGGGCTACCTAGGCTAATCGGTGAACAACTGTTACTATCTGTACCTGTAGTATGAGTAATACAAACGTTATTCTAACTATTATACAATGTATTTTATATTTACATTAACTGATAGTGAAATTGCATTTTACCTTAGTTATCCGACGAAAACCTGATCAAACAATTACAATTTGAACATACATGTATATCAAGCAGGTTTTATAACTGCATACGTTACAGTTACTTGTATTCAGATTGGAGTTGTATTGTAATTAAAGGTTATGGCTATATGCGTGTATATTAAAATTATATGAAAATATGTTTAACTAGTATATAGTACTAATACTGATTAATACATTGATTATGTATGTTATCTCTATTAATTATCTGAATAATTAGGTAAATTTGTATGTTATGTTACTAACAACAATATATAATATTGCCTTTAAACCATGCAGGGTTTTATTTTCTCTTAAAAATATATGTTGAATACTCCATTATTAGCAATATGGCCTATATTTACACCATTAAAACAATGTATTATGCTCTTCGTTCTATCGATGTTCCCATTAGGTTCCCGAGAGTTTTTGAATGAGATAACATTATTCATTAGACAAGCAGGACAAAGGAAAATTCAATAGTCTAAATACAGCTCTCTTCTGTTGCTACGGCAACAATGCGCTGACTCACGCGGTGTAATTTTCCGTCTGGAAATAATTTGTCTTCTGCTGTATGAATCAAAATGTCGGCTGCTGCAAAGGGGTTAACATCAGGCCCTGTGTTCACAAAACAAGTTAAGCCTGATTTTCAGGTTTAAGATGAACTTGAGCCAGATATTTTATGATCAGGCTCAAAAATGGCGTTCATTAAAAATCTGGATCAATTTTAATTGTTGATCATTTATTCAAGTCCATATAATACTAATCTAAACATTAAAAAAGTTCCCGTTAAATGATATGTACATACATTATACAAGCCGACGTTTTCCTGAAGTGTAAATGAGAAAGCTAAGCATGTGTACTTGAAACTATAATATTAACGCCTAGAGGTGATGGAAAATAATTGCTCTTTTGTACAATAGTCAACTTGTGTTAAAATGTTTTAAGTGTAGGTTATGAACTAAATAGTTTTATCTTTGTTGCTATTATATCGGCCTGTACAGTATTGCTTTAGACCCCCATATTTCTGTATGAATTGTGACTTTCTTTTAATGCAATAAATCCTAAGGATATCATAAATATGCGGGTGAAATGTAGGAATAAATAGTCTATTAACACCAAATCATCTTGATATATATTATTTTACATAGGCGATTTTATGCGTTGAGTAATTGATACTACATATGCATCTAGTATCATAGGCATAATTATATTTCTTTTCACGTGTATGTATCTGTATTAGACCACAGTCAAATGCGTACGTCAATGAAGTTGATACCATGTAGTACTTTACAGTTTCTGTGCTCATTCAATCACCCCACCATTATACACAGATGTAACTATGTTAGTAAATGTTAACAGGCGTCTGCTTATTTATACAGGAAATAGAGTGTGAACAGGATACATATTCACAAAGGTCCTTGGGGAAAACTTGAGAAAATTTCTTTAAATCATACAATTCCTTAAGTCTGTGGCTATTTCATGTAAAACTTATTAATTGTGTCTTAATTTTTTTTATTCTGGTAAAAAATGTACAGATGTTTCTTATTTTACCGTATGTAAAATATTTGATTTTCTCAAGGAAAATTAAATTGGAAAATTTCCCTTAAATATGACTTAAGTTAAGATTGTCCTTAGGCGCTTTGCGGATATGGCCCCAAGCTTCTTGAAATTAATTGCACCTTAACATCCTAAACATACGATCATATTTTATTATCTTTCCAACACTGGAAACAACGTACAATAAATAAAATAAGTACTTAATAATCTTCTTGCGCAGGAATTCAAATTTTTAAAAACTAAATCAGGTTAATCAACAGGCGGCTGTAAATTTTATTTTCAATATTACCGGTACGTATTAAGTGCAAATAACATTAACAATTTTCATTAACTCTTGCGCCGTGAAAGTTTGAAATAATTGATAAATTTAAGTTGTATATCGACACAGTGTTCTATTATAACTTGCCCGGCAGTGTATGTCCCGAACTAATGTACCATGAAAGTCGGTTGGGTATGGTATGGCATTGTTTGGGCGCCTTACCGGTCGATGGCTGGGTGAAGTAGAACGGGTTTTAGTAATGCACTATTTGATTTACCAAAATGATGATGAGGCTTCAACAAACATAAGTTCGGTAGATATATCTTCCTTAAAAAAGAAGTTCGCATTGAGAACCGTAATTTTTGTTTGTGGGAAAACAAGAATCTGCACCGAGTTAGATCTATATCTATATATTCACTGTAATATAAACACTCCACGTCTGCAATTATCCATTGACATGTAATTGGCTGTAATACATGTTCCTTAACAGATGCACATTGTTCTATTCTTGAATTCTCTTCAGGATTTGTTCAGAACTTTAGACTGAACTGGGTCGTTGTGGAAACGGTGCTTAGAAAAACACACGTCTCTGTTGCAAATGGATCGAATCCAAGATTGGATACGAATGTATTCTATCTCGTTTTTCCAGATTGATCTTTCTGTTTGATCAGGAAATTCACGATGTTAAACTGTATTTTTACGAAATAAAATGTACATACAGCGCCATGCATATGAGACAAACGGCATAATCATGTTTGCTTTTTTTTATAACTTCAGTGGATTTGTCTATTTGAAAGCTCGTGACGATATGTCGTTTTGAATAACGCATTATCG
This sequence comes from Congeria kusceri, assembly GCA_027627225.1. Classification (NCBI taxonomy): domain Eukaryota; kingdom Metazoa; phylum Mollusca; class Bivalvia; order Myida; family Dreissenidae; genus Congeria; species Congeria kusceri. Next base: position 57,639,653 of record CM051029.1, read on the forward strand.
ATGTGGTCTTTTGCAACTAGCATATGACGTCATATCGAGAAACAAATCTTGATTGTCGATAGATTTTAATCGATTAAGGTTCATTTAATCGCCCCATAAATGCAGACGGTTAATTAGGCGCACAACTATTTACTAGCATCGTCTAATTGTTGTTTAGGACCCCAATAAATTCATCCGATTGAATGCACTCGATTAATTTAGCCACATCCTGTGCTACGTTGATAACCAGCTTTTTATTAATTTGTCAACGAGAGTAGGTTGGTTTCTACTTAAACGAATAAGTAATTAACAGTTTTTTGCACTCCATAAACCATAACTTTTGTCATCGTGGTTGTTAAGAAGTAAAAACATTCGGTAAAACATTGGCCTTGAAAACCATTTTTGTGCAAACAGTTGAATAACGAGATAAACGATAACTACACGTGTACGCTATGAAATTATTGAAACTGTAATCATAACTACTCTGATTTCCATCCAAGGTTTCTACTACATGTATTGCTCGAGACATTATAGATAAACTTGAACCATATACGGTCCATATTGCAACTCCCGTTCCATCAATTAATGTGGCATCAGGAGAAAATATGTCAATAATATTTGGACATCGCCCATGTTTCAAATATTGGGAAATAATGCGGGCGCCACAAACCTGCGACCTCTAGCAGCCATTTCCGGCTGCTGCCCCGGGGGATTGGTTGTGGGTTAGCAGACGATCCTCTGTATCTGTCTTGTTGAATAATTCATAATACATGTCCGAAATAATGATAGATGTTTTTCCGGGGGTTATTGTTAGAAGAACATCATGATGTTTTATGGGTTGGTATTGAGGGAAATAAATAAATGTAACCCAAGTCTATAAATCACAGTTAACATTTTTTCATTGCGCATGGATCTTCATTATTTCCCGAGTACCGTACTTGAGGCTCGAACATTTGCAAGGTTTTTATGACACTAAAGTTTGCAATCTTTGAGGCTGACGTTTAAAGCATTACTGTAATTTTGCAAAGCTGTTTCTAGTTTCATAAGCAAAACACGTGAAAAATGTATTTAGGATGTGAATTAAATACGCCCCATGATCATTTGAGCATCCATACAGTAGCAGTTATTTACGCCGGAATCTGTATTACTCAAATGTTACAAATCCATGCGTGATTCATTTGGGTGATATACAATGGTTTCAACTTACAAAGCACGGAAAGTTCGTTGATTGACACATTGATTGACACTTTAACGGCAGAAATTTATGACCAAGGATGGAGATTTTATGGCTTACAGTCGATGCAGATGTGTCACGAATATTTCAAGCAATTAACATGTATGACCTGTTAATTCTCTGTTGTATTTTTCACACTCGTGTGATGCTTTATCTATTAAAACAGTAAATGAGTATTGTCTCACATACATTGTATGCACATTTTATATGAAATGTAATCACTCGGGGTGACATGCCGGTCACAAACGCTCTGTTCAGCAGCACTTCAAGATCACTGCGTAAAGCAAAATATCGGTAGTTCTCTTTTTAGGCGAAGGTTTCTAACTGTATGACGTAAAACTTTGTGTCTGCTATTACAAGGACAGTATTACTGCTTAAAGTAACATAAATAAACAACATCAAATGTTGAATAGTTAGATTTTAGAAAACAAAGAAAGTCGGGTATGCCTGCCACTGTCCGCATTCTGCTATGGTTGTGTTTTGTTTTTAAAAAAAGACAAAAACACGATTGGTCACGAGCCATGAAATAGACCTGACGATTATTGTAGCAGCATTTCAAACAGAAACTACGCAGAGAAAATAGTTCACTTTAGGCAATGGTTGCCCAAATGTTTTGATGCTGGCACTTCCTGTATTTACAGTTTTGGGAAGTAATTTCCGACGAACACGGAGTCGATCCCACCGGAATATACCACGGGGACTCGGATCTGCAACTGGAGCGGATCAACGTCTATTTTAACGAAGCTTCCGGTCAGTATAGGTGGCGCTTTTTCTGTTGCCGGTTGTTGTGAATGACGTTGCGTTTTGTGTGTAGTATTTCAGTTCTGGGAGGTTATCTCAGACGAACATGGTATTGACCCCACGGGCACTTACCACGGCGATACCGACCTTCAGCTCGAGAGAATCTACGTGTATTATAACGAGGCGTCCGGTAACGTGTCCACGCGCATGGGCGCACTTGTACAGTTTGGTTTGCAAGTGCCGAACACTGGGGCGTCAGAAGTACTGGTGTAGGACTAGTCTTTTGAATCGCATTCTTATCTTTGTCTGCTTATACATCTATATATCTGTTTTTCTTTCCTTTTAATTGTGTATATTGTATAGGAATAAATATATTTGTCGTAGCTAGGCATTGAATGTCGAGACGTTTGTGTGTAAATTTCTGTACTTGACCAACACATTAACATATAGTTCATTTAAATGTAGTTTCAGATGATACATTCTGTGTAATCATACAATACATTTCCCTCCTCCTCGATTTTCCAGGTGGCAAGTATGTACCCCGGGCCATTCTGCTCGACCTGGAGCCGGGAACAATGGACTCCGTCCGCTCGGGACCATTTGGGCAGCTCTTCCGGCCGGACAACTTCGTGTTCGGTCAGAGCGGTGCCGGAAACAACTGGGCCAAGGGTCATTACACAGAGGGCGCTGAGCTGGTCGACTCCGTCCTTGACGTCGTCCGTAAGGAGTCGGAAAACTGCGACTGCCTTCAGGGATTCCAGATGACACACTCCCTCGGTGGTGGTACCGGATCTGGTATGGGTACGCTACTCATCAGCAAGATCCGTGAGGAATACCCCGACCGCATCATGAACACATTCTCCGTTGTGCCATCACCAAAGGTGCGTTAGTAACTCTCAACGGAAAGTACTGGGATTTGACTTGTTATCTAGGAATGATAGCATGTACTTAGTATATGCACAAGGTATCATTTTGAGTACCGTGTGTACGCATGTGCATCGGCAACTACTAAATTGATTGATCAAATGATAAAATACTGTATGTTTAAGTCTCACAACACATTAATCTAAAAATATCAACTTCGCTGTGAAATTTTATTATCTGCTTACGAAGTTTAAGTTTCGTCGTCACATACAATAATAGCCAACCCGTTGAAAAGTTCTATCTTACTGATAATGAAGCTGATCCTGTGTTGTTGCAACACGAAATACCGGTAAATTGTCTCTTGAAAGCCAGAAGGTGTCTTCGGGATAATATGTGCTTCATCTCAATGTATACCTCTTTAACTGAATAAAGTGGCATATTATAAACACCTGATGAAAAAGAAACGACCTTAAATAAACCTTGAATTTTATACCTATTTGCATTTAATGAAATTTTTCGGAAATGCCCAGGACATGTGGCGCGCATACTGACAAACTTCCAGATTTCAAAAGGTAATGCAAGCCTTGCTGTGCTATGAAGACTGATATGCCCTTCGGGCTTTCAAGGGGCGGAATGTGATTTATATTTCTCTGAAACGTTTTTCAGTTGCTCTTCATGTAATAATTCGCACTTACTTGCAGGTGTCCGACACCGTCGTCGAGCCTTACAACGCCACCCTCTCAGTCCACCAGCTCGTTGAGAACACCGACGAGACCTACTGCATCGACAACGAGGCTTTGTACGACATCTGCTTCAGGACCCTGAAACTCACCACACCAACATACGGAGACTTGAACCATCTGGTCTCTTCCACCATGTCCGGCATTACCACGTCACTTCGATTCCCAGGTCAGCTGAATGCTGATCTCCGTAAACTGGCCGTCAACATGGTGCCCTTCCCCCGTCTCCACTTCTTCATGCCAGGCTTCGCTCCTCTCACATCTCGTGGTAGCCAGCAGTACAGGGCTCTCACCGTCCCTGAGCTCACCCAGCAGATGTTCGATTCCAAGAACATGATGGCTGCCTGCGACCCACGTCATGGCAGGTACCTCACCGTCGCCGCCATTTTCCGTGGCCGCATGTCCATGAAGGAGGTCGACGAACAGATGCTGAATGTCCAGAACAAGAACAGCAGCTATTTCGTTGAATGGATCCCCAACAACGTGAAGACTGCCGTCTGCGACATCCCACCACGTGGTCTCAAGATGTCCGCCACCTTCATTGGCAACAGCACCGCCATCCAGGAGCTGTTCAAGCGCATCTCCGAGCAGTTTACCGCTATGTTCCGTCGCAAGGCTTTCCTTCACTGGTACACCGGCGAGGGCATGGACGAGATGGAGTTCACCGAGGCCGAGTCAAATATGAACGACTTGGTGTCCGAGTACCAGCAGTACCAGGACGCCACCGCCGAGGAGGAGGGCGAGGTTGAAGAGGAGGTGGATGAGGAACCTGAGGCGAATTAAACTACCTCGGCAATTTCCGTCATACGTCGGTGAACTTCGGTAACATCGATCATTGACGTCTTTTAGAAACAACACAAAGTAACAGAACTCTAGTTTACAAAAACAAAACCGATGACAAGAAATCAATAATATTAATCTTATTATTGTAAGCTTATGTGCAATCGCTTCCATTTGTTCAAATTTAGTTTAGACCTCTTGTTTAAATTGTTCATATTTTGTATTCTTGACCGCTTAACTTATGTTTTCTACATGGCATTTTTGTATTTCAGCAAGTTTTATTTGCTCTTGTGATATGTTGGACCATTAAATTGTGTACAAGGTGTTGTGGACCTAATTCTACGAAATAAATGTCTGCTACTGCTAGGTGTTAATTACTTATTCCATTAATTGTGTTCAATACCTACGTATGCTCGGTATCGCGGGTTGAGCGGGAAACTGAAGTATCTCATATAGACGTGTGAAGCAGATAAAACCGTCTCACGCTCAAGCCTCGATATACCCGTATAACTAACTCGGCCCGGTAATACTAGTACAATAAGCATCTAGAAAAAAACGCCCAAGTACATGTAGTCATCTGACTCTGATAATACGCTTATTCAAGTACTCGAAGAATAATTTGCCTCGAGAGCGGCTGTCTCCATTTCTACAGCCCAGCTCTTACTTAAATAAGTTTCCGGAAACTCTAAACGTGTCTGGTGTTTTCTAAAACCACCGTAGCCGCTCATGATTTATCACTTAAGCCGAACCCGGCACCAGGGTGAAGTCCACGCAAAAATGTTAAGTCTCGATGTGTTCGGTAATTACTTCATTTTCCAAGGGAGGCGACTCTTTAAATCTTAAAGTATAATTCACTCCCTTGTGGAATATGTGTCACTGTTTTAAACTTGTAACGTCTATGACAACAGGCTGTAGAACGACAATATTTGACAATTTAAAAAATTAGCTTGCTAATACGTTGTAAAAAAAATCCAGCTTTGTGTCTCGCAGTGTAACCAAATGCTGCACACGTATGCAAATTAAGATGAATTTCCTATTGATGTTTCGGCATATCAACATCAATTTTACTGATCAGTTTTCAGAAAATATACAACACAAACATTTCTATAGCGTCAAAGATATATACATACATTTACATTTGTTTAGCACATGTATTACAATGCTGTTTATTTTACAAGGGAAGCAACCCTGTTTCATATCGGTGAAAGATTGCTATCGCCCTGAGCATTTAGTCCGTATTGAAAACCAATACAATCTGACACGCTTAATATACAATACCTTGACGACGCGTAGAGTTGAAAGAGTTTATAATCTTCAAACTTTCTTAAACTGTTGGATTTTAATGGAAAAGCTTTCAAATATGTAAGTTGTCTTTTGTTTTCCTTCTTTTCACAATTCATTATATTCAGAGTGAAAAAAACATGTACACTAATTAATTGACGTCATGTTATGTGTACATGCACAATAATTAATTACATTTTAGTCTACATGAGGTATCGATACGCCGAGATTGTAATGCTATTCGTCTTAAATACAATGCTTGAATTAAACATTCGGTGTTATCATTACATATCTGCTCAGGGATTATAACGACGGTTAAGATGATTAAGCTCTGCGTTAATATGTCTTAAAGGTTAGATTGTCGGTGCGTATAGAATTTCAACAGCGACGTTAGGTTTAATTCTGCATTATATTGACACGTGTGCTCGTTAAATTAGTGTTTCAAACGTGCTGTACTTAGGTTTAACCATGAAACTTGTGCTGATGTGTATGAACAGAGAAAATATGATAATCGAAAATTACGGTACGTTATGATTATTGTAATGAAGTTTGGTGGCCTTCATGAAGTTCAGTTCAAGCGGGTGGGCGTTAGGGGTAAGGTACTAAAGTTTCAATGTAAAACTGTGCTTATATGTACATTTATTATGTAACACTACTCAGATCAGGTCCCGAGTACGAAAAAGTTTAAAATATGGATCAAAATCAAATTAAGGGCTCAACTGAACGCCATTTCGTTTTGAGTCTTGTTGAGTCTGATCCTGAAAACAAGGGTTCAAATTTATTAAAGGGACCTGTTCACAGATTGACGAATTGACAATTTTTCAACTTTTTGTTACCGATTCCAAAAATAAAAGAACAGTGTAAACAAGGGAGCAAAATAACACTACGGACCAAGAAATATACTGTAAAAACCGTTTTGTTTATGAGTAATCATCAGTTGCAATTGATACAATTATAAAGCGTTTGTAACGCTAAACGATGGAAAAATTTGGAGTGTTTCTGTTGTTTTCGTTGAAACTGTTGACATCACGTGGAACGCTTACATTACGTAAATAATTCAGATTGAAATACAGAAGTCGGAATGGACGATTGGTTAAGGCGATAGCCTTTTAATACGCAGGTCCCGGGTTCGAAGCCCGGTGGGACCAATTTTTTTTTTTTCATTTTTTTCTCAATACTTTTCTTGTTATTATACTTGAGTTTTTAGTTTCGATGCTTAAATCTGTAAAGTTAAAACATTTAATAGCATACTAAAAAAAAATGCGAAATTCTGTGAACAAGTCCCTTTAACCCAACCATCAGGCTCGTCTAATGTCCATGTATATTGTATATTAGTTCAAACATATTCATTTTAGCTCAATCGTGTCAAAAGCCTGAGCTTATTGGGACACATTCGAGTCCGTTTCCTGGGAAGAACCAGTTGTATATTCGTACATGTATACAAGCAATGTCCCATTATTGTAGTGTATACTCATGTACTTACTATTGCATTCTCTCTCACATTGTATGATTTAAAAGTATATCAACGTGCTGCAGGTTTCTAAGTTTTGGGGAAACCAACATGGTAATACTCAGAGCAACAGATAAGGCGCGTATTTGTGTAAATACGCAATCCTGAAACCTCTTTTTTATATTAATTTTATATTTGATGCGTAACATAACTCAATTTAAATACCCAATACGCCAAAAAAACGACACTCTCAGTGCGTACTGTTTAACTTATTTTCATAATTTGTCCAGAGTTCAGTTACTTATGTGTTGAAAACAATATGAAGATTTAGTGTTCTAAAAAGAGAAATGGTTATGTTTGTGTTAAATTAAAGAAAAACTCACACCATTTGCGTGTTGACATTGTTTGACTAAATTTGGAGATCACATTCGTCTAATACTAAATTATTTTGACTGTAATGGAGTAACATAATTTAAAGTACTCAAATATTTTGTTCAGTACTCAATTATTTAACATATGATGGGGTAATAACCAATTCTGACAGAATCTGTTGCTCTGGTAAATTTACAAATTCGGGAGTAAACGCCTTTTAGTTTACCAAAGTATTACTAATACTTTGGTAAACTAAAAGGCATTGACTCCCGAATTTGCTCATTTATTCAGAGGATTTGCCGGCGGCAAGACAAGTTTCCTTGGTCTATATGCCCAGGTATGGTTTCGATGTTAATTCTCCATTATCCTATCTAAGTCAACGTTTTCGCAAGCTTCGCAAATGAAAGCGTGTTTACTTAAGAAAGATTGTGTTTGAATATTTGTTACAAGATAGCGTTTAAACTCAGACACCTTGTAAAAGTTCAATAGTTGTGTTTAACTACTTAATCCGCTAGCAGACAGCGTTACGAAAATGTATATGACAGGATTTTTGTTTCACAATAGCTTTTGCACAAGTTTAAAGTGATCTTACTGAAAACAAAGTAGCATAAATGCAAATAACCAAATAAAGTTAACAAACGTAAACGGAGATTTCTTTTTAAAATGCAAATAAAAGTTAAGAACAAGTATTGTTTTGATAGTGTACACTTATAAACAATGTTTAAGAATATTACTGATATGTTTTGAATATTTATTCAGTTTTAGAATCTTCAAGTTGACCATTTACCGCCCAAAAATCCCGACCTACCTACCCTAATATTTTTGGGCATGTAGCTTGAAACAGACATATTTTTTTTGCCTAATGCTATTAAACGATACATAGTTCTTCAAATTCATTAACGTGGATCAACGAAAATTAATTCTACCATTGTTAATGTGTGATCAAATTAAATAAATAGTTTGGTAAATCTTACTATAAGAAACTACTTCCATTGTTTGCAAATGATGAAACATACATGTATTTTTGCATCACAGATTCAACATTTATTGCACCAACACTGTCCTTATACGAGCCCTTTGCCAAATACATTCAAGCCATTTCGATTCTGAATGAGGAGAGGAATTAAATAAATAAAGATTCCCGAGAGGTGTAGTCAGGGCAGGGGCGTAGCTTGGGTTCAAAAAATGTATAGGCACAATAGGTGGAATCTACAAAATGACGCTGTAAGCGATAATTTGGGAGAGGACTATTTATACTCGTATGTGGCTAGAAACAACAAACTTCAGCTCAACCCCGAATCTACAAAATAATTGTAAAATAAGCGTGTGTTTCATGAATTGTGTTTTCATATTGACGTAACCGACTCATTAAATAACGAAGTTTCAACACAGCAAAGAAAGATCCCCTCACCCCCATCTCCCTTCTTGTTTTATTGCATTTTTGACATATTTAAATTTTTCCTGTCTGGAAAAAATGTATAGGCACGTGTCTATACTGCCTAATGGAAGTTATGCTCCTGCCGGGAGTATTACCTAAGGGTGTCTAAAAGTGCAGTGTCCGACAAACCCATAGCCCGGAGCCCGGGGCTTACCGAAACTTTCAGTCGGGCTACCTAAAATTCCAAGCTCACGACCGTCGGCTACTTAAAATTTCTATCATCGGTAGCCCGTTATATTGACAAAACAACCATGCAATTAATTACCCTGAGAGCGTGTCTGTACACTGTGTATCGTTTATAATCTGATCAATTATCTAATCAGCGATTGTTATCAGTCATCACAAACTTAAGAGAAAAAGAATAAGACTGCGATGTGTGAAGAATAAGTTCTTAATTTTCACACCTGTGAAGAATGAGATCCTATTTTTTCACAGATGTGAAAAATATTATTTGTGAAACATATGGTCCTGCAATGCGTCAGCATTAATCAAATAAAATATTCTATCACGAAAAGCATGAAAAAGGATGCCTCCGTCGGGACTTGAACCTATGACTACCGGATCAATGGCGGTAGCTCTAACCACTAGGCTAAATGTCCATTTAATGTATCTTCGTTGCAGAAACGTCGATGTTCAATATCCACCTATATTTGAGAATCATGCCCAACACTAAATGGGCTAATTTGTTAATAAAACAATTACTGAACCCAAAGGCACCGAGTCAATATTTGCACAACCGTTATTATGTTCGACATTTAAATGCTGAAATACTCGACACAAATATTTTTTTTCGTGCAAATATAATGAGCCTGAAATAGTTCTTTTATGGAAAACTAAAACGAGTGTCCAAAGCAAATATTTGTTCAACGCGGCCATTATACCTTTACTTTAAAAGTGTTTTATAGCATTATGACAGAACTTCCACGTATTAATGTTAAAAGAACCTTGGGTTCAATTCATATAAGAATTGAACTTTCTATCGACATCGTCAGTAAAGATATTGCATGTAAGAGATAATAATTATTCTTATTATAATAAATTTTAATTTATATTATTAATATTATTAATATTAATAATAATAATATTATTATTATTATTATTATTATTATTATTATTATTATGCCGGATGATGATTATGATAATGATGATGATTTTCCTAGTTTTCCCACGACACGCCTCAAATGATCTCTCCCCTTATATAAAATAACACTATAGCCCCTTCAATTATTTATATTTCATGTTGTTGTTTTGTTTTGTAATTATTGCTAATATTGTCATGGTATGCATGAACTGAGCGTTGAAACAAATTTGTGAACTTTCCCTTTAGCTTGATTCGTGTTTAATCTCCAGTATTTAGGGAGCTCCTTTTCTTAAAGCAGTTTGTAATTTATCATCCTCTCAAGTGTGATAAGTACTTAAAGCAGTTTGTAATTTATCATCCTCTCAAGTGTGATAAGTACTTCGGAAAGAGAAAGTGAAGAGGCCCAGTATAGAAGAAGTTGGTACGCCAGTCATATAGGAGTATTTATATTCCCATCAGACGTGTTTACTTAGATCATAAGTGTCCTGATAAAGTATAAAGAGAAGATCCTTGGACCAAAGGTACATGGCATTACGTCTAAAGGGTGACGTAATTTTGATTGACGCTCTTCAGTCTTTTTTGTAAATTATAATCACTGTGCCCATATTTTTTGTTCTAAATTTCCCACGAAAACCTAGGCGTTATTTGAACATTCTGTGAAACTTTAACGGTTATATACCACTAACATTTTAAGGGTCCCATTCATAAGGAACCCATCCATTTCGTTTGGTTTGTGCTGATTTTTGTTTTTGCAGATCTATAAGATATGTTTCGACGTTTAAAAATATTAAAAAATCTATGAATAAGTATCTTTAAACTATATCCGATTTATTGAAATTACTTGTTAGTCTATGAACGATCAATTGATCGATACTTTGAACATCGTTACAACAGACATGTTACGTATAGAAACATAACAAACCTTTTTCAATGACACCGCTTTTGAACGGTAGAATAGAGCGGTCGAACATGGCAAGCCAGTTACTTCGAGCGAAATCATAAATGAACCATAATTGAAAAACGAAAGCGCCCTACATTCCCCATGGATTTTACGCGTCGTTCATTTGAAAAGCACGCGTTCGATCGCCAAACACTCCGGTTGAAGTCTTACAACTTTTCGATTGATCGGGTCAATAGAATTTTATCGATATACGAGCGTATGTACAAACGTTAGCTAAAGTTCGGATATGTTATATCATAGTGGGTAAACACACAACCTTTGCGAGTCAATGTGAGGTGATATGTCGTGATCTTACTCCGGATTTAAGCCCTGGATTTAGATGTTTGAGTTGGAATTTTAATGAAGAATTTATAAACGAGGTGGTATGGTACATCTTAACATTATATACTTTGTTGTATGGATGTTTTCTGTTTAAAGCTTAAGTTTACGGAAGCATATGTAATTGGCTTAAGTAGGTATGGTTCATTATTTAAATATTATATAATATTAACATATATTGTGTAAATCATATATTTAAAAAGGGGTCCATATATAATATAAAATTTGTAACATCGATTAATTTATTATCAGAACGCAGAAAAAAGTAATGCAGTTTTAAAATCACCGCTATTAATTGGACGTTATTAAAGACCCAGTTTTAAGATCACCGCTATTTATTGGACGTTATTAAAGGGACAGGTTCAGTTTGGGGGTGGAAAAGTATTTGTCTAAAAATGGGATTTTAAAACAGAAATTTGTAGAATCTATCGACACGTTTTGTCTGTTGTATTGCGTGGGAAACATATTTATTTTGATATCTACTATGCTTTTGGTGTAAAAACTTTCTAGGGTATGTCTCCCAGGTAGCATTTTTTTATATCGAAAAATACGACATATTCATCAAAAGTTTAACTTTGCACAAGGAATGTGCTTTTCAAACCTTGAAAACTGAACAATACATTTATTATACAAAAAGAAAAAGGCAGTTTTAGAAAATTATTTCTCACAGCCAAAAACTGTGAAACTGGCCCTTAAGGTATTACCCATTAACATAACAAATATGCGCATAATCCAGTTTTTAAATTAAATTTTAATTTGAAATACTACATGTCTGATAGGGAGGGGGGGGGGGTGTCTACCGGCATCAATACATCCAGATTCTATTGACAATTAATGATCGACACGGAAACAAAATACCGTTCAACAAAATTTATCCCATGCCAGAAAGCTGCATGGCGTGATATTAAAATTGATAGAATACCAAATGTACACGCTAATGGTTCTGAATCATCGATATCTTATTAAGACCATCAAGATATCATTTAATCAGAATCGCCGACTTCGAAATGCTGTACGAAATATATAAGGCGTGTCGTGGGAAACCCGGGCTTAATGCATGTGTGTAAAGTGTCGTCCCGGATTAGCATGCGGACTGCACGGGCTAATTCGGGACGACACTTTCCGCCTGCAATGGATTTATGTTTAGAAAAGATTTCCTTCAAACAGAAAATACAACACAAGCGGAAAGTGTCGTCCTGGATTAGCCTGTGCGGCCTGCACAGGCTAATCCGGGACGACACTTTAAGCATATGAATTAAGCCCGGGTTTCCCACGACACGCCTCATAATATGTTCACAATGGGTGGTAATTATGGGATGGTTAGAACAAATACATGACACAGACGAAACAGTGTAAATTATAATCGGACTAAGGCGTAAACAATATATTTGTTTCAGTTTACATTACCAACAAAATTAGGGTAGGGATTTATTGTTTTATTTTTTATTTAGTAAATGGTCAAGTTCAAGATTCTAAAACTGAATTAATATTCAAAACATATCTGTAATATCTTTAAACATTGTTTTAAATTCGATTCTATCAAAACTAAACACTTATTTTAAAACAAAATGATTATTGAAAAACATAAATAAAACAAAAAACACAATTAATTGTACAACCCCGATACAAATGTTCTAGGGTCGGGGCATTTTTTAGGGTAGGTCGGGTAACGTGATACAAACATATTTCTCTCTTTTTTTACGCCTAAACTGCACTGTAGGACCATACAAGGTTTTTACAAATACTAATATTTTTCACATCAGTGAGAAATAGGATATCATTCTTCACAGGTGTGAAAATCAAGATCTTATTCTTCACACATCACAATTTTATTCTTCACATTTTCTGTGGAGTTTGTGATCGCATGCTGTATTTGATATGCAATGAAATCATATTATTCTGTGATCCTCACGCATACCCCGTTTTTGGCCAATTACATTCGTCACACTTAGAAATGTGACAAAATGAGTACATATTCTTCACAGGTGTATGAAAAATATGATTTGTAAAAAATGTGATCCTAAAGTGCACAATCTTTATTTTGCATAAAGTATTTTAAGATCTGATTTCAATCAGATTGTGAAAATAATAACGTCTAATTGCAAGTTAAACAAGACATTACATTTTTGTTATTTTGTTCACAGATTGATGAATTGACAATTTTCAAACTTTGTGTCATAGATTCGAAAAATAAAAGAATAATGTATATAAAGGAGGAAAATAATCTATACTGACCTAGAAATATACTGTAAATACCGTTTGTTTAACGAGTAATAATTAGTTGAAATGGATAAAATTATAAAGCGTTAGTAATGCTAAACGATGGAATAATTTGGAGTGTTTCTGTAGTTTTAGTTGAAATTGTTGAAAACGCGTAAATCACTTACATTAACTACAAAATACATCGTCAATAATGTAAGTCGGAATGGCTGAGGGGTAACGTGTTCGAATTTTGATCCGGATGTCTGAGGGTCGAACACCGGCGGCTAACTTTTTTTTCTTTTTTTTTTCATCTTTTCTTATGAATGTACTTCAGCTTTCTATTTCAGATGCTTTAATTTGACAAGTTAAGACGTTTAATGACATATTTCAAAACTACAAAATTCTGTGAACAAGTCCCTTAAATACGTATAACCATGTCCGGGCACTGTCAAGATTTACAAAGCATACTCTTAAGACATGTTTATATGTGTTACGTTTGTTTTATCTTTGGGTTGATTTCTTCTTACAATGTATGTGTGTCCCGCGTTTGTGTTTGTTTTTGGGCAGTTGGTCGCATCTCTTAAACGCAGTACCATGAGTCATGAAAATTGAAGTTTCTATATTGGGGATCTCAGATGATGCAGCTGTTGTCGTATAATTCTTCTATAAAAGGAAACTGGACGTGCTTTCATAGGGTATTTTAATACATGCACGTTGTTAGATTTAAATATAGATGAATTAGGCATCAAAATTTAGGATATACACTGAACTCATCAATAATTTTAATGCACATCGTTCAAATTGACCAACATTAAAACGTTAAAGTCATCCAAACGAAACATTAGTGATTTTATAAGTTGCAAAGACGACCACTATACTTGTGTTTGATGTTCTCGAAGATTAAACACCACCGCTTACTTTTTAATGATTGAGAAATTTTAAGGGGCATGATAATTATTGATTAGTTCAATTTATAACCCAAATTCATATATATTAATATCTAACAACATATACAAAATGCGCATTGAAAACATGTCCAGTTTCTTTGTTGTTAGTATATATTTTGAAGAAAAACGTATACTATTACTAATAATCGTTTTATTATTCTATTCGATCAGCAAACATGAAGTACAAATGACGTTTGCAGTTTGACAGATTTTTTTTAAACTTTAGGCTTCGTTCCAAATACATTTATAGATTATTTTGACGTGGTTCAAGTGATTCAGAAGACCTTTTGAAATACATCAAGTGCAGGAGGTCTGTTAATCATTTCATGAAATTGCACTGAATTGGAAAGTTTTCCTTAAAGATTCCTGTGTTCTCAAGATTTGCATACAGTGGCTCATTGTTTGAGTGCACGAAATTTTAAAACGCATTGAAACCTTTTAAAATCCACTTTTGATAACTCTCCTGCGTCAAATTTGATTTCTTTTGACAAGGTATACACTGGTTATGTATTATGAACGTGTTTGCGCGTGGGAAAATGAAATTGTGTCCTTTTGATACATTTCGCGGACATGGACAATATTAATTCATTTTGAATGCATATTCTGTATAAAGACGATTATATCCTCTAAATAAAACTGTTTTGTATTAATATTATTCAAATATACATGCACATCTGAATAATCAAGTGCCAATTGTCAAATATTTGGCACAATTGTTGTCAAATATATAGATGACGTGGGTTATTATTCTAGATTTGAGCTTGATTTGAGGTCGAACCTATGAAAAGAAGCTACTACATCTGCCAAAAAAATAATTTGACGTCGTATTGAACAATATGGAATGACGCTGACTTATACTCGCAGTAAGTCTTTGTAGTCTTAGTATTAAGTATCTAGTTGTATTTTGAATTATATGTACTCCTGTAGGAAAAGTTCTAGGATCACAAAAGGTACAGGGTGCTGCTAAAAAGGAGCAGGGTGGAAAGCCGAACCAGTCTGGTGACATTTTCTAATAATTTGCTAAATCCAGATAATTTCTTAAACTAATACTTGTAATAACGGTTTTTAAGCATATACTATTCATTTGCAATTGAATATTTGCAAAAAATATATTACATTTAAAACGATTTTGACATTGTTTGTGTTGATCAGCTCAGAGGGGCAGCAGGGGGGGGGGGGGAGCAAAAAGGAGCAGGATGCAGCACCCTGATATTTCGTTCTAGATCTTTTCTTATCATCTATTATAAATGTGGCCGACTTAAAATGATGTGACAATTAAAAAAAAAAAAGCTGGAACGCCGTTGTTGCATGTTTAGTTTTCGCCGTGTCTCTGTTTGTACTGCACTTTCATTTTTTTTTTTACTTTTTAGTTTACAATGAACGTTATTAAAAGCTGCCAAGGCTTAGTGTCTAACAATATTCATTTAACGTTATACCTGTATTTAATACTTCGTATTTGAAACCTTAGAGGTGGCAACCTCTGTACATTTGATAGAATTGTGTCAGCGTTTGTTTTTGGAACTTTTTGAGTAGAAATATTGTTGTCATGTCTCTAATTAGTATTAAGTATCATACATACAATTGTTACCTAAAAGAAAATGGCGGCTTGCTTAGGAACGCTTCTGCGTTTTCCATAGTACGCTTTTTTTTGGTCGTAAAACTGGTCGGTGTATGTGCATTAAACAGATTGATCAAAAACAGAAACCGTGTCTGTAGTCACGTGAATGAGAAACACTGACCTCTCTTGGTCACTGGGTTAAACGTGGATTATTGTATTATAACTTTATTAACTTAATAATCGTAATATTCGTCCCAATAGTTAAAGCCGGGGTTATGCAACAGGCACTGTCAGAGCTTTATCCGGATTATTGACGTGTCCAAATTGTGTACACGTTCTTGCACAAACAAGATTTTCGTATAAGAAGGTACAAATACATCTTTTGCCATTCAAAACAAATCATGATTTATTTCAATATAATACAATATAAAACGCGTACTTTGAAATTTCATGTAGAAAAATCGTTATGTTTATTCCAAATACATTTGTATTATAGGCATGTTCTAGTTTTATTTGAATCATTGTCAAACCGAATTGGCGGGTTCTGTGTATGTATTTATTGTATGCATTATATTGCTTTAATAATTTAACACACCGAAAAGCTTTTTTCTACCTGTTATTTGATTAAAAATAAAAACATATGAACTGCAAATATAAAATGGTACATATCAGAATAACATGGCTGAAAACGTTACAAAAATGTACACCTTCTCTTCGTTTTCCTCATTTCACATTCACAAGAGTTGATAAATGTCTATCGTAGTCATCTGTAAATAACTCAAGATTGGTTCTAATTATGTTTTACGCATATTAAGGCTTCGAACAGCTTTGCTACCGAGCAATAGCAGTAAACGACCGGACACCCAGAGAGGTGTGTTTATGTATAAATTGTCAAAATACCCGGTACACACGATTGTTGCATTATTTTATTAAAAACCTTTTTGCGACAAATTGGTTTATATATAAACCGCTAAAACCACACTCGATTATCACAATTTATATTTAATGCGTCTTTCACTAATCTCTTATGAAAATGTTTTCACTGTATTATATGGTGTATTAAAGGATATAAAACAATACAAAAGACAAGGGAAACGGCCTGCACTTTTTTAACAGTCCCAGGTCATAAGGATAGACTGTTGATGGACGGTTGTTGGGCAACACAGTGTTTAGTACTGGTCAACACAGGTGATGAATTGTTAACTGTGCCATTTTGAAAGGCGTCTTTTTTAAACGAGTGCTTGGTGGGGCACAACAAAATTCACATTTTAAATTTGAAAGCAAGTTTTGTATTGAACTTAGTAGGAATCGCGTTGTCAAAAACTTCGAACTATGCCATGGAGTCATATCAAAGCAATGTATAGATTATGTCTTCCATATATGGGAAATGTATTTGTATTTTTTTTTTTAATTATAATCGCATTTTTGTTTGTCCAAGGTGAGCTTTAATGATATGCAGTTGAATGGATGCAGTGTAACCACAATGTCGTTAATTTTTGTAAAATTCAGTGTACCTGCACCAGGTTTTAAACTTCCGCTTGGCAAAGTTCCATCCGTACAGGGTAACAACACAGGCGTTTCTGCAGTACAAGAACATGTCTAATCTAAATCGTTTACCGATATATTGGACTGCAATGACAGCAGAACGGTGTAATCTAAATCCTTTACAAGACAAGACAACAGTTTATTGTGTAAATATAAGCCACCGGCCCAAAATACAGAGTACAAATTACAGAAATATCATGAACTGAGTTGTGTTGAGTCAATTTAAATCTACATCTTTCTTTTTCATTATTTCATTAACAAAGAATGCTATGTTTTTTAATTTTCTGTCATCTAAAATTTGCATAAGATTACAGAAATTATGAAAATTATGTTCACCATTAAACCATGAAAAAAATTTTTTTTGCCTCTCTTGGCTATATTTAGGACATATAAAAAATGCATGAAACTCGTCTTCAATACAGTTGTCAAAACAGTGAACTAAACAATAACTACAAATGCGGTTTTCTCTTGAAATCCCTAATTGTCGACCAGTTTCAATGGCTAATTTATGACTTTAACAGCGGAATCTAGCTAATGATTTTCGAGCAAAGAATGGTATATCGATATATAAATATTTTTCTGGATTTAACATAAATTTAAAGTGTTGTATGTATCACATCTTGGGGAACTTCTAATGCTTTCTAGCCAGTTCTGTCTTTTACAATCAACCAGTCTATGTCTAAACGACAGTAAAAATAACTCTATGTTTCCTACCTCTTGACTAAGCCAAACAAAACCAAACCCATAGCTGAACAAAATATTTTTTTTATATGTAACCCAATTTTTTCTTCCAATATCGTCTTGTCGTTTTAACATGATATAACAATTTCTTGGAAATCGATTTTCTGTCATACTAATTAACTTACACCAATATTTAATGCATTTTACATGGTGTTCTATACAAAGAGGTAATCTACCACATTCTCCTAATACAACACTGTCATTTACACAGTTATTTACACCAAGAAAATCTTTACAATACTGAATTTGAACTTGCTCAAGAACATCTGAGCATTCTATTCCGTATATTTCCGATCGATAAGTAAGTATAGGCTTGACCATGGAATCAAACAATTTAAAACAATCAGTATGCGAAAAATATCCAAAAGATTTCTGGTAAGATTTAATAGCAAAAATGGATTTTCTGGCCTGAGTTTTTCTTTAGCTTTTCTCCATGATAATTTTGGCGTAAATAGAAGACCCATATATTTATACACTGATGAGACATTAACCGGCTTGTCGTCATAAACCCATTGTTCGTATGATCTAAGTGGACCGCCGTTTCTAAATACGATTATTTCAGTCTTTTGTTGGTTAATTGTCATACCAGTGTTTTTACAAAATTCAGAAATGGAGTTCAATTGTGCTTGTAACTCAACAGTATCGGCGCAGCTCGCAACGTCGTCTGCAACAAGAATACATATTATATCTGAAATTTCTTCGGTGATAAAAATGCCCCTATGACCTTTAGATCTTAGGAAGGGAGACAACTCATTTATGTACAGGTTGAAGATTATAGTGCTACTTACGTCCCCTTGTTTAGTCCCTATGTTACATTTAAAGTTTTGTGTAGCGTAATTATCATTAACTCTCACACATCCGTGTACATTGGAATACATAGATTTTAATACTTGAAATAGCTTTCCCCTTACTCCATTCCTAAACATAGTTGCAAATAATATATGAAGAATCAACCCATCAAAGGCCTTTTGGAAGTCCACGTATAAAACATAAAGTCTACCCCCGGGTCTACATATGTATTTTTGAACCATGCTTTGAAGAGTAAATAAATTATCGATCGTTGAATATCCGGTACGGAAACCAGCTTGTGATTCTTCGATTTTGTCGTATATATCGGCCCATTTGCATAGCCTGTTATACACAACATTAGAGAATATTTTATACATTACATTAATTAGTGATATACCCCTATAGTTAGAAGGGTCATCTGTAGCACCTGACTTATACACCGGGACGATAATACTATCTCGCCAAATAGCTGGGAAAGGTCCAGTAAATAAAATCTGATTAAACAGGGCAAGGAGTATCGGTTTTATTATATGAATTGTAGTTTTGTAAAATTCGGCTCCAATACCATCAGTCCGTTGCGACTTACCACATTTAACTTTTAAAATACTTTGCGTTAGTTCTTCATCAGTTATCTCGGAATCCAAGATTTGATCCTGCTCATCGCCATTTGCGTACGACTCTAAATATAGATCGCTTAAATTTGGTTGATTTTCCTTAAAAAGAAGGCTTTTAAAATAGTCATGCCACGCACCTGCGTCTATATAAGGAGTATCCTTATTTCTTACGTTTTGACTACCCTTTATTAATGTCCAAAATAACATTGGGTTTGAACGAGATAAAACTAACTCGTTGCTTTTTGCGGTTTGATATAATTGCTTTTTAGCAAAACAAATATTTTTAAATTCACTACGGAGCGCTACATATCGCTGATAATCCAGTACATTGTTAGTCACTCGAAACTTCCGTAGTGTCGCGTACTTCGATTGTTTAGCCACGTTACATTCTTTATCCCACCATGGTTCGTTATCTGAGTTGTCATTGCTACTTCGAGAATTAGTTTTATAATGCATTTCGGATGCTGAGTATTTGTACAAATATATTATTCTATCAACTGTGCCGTCAATATCCTCATTAGCGATTAAATTTAATATCTGCGCATGTTCAGATTTACATTTTCGAATAATCTTAAGAATTTATCGTTGTGCGTATCCTTCCATTTATATTTTTCTATTTTCACCAAGCCTTCGCTACAGTTTTGTACGTGATTATGTTCGCGAGTGTCAACATCAGTGCTTTTTGTTTTGCCTAATAATAATTTAGAACATACAGGCAAGTGATCGGATTCGTCACGCATATCAATATTAAAATAAGTAACATGCGAAAATAGTTCTGTAGATACAATATGGTAATCAACAACACTAGCACCATTATTAGTAAGGCATGTAAAATTTCCTACAACATCATCATACATGCGCCCATTTAAAATATGCATATCATGTGTACAACAAAGTTCACTGAGAGACTTTCCAAACAAATTATATCTTTCGGAATCTTTGTTATTCCGTGGAAGATCAAAAATATCAGAGTTATAGTCAACATTCATATTGTAGATGTTATCTATATTATCATCTGGTATGTAATCTAATAAATTTTTAGTACGTGCATTCAAATCGCCAGCTAAATATATATATGCATCTGGGTAAAGGGCTCTTAGAGCTGAAATATTAAAATCAATAACTTTAATTCCATTTTTCTCATTCATTTTCTCATATATTGGTGACCTTTCTGGTGAAACATAAGCAATATACAATATTATATCTCTCATAGAACTATATACAGAACTTTTAATATACATAACTATGCAGTCCTTATAATTTTGACATATTTGAAAAATAAAGTTATCTTTTAACAAATCATTTTTAATGTAAACGGCTATACCGCCGCTATTACGCCATGCAGTACCTAATTTTGTTCTAACATAATCAAAACATGTATAACTAAATAGCAAGTTGCTAAATTCGTTATTATAATCACTCCATGTCTCTAATAAACCAATAATGTTGAACGATCGCAAATAATTGACAATGTCACTGTTATTTGCAAGTTTTCTTAAGCCACATACATTCCATGTGATAATGCTTATGTTTACATTCGGGCCTTGACCTCTGTCCTAGTTTACCCCGCCTGCGGCCTCAATTTCGCTTTCTGATCCAGACTGTTCCGCTTCACTGCCGTCACGATCATGCATTCTCACCTCCCGGTGGCTATTAGTCATGCGTGTATATTGTCCCCTACTGGTATTGCCAATTCTCGTGATTTCCCCGGATAAGTCGTCGTATTTGTATACTGCATTGTCAATCACCAGCTTATCAAAGCGCATTGAAGCGTCTTGTCCTTGATTTCGCGCCTGAACTAATCGCTTTCCAAGTTCACGCCTGTGTAGTTGAACTCGCTCAGTAAAGTCCTCGCGTACTGAAAACTCTGATTGCCTGTCAAAAACTTGCCTTGACTTTCTAAGAATGGTGTCACGATCCTTGTAGCGTGGAAATTTTGCTATAATTGGGCATTTATCAGCATTTCTACTACCTACTCGATGTGCTCTCTCTATTTCTACATGTTCTAATTCTGACAGCCCAAGTTTGTCCTTAATAAAATGCCTCACTTTCTGCTCTGTGTCCTCCCACTTTTCCCCGAGTTTACGTGGTATCCCGTGAAAACGCAGATTATTTCGACGTGAATGACCTTCAAGGCTGTCCACTTTTGCGCTTAGGTTATAAATCTGCCTTTCATATCTTGGTTTTCTTGCTTTAAAGTTTCGTGTTCTAATTTCAGCATATTTACTGTATTGCTAATGTCATCAACTTTAGAGTTAATGGAGGACAAATCAGCGCGCACATCAGCTTTCATTCTCGTAGAAAAGCCATTACCTCATTGTCCTGGTTAGATCTTGTCGTTCGTTTGTGTGTATCATGTGTATCTTGAGAAGGTGTCAAAGACGGTGCCGGTGGTGTTACCGCTGCCTCAGCGAACGATAACGTCCTTTGTTTTTGCGTACGTGGCGGTCCAGGAGACGAGACAGAGCAATAGCAAGCCGTAAACATACACTTATACTCCGCCTGCCCACACACAGTGTACAGTGTACCGATATATTGGACTGCAATGACAGCAGTACGGTGCATTAATTCGCACGAGAAAGCTTCATTAAAAAGTTGAGTAAAGCAGTAGGGTTTACCTTATTCACATTTTGTGGATATGAAAAACAAACCGTTTGTTATTTCGATTGTTATGCTCCTGAAAGAGATAGTGGATTTTCTGTATTTCAAGTAATATTGGCAATACCGTAACTAAATATTCTTTATATCAAGTAATAAAGCCTTTTTCATATTACAAGTAATAAAGGCTACTCCATACTTCAAGTAATAGAGGCTATTCATTATTTCAAACAATAAAGCCTATCCCATATTTCAGGTAATACAGCCTATCCCATATTTCAGGTAATAAAGCCTATTCCATATTTCAAGCAATAAAGCCTATTCCATATTTCATGTAAAAAAGCCTATCGCATATTTCAGAAAATAAAGCCTATCCCATATTTCAGGTAATAAAGCCTATTCCATATTGCAAGCAATAAAGCCTATCCCATATTGCAAGCAATAAAGCCTATCCCATATTTCAGGTAATAAAGCCTATTCCATATTGCAAGCAATAAAGCATATCCCATATTTCAGGTAATAAAGCCTATTCCATATTTCAAGCAATAAAGCATATTCCATATTTCAAGCAAAAAACATATCCCATATTTCAGGTAATAAAGCTTATCCCATATTTCAGGTCATAAAGGCTACTCCATACTTCAAGTAATAGAGGCTATTCAATATTTCAAGCAATAAAGCCTGTTGTTTTTCTTCAAAATGCTGACAACACGTGGATCGCTAAGATAAGGTAAAAAAGCAGCGATATTTATATTAGTCAGAGTAGCCGAGTGGTAAGTCTATGGCTTTTTTTGTCTTAAGGTCCCCGGTTTGAACCCCAGTGGAAGCAACTTTTTTCTCTTCTGTTTTAAATTTTTTTTAGATATATTTTTGTCGTTATTATGCTGAAATTTTAAGTTCCTCAGCTTAAATCTGCCAAGTAAAGACATTCAATGGCACACTTCAAAATATGCGCATAATCTGTGAACAAGTCCCTGTAATAGAAACAATTGGCAAATACTTTGAACCCATACTTATATAAGTCGTCCGAAATAATCAATTTTGAAACTTAAGAATGCAAACCCATTACTCGACGGCGAGCGTAATAAGATAAGCGGCGACAATATCAGTTGTTACGGGAACACTCGGCATTGATAATTAACAATTAACAGGGCGTGCAGTGATAGTGAAAGCAAAACATTGGTGTTAATTTACTTGCTAATACGATTTTGTAAATTGAAAATAAATGTCAAGGGTAATATAGGAGTGTTTTTTAATTTTCTGTTGCGCAACTTTGACCACAAGAAATATTCGTTTGCGAAATCAAGTTGATGAGTTCTGTATAAGATTCGTTTTTAGACTGTTGGCTCAAGCCAACATGATTTAGTAGGTGTATTTAGAAATCGGTCTGTACTTTGCAGGCTACGAGTCAGTAAATCGATAAATTACTGCGCTTCGCTCGCTGAGCAGTGAGGCTTCCTGTTATCGATGCTACTTTCTTTGAATAGATGACAAGAAATAGATCCGATTTAAAACACTAATAAATACAAATAATAATAATAATAATAATAATAATCCTTTTAGTCCACATCTACAAGTGAATTCATGTTATGTCTTTTCACATAGGTATGATAGCGTATCCGTTTGTGCTGTTGACTGCTTAACTTCGTATTACATAATATTGGATAAGTTTAAGAACAGTGTATTGTTGAGTCAGTACATATAGCGGAGCAATCGTAACCGATCGTAACCACTCGATTGACGATTGTTTTTTACGTATGCATAAGAAGTATGGAAAAGCATTGTACTTCTAAATAGAGTTTTGAATGTATTTTGCCAAGTTAACATATATTTATTTAAATTGGTATTTACCGAACATAGCGCTTGTGATAAAAAGCACCGAATATTGATTCGAACTTATAGGGTTGTTCGACTATTTTTACCCGTTGTAGATTGACTTGTTTGCATATAACTCTGTTTGCTTTTTAAATAGTTTGCACAAAAATATTTGCCTCCCACGAATTACAAAAAAAACAATGATGAGAATGTTGTAGATAAATAACATTGAATTCGACTCGCGCTATATTAGTTTTAAAACAGTGGCCTGGATTTCCATCTTCATTTAAGTCCAATACCAGCTTATACCAATTTATTTTAAGTAGAGTGTATAGTTATGAGTTTCAAGATTTTTTTGTAGAAATGATATAACAGACAGGTGACTTACCTCAATAAATGTTCCTTATGATAAAGATACTATCATAATTCATTTGCTCTTGGTTTCTTTTCTCGCCAACAGTATTTCTACGCTGTCAGCGTTTTGATTCTTTAACGCAATTTATAAACGCATTTTGTTAACGCTATAATAGTGTTTTGTACGTCAGAAAGAACAAAAAACAAACATTAATTTTTGATTAGACCAATGCTACAAGAAAAAAATGAATGAGTGTTCAAAGCTGTAAAATTAAACTGTTCGTCGAAATAAATAGTGATTTCAGATTTACTGAATTAGAGAAATGTTATTTCTACTTATGCTCAGCGATAAAATAAAAATGATAAGAGGCGTGTCGTGGGAAAACCGGGCTAAATGCATGTGCGTAAAGTGCCGTTCCGGATCAGCCTGTGCAGTCCGCACAGGCTAATCCAGGACGACACTTTCCGCCTACAGTGGATTTATGTTTAGAAGAGAATTCCTTGAAACAGAAAATACCATAACAGCGGAAAGTGCCGTCCTGGATAATCCTGTGTGGACTGCACAGGCTGATCAGGGACGACACTTTACGCACATGCATTAAGCCCGGTTTTCCCTCGACACGCCTCATAAATATTATGCGTTTCAGTTAAGGCAGTATTGAAATTAGTTGTATGTTCATGTTTCAAAGGTTTTGATTGATTCGTGCATTAGCGCATTCGCAATTAACAGTTCTAAAGGTATTGATGATTATTTTTTTACTAAATGAAATGCTTTTTTAACCAATTTTTCGAAGAAAAAGTTCGGTTATTAGATTGGGGTACGTCGTTAGGCGCGCGGGTGGGGTGGCGGTTCCAACTTTTGGTTACCGCTCTACCTTGAAAACGGATTGCGCTGTTGTGATGAAACTTCATACATAGATACCTTGCAGCGAGACATCGCTTGGGATTGGATATGGGGTGGGTGGGGTCAAGGTCACCCTTACTAAAAATAGAAAGAAAAAAAAACGGTTGCTTTGCGTTCAAAAAAAATGGTTTTCGTGGAATTTCCATGTTTCTTTTTTTCTTTTTTTTTATTCAGGGAATGGACTTAATTATTTATACATTTAACAAGATTTCTCGATTTCTGTTCTTTTCGCAGGATCTGAATGATACTCACCAACGACGACAGGGAGGATTCGGCGAATCCATCGCTTACTTGCACAACAAACTGAAGACAGACCCAATGACGTCAGTGGCGGCCGCGCGCCGCCGGAAGGCGCCTGACATCCCCACCGTTTCCGGTCCCAGTCTTGCGCACGTGGGGTTCCATGGAGCGCGTCACATGCATCCGGAGCGCGTGCCCAGCGCCCGGAAGGAGCGGACGACGTCGCTGAGACTTTTTGACACTACTGAGGTGCGTACGCATGTTGATTAGTCGTTAGTTATGTCGTCAAGTAATAAGTAAATAATGATGATGATGATGAGGATGATGATGATGATGATGGTGCTGCTGCTGCTGTTACATATGATGCTGGTGGTGGTGGTGATGATAAGCTGGCGAAAATCCGTCACTTGATAAAAAAACAACAACAGTATACAACAGTATTTTTTGCATTATGCAAACTGAAATACGACATTGATTTTAACACTGCAGGCTTTATCACATTTGCATGACTTGCTGAAACTGTTCAGACTCATTCACCCCTAAAATGTATGCAAATCAAATGTAATAATGTTGGAATTAATTAAAGAGGTTTTCGCACTGGATAACCTTTAAAAATAGGTCGGATCGATCTATTCAAAATTCCTATATATAGGGACATTGTAAATCATAGTGGAATGCAACAACTTGAGATAATATGGTTTGATAAAGACTGTAATTACGTGGCGTCATTTCCAATAAGTACGGTAGTTAGGAATTTTAATTGCAATGGCCAACATGATTCATTCAGATGCTGCCGTAAATGAAGATCCTGTTACAATATGTTAAATCTGGTAGATCACAATATTTCCAACCAGGGGCCATTTCCACAAAGCTCCAGAGGACAATCTTAACTTAAGTCACATTTAAGTAGAAATTTAAAATAAAGTTTTCATTGTAAAAAAGCATTATTTTATGTTCGAAATTTGGTAAAATAATAAGTATTTGTTGATTCTTTACCAAATTAAAACCATTTTATACAAAATAAACTTTAAATAAACCAGCCGCATAACTAAGAAATGTATGATTTTAAGGAATTTACTTAAGTTTTCCCTATTGAGCTTTGTAGATATGGGCCCCAGGGGCCGTATTACAGAAACATCTTAAGCGTATCTTAAAATATTTTCACTTAAGTTAAAAATTTTAAAATGTTATGTTTAAAAAAATACGTATAGATTTGTGAATCTTTTTATGTTTATATAATTAAACATTAATTCTAAAGGTCATAATTAATACTCACTTAGCACAGTGCACTGTACAAGCGAAAATCACAGTTAAATAAAATGTTGATGTTAAGGTTAAGGATAAGATATTTCTTAAGATGTTTCTGGAATACTGACCCGTTGCCTAATAATTAATTGCGAAATGTAAACACTATTTCAGATAGTTAAGGCATAATCGAATTGTACAGAATGTACATCAAATCCGTTGGCTTGCGTGTAGTAGACTGGTTAATCAGACATACACATATACAGTTTTAAAAATATTTACATTTAATTGGTACATTGCAAATAAGACTTTTCTCTGAAGAGGTAAGAGTTTAAATCTGCGCATGGCAGATTCACTTACTGAGGTGTTGACTTTTAGTAATTGTGTACTAAAATCCGTTTCAAGTATTGTTTGAAGCTATATATTAAAAGCGTGTTGTGGGAAAACCGGGCTTAATGCATCTGCGTAAAGTGTCGTCCTGGATCAGCCTGCGCAGCCCGCACAGGCTAATCCAGGACGACACTTTCCGCTTTAACGGTATTTTATGTTTCAATGAAGTCTCTGCAAAACATAAATCCACTGTAGGCGGAAAGTTTCGTCCCGGATTAGCCTGTGCGGACTGCACAGGCTGATCCAGGACGACACTTTACGCAGATGCATTAAGCCCGGTTTTCCCACGACAAGCCTCATTTATACCTATGATTTGCTTAAAAAGTTAAAATTGATAACTGCGTAATTCATGTTTGCGTTATACACTTTGTTTCTCTTCTAAAACCCATATGCTGTGTTTATTTTCTATATCAGAATATAACTTACAAGACAAACAACTTCATTATGTCTAAAGCAGTCCAAATCAGCAAAACACGACTATTCTCACTAGTGTCTTTAGGCATCAGATACATATCATTTTCAAGCGAAACCCGTACTTTCTAGGAAAAGAGAACGTAGTTTAATTTGATTTCAGGATAGTGGCTGATCATGACAGCCAACAACGTAACTGCTAGAAAAAAAGAAACACGTTATTTTCATATTTAATGTTAGAACATAGATTGTTAA
Organism: Congeria kusceri; assembly: GCA_027627225.1. NCBI lineage: Eukaryota > Metazoa > Mollusca > Bivalvia > Myida > Dreissenidae > Congeria > Congeria kusceri. Next base: position 57,667,500 of record CM051029.1, read on the forward strand.
TCTAAAATATTGGAAGTTAAGTTAAAGTCAAGAAAACGTCACATAACAAATATTACAAAATAAAACATAGTAAACATACCTTTAAAGGGACTTGTTCACAGATTGACCAATTGACAATTTTTGAACCTTTTGTCTCCGATTCCAAAAATAAAAGAACAGTGTATACAAGGGAGTAAAATAACACTTCGGATCTCGAAATATACTGTGAAAACCATTTCGTTCATGAGTAATCGTCATTTGAAATTGGTAAAAGTATAAAGCGTTTGTAACGCTAAACGATGGAATAATTTGGAGTGTTTCTGTTTGTTGCGTTGAAATTGTTGACAACACATGGAACACTTACATAAAGTAAATAATGCAAGGGTGATATGCAGAAGTCGGAATAGCTGAGTGGGTAAGGCGATAGCCTTTTAATCCGGAGGTCCCGGGCTCGAACCCCGGCGGGACCATTTTTGTCTTCTTTTCTTTTTTAAATATTGTTATTGTTACTAAACTTGAGCTGTTTAGTTCCGATGCTTAAATCTGTCAAGTTCAGACATTTAATGTCATACTTAAAAATTGCGAAAATCTGTGAACAAGTCCCTTTAACACGCATTGTCAATTCTCTGTTACAGGACACGCTAGAAAATGTGGAGGACCAGTCAAAAGATGTTAAGATACTGATGGTAAACGGACTGAAGATGAATCAGCTAAGCGACGGACTGGTTCAGAGAATGCTTTTACTGCAGAAACTGGACCTGAGCGAAAACCAGCTTGGCGATGCCAGTCTACCGGAAGCGTTCACAAAACTGGAACATTTAGTGGAACTTAACCTTAGCAACAACAAATTTACCAAAGTTCCCACTGTGATTAAGAAATTAAAGAATCTCACGCGACTGAGTCTCAGTACCAACAACGTTGATAGTTTAAAAGGGATAGAAAATTTGAAACGAATGCAGGTGTTGGTACTGGATCACAACAAATTGTCGTCTGTTTTTAAAGATATTACGCACATGCGCAAACTGGAGATTTTAGACTGCAGTCATAACAATATACGCGAGGTCGGACTCGATATACGGTTTCTGAAAAACCTTAAAGAACTAAACATCTCCAAAAATAAAATATCAGTGCTTCCAACGGATATGTTCAAACTTACGAAGCTCGAAGCTCTAAAAGCGAGCCAGAATCAAATCTCAAAAATCCCAGTCTTCAATATGAATCCTCAGCATTGCCACTGTATAGCAGACGTTGACCTTTCCAATAATATGATCGGTAAGTTTCCGGGTCATCTGCTCACGATCAGCCAGAAACTTGATATATCCGCGAACCGCATAAAGACGCTTGAGTGGAACAAAATGAAGAAGCTTGACTTGTCGTCGGGTAAAGAACTTTTCGTCGACGGCAACCCACTCACGTTCCCGCCGGCGGACGTCTGCGAATGCGGACTGAAAGCAATGATGAGGTTCTTCCAAGAAACTGAGCTAAATACTAAGGTGTACCAGGGTATAAAGGTACGCTTTGTAAAATAGGTTTGTGCCAATCAAACCGAAATTAAGTGTACACTAATATTATAGATCCTTGAGCTTTGGAGATTTGAATACGTTCATTTTGCAGTTTGTCATACACCTCACATTGTACAATTGCGTTTTGCATGTTTATTGACGTCATAAATAATACGTTCGGGTTTAATTGTAGAAAGAATTTTTGCTTGTATTACAGACAATTGTCGCATTGTTTATGTGCAGACTCCGTCAATGCAGCGGCATGCCAGTCTAGAGAAATCTTTGGTAATCTAATGCCAGAATCCAGGAGATTTATACAATACTAGCATTATTCCAGAACAATTTATAACAAGTCGGTCCGCGGTCAAATAACATTTCCAGCAGGAAATCGCCGCCGTTCAATAAGATTGAATTACAGTGATTTGTACTAATACATATTTTTAACAAAATCTAAAGTACGGTACCTGGACTAATTACTTAGTAACTCAAATATTTGTTTCAAGAAAAGAAAAAAAATGTTAAAGTTTTAAACATAAAAATGTTCCAATCGTTGCAGATTCTAGTCCTAGGAGCGCCACGCAGCGGCAAGACGTCGTTCGTCCACACGCTTGTTGACGGCCAGTCCCGACTGTCCGAGGAGATGTGCGAGAACTCCGCCGGCATCGAGGTCAGCGACATGACCATCGACGACGTTCCAGAGACGCGCCCGGCGGCGGCACTTCCGGCAAAGAAACCAAACGTCCCAAGCGCGCGACGAGCCTCCCGCTCGACAGCGGCCGCTGCGCAGCATGCGAAACACGTGCAACACGCGCAGCACGTGCGAGATACACATTCTCCGCTTGTTAACGGTTTCCATGGCAATCTCGACAATAACCATGGAGACTTGGATGAAACTTCTTCCACGGCGAGTAGCTCAGGAAAACGATCTCTAGAAATGTGTATATGGGACTTTTGCGGACACCCGTTCTACCTATTTCCCCACTACATGTTCTTCGAGCAACCGGCCATTGCAATTTTGACTTTCAACATGTTCACGTACCGCAGCGAGCACTTCGAGGAGGTTATCAGTTCCTGGTTCGACTGGATGATAGCGAAGACCAACAAACTGTGCGTGCTGTTAGTGGGTACTCACGCCGATAAGCTGAACAAGGATCAGATTAAACAGGTACGTTCCGTGTAAGATATGTTCTCAATTGATTAATTCTAATCAAAAATCAAAAATTCTAATCAAAACCCGGAATATATTTTGTGTTAACAAGACATCTCTTTGACAAAGGATAAAGTCCATATTTGTGCATGGCTAAAGCATTGTCTTTCAAACTTGGTTCCGGTCTACTGCTGTGTTTTTAACGAAAATGACTTCACCATCTTAGCATATATGTACCTCTTTCATTCAACAAAATCTTATGAAAGATGCATTGGTTCAACTCCTTTGAATAATCAATTCGACAATAATGTATTGACATTCTTGCTGTTTGCAATACCAGACTTCTGGGACACGATTATATTCTGTTATACATAGCAACACATTCCCGTATTTGTTTGCATGTTTTTGTGTTGACTTCAAGGTTTGCAACGAAGTGAAAGCGAAACTCCAAGCGCACGCGGAACGTCAACGCCAGATCGTGCAACGCAAGATTGACGTGATCACGGAGAAGCCGCACATCTCGCAGACGTTATCGGCGCAGCTGAACGCGTACTCGCTGCTGCTGCAGGAGAAGTTCGTCGTACAGAGCGAGGTGATCATCACCAGCGCCGCTAACAACACCGGTGTGTAGCATATGCATATTTTTTTCCATCTTATTCCAAAATGTGTACATTAGAATTTTAAAAGTAATTACAACAAAACTTAAAAACGTCTTGTCGTGGCAATCGTCGTCGTCCTTCTCCTCTCCTTCATCATCCTCATAAAAAAAATGTATCATCGTCGTATTTTCGTCTTCGTCTCATCATCATCATCGTCATCATCATCATCGTCATCGCAAGCATCCTCTGCCTCACTATCACCATTGTCGTGGTCGTCTTAGTCATGACTTTCATCGCCTTTGTTGTCATCATCATTGCCATAATAATAAGAATTATTATCATTTTTATTGTAACAACCAACATGTTAATTGTCATTTTCATGTTTAGAACTCAACTAGTCAGTATTACCGTAAAGCGTGTGTTTCCATCTTTTTAACTCAAAAAGAAACAAGATACTTCTAATACTACGTTCTTCTAAAGTAACATACCCCGCCATTGTCGAAAACTTTACTAAATATATTTCTTTAATTATTGGTGTCTCAGGATTCCAAACGGTGTTTGCCTCCATTGAGATGCTGTCGAACGACTCACGGCAATTCCCGAACGTACTTCGGACGATTCCGACATTCTGGCTCGAGGTGGAGTCGTACTTGGAGGAGAAAGGCAACACGATGTTAGTTCCAGTGGTGAAGTACGACGAGCTGAAGGAGGAAGTGGGGGCCAAGTTCGGGATGAAGCATCTCTTTAGTATCATAGTGCAATATCTACATGAAACCGGAAAGGTAGATCATAGCCAGGCGACGGCGAAATATTTTGTGGAACGTTTTTATTAAATATCATTTGTAATAGCTCTATTAGGATTAGGCCCCCAAAAAGGTCCGTTTCTGGTTTCCTGCCCGAAAAAATAAGGGTCGGTAGGTAGTTTTTTTTTAAATATTTTATTTAATTTTATGATCGGAGAATGGTTTGTGTTGTACACGGTAACATTCTTTTTCAGTCTTTATTATTTTTGGACCATAAATATGTAGGGTCGGCAGAAAAAATACAGGGTCGGTCGGGAGACCAGAAATGGGACTATTTTTTGGGGGTGGGGGGGGGGCCTAAGGTGGCGATTTATGTTATGTATATGATGACAATGACACATAAACAGATAATACAAGCAAAGTAAAGTACCGTTACATATCAATTGTGGTTAATAGATTTCTGGTTTTATGTAAAATTTGCAAATATAAAAACGCCAATTTAACTGGTACCTGGTGCGGTCAAAAGTGATAGTGTATAAATTCAAAAAAAGCCTGGAAAGGAAAACTCATATCTCTAGCACGATGGAAACGGGAAATGGTACGTGCATGGTGGTACATGTTTATTGAATTTTGTTGCAAGTGATTCGCTTTTAAGAATGTGCTCAAAATATAATATTATAATTCTAACATGATACTCGTTAGTTCTTCTATGCACAAAGCAAAAAATAATTGTTTTCGCATTATCGTTGTTTATCGGTCAATACACAACTCTTGTCGTTCTGATGCGTGGTTATTAAAACACTATTGCTAACGCCCTCGTGGTTTAATTCCTACTCATCAGAACTCCAAATCGTTGTTTATTGGCCGATGAACAACGATAAATCGAAAATTATTTCTTAATTCCAACATGACACGCGCAGAGTTGTCTATAGACAAAGAACAAATTCATCGTTGTTAAACTACCAATACAACCTGATAAAAATAGTTCCGAAACTGTAAAATATAGTTCGCATTGTACTTGCAGAAAATGTTGTTAGGTCATGTTAGAATCGAAATAACTTTCGCATTATCGTTGTTTATCGGCCAATAAGTACCGATTTGTCGTTTTGATGCGGCATATTAACGCCCTCGTGGATTAATTCATACACATTAGAACTGCAAATCGTTGTTTATTAGCCGAGAAACAACTCTGATTCGACAATTATTTCTTAAACATATTTGGTATAAAGATGTCATTATTAATTTCATTTGCAGGCCCTGTGGTTTGCAAACAAGCCCTCCCTGAAGGGTCACGTGATTCTCCGACCGGCCTGGTTCTTCGACATTTTCCGGTCCCTTTTCCGTCATGACCTCGCCGAGAAACTGGACATCGAGGTCGAGGACAGCTTCAAGGTCATAGGTAAGTGTTGACGGAGATCAGTAGGAAATCCTCGGGTATTTCCGTGAGGTGATCATTGACTTTCGTAAATGGTTTCGGTGGCCGTGGGAATATGGAACTTCTAATATTTTGGTAACTGGTTATATGCATTTCCAATGCATGTCTTCATGTTACTCTTTGCACTAAACCGTGAAATATTCTCTTCAGTTTATTGTCAGTTAAAGTTTGAAAATGAAATTTCTTTCAAAAGGTAGTTTATAAACAAATGCTCTTGGCAGAAATATACATGCTTTTTTTATAATAAATGCTGTTCCTTTTTTTTGTTTTCTTTTTTCCTTCATACATTTAAAGTTACCACTGAGATTAATGATCTTATATAATTTCTTTGCTCTGTTTCATATTATGATTTTTTTTAATTTAAAAACTATTTTAATAAAATATTTTTTTTCATCAAAGTGTTACATCCTCGATCACCGATGTTTCTTGTATTATTCTTCCTAATAACCGTACTTCTCTGTAGCCTTCGACATGCCAGATGATGAGGTGGAAGGTATGATATGATGAGGCTTCACTAAAACCCGTCGTAACACACCTTTAACATGCAAATTGAGTGTATGAGTGCACTGTAATGGCCCATGATTGTTATTATGATGATGATGATGATGATTATTATTATTATTATTATTATTAAATGCTATTATTATTATTATAATTATTATTATTAATGCTTTTATTATTAATGCTATTGTAATTATTATTATGAGTATTATTATTATTATTAGTAGTAGTAATACATGTAGTAGTATTATTATTCAATGCTATGAATGTAATTATTATTATCTTTATAGTTATTACTATTATTATTTTTATTATTATTATCATTATTATTATTATTATTATCATCATCATTATTATTATTATTTGTATTATTATTATTAGGCCCAGTACCGTTGTCATTATACACATTACATACACATTTGGTTTAGAGGTTTAGCAATGAGTATTTTTCGGCTAAGCTGTCTAAGATCACATTTGACCTAGATTTCTTGTGAAAACTATACAGCGGGAAAATTGAATGCCAATAAAATCGGGCACATTTTCTAATTTTAGGGAATGCAAACTTAAAACAATCGTTTAACGTATACCAATAACTGTTGCATACATAATTGTTTACATAAGCGGTTAAAATAAAGTTATAAACATATCTTCGACATACACTCTAGAAATGAACATAATTATGAACAATTTTACTCATTGTATGTCATGATCAGAATGTTATATTCATTCACATAATGAAATAACTATATTGTTTAGCCTACATAATCGGCGCGCTCTATAAGTAGCAATTAAAATGCTACAAATCACGGGGGCGACAGTCGGTCACAACGTACAATGCCGGTTGAGCTCGCAAGCACAAAATACAAAGTGGTACATTTCTGGTATTTTTCTGATAAATATGCAAAACAATTATTAGCAAATTTGATTGAGCTTATATTTCCTATTATTTTATCATTGTGTAAATATATCATTGTACGCTGTAACCGACTGTCGTCCCCGTGAATTCGTACAACTCCAGCAGAAGAATCTTTCTAAAAATAGCGCGCGGTAAAGCTGCATCAATTAGCGTCTGGAGAATCCTAAACCCGAGAATTTCAATAAATGGACAATTTATAAACTTATTGCGTATGTTAATTTATATTTGAATTGTGGTTGTGTTGAATTAAGAATTATTTATAATTGCACCTTTCTATCAGCTTCTTATTATATCTATAAAAATGTTAAACATCTTTCTATCAGTAATATGTGATGAAAGAAGTCTCGTAACGTCATTTATAAACTTAATTTGCGTAGCATGAATACACTACGTGCATATAGTATATTATTTAATATAAAAATGTACACTTGTCTGATATATATATTCTAATTTTCATTCATTCCCGCTATTATTTTCTGACAGTGTTAATATGTTAAATTTGCCCTACAAATTCATGTATCAATTATGTTTACGTAAATTACTAGTATTTAGCTTATTCATGTATCACTGGTGGAAACATGGGGCGGTATCTTATCGGTTTATTCACGGTACAGATATTAACAATGATTGAGTTTATCTCAGATTAATTTTGGGGCTGATAAGTTTTCTTATGGCGTACGAAAAATCTAGTGTCCGAGAAGTCTCCTTAGTAGGGACCGAAAAATCTGGCGTTCGAGAATTCTCCTTAGTAGGGACCGAAAAATATGGGGTCCGATAAGTCACGTAACCGATCATCTTAGTCCTCTTGTATTAGGTTAAGGGCAAAAAAATGACGAATCTACATTAATTTCAACGCCGATTGTCTTTTTTAAAGACATTTCTTGTTGTTATTTTGCCGTCTGATCTGTTATTCCATAATAAGTACTGGTTTTACCAAAACACTTTCATCCTTATAAGCGCACCTTAAGTAAATTCTGCGATGTTCACACAATTGTGTACGTTACAGGGAGATCTTTGAAAGATTTACACACTTTGAATACATGACTTGTTTGAAACATACTTTAATTGTTTGCTTTAGAGAGGCGGTTTATAACTGTGTGTCGTTTTGTTTGAAATACGCAGTAACACAGTTGAGTGTTTTTATTACATTATTTTCATTCTCATGGTGTTAAAAAATATAGAAATAATCCAATCGTTTGATTGTTTAGGTAGAAATTTATAATAAAAGCATTTGTGAAGCGATTTGTTGCATTTTATGCACGTAAAATAGACTTACGCTTGAAGAAAAGTTGGTTTATTTCTGAGTAAACATTTATGATTTTTAATATTTAGACATATAACGTAGTTTTTATCTTAACACACAACGATAACATCGATTTTCATATTAATTGTAGCATTTAGTAGTACATACCAAAACATGTTCTTGAGAAATACTGTATGCTAAGTACTATTGTAACACTTGTTCACATTTATATGTATGGATAAAAGAAATCATTTTTACAAAATAACCTTCCCAATTTTGCACTTTTTTACGCCCATGGAAAAAAATTCCGCGTGTTAATGCCCTTTAAATTATTAAATGGGTTTAATTTTGTTGAAATATTTTACCTGCTGTCTTGAAAAAATAATACACAAGTTGCCCGTATAAATGTTTTACGAGTTAATGCATTCGATACGCATATTAGTATTCATGGAAATTTTATAACAGTTAATTCCCTTGAACATTTATTTCTGCGCCATTATCTGTAGAAATACTACACATGCTAATGTCATTGGAAATGCTACGCAATTTATTTCCTGTGGATAAGATACATATATATACGCTTACTCGACAGTTAGTTTAGGTTACACAACACTGATAAACGAGGCAAACGTCAACGCACGATTTGTTTTTATTCATTCGATATTTTAGTATTTCCTTCGAAATTTTTATGTTTTTATGTCAATTTTTATGTCAATCACCAAAAACACAAACTCCGAGTAATTGCCCTTTTGAAATTCCCCACAAGCTAATGCAATGAACTCCGTTACAGGGATCACTCAAGTTCGCTATGATCAGATGAAAGAGGAGTTCCTTACAGAGGGCGTTGCTGACCGGGACCTGCTGAAGTGCATGATGTGCAACCTGCTCCCCCTTCAGTCCAACGGCCACTTTCTCGAGGTGCTAACCCTTCTTCTAGAGAACCTTGACCTTGGCTACCTGGTCACTAAGAGGTAGGCTGTAGTTGCAGATTCGTATGTATGAATTCTCTTGAGAAATGTAATAACATTCAATTTCAAGAATTAAAAATTTCAATTTCCAAAATGACAGTTATGTAAATTAATCGAGTGTTTTATCCAATCGATGAATTCAAAGACCACGTGTCTTACTGTGTATTTAACACGAGTTAAGACGATGTGGTAAAGTTTGTAAAGTATTTGTGATTACCGATGAATGAACATTTAAGAAATAATTTTCGATTTATCGTTGTTTATCGGCCAATAAACAACGAGTTGGAGTTCTGATGCGTAGGAATTAAACGAGGCGGAAGTTAGCCTGAGTTGTTTAATAGACACGCGTTAGAACGACAAAAGTTGTTTATTGGCCGATAAACAACGATAATGCGTAAATAATTTCGAATCTAACATGATTTGACGCATATTTATAATTAATAATTGAAACTAATTTTTACTATGCTCCACTCAGAATCGGGACTTCTGTTTGTGTTGTTTATTGGGTAGTTTAACAACTATAATTGTGTTCTTTTGCTATAGATAAATTAGCGAGTATCATGTTAGAATACAGTGTTATTTTAGGGCCCCATTTCCTGCTTAAAACGTATATATTTTTACCCTGTATTAATATTTAAATTACCCTCAAAATGTAATCTTTATTTTGAAAAAAAAACAACACCAAAATCTGACAAAAATTGACTAAGATAGAGGAATTTTCGTAAACAATCCCAGCAATTTTTTTTTATCAAACCAAGTTGGTGCATAACCTAAGTTATCATTTGTAGTAAAACAATTGATTTATGTTTTATAACAAAGTAGAATATATAAATGTTATAATGCTTTTCTACAATTCCCTTTTGCTGTAAAATTCATTTTCTGAAGGGCCCCGCCACCTTTCCCCCAAAAGCGAAAAAACAACAACACTGGAATAATCCTTTAACCATTGCTGGGACGAGTTGAAATGTTACTGGCAATACAAAACAACTTATAGTGCATGAAAAAGGTACTCTACATTGATGGCATACACTTATCATTTTATGCACAATGTACGATACTTTATCGTCAAAATAGAAAACAAAAACGTCGTAAATTACAGGTGTATTGTGTTCTAATATTAAGCCAATTTTAAGTAGATTTGCACTAGCATTCTGTGAACATGATTGCTTTCTACAAATAAATAATAATAATTTCAATATAGTGGACACATCTGTTGACGTAAGTATTGTGTATGTAATGCTTTAACCCAATAAGCGATATAAAAATCCTTCAGGTCACGTGAGGGTGGTTATAACCTTGACCCGGAAACGGAAGGGATGTTTTCCAAGAAGTACCTGATCCCGTGGTTCCGCAACGTACCGGAACCGCCCTGCGTGCAGGAGGCGTGGTCGCCGCTGGAGGGGAAGCAGCGGCTAGCGGGCGTCTGCAGGTAGAGATTACAACTATTACCGGGTATATTTTAATGGGAACTTGTAATGGAAGTGGAAAACATAGGGCAATAACTGAAATGCTAAACAGCACTTGCATGTACGAGTAATATCGCCGAAACACATCGGCATTGCGTTAGGAAAATAATGAGGAAATTAAATGAATTCCATTGAATTCCATAATGTTACTTTATTCAACTGTTAATATGTTTCTGCGTTTTCTTACCTTTACATGAGTAATAAGTATAGCTACATATACCTTGTAATAATCCGTTAATTTGTGTTAATTGTATGATAAACTATGGAAGAAGTTTTCACAATGCATGAAACTATCTGAATATGCGCTAAAACATTCACAAAATAACCGCACCATACATTTTACTACAAAGTTACGCAACTTTTGCCCTGCCCCACAGGTTCCCGAAGTACATGCCCCCTGGTCTCTTCGAGATGCTCAGTGTGCGCGCGCACCGGGAAAAGCACAACCTCCGCTTCCTGTCGCACTGGGGTTCGGGATTCCACGCCCGACACAAACAAGAGAAGCTTCAGGTATTCAACAGTAATGATCTTATTTAAAATAACATTTAAGTAATTCATGTACATGTATTTATATACAAACATAAAATATATTTCTGCAAATTTTGTTTTATAAACTGAGGAGTATCAGAACACAACTTTTTATGTTCGTCAACAGACGTTACGACTCACGAGTATCACAACGAGTAACACACCACTATACATCACTGTACAGATCATGCTTGTTAGTCCCCCCCCCCCCTCCCGCAGACCCGTATTAACCACTGTCGAAATCAGGCACAGTAAATATCCCCGCAGGTTATGTTCTCGTACTCCAAGCCCAATGACGACACATTCTTATGTTCAACGACAAACGTCACGACTCAGGAGTATCAAAACAATACCGTATACATCACTGTCCGAGCATGCACGCTATTTCCCTCACCCAGGTAATGGTCTCCTACTCCAAGCACGATGGTTAAATTTTTTATGTTCCAGGACAGTCGTCACGACGTAACGAGTCAAAAAACTATAAACATTAATGAATGTACCGCATCCCCCTCTCTCTGCTTGTAGTAGGTACATGGTCTAGTGGTAACGCACTAGCTTCACAACCCAGGGGTCGCAGGTTAGAGCCCCCCCCTACTCCTTTACCTACTAACTCGTCTTTCTCATGAGACATTAAACCCAAATGCAGTGAACTAAGTGCTTCACACCGGGCACTAAAAGGCCCAGGGTCGCCTCTGGGACGGAGCTTCTCCTGTATCTTGCACTGTCCCCCGTAACCAACTACCAAGTCTTCTGATGGCGATGGCCATATGGGAGAGATAAAAACAGCACTACTAACACCCCTCCCCCGCAGGTGATGTTATCCTACTCGAAGCAAAATGACGACAATGGCACCACGCTGCGGTTCGAGCTCCGCGATGACACGCAAGACCCCAACGAGGATCCGGTGTCCGGTGCTGGCATGTGGTCCATCCTGCTGCCCATACTCATGGACCTGGAAGAACTGCTACACTCGTACACCGGTAGGCGGCTTTTTGATGTATTTTAAGAAAATAATACAAATTGTATAAACGCTACTTTATAACTCACTTTAGCCATGTAATTAGTAAGCTGTGCAACGATTTTACTGTTTCTTTTTTAAAAGGGCTTAATTCGCTGTCAAAACATTGCCAAAAAAAGTATCTCGATGTTTGCTTAGGGCCTTACACGAATTGCTACTAACAGCGTGACCCGGTAGTTCTTGTTCTTGGCGGTACGCGGTTTAATGGAAGTGTATTGACTTTTCCCCTTACTCTAGTTTAAACCTATTTATTTAAGCTTGATTGAGTCGAAAGCCATAGGTTTAAGGAGAAACGTTTGATACATTTTCCTGGGTAAAACCGGTACTTGGTGTCTTATTGGAAAGATCATTGGAACGCTCCCCGAGTAGGGATCGACCCCACAACCTCTCGATTGCAAGGCAGGCACTATATCCATTACACCACTGTGACATACTTTCCCTTTCTTTGTGCTTTGTCTACATTAGATTGGGAAAGAGCAATACCAAGTCCATGATGACAGTGTTCAATTATTATTTTTCAAATAGCTTGCACTTGTAACTGGACATATTTTGCCACTTACATCGTAACTTTTACTGCCACAGGGGTGCTGGTCGAGCGGCTGATGGAGTGCCCCAGCTGCAAGCTTCTGACCTTCATAGGGGAGTGGCTGACCCCTAAAGAGACCCAGGGGATGGCCACCCGACCCTGCGAGGAGTGCAATGAGAACATAGACACCGCCTTCCTTGTACAGCCTCGGGAAAAGAAAAGAGGTAGGGGGAGATAAATACAGCCCATAGTTCAAGGAAACGTTTTTTTCCGGCTTATCTTCCGGTAAAATGGTGAAAATAACAGGGTTAAAGGAAACCGGGTTATCCTCTGTTGATTTTTTTTAATGGTACAATCAACAGGAATTAAAGTGTGTATGAACGACCTGAAAACAGACATATATTGGTCTAATACAATGACTAAATAAGGTATATATTATCGATGGAATAAAAGATTATAATAAACCTTGCTGTAAAATGCATAATTTGCTAGTGTTTTTTTTTAAATCACAAATGGTGTATAGCCAAAAACCCCAACACTATACATGTATACGTTAACTATACAGTTTGTTTTGGTTACACAACACTAATAAACTATGTTTGTCGATTTCTTCGAGTGACATTTTTCATGATTATGTTTTTCTGTTTGCTTTCAAGATATTTTGTCACTTTTATCCGCTGGTTTTGAAAATAATTTATATGAACGATCGTACATACACACTTTAAGGGAAACCGTTGTTCAAGCTATTTTTCCGGTATCAGGTCCCACTCAGTAATTAGCCAAATTAAGCTGTGACTAAACATTATATTTCAGCAATGCCCATTCTAATGTTTTTCTTATACATTTTGTATATGTAGTATGCATGTACGAACAAATGTGGTTATGAGAAACACATAAATTCGTTTTGGCTAAAGAAACTTCCAATTTGTATGAAATACTATGAAATAATATAAAATAGTATGATAAGGTACTGATATTTTCTTAAAATTTCCTGGCATGTAATTTATTTGGTGTAACGTTAAACACAAAGTTCTTGTTATTGAAATACATGTACTAGTAACAGTGTACATTTATCTTCTCTGTTAGATGATCTGAAGATATTCTAATTAAAATCTACCTATTGGTGGAGTGACTTCAATTTCTTAATAGATGTATTTAGATTCTGGGCCCATATTCAGAAACCCACACTTAGACTTAAGAATAAAGAATAGACCTAGACCCAAGAAAAATAATTGTTTGTTAGCAGATAACCTGGGTACCGATGTCATTAATAAATTATTCTAAATGAAGAATGCTACAATTTACATTTGTGAATACCAAGTGAAATTCAAATTAACAGAGGTTTTAGAATAAAATAGTCTCAAGAACATTCTTTATTCTTAAGTCTGAGAATGGGGTGGTGAATACGCGCCCTGATGTATTTGCTATTGCTAATGGCTTCTTCTTTATTTACCGTAGGTCTCATTGGTCAGTCGAGCTTCAGACATTGAGTAGCTTTTTGTGCCTTCCCTATCTTTTTCATAAGGTGCCTCATAAATTATTTCTTTCACTAACTATGATTAATTAATGTAGGCCCCCTATTAGGAAATAAGTAATACTGCGTATCTAGCTTACTCAATGTTGTTTAAGAATATTTTACCTTTAAAGTGCCTTATTGTAAACACATTTCAGTTAAATACAAATAATCCTTTTACTGTTAACACATTTCATTTAAATACAAATAATCGTTTTACTGTCAACACATGCCATTTTTAAATAAAAATACAGTGTAATCGCTCCATAGTAACATTCTATGCGAAATTATTAATTGAAAAAACAATTCATATATTATTTAGTACTCTGAAACTCTGCTTCTGTCTGCAATTCTTGTCACTGTTGCAAGCATGTTTTGAAGCGGACATTCATACTGGGACCAAACGGCAAAACATGGCAAATCGTACTGATTTGTTGTAAGAATAAGCAGTTTCGAAATTTCGACAAACGCCTTCTGTTCAGTAACGTTAGTGAAGTCGCTTTTGGGGTTGGTTAACCGCCTGGAAAAAGTAGCATACGTGTGGAGAAACATTTAAAACTAGAATTGTCACATGAGTGACGGATATACCCCCACAATATGGCCTTGTCACAAAACTATGACATCCATTTGAAAGAAATGGACACAGAGAATGCTTTAATTTGCGAATGGTCAACAGTGTATTTGGAAAATTTAATTTCAATAGGAGCCATAATTCTGTCGACATTTAGTGGTTTTTAACCAATGTTTAACTTGAACTGTATTTTATGATGTTACACCAATGTACGAAAAATAAGTTAAATATGTGACGCCTTTCATGAGTTACTGTCCTTGTTTTTCGGGAATTTAAGTCAAAAAGGGGGGCCATAACTGTGTCAGAATTTAGCGGTGTGTAGCCAAAGTCAAACTTGACCTGTATTTTATGATGCTACACATGTGTACCAATAATTATTTAAATATGTCAAGCCATTGTTGAGTTATCGTCAGGAAACAATGTTTTTAGGAAATTTAAGTCAAATAAAGAGCCTTAACTCGTACACAATTTAGTGGTTTGTAACCAAAGTCGAACTTGACCCGTATTTTATGATGCTACACATGTATACCAAGAATTATTTGAATATGTCAAGCCATTCTTGAGTTATCATCTAAAAATCATGTTTTTAGGGAATTTTCAGTTGATAAGGGGCCATAACTCTGTCAAAATTGAGTGGTTTGTAATTAACATCGAACTAGACCTGTATTCTATGATGTTACACATGTGTACCAAAAATTATTTGAATATGTCAAGCCTTTCTTGAGTTATCATCCGGAAACCAAAAACCAACAGACCGACAAGCTCACTCCTATATACCCCCCTAAACTTCGTTTGTGGGGGTATAATGACGCAAAACTTGAGCGAAAATGACTGGTAACTATTCCGAATTGTTGTTTGATTGAAAAAATAAGATTATCTTATTGAAAATTACTTTTGTATTCAAATATTATCATTATGTGTGAAAATATTATCCGTATACTAGTATCTTACAGTTTGCCATTTGCTTAAAAGGTCCCAAGAGTTTTGGTCGCGTTGACCGAAAGAAGTGTGTTGTGTTAAAAAGTGCGTTTGCTATATAAATAAACAAAACTTTTCACAGTGATCTCCCTTACTTGTTAAGCGAAGCAAGGGAGACCACTGTGGGAGGTTTGTATTAAAAATATCATGTTTGTGCATGCGCAGTCGTAATTATCGCTTGTACTTTTCTGTAATATACGATTTCCCTTTCAGTGGATATAGGTTATATACGGCAAAGGATTCAATCAGCAAGAGACCAAAAATCATATTCGTAAATTATAGTTGTTTTGTTACCCATAATCCATACCTGTAAGTAATAGGTGTGTGCATGGTCATGTGATTAACATTTTAGTCACGTGCTTTGTTTTAGTCATATGACCTTTGTTCCTGTCACGTTTAGCAATTTTATTATTCCAGACCTCACGCTTTTAACCGTCTCGTTTTAATTTCATTAGTTCTATCTGTTAATTGTTTATAAAACGCATATAACAAGTTTCATTTTAACATATTTCTTTTATAACGTTCTAACCAATTCATTAGTTGGCAGTGCTTATTTATGTTTTGTTAACTTATTTAGATTATAGTTTTTCCATTGTATTTTATTGTTTCATGTGTTGCAGAATCTTAACCAAAAAGCATTATGTTGACCCTTCATGATGTCCTAACACAATGTATTTATATTAAAGGGACCTGTTCACAAATGGGCCAATTCACAATTTTCATTTTTTTGCGATCGATTCCAAAAAAATAAACATAATATAGAAACAAGCACAATAAAACCATTGACAAAGAAATATATTGGAAATATAGTGTGGTTTTATGAAAAGACATCTATTGAAATTGATAAAATTATAACGCGTTTGCAACGCTTTTCACCGATATTTTGGAAAACACGTGTATCACTTATTTGGCGGTACATTTTCACTATTATGGGTGAGTGGTTAAGGCGGCAGATTTTTTTATCCCGGCCGTCGTAGGTTCGAGTCCTGGCGAATGCAAATCTTTTAACTATTTTGTTTTCCATATGTCATTTTTGTTTTTGGTTAGTTCAACTGCTTTAGTTGTTGCAGTTGAAACATTAAATAACATAAACAAAAAATAAGAAAATCTGTGAACAAGTTCGTTTAACAATGGCGCATGACGTCATAAGAAATTCATAATATTAACATACTTTGTAGTTGTTTCAAAGAGGAAGGTGGTCTTGATTTTGCAACAGGCCATGAAGATTCAACATGATTTTGTACAGGGGGATATTTGCAGTGAAGTGGATGGCTGCCTTTAAAAGGAGCTCAATTATTATGCACCTATCGATATTTTCCTTCGAGGGGGGGGGGGGGGGAGGGTGTGTGGCATTCTGACCCAGGGGAATTAAACTAATTTTATTTTTGGGGGTCTAATTCCCCACCCTAAAGTCAATCATATTTGTCTGAATCCCCTCAGTGGGAGATGCTATATGTCTATCAAATGGCCCGGATCTAAAATCCAACCAAAGTCTATTACCCCGGGACCCGGAATCATTTGGAATGTCAAAGTCATGCCTGTCTAGAATCGCTTTCAGTCTAAAGTCTATATGCCCGCAGCTCCCCCCCCCCCCCCCCCCCGGGGGAAAACATTGATAGGTGCATTACTGTTGTATAAATTATATATTCCATGTGGACATTTTATAATTGAGGCGTGTAGTGGAAAACCCGGGCTTAATGCATGTGCTTCAGTGACGTCCCGGATTAGCCTGTGCAGTTCGCATAGGCTAATACGGGACGACACTTTTCGCTTTCATGGTATTTTCTGTTTCAAAGAAGTCTCTTCTAAACATAAATCCGCTGTAGGCCGAAAGTGCCGTCCTGGATTATCTGGGACGGCACTTAACGCGCATGCATAAAGCCCGGGTTTCCCACGACACGCCGCATATTTATTATTTGAATGTACACTCTTGATTTTTATTGATCATGACCTGAAAAGAAAGGAATTCGCCAATATTTACCTGCCATATCAGACGGTTTCATATCGTCTTCAAACTGACTGCAATGCTACTTGAATAAAAAAAATGATGCCAGTTTTGCATACTCAACAACATTACTCCTAAGTAAGTTGTTTAAATGTTAAACGATATTGGCTTTAAATATATGACAAGACTATAACAGTGATAAGTTTTCAAATGAAACCTATATCACGTCAAATGAAACCTATATCACGTCAATGAAACCTATATCACGTCAATGAATCCTATATCACGTCAATGCTTTCTTTGCATGTTTATATGTTGAATACTAGCAACATACTAGAATTGAATTTGTCAAAGGTTTCTTAATACCGCAGGCGCGTAGCTGGAGCCAAATTAGGATTACGCACCATTCTAGGGGGGTCCGGGGGCATGCCCCCTCGGAATTTTTTTTGTCTTCTAGACGCTCTTAGAGGCCATTTGGAGTGTATATAAATGTATTTTTCGGTGTACTTCTTGGCTTAATTTTATCTATTTGAATTCAATGAAAATGAATATACATTTCACAGCAATAAAAGTTTATTATCGTTTCATCAACAAATATAATAATCAATAACAACAAACTTACCATTTTAGGCAGTAAAACGTCACGAAATAGTATAGCGCTAGTCGTCGTTCCTTTTTTGGCAAACAAATCGATCATCGAATTCACATTTATTTCTCTGCCTTTGCAAATGTTCCTCAGTCCTAGGCCCTATAACCGATCCGTTTTCTTTGTTGACCTGGGTTACGTTTTCAACTGCCTTTTTGTTTTTCACACGCCTTGATGTGCTCGATGTTACTGGGAACGGTTGAAACAGCCATGGTCAGCAGTACATGTAGCAAGCAGAATGCGTCTTAGGGATACAACTTTCTGTTGATATGGTATCCCCAAACGGGATCACCATCCGTGCATCCCGATTTTCATCAGGAAACCTCGCTTTTGGAAATTTTCAACGGACGCTGTTGGTAGATCTTGCTCAAACATGGCAACATGGACTGTTGAATGTCAGTTGGTAAGTTATTGATCTCTCTCGGTATCAAGCATTGCGCACTGAGCCTGTCACCGTCCTCGATCAGTCAAATATTGATCTCTCTCGGTATCAAGCATTGCGCACTGAGCCTGTCACCGTCCTCGATCAGTCAAATATTGATCTCTCTCGGTATCAAGCATTGCGCACTGAGCCTGTCACCGTCCTCGATCAGTCAAATATTGATCTCTCTCGGTATGAAGCATTGCGCACTGAGCCTGTCACCGTCCTCGATCAGTCAAATATTGATCTCTCTCGGTATCAAGCATTGCGCACTGAGCCTGTCACCGTCCTCGATCAGTCAAATATTGATCTCTCTCGGTATCAAGCATTGAGCACTGAGCCTGTCACCGTCCTCGATCATTCAAATTTAATTTCGAATATTCGAACGACAGAAGCGCATTTTGACGACGTTGCAGACGGAGATTTTGGTTTGCGTTAAGGCGGGATGGATCAACACCTTATGCATTGGCGATGTCGATTGTCATACAAAGCATCTCATGTTGCTCAAGAATTGCGTTCAAACTCGATGCGTGTATTGATACCTCAGACAGCACATGCTTGATCATAACGAGACCAATGATCAAGCCAAAATGAGTGGTTGCCACTTTGTATGTGACGTGCAGTTTTGTCATCACCGAAATTATGTCCTAAGATCCTCTATGTCGTCAATAGCAGATGTATATGAACACTTTAACGTATTGGAAGCATCATCCCTGGCCGCCCATCTTGTTTCACAAAGCAACTGTAGCTTTAATCCATGTTTGATTTGCTCTCAATGGCTGTTAGGATGCCTGCACTATCGCTAGACTTATGCAGTAAGCTTTGCTGTGTGTGTATAGTGATTCGGGTATGACCTGGAATATTTGTGCTTGGATACCTAGAATTTTTCCTGACATATTCGAGGCTCCATCATAACCGTATCCTTTCAATCGTTCAGTTTTGATTCCTGCTTCCCGTAAGTTTTCCAGAAACGTAAGTGATTTGCCTGTGGTCGACTCATCCGCTGAAAATTCTATGAAGTCTTCTCTGACATACATGGTGGTATTGCTTGTATCTTTTTATAGAGTGTAGTCCAACCAATTCCCCTGACCCTCTTGGACAAAGATTTTTTATGTATTTTGGCATTTATTTCACTTTTGTTTTTTACAATTTACGAAAATAGTTTTACGCATGTGCGTAGGCCCAGCTACTCGCCTGTAATACCGATAACCCAGATTTTAAAGAAAATGTGGCGCTATCATCACCAAGTAAAACATTGTATCTTATTAGATAACTAGATTATATGTGTGTAGGTAATTTGCTGAGCTGGGAAAATACACAGGAGTATTTACAGATCCTTTTAATAACAATCAGCTTTGTTATCATAGGCACAAACACAAAATACAAACAATACATACGGAATATTACGCTAGTCGTTCCAAGAGTAGGTATTAGTCGAGTGGCTTGTGTGTTGACGTATCACACGAGAGGCAGAGCCTTGAGTGTGATACGAAATAACGCAAGCCACGAGACTAATATAAACTCTTGGAACAACTGACTAGCGTAATATTCCTTTTATTATATACCACGATAAACATCAGATGTGAATTACCTTATTTTATTTGTTTAAAAACTACAATATTGACTTATCATTGTAGGTATAGATTATATTTGTTTACATATCTCTATGATGACGTCATTAAACAGTAGTCCAGCTAGTATCGTCATACGGGATCGGAAATATAGCGAGTAGGAAATATACGTGATTTTGTTTCTGTCGACATGTATTTCACCAATTTATAAAGCATGTACTTAAGATGTTAAGACTTAAACACGTATATGATAAACATAATTATCCCTAAAATAAATGATTTAAACAGGTATATGATAAACATAATTATCCCTAAAATAAATTATTTCTTGAGAAAGAATGAGATCTGAGGATGCACAAAAATAAAAAGTATACTTTTTTTGTCAACTTTATACATGAAACAACGGGATGCACATAAAAACTTATCACTGCTAATGTCTGCTATACTAGTAATATAATGGACTGGAATCGAATGGGACACACTGTTGACCAAATTATTTAAATAAAATAGAAAAAAATGTGTACTAATAAAAGAACAACACTACCGGTAATTCTTAACGTAGCTTTCACTAGTCATTCTCAGTCATTTCATACGCTCAGTTGAAATATCCAGACTTTATAATGCACCTATCAATATTTCCCCCCGGGGGAAGTTGCGGGCTTATACGGGACTTTGGACTGAAAGCGATTCCCGACAGTCGGGAATTTGACAATTCAAATAATGCCGGGTTCCGGGAAATAGACTTGGGTCGGATTTTTTATTCCGGTAATATTGGCCCCAGGCATCTCCCACTGTGGGGATTAAGGCAAAAATGCTTGGGTCTAGGGTGGGGAATTAGATCCGCAAAAATGGTAATCCCTCCCCCCCACCCCCGGGGAAAAATATTGAAAGGTGCATAATACGATCGCTTCTTGGTTGTATTTCTGTGTTTTTTGTGATGTATACGGATTGCTTACTTGTCATCTGCTAAGAACATTAATCAGTAAAAGTTTAACACTTTGTTAATATGCTTGTTTCATCAGTCACCCGGAAAGACTTGTTTAGACTGAGTTGACATATAGTGACATATAATTGGATTTGAACGTCACTTGTTTAAGAAAATATAGACACGTTAGATAGTGAGCTTTTAATATTTAATGTTGTTGAATAAATTGTACATTTTGGAAATAAGTATGCTTCTGTTGTTTTTCTCTTAAAGCTTAATTTGCTACATAGGTTTCATTTATTTATACACTTGTATGCCCTTAATCATTGCTTTGTGTTTTATTATTTTACAAAAGTTGCTTACAATAAAATAACAGTGTCATTTCCCTTCATTGTTTACTTCAGTATTGTCGGTTATTGAAATTTATATAATATACAAATATGTAAATGAAAATATTACCAATTGTCGCATATTGCAATTCTTCAAAATACTTGAGTTAATTGTTTAATCACTAAAACATGTACGTCAGTTTAATTTTTTTGTAGATGAAGTTAATTGTTTCAAGCAGGATCTATTCTGCCAATTACAGTGTCTTTAAGTTTAATAGGTTATATCATGGACGTTTCCATAAAATTTCTTCTGAATGTCGTTGTGCCTCTTTTAGTCCTGTGTAGAATATAATCGTTCATAATTAGAAAATAATGTTATATTATTATTATTATTATTATTAATTATTATTATTATTATAATTAGGAATACAATTATGCTGATACAACGTTTCAGATGACGTCAGATTCAACTTAGCGAAAATTCGTCAGAAGAAGCGCGTGGCTCTGACGGGAGCAGACGACACTAACATCCTAGAAACGTTCTACGTTCACGCTAACGTCAGGGTCGGACGTCGCACGGCAATTTTACCAATGGAAAACGTCACTGTCGATTCCGGCGCACGAAGTGGAAGCGTATCGTCAGCGACCTATGCAGAAAGTGACGCAGACAGCACTGACGCCGATGAAAGTAGATCGTCCCGACGTCCAACAACTGTCGGCACACTTCCGGGATTAAGCGAAGAAGAAATGACGTCATTTCTGGAAAAGACTTTGAAACATGGAATGAATGAACGCGACTTGGTGACTCCGAGTGACGGCGAGTCTCAGACGCTGCCGGGATTGAATCCAGCCCAAATGGCGGCATTCTTAAACAAGCATAGTAATGGCGTCGACGATGACATCACCGATGATGACGTTGGATTCAACGATTCCCGTTCTGACAAGTCGCAGAAGCAACTCCTTCCGGGACTTAGCGCGGACGGCATGGCGCTCCTTTCCCAGCGGATCCACACGAACAACGATGACGTCAACAGCGACGACGACGATGGAGAAATAGATGACGTCAGCCATGGTCGGGGAACGCAGCTACTTCCGGGACTCAGCTCAGAGCAGATGGCGATGCTACTGCAGAAGCATGCGAACGACGATGATGATACCTCAGACGAAGATGACGTCACGCCGCCACCATCGTTTCTCAAAAGATAAACACTATTCAATATGCTTCAAATAACAATTATGAATCGAGCCATTAGTATATGTAGTATTTATTTAATTGTGTCCTTACGACTATAATATGTTAACATATATCATTAAAACACTTGCATCGTTAAATTATAATAGTTAAACATCGTTAAATTATAATAGTTAAAACACTGTATTATGTGAAGTTAGAATAAGACATCAAACATAGAATGGACATAATCTTTGTTTTCTTTTCACATAAAACTGTGCATTTCATGGTGTGTATGTATGTTTGTTATATTCTGTCAATCATTTTTGTGTAATATGCATTTTTCCACGACATTTTCATTCAAACTGAGTGTGTATTTGATCATTTTTACTGTATTTATAAACTGTGTTCATGCACGCATGGACACAGTTTAATTTTTGTGTGAAAATTTTGTAAATGCATACCAGTATACAGTTTTGTGGCAAAATCAATTTTACTGATGCAGTTATATATGCAGGTTTCTATTGCACTAATTACATTGCAAAATTCTTAAATTACACATGGTAAACTGAATATAAAACATTGTTGTAATAAAACAGTTTATTCTATGTTTGACGTCTTATTCCAACTTCACATAATAGTGTGTTTAAAATATAGTGTTCCGCAAGCACTCTATATCCCTGATTGTGCTTTATTATGCAATTTGTCAGTTGCAAATTGTATGCCCTGACAGATGTACTACTACGCATTTTTTTCACGTAAGATGCCAAATTCTTGTTGTCCTTTGTATTTGAACCATGTTGGCTTTTTAAAAATATTTACAATAAACGCTTTTTGTTCAGCCATTTTGTCGACAGAGAACCACGTTTTCTAACTGTACTTTTTACTGTTCAGATAAAATTGAGTTTGAAGTTTTTGGTCGCTAATAACTTGTTTTGTTTATAAACGGATTTTTACATACAATATACATGGAACACATTCCGAACAGTCTGGATAAGCTTAACGGATTTAGCAAATTATAGAACTGCTTATACCTGCATTTGTATCTTTGTCAACGAAAAAGATGAATTTATACCACAGGAAAGAGCTTGAAAAGACGAATTGAGTTATATAAATATCTCCATTTGACCAAAAAATCAAGTAAGAACATCGTGGTTCTTGGCAATCGATTTGTATAGTAACAATTGTTATGCATATTTGGGGAAAAGCATGTGATCAGGTGCTAATGTAGCTTTCGACACGTTTTTTTCCAGAAATATATAGGAATGCGACATTTATTATTTTATTAAAGAGCAGTAAAATCAATCTGTTGTAACAACAGTTAAAATCTTTAGTTTATATAAATGCAGCTTGTCAGTTTTCATTAATCAAAAACAAGGATCATAGTATGTACGTATTCTCACATCTTCGTATGTCTTGGCATATTATTTACTCGACTAAAGATATATAATTACATAAGTTTCATTCTTTCACAAAATTCACATGGTAACACCAAGAAATTTTATCCCCTTTTTATTTACACTGTAGTTATACATGACTTTTTTTCTCACTTTTCACGAATGTTTTAATTTTGAAAGGGCAAAATGGTCGCCAACCATCACGTCAAAATTTTATTTTCTTAGTCTGTTGACTTATTTTCTTGTTAATATATTAATCTACCATTCTGTTCCGTTCATCAACAAAGATGTACCCAAGTGTAAAATTATTAGTACATTGACTTAATTCAGGTTGTTATGCTATTTGTAAAAAACAACATTTTAATAATACTGTTTACTTTCAAAGCAAATGGACATTGCTTTATTCGAACAGTTGAAGGCATAGAATAATATGCTGTTTTGTCAATATGCACTGAGCTATATAGTTTAAGTATATATTTAGGAATGATTGGAATGTAAAGTTCGGTATAAAGGTATTTTGATTACTTTCTTATTTGTATATGTCTGTTACTGTTAAAATGGTTATTAACTTATTATATCATGTTTTGCACACATTTTTGTAATACCTTTAAATTGTTAGATTAATAATAAACTAGTTATTTAAAATACCATTTTGTGTATATCTTATAAAGGTTGAAGTTGCACGTACGGAGCGCTATTCAGTGTTAATTCACTGTTTATATTTCATCAGGGGGGTGAATGTATTCGGCACCGCGGAATTTTTAAGTGAGAAATTTGCATTGTCTAATCAATATGGCCGTCTATAAACACATTTTAATGGACTTTGAAGAATCGTTAAGCTTGTAAGTGGGTGTTAATATTATTTTCCAAAATGCACACGTCCCTATTGTGTAGCCCTATTCTCCTGGGCCCATATTCACTGATCCCATTCTTAGACTTAAGAATAAAGAACAGGGCCCAGTTGCTCAAAACTTTAACGGCCATTTAAACTAACCGCCTGTTAACTTCAGATCTAAATACAATTACTTTTATATGCAACTTTTTAATCAAACATGTTAAAATTGTTTAAGCATAACAATTTACATCGAATAAACTCACAGTTTAATATTGTTATGTTTAATTTTACAGAAATATCTTCATCCAAAGTTTAACACCTGTTAGCTTAATCGGCCGTTAAAGTTTTGAGCAACTCACCCCAGACTTAGACTCTACAAATAATCATTGCACGTTTGCAAATATATTGCTGCCTATGTCTCTTATTCCATTAACAAATTGTTTGAATTAAAAATCTGATCATGAGAGATAGTGATACCGAGCAGGATTCAAATTAACGGTTTTTAGAACATAACAGTTTTAAGAATATTCTTTATTCTAAGTCTTAAGTTTAAGACGGGAATTGATCGCGGAAACGAAATCCATTACACGGTTGCAATCCTGGTACTATTATTTTAAATGATGTTTTATAGAACATATTTAAAGGAAAGAAAACATACACGGATCATATTAAGGTAAATGTTTAATAAACATTAAACTGATATAATCATTATACGATACAATATTCATAATACAAGCTCATGCAACACCACACTGCGTATAATGAGTTCATAAATGTTTTCTAACATATAAGCCGCTTACAATAATGAATAGTCATTTGATGTAAGTATGATAAAACTATGTTCTAAATCATACATGTTCAAGTTTTAATATGTCACTTCTTTTTCAATAGAAAGCACGCTAAATTGGGTACAAGGCAAGGGACTTAAGTTTAAACCATACTCAATATGTGGCGCGTCGTGAGAAAACCTGTCTTAATGCATGTGCGTAAAGTGTCGTCCCGGATTAGCCTGTGCAGTCCGCACAGGCTAATCCAGGACGGCACTTTCCTCTTATGGTATTTTCTGTTTCAAGGAAGTCTCTTCTTAACATAAATCCACTGTAGGCGGAAAGTGCCATCCTGGATTAGCATGTGCGGACTGCACAGGATAATCCTGGACGATACTTTACGCACATGCATTAAGTCCCGTTTTCCCACGACGCGCCTCATATATATTCTTATATTTATGATTTGGCTGCAATGAACTTTTATATTTAAAAAAATCCAAATATACTGTAATGAAATGAAAATTATTAATTACATTACAAAATCAGGGTATTCCAAAATCTTAAACTATGCAAAAGATAATTAAAATTTGTATGTAGGTTTAAGAAAAAGATGTTAAAAAGCATTACAAAAAAATCCCAAAACTATGAAAAACATGACAACAATGTATGTGATATGACGTATTTCTGTAGCTCTACTGGTTTAAATGAAATCTCAAAAACATGTTCAACAGGTACAATTGACATTCGTATCAATTTCATGTAAAAGCAGTTATTTTGACCTTGAAAGAAGCATTTCATTAAAGATTTAAATATGAATAACGTCTTACTATGCCATATCATGTAAACAGGATTTCCAAACAAGGGTAAGTTAATTATTTAGATTCAGAGACTCTTTGCAAAATTGACACACTGAGGTAGTCCATATGTGTATGTTTAAGAATTTGAAGATTTTTAATAATGTGAAAATGAATGAATTTTAGCTAGAACTGCTAGATAAAAAATATTATATTGCTGTTAATACATTTTATATGCATTAATAAAGTAACGGTCTTAAAAAAGTCCTCGAAAATTATATTCGTAGCATTCTAACATGGGTTTATGTGTATGTAAAGCAAGTAATTAAAATGTTGAAACAGATTTAAATTAAAGGCTTTTAAGTTTAATTTAATAAAACAAAACATAGTGGGGCGATTGCCCAAGTAAATTTTAGAAGTATGAACCGTACTGTTTATTTACATAAAACATTATTAAAATGTTCAACCAATATGAACTAAAACAAAACTACACAACTTGAATAATAGATTGATAAAAGTTTTAACTTTGAAAAAAAAAAGATGAACACAATACCAAGTGATGTGATATGACTATATTACTACATACAATATCAATTATTTATTGAAAATTATGTATTTTCAAAATATTGTAACTACATGGAAATACAAGCGGCATACAATATTTTTAATACATAAGCACATGTATATAAACACTCCTTGACATAAATACATTTTACAACAGAAATTCAAATATATTCTTTTTTGTCTTTGTTAGTTTTTAATTTTTAAATGTTGAAGAACAATTGTTCTATTGTTTTAATGATGATGACACCTAAAACATTTGTGAACATTGATAATAAATGCAAGTAAATGATGTTTAAGTATTACTGGAAACTAATCAACTTTTATTCTGACCCATTTTCATTTTTAAGGTTCTTTAAATGCAATAATACATAATTATGTAATTACATGGCTTTGATATACCATGAATAACATTCAAAGCATATGGTTACAAAGCATAATGTATGGGAAAGATGCAAACAACCAAAAAACATTCTACTTAAAACTATAACTGTATTTAAATAACTTGTACAACATACAAAACTGTCTAAACTCAAATAACAATTAATAGAATAACAAAAGTGATATACAAATTCAGTATAATTTAATATTAACTTGTAAGTGTATCTTAAAAATAACAACAACTGTGCATTATTGAAGTTACCACAATATTTCCAAAAAAACATTTTAAATTAATTCATTATTTATCAAATAGTAAGGAGCTCTAACATCTGCATGAATACTTGTGTATTATAAAAAGTTCACAATGCATGACTTTATATTGCCAAATAATCGTAAAAAGGTATGGCTCCAACAGAAAATTTAAATATAAATTAAGTAAATGATTTTCACACACATTTTAACGTCATGCATCCTTCTGATGCTCCATTCAGTCAGACAATATTAAGCAGATCCTTAGAAAATATCTAATATATAATACGCAAATATATAAATTTCTTCATAAGTATTGGCTCTGGAAACTCGACAACTCGTCCGAGAAGGTGTCCGTGTCCGTAAAAATTGCACACTGCACGATTCGTTACGGATGCGGACAAATGGAAACGACCCACCTATTTCAAATGGAGCGGTATTTTATGTTACGGACACGGATCACGGATCGCTGGCACATGGAAAAGCAGCCTTAAGCACCGTTTTTATATTATCATTCAAAGTGAGGTAATCAGCTGAAAAAAAGAAAGAAGCACACCCCTGGGCTCGTATTCACCTATTGTTAGGCTTAGTTTTCATGCGTCCGTGTCCGGGTCCATATCCGGGACCATATCCGAGGAATTTCAATTCGGAAGCCCGTTTTCATACATCTGTATTTGTGTATAACGTTTTGTGTTTCTCTTTGAATATAACTTTCAAAATTTTGGCATTTTAATACTCATAATTATTTTTAATGATGGCTGCAGCCTCCAACAATATCCCTACCATTGATGACCATGTAACAAACCAATATCCCTACCATTGATGACCATGTAACAAACCAATATCCCTACCATTGATGACCATGTAACAAACCAATATCCCTACCATTGATGACCATGTAACAAATCAATATCCCTACCATTGATGACCATGTAACAAATCAATATCCCTACCATTGATGACCATGTAACAAACCAATATCCCTACCATTGATGACCATGTAACAAATCAATATCCCTACCATTGATGACCATGTAACAAACCAATATCCCTACCATTGATGACCATGTAACAAATGCCCTCCATTTGACAGCATTTATTCAAAGCCAATATATTCATTTGAATTTATGACCATTTAACTGAATCCAACAGATCGCCTACTATTTAGAAGATATAAATATATATCTACACTTCTTTCTGCAGTTTTCGTAGCATACGTATTGACCCTTATGTTTCTAAATGGCGTCCGTATTTTGTCCGCATCCGTATCAAATCACTCAGCACGTGATTCTATATGGACGCACTATATGGACATGGGGATAGGGTTACGGAGATATGGAACCGGTCCAACGATGTTCAATATGTTTGATTTTTATACGGATACGGATATACTAAATACGGACTTGTGGAAACGTGGCCTATAACATAAAGCAGCAGTCCAGAAATATGTTAGTAAAAACAAAACTTAGCAGAAATCGTTTCTAATAGACATCTTACCGATCAAAATACAAACAAAAACGCATTGAAATCGGTAAAATAATAATGTTTTGGTAACTTTTTATCGTACAACTATTTGTATGCGATAGCTGATGATGCCTCTGGAGTAAATCAGCATGTACATTAGTGTATATTCCGTTCGTACCAAGCGTTTTCGAACATAGACACTATAAAATGCCTTTCGTGAATAAGGAACAGTATTCAGTCGAATAAACGTCATTAACGTTCATTAGAACTAACGCCAATTTAAGATGTATTGTTATATATTCTATGGACTGCGGCTTTATGCATAATGAATATTCTTGAAATGTTTCTCTTCTAAGAACTCTGTTAATTGGCATCTTAATTGGTATTCACCATATCTATTAATAGCATTCTTTATTTAGAATGACTTGTTCATGACATAAGCGACATTGGTACCCCGCATGTTTCAAAAGGCAGAAGTTATAATATATTTGAGGCGCGTCGTGATAAAACCGGTCTTAATGCATGTGCGTAAAGTGTCATTTTCTGTTTCAAGGAGGTCTCTTCTAAACATAAATCCACTGTAGGCGGAAAGTGCCGTCCTGGATTAGCCTGTGCGGACTGCACATGCTAATCCGGGACGACACTTTACGCACATGCATTAAGACCGGTTTTCTCACGACACGCCACATATATGTTCTGATTGGCGAACATATGCAGTTGATATTTCCTCTTTAACAATGAAAAACAAAACAGCCGAATCGATAACGTAATTGTCGTTCAGATAGGTCAGTATTGATCTAGGACATACAGTTACTGTATACACCCTCCACGTGATGACGAACAGCAATTAGCGACCGCGGATTATCTGACCACCATCCCGCGAAAGCGTGACAAAGGATTAATAAACCACTGTTTGGGTTATCATAACTGCTCCTCGTCTACACGCGGCTAGCGGGCAGTGTTGTCATAGGGACCAATTAAAGATTTAACGATAAGTAAATTGTTGGCCCAATGCAACTTTTATTGCATATTAACGTCGATTTTTGTGATTGACCAGGAAAAAATGCATCAGAGCGGGACGCCAGGACAAACCTCGCGAAAGCGGGACAATCCCGGCGAGACCGGGACGTATGGCATGTATGATATATTTATGAGTTTTGTTAACATGCAAGTTATTACTACTATTTTGCTTAAAGGGACTCTAGATATGAATGTTTACAGGTAAATACATTATTATACACAAAGCAAAATAATTTAACTAACTAACTAACACACTATTAATTACCGATTACAACTAATTACATTTAGGCACGTCAAGGGAAAACCGGGCTTAATGCATGTGCGTAAAGTGTTGTCCCGGATCAGCCTGTGCAGTTCGCACAGGCTGATCCAGGACGACACTTTCCGCTTTTATAGTATTTTCTGTTTCAAAGAAGTCTCTTCTAAATATAAATGCACTGTAGGCGACACTTTATGCACATGCATTAAGCCCGTTTTTCCCACGACACGCCTAATTTTTATGATATTATATATATATATATATATATATATGAGGCGCGTCGTGGGAAAACCGATCTTAATGCATGTGCGCAAAGTGTCGTCCCGGATTAACCGGTGGAGTCCGCACAGGCTAATCCAGGACGGCACTTTCCGCTTTTATGTTATTTTCTGTTTCACGGAAGTCTCTTCTAAACATAAATCCATTGTAGGCGAAAAGTGCCGTCCTGGATTAGCCTGTACGTACTGCAGAGGCTAATCCGGGACGACACTTTACGCACATGCATTAAGTCCGGTTTTCCCACGACGCGCCTCATATATATATTCATACGTAATGGACAAGTAAAATACGACACTTTCCGCTTTTATAGTATTTTCTGTTTCAAAGTAGTCTCTTCTAAATATAAATGCACTGTAGGCGACACTTTATGCACATGCATTAAGCCAGTTTTTCCCATGACATGCCTAATTTTTATGATATTATATATATATATATATATATATATATTCATACGTAATGGACAAGTAAAATACATACATTTAATTTCATTGGCACTTGGTGATACAAATACAGCACTGTATATATTTCTCATACACGACAACATTTTATTCAAAGAATTTATCAAATTGTGAATCCACATGAGGTGGATTAAATGTGTTACTTTAAATAGGGGTGTGGAAATCCCATGCCTGACTTGTCCGACGCGGGTAATTTTACCATCGGACAAGTAATTTTTTCCTGTCAAGTTGTCCGTGGACAAGTACAATTTCAGGTTGCGAAAATGCTGTAAATAGTGGGAGTTAATTAATATGTTAAAATCATATTTTGTAACAACATTTAGTAATTTACAATTACCAAATTGTCATTTGATGATACATTTTATTAGGAACACCAGGAATATAGAAAATATATTTTTATTTCGACAAGTGACATTTGTTTGTGGACAAGTAGATTAATGCAATGAACTTGTCCAAGGACAAGTGAATAATTTTGATATTTCCACACCCCTGCTTTAAAGAAGAAAAACCAAATATTATCTGGCAAAAAAAAGCCCAACAATTTTGTTCCATAATTATAAATTGGAAAAACAAAATGTTAAAAGTAAAATACTAATTAAACATAAAAAAAAGATAAATGCCTGGGTATAACCAGTTGAAAAACCATGTCATAAAAATGTAACCATTTCTCCATAGTATTTAAACCAGGACTGTACAATGACTCCATTCCCATTAATATGTATGCTTAATTTATTTAACAAAATTTAGAACAGACACATTTCCAAGAACAGGGAGAGATTATGATTTTATTTCACAAATGTCAAATAAATTAAGATTTATTCTTCAATTGAACCCCAAAGTCCATGGCATGCATACTTAAGTATCTGTTGATTGTCTATTTCTTGTTCTGTTCGTCGTACGCCTTTTTCAGCCGCTTCCTCAGTTCGGCTGGGAACTTTTCGTAGCAAAACTTACAGACTGGTTTCAGATCAAACTCGAAAAACTTGGTTCTGAAACAGACAGTTTTCTTTTTTAGATGAATTGAGATACATAGTACATCAATTATTAAGATATAACAATGTTTGCACTTGAATCACTTGAACGCTTGGGACCACTTCTCTGGTTTTGCTGTGGTAAAGCAATTAACCTACATTTCGAGAGTGGGCTGAGCTTATCAGACAGTGATGGGTAATAAGAGCACTCAGCTTGTAAACAGAGACATGTGTTTGAATAAGAGAGCAGTGAAAACTATGCAACTTTCTGTACTTAAACATTCTTCTGCCATCTATCCAATGAAAGCACCTAGGATGTAAACACTGCACTGAGTCAGCAGTTTTCTACTGGCTGTGTAAAGTTCATGACATTTTTGTGGGTGGGATTATGTTTTCCAGGGTAATCTGAATTTTCTAGCAGACAACAAAATATTTTATTTGAAAACAAGGGTTAATGGTATTTTACAGCATTCAATTTTAATAAGCCAAAAGCTTATCAGTTAATTTACTTGTGTGCCAAATTTCAAAGAAAAATAATCATTACAACCAGAGAATATAGAAAATGTGTTTTCATCCTTCTGCTCCCGACAGACCAGTGTGTAACTGAAGGGTGGACATTTTCTAAACCTCTGGCCCTATACTGTTACCCCAGTGTTTGAGCTGGTTAAGTCAAGTGGAAATGCAGAGGCTCAGTACAAAGTAAGTGTTGGATTTAGCATACAGGCTGGCTTCTGAAATTGTGTATTCCATGATATTTCCCTGATTTTTCCCTGACCAAAATGTGATTTTTGCCGACATCTATTTTTCAATTACTGGTATAATTAGTGCATAATGGTTACAGGGTATGTAATACCTGGACATAAAAGTCGCATTTTTTATTGTGTAATTGTCACAAGAGTATGTTTATTTCTAAAAATTTTGGTTAACTTTACCACTTCGAAACTGTTTGTCCACTTTAGGGCCAATTCCCTCATTTTTTATTTTTCATTTTGTATTTTCATTTATATAAATTTTTTGCGTATTCCCTGATTTTTGCCTGCAGGGAATTTTTTTTTTCACACATTGTCCCTGTTTCCCCTATTTTCCAGATCCAGTGGCCATCCTGACTTAGTACTATACTAATTTGGCCATCCTGACTTAGTACTATACTAATTTGGCCATCCTGACTTAGTACTATACTAATACGGCCATCCTGACTTAGTACTATTCTAATTTGTAAACGGAAAATGTAAGTGTGTGATACAGAATTTTAACCTGATCAGTCATATAACATCAGATGATAATATCATTGAATAATTGTATGTTACAATAATGCCAATATGATAAAATAATATCACGTAAAGTTATTTGTGGAAAACACTAATTTGAAATTATCATTACTGTAATCTTTCTTATTAAAAGTCTCCCGATCTTGCCCGAAATGATCCCACATCCAACATTAACATGCACAATATGATGAAACTGTGAACTACTACAATGAAACTGTGAACTACTACAATGAAACTGTGAACTACTACAATGAAACTGTGAACTACTACAATGAAACTGTGAACTACTACAATGAAACTGTGAACTACTACAATGCTCCCTTACTTCTGACTCATTTTTCTGTCGCATATAGAGCATCCAAAGTGGTTGACATGCCAGGCCTTGTTGAACGCGTGGAACACTGCAAATAGAAATTATGGAACTTATTTAATTTCTTGACATTTCATTTTAAAAATAATTTTTGACTTATCATTGTTTATCGGCCAATAAACGATGATTTGGAGTTCTGATGTGTAGGAACTAAACAACGAGGGCGTTAGCTCAGAATAGAGACCACTTCTTGCGTCGTTTATTGGGTAGTTTAACGACGAAAATTTTTGTCTGTCTGTAGAAAAATTAGCGAGTATCATGTTAGAATAATGAATACATACTTGTGTATTTATAACAGAATTGTTATTGATATGGGTGGTAAGGTTAATTGTTATTGATATGGGTGGTAAGGTTAATTGTTATTGATATGGGTGGTAAGGTTAATTTTTTTTTTGTTATTGATATGGGTGGTAAGGTTATCTCATTCTCATACAAATATATTTATCTGCATCGACTGAATTAACTGACTATGTAGTCATTTTTCATGTTTTAACATTTTAAGAATAGCCTGTTCAATGCCCAAAAGACTGCTGAGTGTAAAAATCATTACAAATATATTTATCTGAACAAATATGACATTACATGAATCTACTTATGAAAACATAAAAATCAATGTTGTTAGGTATAAGTAATAGTATATAATCAGATATAACAAATTAAATTAATGTAATATTTCACAGACATTTAGAGAATGTCACCTGCCAAAGAAGTTATCATAAAAAATGCACCACACATTTTAATAGTATTACATTATAATCATACCCTTACTTAAGGATAATGACAGATATTACACAAAAAATGGAGTATTACTGTAAAACTAGTTTTATTCGCGTGGGTTTTATTCGCGCGGGTTTTATTCTAGCCAATATTCGCGATTTTATTTCTTCGCGAATTCAAAACCAGCACGAATAAATGTGTGACAAACCTGAAAAGGTGAGAAAATGTGTGAAAATAACCTAAAGTAACTGGGCGTTGTCGTTTTTCACGCTTAGCTATAACAAAAACACTTGCGACGCTAGTTTAAAAAATTCCAAGTAAATTTATAATCAATCAATCATAGATAGGATTAGTTGATCCAGTAAAAAACATCATTGTTCTTTCATGGTAGGATTACGCTAATGGTAGTTGATATTCAATTTCCATTATGGTCAACATATTTTCAGTTTTGAATTCGCGTCATGGCGAAGACGCGAATTCAAGAACATGTAAATTAAAAAAACAGATCATTTTGGGAGAAAAATGCGAAAATTCGTCCAGGCGAATGTAAAGCATTCTTCAGTATGCAACCTTCTGACAATCACTGATTGCGTATATTATGTTAAAATTACCAGTATTGAAATTAGCTAATGCTTACTAACATTTCTATAAATATCTGAAAATATGCATTTTAATAGTTCAAAGTTAGAAGTATATTTGCAAGGAACAAAATTAATTGGCATGTGATTGACATTTGTGGAAACAAGTATTTGTTGAAGCCTACCATCTCCCGAGATGACGCTGTTACAAGTGAAGCAGATGTTTCCAAACAGCTGATGGTAGTGAATCTCGCAGTACGCCAGTCCCTTCTTCTCATAGTGCCGCGTACCGAAGAACGGCTTCTCGCACTTGGCACACACAAAATGCTCCACGTGCCATGCCTTGCCAAGGGCATGGACGACACGCTCCTCTATTGGACGTCTGGATAAAACAAGAGCGTCTTCTTATATCAGTCTGAGAATTGATTACTCATAATATTAATATTTATTTGAGGTGTGTCAGGAAAACCGGGCTTAATGCAGCCCACACAGGCTAATCCGGGACGACACTTTCTGCACACAGTGGATTTATGTTTAAAAGAGACTTCCTTGAAACAGAAAATACCATATAAACCTAAAGTGCCGTCCTGGATCCGGGACGACACTTTACTCACATGCATTATGCCCAGTTTTCCCACAACACGCCTCATTTTTATTTATATATACTGAGAGTGCTTTTTTGTTAGATTTGATCAGTAAATAAACATGTTATTAATGTTTAACAAATATATTTAATGTGTTTTTTTACGAGACATCTGGTCTGATTTCCTAGTTAGAACCGAAATATCACTGTGAAGCTTAACACTGTCTCAGCATGTAAAATGGTTGCAATTTAAAAGCTATCCAAGTATATTCAGCAAAAACATTAAATTATCCCAACGTATCTCTATGACCAAATCTGAAACAAAGATGACAATACCACAAACTCCCTTCCCCCACCCACCTGCAGGCACCACAGATAGGTATGCCCATCTTGTCGTGACATCTCAGGCAGTAGAGCTCTCCATTCACCTCCCTGGCATCTGCATTCAGCTCAACACTGCAAGTATGGTAGAGTAAGGTATAATTCAGCTCAACACTGCAAGTATGGTAGAGTTACGTATAATAAGAGATTTGTTTAACTGCTTTGGGAATGAGTCCGGTACCCATCAGAGATTTGTTTCACTGTTTTGGGAATGAGTCCAGTACCCATCTAATTGGGAAATTCGTGTAATTAAATCTTACTATTTGGGAAACATTTAGAGTTCTTGAATTAATGAATTATTAAAACAAGTGTTATATTAGTTGATTTTGATATTTTGATGGTGTAGATCTATAACCATACAAATAATTTCATGATTTACAACTGAGATTTATAGTTCCAATGTTTTTAGGATATTGCCACTTTAATTTGGGAATGTTTTCATTCCAATTTGGAAAAATAACCATATTTGGCATTGGGAATGGGTCCTTTTACCTGACCCTGTTAAATAAGGAAAACATTTCCTGATAATACATGTTCATTAAAACAAAAACACCTTAATTATTTTGTTTAAATATAATAGCAGCTGATAAATGTTTAAGGTATTATTTGGATTTAAATTGATATATTTTTTAATGCACAGTAATTACAAATTCACTTTAGGACATTTTATGACTACCAGCTCCCATGCCAGCGGGTATTCCTGCAGTCCAGTTACCTGCAAAAGTTGCAGTTAAAGTGGTAGGGGTCTCAGAATTAACTACATACATATATAAGGTCTAATTAGGTCTTATTAAGACTTTGCTTGTAATTTTTTATTAGTAACTAATGACCCTATGCACAGCCCAGTTACCTGCAAAAGTTGCAGTTGAAGTTGTAGGGGTGTCAGAATGAACTACATACATATATAAGGTCTAATTAGGTCTTATTAAGACTTGTAATTTTGTATTAGTAACTAACGACGCCATGTACAGCTCAGTTACCTGCAGGAGTTGCAGTTGAAGTGGTAGGGATGGAAGGCCTCTCCTTTGTACTTGATGTGCCCCTCCTCTATGATGGCGTGACACTTGTGGCAGACGTACTTGCCGATAGCCCTCGCCTTCTCGTGGGCGTTGCAGTCTCGACACAGGGCCCTGTGGAGGAGAAATAATCAATAAGAATAACATAGACCTAATCTGGGTGGCCACTGAAATTCCAAAGTAAAATTCCCTGATGTTTACCTGATTTTTCCCTGCCCAGAATTTGATTTTCCATGACATATATTGTCAAATTACCAGTAAAATTAGTGCAAAGTGGTGAGCGCATACATACATATATGACCACTATTTTCCATTTTTAGCCATTTTTACTATTATTAAATTTTTATTCTAAACAAATATGATAATTTTATTGGTTTATTGTTGAAATATTTATTAAATTCTAGATTTCAATGCTTCATTTTGGATTTCGTACACTATGTACAAGTGGGCAAATAGAGATAAAAACTGTTTTAATATTGAAAACAACGGCGGAATATATTTTCAAATTGAATTAAACGATGCACAGATTGCATTACTTGCACCAAGTTACGTCCTACAAGGCTGTATGACGATTTTGTTAATGTTTAAGAGAAGCGTCTCATGCTCCAGTTTAATCGGGAAACACCGAATATATACCTGTGCTGTTTTACTCATTTTTGTTTGTTATATTGAGCGAATAAATGCTTTAAAGTCGGCATGAAAAATGTTGTTGTTAATGCACCACTAATTAAAGGAATGAAATTAAATTAATAGTAACACCTAAACCGCATAATGCACCATACTTTGTTCAAAAAAATTTCTCCAATAAGTGTCAGTATGAAAACATCGGTCTCCAATAAGCTTCAGTTTAGCACCCAAATAATGTTACGTACAAACTGTGCAAATATCGTTCACTATTAGGGTCAGTTTACGACTCGATTGTCACAGTTTGCATAATCTGTTATCTCCCACTGCGCATACGGGTATCAGTGGTGTTAAATAACATGTCAACGTGTGAAATTAGGTAACTTTGAAAAAATAATGAATGCGGATTATAGAATTAAACTAGTTTATTATGGAGAATTTTTATTTAATTTTTTTTTTGCCATTCGAATACTCATTTAATATTCGAATATTCTGTCAAGTATTAGAATATTCGATTATTCGTTGACATCCCTAGTTTTAACACTTTTGGTTAAATTCCCTGAATATTCCCAGATTTTTGCCAAAATTAAAAATTCCTTGATTTTCCCGCCAAGGAATTTTCTTCACACTTTTTCCGTTTTCCAGAGTCATGGCCACCCTGCTAATGCTTATATGCAAATTATCATTGTCATAGTTTCCAGCAAGATTTCTTGTCCCCCTGAGACCCCCCCTCCCCAGAGAAAACCAAAGAAAACAAGGTCCCATCACTTGCATACCTCCCCATACCTTTATATAACATGTTTGTTTGTTGGTTTGTTTGGATTTTTCGCCGTATTCAACAGTATTTCAGTCATATAACAGCGGTCAGTTAACCCAAATATATTTTTGTCTTTTTTTTTTCGCATTAGCTTTATGTGATCATTGACATTTTTGTCGCTTTTTTAATGTTACAATTTATTGGGTGTAAATGATGTGCATGACTATTTCAACACTGAATAACTATTTCAACACTGAATGACTATTTCAACCAAAAGTAATAAGAGAGGATGCTGACCGGACCCACTCTGTCACATGCCAAATTAGCCAGGGGCTACAAATAACAACATTCGGCTAAAGAAATTTCCTTTCGCATACAACATTTTCTTCATGAAACCCTATAATACACCCAGCAATAATAGGTTTTCAATGGAAATAGTTTATTTTCCCTTAAAGACCAAGATTGTCATCACTCATCAGCATATGTACAAAGAAGGCTGATAGCCACTTTTGCCTTTCAAGGGACAAATTTGGATATAGAAAATATTTATCAGGTGAAGCCTTTGATTTTTACAAAGACGTACTATTAGAGGATGATGACAAAGACATAATATAAGAGGAAGATGACAAGGAAGTACTATTAGAGGATGATGACAAAGATATACTATAAGAGGACGATGACAAGGATGTACTATTAGAGGACGATGACAAAGATATACTATTAGAGGATGCTGACAAGGACGTACTATTGAAGGATGATGACAAAGATATACTATAAGAGGATGTTGACAAAGAGGTACTATTAGAGGCTGATGACAAAGATATACTATAAGAGGACAATGACAAAGACATACTATTAGAGGATGATGACAAAGACATAATATAAGAGGAAGATGACAAGGAAGTACTATTAGAGGATGATGACAAAGATATACTATAAGAGGACGATGACAAGGACGAACTATTAGAGGATGATGACAAAGATATACTATAACAGGACGATGACAAGGACGTACTATTAGAGGATGATGACAAAGATATACTATTAGAGGATGCTGACAAGGACGTACTATTGGAGGATGATGACAAAGATATACTATAAGAGGACAATGACAAAGACGTACTATTAGAGGATGATGACAAAGATATACTATAAGAGGACGATGACAAAAACATGCTATTAGAGGATGATGACTAAGATATACTATAAGAGGACGATGATAAAAACATGCTATTAGAGGAGGATGACAAAGATATACATAAGAGGACGATGACAAGGACGTACTATTAGAGGACGATAACAAAGATATACTATAAGAGGTACTATTAGAGAACGATGACAAAGATATACTATAAGAGGACGATGACAGACATACTATTAGAGAACTATGACAAAGATATACTATAAGAGGATGATGACAAAGAGATACTATTAGAGGACGATGACAAAGATATACAATAAGAGGACAATGACAAAGATATACTATTAGCGGATGATGACAAAGATATACTATTAGATGATGATGACAAAGATATACTATAAGAGGACAATGACAAAGATATACTATTAGCGGATGATGACAAAGAGGTACCATTAGAGGACGATGACAAAGATATACTATAAGAGGACAATGACAAAGATATACTATTAGCGGATGATGACAAAGAGGTACTATTAGAGGATGATGACAAAGATATACTATAAGAGGACAATGACAAAGATATACTATTAGTGGTTGATGACAAAGATATACTATCAGATGATGATGACAAAGATATACTATAAGAGGACGATGACAAAGACATGCTACAAGATGATGATGACAAAGATATAATATTAGTGGATGATGACAACGACGAACCTTCCAGCATTCTTGACAAACCCCGTGTCGGCCAGAGAGTTGTCACATAGCTGGCAGCGGAAGCAGTCCGGATGCCAGGAGTAGTTTAGGGCCTTGATAACACGGCCGACGATAAACTCTCCTGGAACAATATAATGTGGTTAGTTCATTCTTGTATTCTTTTGAATAATGTCATAAAATGTCTTAACTGAAACAACTTGTGTGTGTGTATTTCGAAGTTTACGAGGTCCTACCGCGCCTGAGGCTGCATTATGTGAGGACCCGGAGTGTGTCCCAGCACTCCTACCTAATTAATTTACTAGAAACTCACGAAAGTTGGGAAGAATTTTGAATCATAGCTGCAATTTTCAGCTCTTTATTTTTTCACTGAAAGATATTTTAATTTTTGTGTGGTCTTGTGCTGTGGGGGGAAACCAGTGTACCCGGAGAAAACTCCACCTGTCCGGTACAGTGACCACCAACCAAACTCACATGTGCCGGGAGTGGGAAGCGAACCCGGGATGCCTAGGTGAGAAGCGAGTGTACCAACCACTGGGCTAGCCAGAAAGCCAACAATTTAAGCACCTGGACTAACTCAAATATATGCAGTGTGACTATGTCATTAAGTATTTTCACCCCAAAAACTACACCATCTGTACAAATAACTCAAATATTTGCAATGTCAAAAAATATTTTGACTGCAAAAACTAAAGCATCTGGACTAATAACTGAAAGCAATTAAGAGATGCGTCGTAGGAAAACCGGACTTAATGCATGCGCGTAGTGTCATCCCGGATTAGCCTGTGCAGTCCGCAGAGGCTAATCCAGGATGCCACTTTCCGCCTACAGTGGATTTATGTTTAGAAGAGACTTCCTTGAAACAAAAAATACCGTAAAAGCGGAAAGTGCCGTCCCGGATTTAGCCTGTGCGGACTGCACAGGCTAATCTGGGACGACACTTTACGCACATGCATTAAGACCGGTTTTCCAACGACGTGCCTCATTAAAAGAAATGGCTGCCCCCGCAATGGCTTAAACCCAAGACTTTTGTATCGAATGTCTGAGATGGTTACCATTATGCCAGACAAACTTTTTATTTAAATTCATTAGTACTTTTAGCGCTTTGTTAGTGGTTTAAAGAATATCCACAAATAAAACAGAAGTGTTCTTCTTATTCACTCATTTTGAATGAGAACCCATGTATAATTTTAGAATTCAACCCATGTATAATTTTATAATTCAACCCATGTATAATTTTATAATTCAACCCATGTATAATTTTATAATTCAACCCATGTATAATTTTATAATTCAACCCATGTATAATTTTAGAATTCAACCCATGTATAATTTTATAATTCAACCCATGTATAATTTTATAATTCAACCCATGTATAATTTTATAATTCAACACTAAGTTATGAACTTACAAACTCTGCAAAGATCATAAACAATTTATGAAAAGGAAAATAAAGCATACGCATAAAAGATGTAAACCAAATACTGATGAGAATTAATTATGGGGAAATTCATGCATAATGTTCATATATTCCATAACTGACAATACGAGGTTTTAATAACATTTAACGTTACAATGTAACATCTCATTACAATATGTTTACTTAATTAATTATTGGGTCATATCAATGATATGTCAACAATAGCATGTCTTTGTTTACATTTTTTAATATCAATATATTGTTGCTACTGAAAAAGTACATTAAGAATAAATAGGAAATTACAAGTTTTAATGTGTGAAATAATGTCAATATGCCAATTTTTGACAGGGCTCAAAATACTAACTAAATCTAAATATACTAACTTATGAAACCCTCTCAAAACTCAAATGAGTAAATGAACAACATTTTACACTAAATATAGATTTTAAATGAGAATATTATTTCTCAATAGCATAGAGCATTTCTGACAGTTAATTGTTTAGTGTTTACCATCATTATAACTGATACAAGCTGTTACGAATGCAACATTGGAAAACATTTCTAAATGGAAATCAACAGTTTGCAATCAGGCAATTAGCCGTACAATAGGCAAACAAGTTTACATCAATACAAGCTGTTGTGAAATTTTTAACTTGGTAATGGGATAAGCCAGTATGTGGAAGGCACATAAAGATGTATTCTCATAACATATAACATTTTTTGTCTACCATATCAAAAATTGCAGCGATGGGGTCGAGTTTTATATGTTTTACATTACCTTTAAAACAATCCAGTTGACATCAATACAAGCTGTCGTGCGATTTGTAACTTGGTAATGGGATAAGCCAGTATGTGGAAGGCACATAAAGATGTATTCTCATAACACATCACATTTTTTGTCTAACATATCAAAAATAGCAGTGGTGGGGTAGGGTTTTAAATTTGTTTCATTTCCTTCAAAGCAAACATTTTGTTTTTGAAAACAAATTGTAAATTCAATAGAAAGGCGAGTAAATGTTATGATATTTTTCATTTGTGAAAATAGTCATTGAAATCAATAGTATATTCTTTTTACAAGCTGATGATAGAATCTGAACACATTATACACAAGTTAGAACTGTGCACTAGTGTAAATCTGCATCCATGGCCATTGCTATTTACTCAAGAATGCTTGTAAAAAATGCAATTACTATTTTGACAAGCTTTATTTGAGTATGCCAGCAATAATTTCCAAAAACATCCACTTCAGACTGGAAAGGTCCACAGTGACTCGCAACATTGGACAGATTTTCTATGTTGAAATTAAGACAGCCCATTATTAAACAGAGGTATAGGATCGAAAATGAAAACTAAAATTCCTATACAACGCTTACCACACTTTCCACAGCATGGGGCAAACAGCATGTGGAAAGACAGATTTTCTATGTTGAAATTAAGACAGCCCATTATTAAACAGAGGTATAGGATCGAAAATGAAAACTAAAATTCCTATACAACGCTTACCACACTTTCCGCAGCATGGGGCAAACAGCACGTGGAAATCATGTTCGCAATACTTCCGGCCTTCGAACTGTGGAACAGACAAAATACATACTAAATATCGCCCATTGAAGTCCATATAGGCTTACATTGCACCATTGTACGATCAAATATAACTAATGAGCTTTTTTGCTTTCCAACTGCCAATATGTATATTAACCTACATGACAAAAAGAGAAAGGAAAACAACATACCGATAAGTAAGTTTAATGCACCTGGGGGGTGCGGCG
This sequence comes from Congeria kusceri, assembly GCA_027627225.1. NCBI lineage: Eukaryota > Metazoa > Mollusca > Bivalvia > Myida > Dreissenidae > Congeria > Congeria kusceri. The sequence continues at coordinate 57,710,918 of CM051029.1, forward strand.
GGCATATACGGGACTGTGGACTGAAATAGATTCTTGGCAGGCGAAAATTTGACACACCAAATAATTACGGGTCCCGGGAAAGAGACTTTGGTTGGATTTTATACCCAGTAATATTGCTCCCCCTCAGGCCTATTGATACACCAAGCATCTCCCACTGTGGGGATTTAGACAAATAAATGCTTAGACCCCCCCCCACCCAAAAAAATTAGTCAAATTCCCCTGGGTCAGCCCGCCGCTATTCCCTGGCAGAAAATATTGATAGGTGCATAATGTGACATAAATAAAATAGTCCTTTGTTTCCAGCCAGCCAATTTGGGCCATATTTTTAACAGGGAAGTAAGCAACAAATAGTCCTTTGTTTCCAGCCAGCCAATTTGGGCCATATTTTTAACAGGGAAGTAAGCAACAAATTGACCTTTGTGCAGTAGGACAGATATGCTTGTAATGTCAACAGTTATGCCAAGTACCATTTCAATATCATAAGGTACTGGCCAGGGATTCCAGTAAAATGATATATTTCTAGGGTTAAAGATAGTCATCTACTCTCCAAAACCAGGAAAGCAAGGGATTGATTGGCTAACTGAAAGGTCATGATGACATCACATAACATTGTATTGGGTTGAATTGGAAAAAATAATATGGACCATATTTTAGGATATGACTTTATGCAGATCTACAACTCACCTCGTAGAAAACTCCATCTGGGAAAGGCTGGAAACACTGGGCACACCTGTAGTGTAAAAATACCTCATTGTCAAGCATTATATAAACAAGGGCAGGACTGGAATATGAATTTCGGGCAATATTTTAGAGCATTATGCTTGTATATGTAAAGGCATCAGATAGCAGGGCTTCTTTTCAGAGGTTGGGGGATACGACTAAGGATCGAGACCCTCAATAAATTTGGTCCAGTAGGAGAAATCGTTTTGGGGACAATGCGTGAAATTTTGCTTTGGAATGATGCCTGTATTTTGGCGTAACAGAATAAAAGGTTAAAAGTCATGACAATTTCTTCCACAAGTATGTTAACAATAGGCATTTTAGAGAAGATTTTGACTAGAGAATATTTTGACAGCATTGTTTTCAGAAAGATGGGGGAAAACTATCAACAGAAAAATCAGTGGAAAACATTAAAATAATCACAATATTTGAGGTAACTCCATGAATATATTTTTCTGAATATCACAGTGATACTTAAATCTTAAAGCCACAGTCCATATAATATAATTCAATATATCTAAACTTGGCACCAGTTCTAATGAACGTTAATGACGTTTATTCGACTGAATACGGTTTCTTATTTACGAAAGGCATGTTATAATGTATGTGTTTGAAAACGCTTGGTACGAATGGTATATACACTAACGTACATGTTGATTTACTCCAGAGGCATCACCAGCTTAGGATAACAGATAACTAAATGATAAAATGTTACCAAAACGTTATTATTTTACAGATTTCAATGCATTTGTTTTGTATTTTGATCGGTAATATATCAATTAGAACGATTTCTACAAACTTTTATTTTTATTTACATATTTCTGGACTGCTGCTTTAAATCCATTGGTATGTTAATAAGCAAATTAGCTAGGCACACACAATATTCCGTAACTAGTCTTATGGGGATGAAAATTTATGACTATATGAAATGAAGTTTTTGTATTGTATACTTTTCAAAAGCGGTTTTGGCCTTTAATATAGACAGAACAACTTTTAATGTATTCAGGTCCGCTAAACAAAAGTTATAATGCACCAAATGGAAATTGTTGTGTTTTCTTTATTTACAAGAATTTCAGCTTGAAATGTCAGCTATGATTATGAAAGTTTAAAACATGCATGTGTTCATACCAAATTAATGGAAAAGATACGAAAGAATTTAGTGTCTACCATGGCGCAGCTGAAATTCTTATAAATAAAGAAAATACAACAATTTCCATTTGGTGCGTTATAACTTTAGTTGCGTGTATGTAGAGAAAAATGATATGAACACCTGAATAGAATATGATACTATTACACCCATCAAATTAATTATTCAGAGAGTGTGAAATACTAAATCTCTAATGAATATGAACATGGTATAACATCCACACAGGTCATAAAATATTTGCATAACTAATAAGGAAAGAGACAATACGCTCTTTTAACAGTCTAATATATTGCAAATTCATGATCAGTTCCGAAAGATAACAAGGCTATGATAGTATTGCAAGCAATACAGGAGTCCCCTACCGGTAAAAACCCCTACTAATTAAACATTGTGCAATACCATCAAATTGCCCTTTATCTGTAGATGTACAAAGTTTCATATTCAAATCCCATTTGTCACTGCAGTATTAAGTTGTTGTTATTTTTATTTTAGTAACATTGACCAGACATTCAAGTTACTTTTTGAGTTATTGCAGTACTAAACTGACAGAGGGCAATCATATAGTCCATTCTGTGTACCAAGTTTCATGATCATATGTTATGTTCTTTTCGAATTATTACAGTATTAAGTTTATTTCTATTTTAAGTAACAGTCACGTGACCTTTGACCTCTGGTAAAAAATAAAAGGTCGTGTACAATCATCACCTTGCTCTTTCTATGTATACAAAGTTTCATCAAAGTATCTTCAGTACTTTGTGAGTTTCGCAGGACAGACAGACATACAGACGAACAGACATAACGACACACAGACAGATGGCAAACCTATAGTTCAATCTCTGTACCAAGTTTCATGGTCATATCTTATGTCCATTTCCAATTATTACAGTATTTAGTTTATTTCTTTTTTTAGTAACAGTCATGTAATCTTTGACCTCTGGTGAAACAAAAGGTCGTGCATAATCCTCAAATTGCCACATTGCCATTTATATGTATACCCAGTTTCATCGAAATAAGTTCAGTACTTTTTGAGTTATTGCAGGAACCAGGTTTTGGGGATGGACAGACTGACAGACGGATGGACAAACATACGGACGAACAGATAGAGAGACACATAGACGGACGGCAAACCTATAGTTCAATCTTTTTACCAAGTTTCATGCTCATATCTTATGTACTTTTCGAATTATAACAGTATTTAGTTTATTTCTATTTTTAGTAACAGTCACATGACCTTTGACTCTGGTGAAAAATAAAAGGTCCTGCATAATCCCACATTTATATCTATACCAAGTTTCATCGAAATATCTTCAGTACTTTTTGAGTTATCGCAGGATTCAGTTTGTTTTAGTTTATTCTATATTTAGTAACAGTCATGTGACATTTTGACCTCTGGTGAAAAATAAAAGGTCGTGCATAATACTCCCATTACCGTTAATATGTATACCAAGTTTCATCCAAGTATCTTCAGTACTTTTTGAGTTATCGCAGGAACAATATTTTGCGGACGGACGGCGTGACAAACGGACGGACGGAGGGCAAACCTATTGTCCCCTCAGGCAAAACACCGGTAGGGGGACTAAAAATGCTGGCAATATTGTTAAGGAGACTAATATATTGCAAATTCATGATCAGTTCCATATGATAAAAATGCTGGCAATATTGTTAAGGAGACTACTGTTTAAGTCACCTATATTTTCACTATCGACTTGATTCATCTCAATAATGATATAAAGGAAATAAAGTTACCTACAGCAACAGAAGAATAGTACATGTATGTACATAGAGTAATATTAGTTCTTTGTCGACTAATTATTATAAGCAAAAGTGACGAAGTATGTTGTTTGTTTTTTTTATGTTAAATTTTTCTTAAGTACACAAAAAATAAAAACAACACAATCTTCAAATTAAACATCACTTAAAAAACATACACGCCCGTGTCAAGACGTAAGCGGCCATGGTCCAATAATTATTTCACACATTGAACTTCTTTTTACAGCTTTTAGTGAAAATACATGTCTTTTAAATACGTAAATGACCCTTGGTTAAAAGTCCAGTATACACATACAGAGTTGCTATTTTATAGTACGATTTTTCAATCATATGGACCAGACACTTATATACCAAACACTTGTATAGAGTATGTATTCAGAATTTTTTTTTTGTTGAACTTTGGATATGTCGAAGTGATTTCTAATTGCCCGCAACTTCGAAATAAAAATTAATGTTCAGCTGTATTATTACATGAGGTGTGTCGTGGGAAAATTGGGCTTAATGCATTTGCGTAAAGTGTCGTTCCAGATTCGCCTGTGCAGTTTACACAGGCTTTAATGGTATTTTCTCTTTTAAGAAGTCTATTCTAAACATAAATCCACTGTAGTCGAAAAGTGTCATCCCGGATTAGCCTGTGCGGACTGCTCAGGCTGATCCGGGACAACACTTAACGCACATGTATTAATCCCAGTTTAATCAACGACATGCCTCATATATATTTATCGTAAACACAACTTACACAAAGCATTGTGGGTGCCAGACTTCTCCGTTGCTATTGACGATCTGCTGGTGTTGTCCGAAACCCTCGCCACAGCGACAACAGACCCCAATCCCCATCGACATATCAGCACTGAAAATACACAGGGAAAATTGTCAGGGATTAGTATTGGCAGATAGTTATTTCAACGCTACAATTAGTACTAGGAGTATAAATGTTTATTTCGAGGCAGATACACAACATTTTACGATAATAACCAAACCCTGTAAACAACGTTTCACACCACATTTTAAGATCCTGGTTCAATCTTGTGAACTATTAGGTTCCATAACACATTCTAAGATCCTGATCCAGTCTTGCAAACAGGGTTCCATATAATATGTTAATTTTATACCTCGTTCTAAGACTCTTGTTAAAACTTGTAAACAAAGTTTCATACAACATTCTAAGACTGGTCAACCCTTGTAGACAAGATTTCAAACAACATTCTAAGACTCTGGTCAACCCTTGTAGACAAGATTTAAAACAACATTCTAAGACTGGTCAACCCTTGTAGACAAGATTTCATACAACATTCTAAGACTGGTCAACCCTTGTAGACAAGATTTCAAACAACATTCTAAGACTGGTCAACCCTTGTATACAAGGTTTCATACAACATTCTAAGACTGGTCAACCCTTGTAAACAAGGTTTCATACAACATTCTAAGACTGGTCAACCCTTGTAAACAAGGTTTCATACAACATTCTAAGACTCTGGTCAACCCTTGTAAACAAGGTTTCATACAACATTCTAAGACTGGTCAACCCTTGTAAACAAAGTTTCATACAACATTCTAAGACTCTGGTCAACCCTTGTAGACAAGATTTCAAACAACATTCTAAGACTGGTCAACCCTTGTAAACAAGGTTTCATACAACATTCTAAGACTGGTCAACCCTTGTAAACAAGGTTTCATACAACATTCTAAGACTGGTCAACCCTTGTAGACAAAGTTTCATACAACATTCTAAGACTGGTCAACCCTTGTAAACAAGGTTTCATACAACATTCTAAGACTCTGGTCAACCCTTGTAAACAAGATTTCATACAACATTCTAAGACTGGTCAACCCTTGTAAACAAGATTTCATACAAAATTCTAAGACTCTGGTCAAATCTTATAAACATACAACATTTGAGTACTTAGGTCAAATCTCATAAAAAAGGTCTTTTACAACATTGTAAGAGCCTGGTCAAAAATTGCAAACAAAGTTTCACACAACACTCTAAGATAATGGTCAAAAATTTCAAACAAGGTTTCATAATACATTCTAAGCCCATGGTCAAATCTTGTGAACAAGTAAGAAATTCTATAAAATCTGAAAGACCATTGTTGAATACAGTTAAAAATACATTTGTGGCGTGTCATGGGAAAACCGGTCTTAATGCATGTGCGTAAAGTGTTGTCCCGGATTAGCCTGTGCAGTCCGCATAGGCTAATCCGGGAAGATGCACATGCATTAAACCTGGTTTTCCCATGACACGCCTCATTATTTTTAAAACCACAAGCAAGACTGTACTTCATCCATTAAAAACAAGAAACTCCAACAACAACTTTGTATACCACATCATTACTCGGGATCATTACTCCAATCATACCTGTTTAGCAGGGATTCCTGTCTGTTCAACCGTCGCCTTTGGAACAAGTCAGATTGAGTGAACTCATCCAGTCTTTGTAAGTTTATCATCGTTAAACATTATAAGTATCGATGAAATCGCAAGGTAATTGTTATATGTGTACTGTTTCTTATTTTCTTATATTTAACAAAAAGGTCCACTTGCTTATTTTCTTATATTTCGCAAAAAGGTCCACTTGTAAATTTATCTTCAAAACTTGTCACACTAGTAAAATGTACATAACTTTATAGACATTGCATCACAAAGTAAATACTTGTAAATACTTAACCAATCACTGTGTAAACACCAAACTGAACATATAATGTTCAAATGTAGATGTATTTAAAATATATCAAATATTTCCTTAATATTGTTCTCAGCACTGACAGCATCTATGCATCAGTGTTAAAACCAATGTGCAGCCATTCAATGGTTAACTAACTCTATTATTTATTAAATGTACTTACGGAAGATAAATTACTAAGAGTTAAGAGAGGACAAAAATCACTGACTAACTGACTCAGACAAAACTCCATTTTTGTTGCAGTTCATGGTGATTAAGTAGATAATGATCGTAAGATTGAAGTCTCATTCCTTTTTCAAGGTTCCATTTCCAATAATCAGGGACTTTCAATGGTTATTGTCAATGGATTGATTTTATGCATAAATAATAACACTAGGAAATGCAAATCTGTAATATGTTTGTAGCATTAGGTCACCTTTCTATAGGCCAAAGATATTACAAACTGGTTTATAGTTTAACCTATTTGTCATGCTGTGTCAAAGGCCTTAGGCTCAGGCCATACCAATTTGATTCTATGTTTAGCGTCCTCGGGCTGGTATGGTTTTTGCATGCCTCAATGAAAAAAAGGAAAACAATTTTGACAATGTGAAAAATCAAGTATATAAAAATAGAAAAAAAAATTTTAATGTGTTTTTACCAATGTTTTTAAAAATAGTGTGCAACTAGTCAATTTACACAGTTAAAATACTGTGTTAAAGTAGGTTCCCAAAATGAAGATGATATATAACAGTTTTGCAGGTAAACATTTGCTTTAGCTTGTACCACTGCCATGAATAAGTTGTGAAAGAATAATGTTTTTTATGGACTCATTGTTTTTTCCTGCCTGGTTGGTAGGTTTCGAAAAATCATGGGGATGCTAAACATAGAATCAAATTTGCATGGCCTTATGAAAATGCTCTCGAGTCGGTTTTTTGGGTAGAACCAGTACTTTTCGTGTATTTTAAGACAGAACAATTGAGTGCTCCCTTAGGCCAAACAAAAAATAAATTGTGTGTTTCGGGCAACGGTCTCAAAAAAGTTAGTCAGGCTAATCCAGGACAGCACTTTCCGCTTTTAGGGTATTTTCTGTTTCAAGGAAGTCTCTTCTAAACATAAATCCACTGAAGGCGGAAAGTGACGTCCTGGAATAGCCTGTGCGGACTGCACAGGCTACTCCGGGACGACACTATAAGCACATGCATTAAGCCCGGGTTTCCCAGGACACGCCTCATTTAAATATTAAATTACCAGTATTTTCAAAACAAACTTTGTTTGTTTGTTTTGTTTGTTGCTTGGATTTTTTGCCGTTTTTAACAGTATTTCAGTCATATCACAGCGGTCAGTTAACCTACTCGCACTTTTCTTAGGCAAGCTTAGCCAATCTAAGCGGTTTAGCAGTACCAAGTGCACATTCTTATGCCAGTAACTGACAACTGCTGTACTTGAATCAGAGGTAGGGGGAGAATGGCCGTAGAAATAATTTCATAACCAATCCCCACACAAGTTATGTGGCCGGACTGGGGAGTGAACTCATAAACCCCAGATTGACAGTCCAGCGCTCTACCAACTGAGCAAGCTGGCCCGGCTTCAAACAAACATTCATGATTACTGTTGATTTATAATCTTCAAAGGGTGCTAACCCTGGTTACTTCTTTGAGAAACACAAGTGCTTCAATATACAATCATAAAATGAACCACATGTTAGATATAAGCCTGGCCTGATTCTTGAAATGGTTTTTCTAAGTCAATGCAGACGTCGCTCCTATATTATATCCAGATTATTCAATGCACCTAGGTAAGTACATACCACAGTCTGTGACAACCACAAAATGGAGTCACATAGTAATGTAAATATTTCCTGGTATTAAGGAATAATATTACGCAGGACCCATTAAAGCTACTTACACACAGATTTTGTGATTTTGTTATCATCACTGTTTTCTTCTTTCTCAAAAAGAAAAGAACCTTTCAAATTTGCTAATTGGTAAAAAGGTCACTTTAAAGATGATGGTAAACTAGTTTGAACTATGTTTTGAAATAAGATTTCTTTATCATCTCATATGAATTATTGTAACATTGTGAACTAGCTGTTTTAAAGTTGCACATACATTAAGTTTGAGTTAAGATGTGAACAGAAATCTTCCAAAGATATAGTAATCTCAATATAGTTGATTATAAGACATAATTTGTCCACTGAAAGCCAAAAGCGCTTATCAGCCTTTGTTGCACATATGCTGATTGGCCCTTTGGTCTCTCAAGGGATGAAATATAACAGATGTTATCAGCCTTCTGTGCACATATGCTGATTGGCCCTTTCGTCTCTCAAGGGATGAAATATAACAGATGTTATTTTCCATAGAAAAACACCAAAGCCTTTGTTGCACATATGCTGATTGGCCCCTTTGTCTCTCAAGGGATGAAATATAACAGATGTTATTTTCCATAGAAAACACCAAAAGCTAAACATTGATGAGATTTCCATTGAAAACACCAAAGACAAGACTTTGATGAGATTTTCCATAGAAAACACCAAAAGCTAAACTTTGATGAGATTTCCACTGAAAACACCAAAGACTAGACTTTGATGAGATTTTCCATCGAAAACACTAAAAACTAACCTTTTATGAGATTTCCATAGAAAACACCAAAGACCAGACTTGTTCAGAAACAGTGTATCAATTGGTAACTGCAATATGTTGACTTATAATGAAACTCCTAAAACAATTTCTGATATACATGGACTAGCTCAGTGATTTGTTTACAGTTTCACAGCCATGAGTCCTAGGACTCGCTGGACTAAAAATCTAAGCGTCACAAAGTTAAATGTGTGAGAGTTCAAAATGTTTTCATTTATTCAAATGGGAATATAAGCAGTCAGTTAATAAGATGAGTAAGGCAATAATTCAATTAACTCTTTATTATATATAATAACACAAGTAATGTTAACTTTGTGTTTTTTTGAGAAGCGTGTCTAGCTAGAGTATGTAGAACGTTGAAAATTTGTGCAGTGTGCATTTTTTACCATACCATTGCACCTTTTAGCGACCGTACACAAAGTGCAGTACATGTTATAAAATTGTGTAGTTCCACTGTATATGCTCACCAACTAAACAACTTCTCCCAATCTTTATTCTATAAACTTTTTTTTTTTGGACGATTTTTGGTAGAACCTGACCAGAATTAACTTCAGGAGTATTGCGTTTAGTCATGTGTCATTATTCTTTCGGACCCATGTTGCAGACGAACTTTAATAAAGACTTTCCCAAAAAATTATTATTTTACCTTCACACCATTACGTTTAGAAACATCACGACTATTGCCATTGGTTATTCGCAAATCGATTATCCAATGAGAATGGTCGTAATAAAAATAGATGGAATGGTGCGATGGTAAATTTTACCCTCTATAACAAAAATCACTGCAGCTAGAGCACTTATGCAAAATAAATGTTCCCAGTATCCTTATAGTTCATTCAGAAAATACTTAAAAACTTCAAGGTTGCATTTTCCTTCTTAAATGAAAAGTTAAGTTGCCTGTATATTCAAACGAATACATGCCTACATGCTTGTAGTACAGATGAGGGATTTCAAATAGATATCTTCTTAATTTAAAACATCAAACATCAACAAAACTCAAGCACACGTTTGTTGACACAGTGTTATTTAAATATTTCTTCTCCAATGCAGTATTCCACCTATTACTTTTACTAAACACACCACTTGAAAAAAATAAATTCCAATCCATAACTGCAGATACAGAAATATTAAATTTTAATATTAACACATTCACTCTACCCCACATGCATACATGTATTTAAACGTAAGACAGCTAATTCATATCGCATATCTGCAATTTTCATAGTCGCATTCGTGCAAATATAATACTAAATCGGTGACACATTTCAAAACAATTAACACGACCATTGACTGATTTGTTCATTCTTAGACGAACCGGTGGGACATTAACAATTACAAGTCAATTGAAATAATGGATCAATAAAATAGTTATTTTTTGTAGTTGTCTACTGACAATTACCATAAATGTTCCAATAGGTACACAAGTGTCTTTTATAGTTTTATTAGGTTTGGACTGAAGTAAAGCTTAACATGTGTAGATAAATAAGTATTGATACACTAAGGTCCAAAAACTTAAAGGCACTATACCAATAAAAAGCAATTTCGTATTTTAATGTTATTATTATAAAGTTTTCATTGTATGGTATACATAAATGTTAATTACTATAATAAATATTAACAAATAACACAGTATGAAAAACAAACAGCTACATTAACCTCAACATATATGGTGTTTTATTAACAATGCAAAGGACTCTCTCTGGTTTCAACAGCTACACTAACCTCAACATGCATGGTTTTTTAAACAATGCAAAGGACTCGCTCAGATTCAAACAGCTACATTAACCTAAGCATATATGGTGTTTTAAACAATGCAAAGGACTCTCTCAGGTTTAAACAGCAACATTAACTTCAACATGCATGGTGTTTTAAACAATGCATACGACTCTCTCAGATTCAAACAGCTACATTAACCTCAACATATATGGTGTTTTAAACAATGCAAAGGACTCTCTCAGGTTTAAACAGCAACATTAACTTCAACATGCATGGTGTTTTAAACAATGCATACGACTCTCTCTGGTTTAAACAGCTACATTAACCTCAACATATATGGTGTTTTAAACAATGCAAAGGACTCTCGCAGGTTCAAACAGCTACATTAACCTCAACATATATGGTGTTTTAAACAATGCAAAGGACTCTCTCAGATTCAAACAGCTACATTAACCTCAACATATATGGTGTTTTAAACAATGCAAAGGACTCTCGCAGGTTCAAACAGCTACATTAACCTCAACATATATGGTGTTTTAAACAATGCAAAGGACTCTCTCCGGTTCAAACAGCTACATTAACCTCAACATACATGGTGTTTTAAACAATGCAAAGGACTCTCTCAGATTCAAACAGCTACATTAACCTCAACATATATGGTGTTTTAAACAATGCAAAGGACTCTCTCAGATTCAAACAGCTACATTAACCTCAACATATATGGTGTTTTAAACAATGCAAAGGACTCTCGCAGGTTCAAACAGCTACATTAACCTCAACATATATGGTGTTTTAAACAATGCAAAGGACTCTCTCCGGTTCAAACAGCTACATTAACTTCAACATGCATGGTGTTTTAAACAATGCAAAGGACTCTCTCAGATTCAAACAGCTACATTAACCTCAACATATATGGTGTTTTAAACAATGCATACGACTCTCTCTGGTTTAAACAGCTACATTAACCTCAACATACATGGTGTTATAAACAATGCAAAGGACTCTCTCTGGTTTAAACAGCTACATTAACCTCAACATATATGGTGTTATAAACAATGCAAAGGACTCTCTCCGGTATTAAACTCGTCCAGGAAATTCGTTAGTACGCTCGCCAAAGACTCGCTTACTGACAAAACTCCTGAACTTGTTTAATAAAATATGGCATAAAATGACAACTCGTGTCAGATCTTATTTATATACTGCAAGTATTTTGAGACTGCAAAGATGTGCAAACTGTGTAGCATACTAACCCAGGCCTTATCCCATTGGGAACGACGGGTATGGGAGATATTCCCACTAACTGATTTACATGTATCCCGGCAGCTGTGTTACCATGGTGATCGCCATCCTGATGATGCTCTCTTCGTCTCTGGAACAGGTTACTCTCTGTACGCTCGCTCAGTGACTGCAATCGCAATGGCTGCGGAGGTCTTGGTGTCGAGTGTATTGACATTCTTTCTCTTTGTCAATGTCACTATACAGTTAAGTCACGTTTAACAGTTCACACACTATAGGTCCTTTGGATATAACTATCGGTATGATATTTGTTGCTGGTAATGTTTTCTTGGTCACTATATTATAAATTAGGTCACATTTAACTGTTCACTTTTAAGTTCCTTTAAATAAAACAATGAGTACGACATTTGTTGTTTTCTTGGTCAATGTATCGTTTAACTAGGTCATGCATATTTTTAACATTCACAGCAATACTATATTTCTTGCCCTGTGCAAATATACAACTATGTGTAAGGTATTTGTTGTTGAGTGTATTAATGCCCAAATATTTGCCATGTGTTTGACAAAGTTACATGTAATATTACATAGAAGTGAAACTACAGTTAGGCGTAAAAAAATTATGTTTGTTTCAGGTTACATGCCAAAAAAAATTAGGATAGGTCGGTAGGGAATTATTATAATTTTTTTTATTTTTTTGGCAAATGGTCAACAAGATTCTAAAACTGAATGAATATTCAAACATATAAGAAATATCATTAAACATTGTTTTAAAGTAGATGCTAACAAAACAAAACACTTATTTAATCAAAAATCATTTAATTATTGAAAAAAGTAAATAAAACAAAAAATATACAACACACTCAATAAAAGTTCTAGGGTCGGGGCATTTTTTTACAGTAGGTTGGGTAACCTGAAACAAACATAATTTTTGTGTACGCCTTAGAAGATATTCAGTATTCCTGCATTGACCTGCCCACATTGGCAGCAGGGGGGGGGGACTTTAGAAAGCAACAGGGCTATTTATCACCTTGCTATTTCACCCCAGATCTTTCCCTACATGAACAAAGATACATTTTTAAAGAAAGTAATAAATTTGTTTATTTTTAGTCCATTCAGTTAGTCAACGTAAATAAAACATTATATAAGCAAAAACTGCCATTCAATGAATAAAAACCAGCATCATATATTACATTGAGAAACATGTCACTTGATTTTTGCCCTTCTTAGACTTTGATCTAGTTAAGTTCAGTTTCAAATACACACCTTTACAATCATATCTGTTCACTGTCAACATCGAGGTAAACAGTTAATAGGGGTGGCAATAAATAGAGTAAACATGCAATCTGCTTGCAAAGTTTTAGACTAGCCCCAGAGTGTGTAACACACACTCACTGTTATAAATTCATTGAAAATCTTTATAAGAATAAGGTGGAACATAATATACCTGAATCAACATGAATGAACTTAATTACACAGAAAGATGGCTTAAAAGATGCCTTCCATAACCATGTCAAATGTATTCCATAATCAATATTAATATTTTCCCGCAGATGGGGGTGGGGGGGGGGGCGGGGCGGGGTGACCCATGGGAATTTGACTTTTTTTGGGGGGGGCCTAATTCCCCACCCTAAAGCAAAGCATTTTTGTCTAAATCCCCTCAGTGTGAGATGCTTGGTGTATAAAAATTTGGCCCAGGGGCCAATATTACCAGGATCTAAAATCGGACCAAAGTCTATTTCCCCGGGATCCCGAATAATTCGGCAAGTCCCGTATATGCCCGCCGCACCCCCCGGGGGAAAATCTATATTATTTGTGGTACATGATTTGCCCAATGTCAAACATAACTAGAACTTTGTCACATGGGTGACAGCGGGCCCCGATTGATAGCATTTTTTAAGGTAGGGGTCAGCCAGTTTCTTAAAGTAACTAGTTCATGTCAGCAATTCCATCTATGTCAAAGATTACCTAAAGCTTCGTGGAATATATATTAGTACATGCATGTTTACATTGATAACCAATAAGTGTAGAATATCTGAGAAACACAATAAGTAATACAATATATACATAACTTCCGAATGTGGGAGACAAATTTACATCCCCATCTTCACGCACAACCACATATTACCCGCAAGAATGAAGACAAGTTTCAAGAAAGTCTGTTGGAAATTGTAGGAGGAGTTGCATTCACAAGGAATTTTCCCTCTATATTCATTACAATAGCTCGATCTGTTATTGAGTAATTGAGAAGAAACCGTTTTTCTATTTTTAGTAACGGTGACCTTGACCTTGATCCCACCCACACCCTATGCAATCCCAAGCGATGTCTTGATAAAAGGTATCTATGCATGAAGTTGAATTATAATAGCTCAATTCATTCTCAAGTAATTGAGCGGAAACCGTTTTTCTATTTTTTGTAACGGTGACTTTGACAGTGACCCCGTCCACCCCCTATGTAATTCCAAGCCAGGTCTCAATATAAGGTATCTACAGATGAAGTTTCATTAAAATATTTCAGTTCGTTCTCAAGTTAGAGAGCTGAAACCAAGTTAACTCCGCCTGAAAATGAAAAATTAACAAAGGGCAATAACTCCAGAACCATGAAAAGCAGAGTAATGGTTCTTGTGCACTGCACTTCTCCTTAATGAGATCTATTCACCCATAAAGTTTCAAATTAATAGCTGAAACGGTTTTGAAGTTATGAAAGAAAAACGTTAAAAATATGGACGGACAGACAGACAGACGGACAGAAAGGGTGATCACTATTGGGCACCCGCAAAAAAATTTGCGGGGCCCTAATTATAAGAGGAATAGCCCAATGCTAACACTGTCACATTCCCAAATGTTATTTAATTCATATGGTTCAGGATTTAACAATCTTACTTAAGTAGCTGATTTGTTTCATACCCAAGGTCAATACTGACCTTTTATCTGGCAAAGGTCATTCAAGGAACATTATTTTTTCAAACGTCATTCAAGGTACATTATTTTTTTAATCATACACCGTAAAATTTAATGTCCTTTTTGACGCTCAGGGCGCGTGTCATTTTAGGACCCCTGCGCGTTTAAATGGAGCCATTTTTTTTAAATTCTGCCATTATCCAGAAATCAAGTTTTCATGAATGCGCACTTTCCAATGACGTAATACACATCGGTACAGTCTAAATATGGTCGATGGGCTTTGTCCACATGAGAACATTCTATATGGTACTGTCTAAATTAATATCATTGATCGACACGACGAGCTCACTCCAGAACAATGTGGGATAGTTAGCAATAATGAAATATAAATACCGGTAAAGATTGGATAACGTTTCCTCACAATTTGCCTACATTTATATTCCCTGTTTATCAGAATACATTAAAAAAAGTAATTCTTGTTTGGTTGTCAATCATAACGCTTTTCACCTAGAACGCTAATACATGTACGCTAACGGTACATGTATAATAATGGCACTGTTCACAACATTCTGGTTTACTGCTTTTGACAGCGCTTGGTAATGAATGTTTGTGGTCCCATTCACTTGAGTCATATATGGTTGTTATAGTTTCTATCAAAATTAACTTTAGTTTTTCGTTTATGTTCGAAAAAAATAGATTGACCAAAAAATGTCGGGACCAAAAAATACCCCATGTCTATTAGGGCATGGGCGTCAATAAGGACATTTACGGTAAGCCATATTTGCTCCACGCCACACATGGCCAAGTTTTAGCCATTAGAGTTACAGAAATGTATCATACGAAAAACTCACAAGTTGAGAACATCATTGAAGCAACAGTCAGCTTATAAATATCAGGAATGTCCGAATTGAAGATTAAATCAGTGGGTAAATTAATACTTAAAGATCAAATAAGTCGGTAAATTAACAATAATGATTCTATCTACAAAAAGGTTTGAATGACACCCCAACGCTGATATTGACACTGATAAAGACATCTTTTTGTGCTCTAGAGCCTCTGTGCTATTTACGAATCGTTGTTATGAAACTTAATAGAGCTCTACAAAACTTCAACAAACTTCAGATTTTCTAATATTGTGATTCAAGAATTAGGACACACACAACTAACTGTCCCCATATTCATTTCCGTACTGCAGTGTATGACATTGAAATTATTGTGCACTGTACAATATTTAGTTAAATTTATATATATACCTGCTTAAACTGGTAAAGAGCGAAAAAACAACAACCTAATAATAATAATGTTTTTAAACCTTTAAATGCAAACTTTTACCGACTTGTGTACTTCTAGATCAGTCAAAGAGACTGAACTCCTGATGGCCTAACGGTAAAAACGAAAGAAAATTGTCAAAAACACACCATTTTCTTACATAAGGCCTAAAATAAAATATTGTTTGTTTCCCCTCCCGCAACCGACCCAGCAAATCGCCGCGACCCCAAAAAATTTATAGACCAAAAAAAAAAAATATTTAATTTATTTGTGTGTGAAAATGCGGGGTGCGAATCCTTAAAAAGAATCCAATAGCGTGTACAAATCTTACTTTCAAAAGACGTTTATAAAATGACTTTAAACAGACAGTTCTCGATAACGCACAATTCGGCGTATTTTGACGCATGCATTTACGAAAAGGAAGCCATAACATTCAGTGTCAGATTCTATGGCGCAACCACTTCCGCTCGCATATGCATGTTTTTTTTAAGACAAAGAACGCCCACCGGCAATTAACAAGCTCGCCTTTATGCACCAAGTGTCCATCATCGTTAAAATCTTGACGTAGGAGGAATCAGCTTAACAAGAGCTAAACAGTCAGCCAATAAAATGCATAAAATTTCCAACATGCAAATGAGCGTCGTCGTTAGAAAGTTTATCACGCCCTCATTCTAATTTTAATTGGTAAAGGTGCCAGTCATTTGTAGCACATTTGTGTTAGGTATGTGTTTTGTTATAGATATGTTTTTAACAGCCGCGTTTGTAATAAATTACTGCAAATTAAAATAGTAAATAAATAAATAATTTTAAATAAATTTCATAATTTTGGTGAGAAGAAATGTTTGCTAAGAATATGAATAACGACGTCATGTAACTCGACAAACTGATCGCGTCAAACGTCTTATTTTGTTAAAAAAAGACAATAACTAGATCTAGAAACAATAGTAACGAAAGTGTTATTCAAACTCATCATTACACCAGATTAGAATTATGCAAAAACTTTGGCTGAGGCAAGATTTGAATGAAAGTTTGCTGAACTAAAGTCCTTGTAAAAAATGAAAGTAAATAAACTTCAGCGCATTTTCTTTTTATTTTAATTTATCAAAAATGTTCTGTTGCTTTCATTTTATTAATGAACAAAGTCCTATTTGTTTTTATTTCCATAGAATGCTAATTCATTTATGCTCTAGCATTTGCGTTGTTCAGATACAGTATTACAGATTGATGCTTTTAAACACTATCCACGTGCTAAGCGTGTAACACGCTAGCCGCAGTTTGACAGTCACCGTTGCTATGGATCTTGCCCAACAGCGTTCTGTTTTGGATGCCTGGCAAATTGCAACGTCACGCTATTACTCCTTGGTTTTAACAGGTTTTTATTATTAACGCTCTTGTTTTTAACGTATGTTATTGTTTGTTCAATTGTGATAAGTTGTTGTAAGGTAATTAGAACATAGTATTACGTTAATACGAAGAACGTTATTATTCTACTACAACGAAAATATTAAGAATTTATACTTTAACGTAACGTTTCAAACATAAGGAAAACATGAATGAAAATGACTTCTTGTGTATAAAAATAAATATTTTTTCCGACCTACCGACCCACCCTTTATTAACATGGGTCGCGGGAGGGGAGCCAAACAATATTTTATTTTCGGCCTTATCGTATAGAACTCAATAAACAATTAGACACGCATGTTTTTATTTACCTGAACAACAACGATGTGATGTAGTTTTCCTCCTTTTTAGGCATAACTACAAAAAACGCAAATGTTTATTCCCATCTTGAGTTTAGTATCTTTAAAAGCACAGTTAAATGCAAGCATTCTGGCTCAATAATGGTATTTTTGGCACCAGCTATAACAAGACCAATTAACCCTCCAAGGTATTTTGCATTAATTAATGTGAAAGTGTCAACCGTTGGTCAAGTGTCATTTGAAAATGAATGTACATCACTATGCAGTGCATTTCCCTAGCCGAGATTTAATTATTTTCTTGAGCAAAATGTTATCACTTAATTAGGTCAACTTTATCAAGAAAATTGTATTCATCATACTTAAAGAGTAAGAATAATTATATATAATGCTAAAACTGTAAAGCTGCTATTAACAACAGAAATAAACAACAAACACCAAGTTGTCATTAATACACTTTACATTAATATAGAAATTAGTTATTCGATGTTATAAATATTGCTATAGAGTATTTTACTAAATATTTTATTAGATCAGTATCACGCAAACATTTTCTACACTCAGAAAAACAAAAGCTACATTGCTTTTAGATTAAAATAGTTTGTTTTCCACCAAAAAGCCATTATGTTTTGTCATTTTTTATGAAAACTTTTTAAAGCAGTAGCTGTCATCTTTAACCTTAAAAGTAAATCAATAATGTCAAACACACAGCGAGGTTTTTAAATAACCTCTTAATGAACAAATAGGCATTTGTTTGGTAGCTGACATAAATCAAAGGGTTTAAACGGCTAAAGCATTAATTAATTATATAGAATACAAAACTCATTGTTCATAGTAAGAGTTTGAGAAATGAGCATCATAAAAATATTGTATATTAACATTACTTGTATAATACACATTGTACCAAATGCATTGCATTAATACAATGACAGAAACTGAATACACATTGTACCAAATGCATTGCATTAATACAATGACAGAAACTGAATACACATTGTACCAAATGCATTGCATTAATACAATGACAGAAACTGAATTTAGTTTCTATTATGTAGATTGTATTTATAGACTTTATTCAACATAGACTTTCTTCTGTTCACTGAGAATGATTTGAGGCGTGTCTTGGGAAAACCGGACTTAATGCATGTGCGTAAAGTGTTGTCCCGGATCAGCCTGTGCAGTCCGCACACGCTACTCCGGGAGGACACTGTCGCTATTATGGTATTTTCTGTTTCAATGAAGTCTCTTCTAAATATAAATCCACTGTAGGCGGAAAGTGCCGTCCCGGATTAGCCTGTGCAGACTGCACAGGCTAATCCGGACGACACTTTACGCAAATGCATAAAGCCCGTTTGTTCCTGCGACACGGCACATTTCTTCATTTCTAAGGGTTTTACCTTATGACATTGTCATTATACAAGCTTGATTAGCGTTACAATTAAAGATGTATCCTTCTTAATCAGGCGCTCCATTTACACTTTCCCTTGAAATGAAAATGCATTTTAAATAGATATCTGAAATGAGAACTGAATAATTACAATCTGACTTCTCTGCTACCCTTGTCTAATAAGCTTATTAAATGCTGCGGTATTGGCACTATATTTTTTCTGCATTAAATACACTTTTAGTACACAAAGGGTATTTTTTCTGCATTTAAAAAAAAGAGTGTATTAATGCACTAGAAAATACGCATAAAATACATAAAAAATACAATTAAATGTATTTTTTGAAGATATAGTGTATTTGTCAAGGAGAAAAATATACTTTAATTGCACCTAAGTGTGTTAATGCAGGAGAAATGCAGAAAAAATACCTTTATTTCTGTTAGAAAGTGCATTTTTCTTGCATTTTCAAGTGTATTAAATGCGTGTTAAAGGCAGAAAAAATACGTCGTCGATACCACAGTGTTTAATACGCATTAAATGCGATTAAATACACTTTTTCGAGAAGGGTACCTGGTCAGAAAATGCAATTTTGTTTTCATGTTTTTCTATAACGAAAAACTGTAAATATGAAGTTATTACATTGACTTAATCAACTATTATGATATGAAAAACATGCATCCGAAAAAAGAGGGGAAAATGTGCCAATATTAATTGCAAATTTTCATAGCTAAATTCCATGCATATATTTTAGCAAACACTGTTCCTATTCAAGGTTTGTGGACATAAGTATTCGACCTTTCACATTTTGTGCATTCTAGCCAAGTATTTTAATTACCTTAGTTAATGTATAAATATATAAATATAAATATATATGTTCAGTCTGAAATTTGAATGCTAAATATCCAGCACAATATCAGTGATGTATTAGTTTTGGAACTCAAACATATTCATATTTTTGCCAAAAATTAACAACAAAATGTTTATTAGGTTCAATGGATGTGTTATGCTTTAAAGTCATAATGCATCAACTTTAAACTATGTAAGAAAACAAAACATACTGTTTACATGGTCACATTATATTATAACGTCCTTAGTATAAAGAAATGAGAGAAGCAATGTTACTGTTATGACCATCTTTGTAACAGTTGCTGTTACCAGATCAAGAATGCGGATGTACACAATGTACAGAGCAATTTATTCTTTAATTCTGTTTCACTCAACAAAGATAAGAGATCTTTGATGAAGCAGAAGCCTACATGTAATAGATCACAGGTAATGTGAGTTTCCAGGCAGAAGAAAAGGCTTTGCATGAAACATATGCAAGTCCTAGCAACAAAACAGTGGATTATTTATTTATAATATAATACAAGGAATTTCCCCACAGTGAAATGCATTTTAACATATATTTTTCAAGGGTTCAACCCCATCTAAATCTAAAAGACCCTCCCCTGCCCCTCAATCTCCCCTCCAGTAACACCACCCCTTCCCACACATCAGTGGTGTCAATGAATGAGTATAGCGCAAATCTACTTTGAAAGAAGGTGGAGCAACGATTACAGTGCACCTCAGTTCCAAACACCAGTAGACACAATTTTGTTGAAATACCAAAAGGTCTATCTTGGCATTATCCGAGTAGCAAAAATAGCCATTGGCTAATAAACTTTTGGAAATTTTTTGAAAATGAGGTATTTTGTTCACTTTTTTTGTCAGAAATTTTTTACAAAATGACCAGTATATTTGCAAAATCCAACAATTATACTACCTTTTTTTATTTCTTAGTGCAAAGATGGCAAACAGTATTAACCTCAGAAAGACCTTGATCTCAGCCACACATCTGCCAAAGAACTTTACCGAAAATCCACAGTATGAAGTTTCATCATAATCTCGCAAAATAAATATGCAAACGTTTTCTGTACTGCACCCTTTCAAAGCTTATGGATAGAGAATAATAAGTTACAAGAATGGTATATACCAAAAAAAAATCCCCATAGTTATTTACATTATGTTATTCACCTGTGTTAAGATTAAGCCACTAGCGAATATGATGTATAGATATGTTACTACATGTATACAGCAATTAACAACAAAGACTATCAACTTGTATCCAATTAAACATAGGTAAAAAACAGGCTTTAATTTTATTCCTAGAGCTTTTTCTTTTGTCAAACACATGGCAAACCTTCAATATTCTCAACATATTCCGCTAATTAGAAATTACATTTTCACTTCATAGCCCTAAATTAGAATATTACTTCCACACCACCGTATCCACTACTTAACATCCTCCAACCATCACTGGCTGACAGGTTATGTCCCACTTTTACCTACTTTTCTGAACAGTTATAGGAAAACATCCACTCTACCTGTCACTTTTAGGGCTTAATTACACAATACAATTTTCAACAGATAATTAGTACGCAATATCATGGAAAATCTGCTTCCCGCCCTGCATAAAAATTACTACAGTAAATATAAGAGATAACGACACCATCAATTCATAATTCATGCATTGTAAGTTTCCACAATGGTATAACCGAGAAGATGAAAACACACACACTAGATTCACCCGCTTCTTTTAAAACTATTAAGATTCAAATAGTAGGATATCCAGTAACTTTATGGAAACTGTTGTAAAGCCAGCCAACAAAGCGTAAAATTTATTAAACACTACTTGCGAACTATCTTTAACCTATGTTTAAGGAGGTTTATGATGCAGTCGGATTAAGTTTTTCAATCCAAACTCGTGTCACATTAACAAGTAAATGGGGATTAACATAATGCGGTCGTAATCTATAGGTCCCAATTATTTTGATAAAGGATAACAGGCTTTTAATGCAGACGGTTATCAGCAGTGTTATAACATTGGAAAATGTAACGACTTTAAAAGGAATGTGTTCACCCTGATTTTTATCTGAAATCTCAATCATATCTTTACTGTCCATGAAATCTTTTAGAAATCATAATGTTAACCTCTTTTCAATGGTATACTTCAATTTATGGATTGAGGAAATCTACAAAAACTTTAAAAAACGCACGCACATAAACACACCGTGAACAAGTAAAAACATAAATGCTATTTTGTTGCCAGTAAAATCTTAGCATATTTAACCTGTTGCTATGCATTCATTTACAATTTGCTACCATACTATCTTCGTCAAAATTATAAAAGGGCATGAGGAAATCCACAAAAACTTAAAAAAAACGCACGCACATAAACACACCATGAACAAGTAAAAACATAAATGCTATTTTATTGCCAGTCAAATCTTAGCATATTTAACCTGTTGCTATGCATTCATTTACAATTTGCTACCATACTATCTTCGTCAAAATTATAAAAAGGCAGTTAAAAACACTTTGAAACATTGCAAGATAAAACAACACATGTAGATGACAGTCATACAGTACTTGCCCTTTACATTTACCGCATGCTGGACTCTCATATCTACCAAGATTACCCTAGAGTTTCAAGAGATATTTATCCCTATTAAATATCAGGGACTGAAATGCTGTTTACACTGGCATCAGTTATCCACTTGAGCATGCTGGGCCATATCAAATATTGCCCAATATCCTATGAGAACAGACCTTGGACACAGAGACTATTGTCCCTGTGAAATATTACCATAACCTGGGATTGTAAATCATGGTCAACCAGGGAGGGATGAAGGTTTTATATTTCACCATGTTTTTGTGTTTTTGTCAGATTTACTGTGCGTTATATGACAGCATATCATTATTGATACTCTATAAAGGGATACACTTGTCATACATAGTTAAGTTAACCTTCTAATTGTTAACATGACAAAACAATTTGGTTATGAATCATGAATCTGAAATACTTATAAAATATACAGGCTAACAAACATGACTTAAAACATAACATTGAAGTAAAGTTGTATATAATGAGTAAAAAAAGTAATTTGATAAAATAATAATCTATAGATACTTAGTGGTCAATACCTGCCACAACAGCTTTTTTATCAAATTACTTTTTATGTTTGTACATTGAATATCATATGTTTTACAGATCTAAGCTTTAAGCAGATATGAATTTTATGCATTCATATTTTGGTTTATATCCTTTTAATATAAATGCAACTGATCCACCAACATATCAAAATGATAACCAATTATCCTACACAAATTATTAAGGAAAGGGACATAACTCCGCAAATCCCAGCATTAACAAATTTATGTACATCACCATTTCAGGACGCATACAAATATGTCCAAAGGGACTTAACTCTGCAAAGCTTAGCAACAATAATTCAACATCCCTTGTCACTGTATAAAAAATCATAAAGCACTTAATATTCGGATTATTAAAATTGTGTCAGTAGCTAATTTAACAACTGTTGTGCTTTTATGAATGCATAATCATGTAACCAACACATATTTATATGATTTCTGAACAAAACACCTTTGTTATTATTGCTGTTTACAACGCGAGCTTCTCTTTTCAATTTTAACGAGGAAGAAAATTGGCCAAAACAAAATGTCATTATTTCACTATTTATTATGATTTCTACAAACATTTATACGTGAAGAATAGTCAAAGTTACATTTATGTATGTAAGAGTTTTAGCTTAGTCCCATTTATTTAAGCTCCAATGTGTCAATGGTCAGAATCTTATTGAGACACTTTGGAGTCTGTTTCCTGGGTAAAACTAGTACTTGGTGTCATTTGAGAAAAATCATACAAACTCCCAACCTCCTGGTTGCAAGTCGGACACCATATGAGGCATGTCATGCGAAAACTGGGCTTACTGCATGTGCGTAAAATTTTGTCCCGGATCAGCCTGTGCAAATGGTATTTGGTTTCAAGCAAATCTCTTCTGAACATAAATCCACTGTAGGAGGAAAGTGCCAACCCGGATCAGCCTGTGCGGACTGCAGATGGCACTTTAAGCAGATGCATTAAGCCCGGGTTTCCCCACGACATGCCTCTGTATTCATTACACCACTGTGACCTTTGTGGAGTTTTGGAAGGCCAAACACAACATGTTCCTGATAAAATGGATGTATTTTGACACAAAGGTCATTTTATATCCTGCAGCGGTCCCAAATGATATGAAGATAGTACAGTACGTGCCACACGAAACCCGCAAAGTTCGTGAAATGCGACGAGCCGATTAGATCGCGAAGCACAGATTGCTCGCTCGCGATGTCACGAAATTTCGCTAAATCTCGCGACGAACTTTCGTGGTGAATAATTTTGTCCCACCACAAATCGTGACGAGAAAATAATTAGTAAAATACACACCTGTACGTAATATTTTCACTTAGCGGTGAATAAATAATTTGTGTTAGAAAACTTTGTGGAATTGATATTTTAATATATTCCTTTGAATTATATTACCTACAAAATCATTCACATTAAGACATTTGTTGCAGAAGATTTAAAATATAAAAGAAATACACTTTTTACTGTATACATGAAATTAAAACTGCATTCAAAATAAACGTAATATTGTTAGTGTGAAATTTTGAAATGGGTATGTGATAGGGTGTGTTTGTTGTTTAAGAAATAATTGACGGGTAACTGTTGGTTATTACGGTAATAACCAACGGTTTGGAGTTCCGATGTGTAGGAATTAAACCACGAGGGCGGTAGCCCGAGTGGTTTGATAACAAGCATTAGAATGACAAACCGTTGGTTATTAACGCAATAACCAACTGTTACCCATCAATTATTTCGATTCTAACATGATCTTATATAAAATTCGTATTTTTAAAGGTTATGAATGAGAACTATATTTATCCAAACTCCTCCCATTTTCCGAAAATTGCAATCACACGTGCGTTTCTGTGACGTCAATAAATCATAACAATCAAAATGACATCAGCTTATTGATACACATTGAGCGAATGCCGTCATACTTATCGAAATAATACTGTGACAATATCATGCCAAAAAGCGCAAATTAAAAACATATTAACAAAACGTACACGTTTTTGTGAACTTAAGTATAAAATATGTAGTACAAATGTGGTTTAATTGCGCTACATAATGCAAAAATGATTTGTTTGTCATAATTCGCTATCGCGCATTTAAGCACGTGCATTTTACGGAACAATTTCTTCGAATTTCCAGAACTATTTTCGAAACATTAAGCTCCGCCCATAATTTGTTGCAGAATAATGCACAGTTACTTTCCTTCTTAATCTATGGACCACTAGCCGCGTGCCGTGGTAGAATTGTAAATATGTTCTGTTTATTATTTTCACGGCATGCTATTTATTAGATTGTTCTTAATAGGTTTCCGGGTAAAACTTTGCGTTCATTATTTTATATGCGCTTCGTTTATTTATATGTCGTTTCTGTTTGAAACCCTTACTGTTTTAATACTTCAAGTACATGATCAGTCTTGGATTTTGTCTGGTATTTTGTTCTGGTTCAAAATGTACATGTATAAAACATTCAACATATTATATGTGTTGTACTGATATATGAATATGACCTACATGCACACGTACGTACATCTACGTGTATGTCGAACATTGTTGCACTTGAATCGGTTGAGAACAACATAAATGCACACATTGACTGAAAAAGAAAGAACAATTATGCATTAAAATCGAACGCAATAAAATTTAATGCAAATATCACAATATTGACAAATATTCCACGGATTTAAAGGACACATTATATAATGTGCATGTATGTTCATAAAATTACCATGATCAATGTCTTCATTGTACAAACGAATATTTTTAAATATGAATAATTACATGTACTGAAAAGGGAACATTAACCATTGATCGACATTAATAACATTCATTATAAATGTAATAACTGTAATACATGTATGACTTAATTAGTGCGACTTTCTATGGAAAGTTATTGGTATGAATAATTAAGTTATATCTCAATGTATCGGGTCATAATTTACAAACATTATAAAACGAAACAGTAATAAAAAGAAATACAATACTACAATCTACATTTTAGTTAATTGATAAAAGGCGTTAAATGGATGCTCGTTTTTCGTGCCTATATTATATCAACAACAACAACATTTATAGTTTAGTTTATTGTCTAGATGAATGAACGCGCAAATATAATTATGTGCTAAATGACAAGAATATATTGAAACGCATAGTTTCACTGTTCGTTTTGTAACGGAAATTAATTAGAACCAATACAGTGTTTATTGATAAAAAAACCCAGATAGTTGCAAGAGGTGTTTGCTCCCTTTAGGCTTTCACGACCTCTACCATTATAAACAAATTAAGAACCGCTTCTGTCCACTGTCGCACACCATGTGCTTCTGGGTCGGTATTTGACACTGATTAGCGATAAGATAATGCGGATTAGCGACACAGGAAGACTTTTTGAATCTATATTCTGTTCAACAAAGACCCGCGTTGTGAACGCGAATAATCAAATATTCAATGTATTTCCAGTTAACCACTTAATAATCGGAGAACTGGTTATTTGTTGCCATTGTAAAAAACTTATAGTATTATGATATAAAGACTAAATAAACTATTGCTATGAACTTCTATCTTCTGTAGACTATATGTAGTTTCATTATCATTCGGGATGTGAACTGGAATTTTAAATGACTATTAGAAAAAGACAGAAGATAAATCTTAAACTACATAAACCTGTGAAAACACAGAAAGGCAGCTAAGGTCAACACGCACTCACCGGTAGTCTGCAGAACAAATTATGCTTTCTTTAGCAAACACTAAATTAAGAAGAGGCTACAACAACCGTTGTGATGGTTTTCGTTTGATATACATGTGAATTTACATTTATTTTGTTTGCCGATGAGTAAATCTTATAAATACATGTTACAATGAAACCATGCGTTACAAATAATTATAGACACGTGTATACAGCTCAACTACATGATTATTATAAAAAATTGTGTCAAAACGTCGGTGATTTGCATCTTGATGTTGATTATAAATACAATAAAATAGAATAGGCTGTTGCACGGATGATGATGACATATATGTACATGTAAACAAATAATCTGAAAGGATATTCTAAAAGAAGGAATTTTGAAACAATCTGCCCACGAAGAATAAGATAATAATGCGTATTTATAATCATCACAAGAACCCCGTATACACATTCACATAACAATCGAAACAATTAATTAACGATTAACTAATAAATCATTTACATGGACATCAGTTAATATTACTGTAAAAGTGACATCAAATTCAAAATAAGCGAATTAGAGAAATCTGGCATATACGTAAAAGGGGTGATTATTTGCAGTGAACAAAAAAACAATCAGTGATTTATAATTTTAAGTTAATTTTAACGATTATTGTCCGTATATACCAACTATAAAAATTCATTGTGACTTTTATATGCGTTTTCACTGATTTCTTTTATTAATACTGTCAAATAATAGTGATTTATTATATTATTATTTATTAATTAATTGTAATATGAAGGATTTAAAAGTAAGATATCTACATTTAACATACACTTTGCGATACACAATGCAGAATTATGCGAAAAGACCGTAAAACCTGTACAACTTTTAATTTTAAAGAGCAGATGAACATATACCTGTAAAATAGCCGCAAATCGCGACGAAATTTCATGACATATTCGTCGCTAAATCTCGCGCTGGGGCCACCCGCTATGTTTGGCGAATCATTGAGAACTTTCGTGACGTCGCTTCGCGAATATTGCTTGAAGCCTCGTCCCGACAGCGCGAATTCAGCGGGTTTCGAGTGGCATGTACTGTATTTACTGTTGGATTGTTTGTTTGTATGTTTTGTCTGTTTGTTTGGATTTTTCAACATTTTAACAGTATTTCAGTCATATCACGGCGGTCAGTTAACCTACTCACACATTTCCTTGGCCAGCTTAGCTGATCTAAGCGGTTTACCGGTACAAAGTGCACATACTTATACCAGTAACTGACAACTGCCCTACTTGAATCAGAGGTAAGAGAAGAATGGCCATAGAAATAATTTCATTACAAATCCCCACACAAGTTATGTGGCCGGGCTGGGGTTCAAACTCACGATCCCCGGATTGACAGTCCAGCGCTCTGCCACCTGAACTAGCCGGGCCCGAACAATGCAACATGTTTTCCCCATGAAAATGCAAGAGCTATAAAGATATTACAATGTCAACTATAAGTGAATCCAGTTACCTAAGAAAGGGCACCCTGTAATTTACAGGTATAAACTTACACCTGGCAAAAAATATAAATAAATAAACAGCGAAAAAAAAACCACTAAAAAACAGTAAGTGAAGCTTTTACTGTGTCCATATTTTGAAACCAACATGACGGTGATGGCTGTTTTTCTAACTTGTTTATGGTATTTAATGTGCACACCCTAACCATATCACATTAAGCATATCACATAAACATTTTGTATTCATCTAAAATTCCTGCATAAATCAATTTAATGATGATCTTATCTTTCCCTTACAAGGTTTTGCTGGAGTACATGTTTTTCACTATTTTAAATCAGTGACATCACCCTTCGAAGTAATCATGAAATAATGGACTTAACATACAATTTAGTTTAATTTAGTTATACAAATATGAATGAGTATAATAAGGATATACTTTATATATAATAAAACCAATTGTAATCAGATTTAATATATACAAAATGTAAATACAAAAAGTAGAGTTGAATTTATAATGTTTTATATTTCATATTTTGTAGACAATTAATTAAATTTGTTGTCACTATATAAAAGTTATATATGTAACATAGTATTATGTGAAGTTAGAATAAGACATCAAACATAGAATGGACATGAATTTTTTTTTTTTTTCACATAAAACTGAGTATTTCATGTTGTTTATGTGTGTTTGTTATATTATGGTTAATACTTTTGGTATAATTAGCATTTTTTATGACTTTTTCATGAAAACTTACTGTGTCTTTGATCATTTTTACTGTATGTATAAATTGTGTTCATGCACGCATGGACACAGTTCAATTTTTGTGTGAAAAATTTGTAAATGCATACAAGTTTACAGTTTTGTGGTAAAATAAAATTTCACTGATGCAGTTATATATACAGTTGTCTTACAATTGCACTAATTACTCTCCAAAATTCTTAAATTACAAATGGTTAACTGCATATAAAACACTGCTGTATTAAAACAGTTCATTCTATGTTTGGCGTCTTATTCCAACTTCACATAATAGTGTGTTATGTGTATTATTATGTATATATATATATATATATATATATATATATATGCACAAGCATTCTAAATTTAACTTTATTTGCCATTAATTATATATTTATCTCATATTTTTATTTTGTAGGGTAATGGTCCCTAAATAAATCTTGGCTTGTCAGAATTTATATAAAAGCAAGGAAGAAAACCACAGTTAATGAGATTAACAATATACAACTGCTTAAAATAACCATATAAAAGCTTCTTTTAACTAAGAAATTGTAAGCTTTTCAACGGAAGTCCATTCAAAATAATGCAAAATATGTCACTTTACCCGCAAGAAAGTTATAACAAAAGTGAAATATAATGAAGTCAATTTTATTACCCAGGTAAGTATAACATTTCACTAGGTAATATTTGCATTTTATTACCTACTTTACTATATAAATGATAATTAAGTGTTTTTAACTGTTTACCACTTTGCTAAAACAAGCTTCTTCCAACAGGCAACATTTTGTGATGTTTCATGGTTTTGTTTCGTTATGTTGCCCTCATTATTATTCAAAGGAAGCAACTTGCGCGGGACGTTGCGCAATGTAACTTTATAGTAACACTGACTGCTACTGGCTGTTACAATCAGCTAGGACTCAGGATAATGATTTGAGTCGTGTGATTCACAACTATCTTTATATAAGATTGCATGGAAAATTAAACAATTCCATATTGTTTTTATTTATTATTAGAAGCAGGTAATAAAACAGATATTTCATTGTCATTTTGGAACAGTAAAATTGTTTCCTTCAGTATGGGGGGCAACATTTTGAACTGTTGCCCTCCGCCTAACGGCCTCGGGGCAACAGTTCAAAATATGTCCCCTCTACTTCAGGAAAACAATTTGACTGTTCCCAAATGCCAATGAAATATCTGTATAATATTAAAGGGATGTAATTGAATGCTTACCTAATACGTATAGTTATCTCCCTTTGAAAGCAGCCCACACAATAGTCATGTAAAAATCTTTTGAAATTGAAATAAAAATTGAATGTATATGCATCAATATTAACCACATTTAAACATGACTTGATAAGGCCAGTAGCTGTGTGCATACAAGCTCTCATTGAGGTGTGCACTTTCGAAACAAGATATCTCTAACGGGCAATAGACGCTTCCACACAAAGTTAATGTCAATAATATTCAAATTTATCTGCAATATTAACCAATGATCGCACTAGATATCATGTGTTTATCGGTTAAATAATTTAAAACAAAAGAGCATGTGCATAATGTTTGTGATATTCAAATGAGCATGTGGTAATGCTCGTTATTTTCGATAAATGAAAATAAATCCTTTAACAATAGCCGGGAAGGAGTTTCACCTATTCGTGGTAAAACCCGGATCGGTCTATTGAAACCTAACTTTACATTGGTGCAGGACCATGTGCTTAATCGTTTGGAGATGACATTTTTGCACTTTTAAAAAAGATTTGGGGTAATAGCTCTCCAATTCCAAGCAACCACATGTAAGATCTTGCTAGCAGTGGAGAAACACAACCAATGCATTCTATTTACAAGATCTATTTAATATTTACCTGTCAGAAATCGTTGACTTGGAACTCATGCTTCTAACCAACTGTGATTTCTCTTCCATTGTGGTTACTTGCTTGAGTATCTTCTTTATCAACATACTTTTTGAATATCTTCTTGATCTAGAGTCTTATTGTAAGATCCCTTATTCAATGCCTTACATTTATGATGGCATGTCAAGCAACAGAGTACTGATGATGCAATCTACGGTTCCAAAGACAAGAAAAAATATGTCCTGAATATTTCCTCAATCTTGTCGACACAGTGTAAGAACATTCTCAACACAAAACACTGTTGTTTTTGACATTCCAAAGTGAAATTACAAATTTTGCTACAACAGCAGTTTTAGAATACGACGCAGCACAAAACTGCTTCAGTAACAAGGCTGAGCATCAGTTCAATAGTTGGCACTATCTTTCACGTTTCCTACGGCATAATGCAAATACACCATATTGATTTCCCAGGGTCTATAAAGCGTCCCAATCCAACATTTGGCATATAATCGTACATAACGCATATACGTATCTCCAATGCTCGTGGTAGTTCTGAACGAGTGTTAATTATAATTAGTGTGTAATTGTTATTGTTATGAAACTAAGAGTCATAAGTATGTTGATTAGTACTTCTAATATTTCTGTCACAAGTTTTTGTTATTAATCCGGAATAATGAAATGGTGAAAAATACTCTGAAAAATATGAGTATAAGGGTAATTCCACTAATTCTGGTCTTTTAAGTCTTTTCAATTTAACAAAAAACTGATTTTCGAGCAACTCACTCCACAAATTCACACTAACAAAACTTTCATACACATTAATTCTTGAAATTAAATATGTAACCAATATTCACTTATAATTATCCACTCAATTTTAGCAAAACTTAACGAAGGTTCTCTAAAAATACAAAATCCACCATGTGCCACTCTCAATCAAATAAATGAACTGCTTGTTTACAAGAAAACTTCACACTTTTAAGCAGAATATGAAGCAGTTTTTATTGATTTTTCACAATAATTGGTAGCTTTCACCACATAACTTGTCAATCACTGATAAAACCTTTCCCTCAGTCATAATGAATTGGTACACATTGTTCACTTGATTAACTTTTATTTCAATATAATTGAGTCTGCCCTGCAAGAAACAACATTTGTGTTGTTCGTATTTGCTGGCTACTTTGCCAACAGTTTTTTCTTCCAGTGGCCAATGACTGTTTTCATTGATAATTTAAACAAGTTTGCAAATATGATAAGCATTTTAGCACTTGTAAATTATACAATAAAGTAATTGTTGCTCTAAGTACAAGTACTGACTTCATCTTCAACACAGGAACTACCAATTAGGCCACACACAACAGCAAGGAATGTGAGTGTTGTGTCTGACCATGCAGTGCAAACATTTCATCCAGGTCACAATACATTAAATAAATAAGAGATGTAGGGCTGTACTCTCTAAATAAATCAACAAGTTTAATGCAAAGACATGTTTTTAGGTTTAGACACTTGCTTTGATATTCTTTTTTGGAGATGTTGGTAGGGTAAGCATTGGTATGCACAAATAAATCACTGATATGTTTTAAGATTGGAGACTACAGTATGACACTTGCGCTGAGGCGGATTACATTCAACAAGAAAGTAGCCGCTAAAACGATGGTGATAAAACAGTCAACTTTGTTTAGTGTCCAGTTCTTTCTTACATAACACATGACATACCCTTTTTATTGCTTAAATCAATCCAGCTTAGAATGCTCTTTAAGAAAATGTATGGTAATGAGGGTCCCTATGTGCAAAATGTTGCATTTATTTTTGGTTAAAGTTATCACTTTTACATTAAATTACTTAAGGATTTGAATTAGTATATTGTAACCTAAACATAAAACAGGGAGCAGCACTAAAGGGGCACTGTGTACATAAAATCACCATGTTACTGTGTGGTTTTATTGGCTGTAATAAGTTTCATGGAAAACATGCGATAAATATCATGATTTTAATGTGCATTACGATTTTTACAGCGAAAACTGATTTTTCAAGTATAAAAAAAAAGGAAAAATGTACGGAAACCCGTCTTGTGGATCTTGCAGCACACTAAATCATGCTAAAACAAAAAATGAACATGTTTTATACAATATCTATCTCTATTGCATTAAAGCATGTAAACACATGCTACTATTATGACTGATTTCTATGAATTAAGTACACAATTTGACTCAGACACCCCATATAATCAAAGCACAGAAAACGCAAGCCAGATTGCTTATCAGGCATCGTTCTCAAATGCGTTTTCAAGCATTTCTACTTTGTTTTTTTTGCAATATCAAAACTTTAAGTTGTCTTCAAAACATAAAACAGGGAGCAGCACTAAAGGGGCAATGTGTACATAAAATCACCATGTTACTGTGTGGTTTTATTGGCTGTAATAAGTTTTATGAAAAACATGTGATACATATCATGATTTTAATGTGCATTACGATTTTTACAGCGAAAACTTATTTTTCAAGTAAGAAAAAAAGAAAAAATGTACAGAAACCCGTCTTGTGGATCTTGCAGCACACTAAATCATGCTAAAACAAAAAATGAACAAGTTTTATACAATATCTATCTCTATTGCATTAAAGAATGTACAATATGCTAGTATTTTGACTGATTTCTATGAATTAAGTACACAATTTGACTCAGGCACCCCATATAATCAAAGCACTGAAAATGCAAGCCAGATTGCTTATCAGACATCATTCTCAAAGCTTTTTCAAGCACTTCTACTTTGTGTATTGGTCTGAAATTTTGCATGCAAATTAGGAATATGTGAATAATGATGTAGAATTGTTGGTTTTTCGCGATATCAAAACTTTAAGTTGTCTTCTACGTCACAATACATTAAATAAATAAGAGATGTAGGGCTGTACTCTCTAAATAAATCAACAAGTTTAACTCATAGATATGTTTTTAGGTTTATACACTTGCTTTGATATTCTTTTTTGGAGATGTTTGCAGGGTAAGCATTGGTATGCACAAATAAATCACTGATATGTTATAAGATTGGAGACTACAGTATGACACTTGTGCTGAGGCGGGTTACATTCAACTAGACAGTAGCCGCTAAAACGATGGTGATAAAACAGTCACATTTGTTTAGTGTCGAGTTCTTTCTTACATAACACATGACATACCCTTTTTATTGCTTAAATCAATGCAGGTTAGAATGCTCTTTAATAAAATGTATGGTTATGAGGGTTCAAGTGCAAAATGTTGCATTTATTTTTGGTTAAAGTTATCGCTTTTACATTAAATTACATAAGGATTGGAATTAGTATATTGTAACCTCCATAATTAGTGGACCTTCTGGTTATTGGTATTTCTTAGTCAACAATGAACAGCAATCCATTCGAAATATTATGGAACTGGAATAAGAGTACCGGTATGGATTATTATTTTTTCTCACACAGCTGTTTTACTTTAAACAGATTTATGTGTCTTTAAAAAAAATTAAAGACTAAAATCCGACTGTTTTTCTCCTAACTTGATACATTCACTAGTGTTCTGCAAATATTCTAAAACATTATTCTGTTTTAACTTCCAATTATCTACTGACCTTTGTCATTTTCCGATGCCAAAGCAATTTACATTTGGGAAATATAGGATCTGACACATCATATTTTATTAAACGAGTTCAGAAATTTTGTTAGTAAGCGAGCCTTTGGCGAGCTTACTAACGAATTTCCTGGAAGAGTTTAATAAAACATGATATGAAATTACAACCAGTGTCAGATCGTTTTTATCACATGCTTTTAAACGAAAAAAATGCTTCTCATTTTACCAAAGCATGTCGATAAATCCTAAAAGTTGTTTACTGCATTGACGTCATTTCATGTTGACGACGTCATTTCACCAAAATAACGTCATGCGATTGGTCAGTCAAAAAATATGTAGCCAATGAAAACGCTCAAAATGTTATCTTACACATGTGTAAGATAAAACTATTCGTAATGGTTGTATTACATTGAAAACAAGGTATAACATGTGATAAATTGTTATATTTGTCCGAAACTTACTGGGGTAGTTGTATACTGTAAGCAAAGCCACAAGCTCAAGTATTTTTGTCCAAACATATGCTGTTAAAATGAATGTTATAACACTGTTCAAATGGTAATATTAGAACTTAAAATCATTTGATCTAACATCAAATGCAAAGAAATACACAAATCCAGGGGTGTGGAAATATCAACATTGTTAACTTGTCTATGGACAAGTTCATTGCAAAAATCTACTTGTCCGCAAACAACAGTCACTTGTTCAAACAAAAACAAGAGTTTTTATTCAGGCCTTCCTGATATATTTTTTCATTAAATTATAAATAAAACACAATTTGTCATTCAAATGTATAAGGGTATAATAATACTATAATTAGCTTCCAACTTAAACATCATTTTTACACAGGAAAAAATCACTTGTCCGACAGTAAAATTACCTGCGTCGGACAAGTTGGGCATAGGATTTTCACACCCCTGCACAAATCTCTCAAACATATGTTTTAACAATAAGCTTTTACAAACACTTTGTGCAGCATAGACCAAAACTGTTCAACAAGAAACATGAAAATTCCACAAAAACCAAGTTTTTTAATAAAATGCACAACAGTAATCCCCTATCGAATTATCGAGCAGAATCTATTTTGCGTAATGGTTACCTTGACCCCACCTTCAAAGCGAAGTCTCAATATTAGGTACCTATGTATGAAGTTTCATTACAATAATAGGTCAATTTGTTCACGAGTTATTGAGTGGAAGACCAAAATGCTGATGCCACCATTTTGCCCCCCCCCCCCCCCCACTCATCTAATCTTTATTTGATTGACATCTATGTCCACTGATACAGATAGTCACTTGAAGATACACAAAACAATCATTTCTGCTTTCTTGGCTTTAAACACAAATGATGATAATATGCTTAATACAAAATATCTGTACCTCCGTAAGTGTAAAATAGTCAACTTCCACTTTGCTGATTACAAAAATGCCAAAAATGTAAAGATATAGTCACTGGTGACCTTTAAGCCATTAGGCCGCCATTTCCATGAGTCTGTATCCATATCAGTATACCAGTATCCGTATAAAAGCAAATGGATAAGGATGCATGGAACTTGCAGATACATACGGAATATTACGCTAGTCAATTGTTCCATGAGTATGTATTAGTCGAGTGGCTTGTGTGATGACGTATCACACGTGAGGCGGAGCCTCAAGTGTGATACGAAATAGCGCAAGCCACGAGACAAATACATACTCTTGGAACAATTGACTAGCGTAATAT
The DNA here is from genome assembly GCA_027627225.1 of Congeria kusceri. Classification (NCBI taxonomy): domain Eukaryota; kingdom Metazoa; phylum Mollusca; class Bivalvia; order Myida; family Dreissenidae; genus Congeria; species Congeria kusceri. Next base: position 57,747,063 of record CM051029.1, read on the forward strand.
TCCTTTTATTATACACCACGATAAACTTCAAATGTGCATTTACCTTATTTTATTTGTTTAAAAACTACAATAATGACTAATCATTGTAGGTATAAATTACATTTGTTTACATAACTCTATGACGTCATTAAAAAAGTAGTCCAGCTAGTATGGTAATACGGGATCGGAAAAATAGCGAGTAGCATAATACGGGATTTTGTTTCTGACGACATGTTTTTCACCGATCGATACAGCATGTATTTTGTTAAGATTTTAAACAGGTATATAATAAATTCTGTTATGCTGATACAGATACCAGGCTAGGTTAGAGATGGTGAATACCAGGCTAGATTAGAGATGGTGAATACCAGGCTAGATTAGAGATAATACCAGGCTAGATTAGAGATGGTGAATACCAGGCTAGATTAGAGATGGTGAATACCAGACTAGATTCAACATTAAAGCGTTCTTCGAACATTGCAGTTTCAAGAAGTCTAAGAATAGGTTGATGAATATGGGACCAGGGCTTAGTTGCTCAAAACTTTAACGGACAATTAAGCTAACAGCCGTTCACTTTTGGATGAAGGTTTTGATGTGAATTAAATGTTAAAATTTTTAAATTTGCATTTATTGTAAATAAATTGATATGCTCAAATAATTGTCATATGCTTCGTAAGCGAGCTTCTTGTAATATGAGTTTTATTTACATCTCAAGTTCACAGGCAGTTAGCTTAACCCGCCGATAAGTTTTGAGCAACTGGGCCCAGTGCCCATATTTATAAAGGTTTTTAAGCCATTGTTAACTTAAGTTGAACATAAGTCAAAATTTGAATTTGTGTTTAAATCACTATGCTTTTGGAACATTTGCATGACCTAATGCTTGATTTTAATACACTTTGAATTATATTGCAAATTATGTGTCAAAATCTTACAGAAATGCATTAGTTTTTGTCAGAAAATCCAAAAATTAAATTTTAGAATTTTAAGATTTTTCTTAATTTTTAACTAAGATTCTTTATAAATACCAGCCCTGGATACCGACTTGCAGTGTTTTTTTCAGTCTTTTGTGAATGGGGGGAGGGCCCTTTAAATTGTGAAAATTAGCGTTATAACACCATATTTTGTGAAAATTAGTGTTGTAACACCACATTTTGTGAAAATTAGCGTTGTAACACCATATTTTGTGAAAATTAGCGTTGTAACACCATATTTTGTGAAAATTAGCGTTGTAACACCATAAGGTGTGAAAATTAGCGTTGTAACACCATATTTTGTAAAAATTAGCGTTGTAACACCATATTTTGTGAAAATTATAAACACCATATTTTGTGAAAATTAGCGTTGTAACACCATATTTTGTGAAAATTAGCGTTGTAACACCATATTTTGTGAAAACGACATTTCAACCTACTATGTAATAATGTATGAATTATTCTATCAAGGTTAAATTACAAAATTTTAATTGAATTTGGACATAATAAATGCCTTTTGATATAAGCATCTTGATTAGTCTAGAAGAAAACTTTTGCATGGAATAAAAACTAAAGCCGAGAAAAAATCAAACATAAACGTGCTAGCAATTTTGAATTTTTGAATAAAATTTGTGAAAAAATTGTACTTTTTTGCTTTGTGAATGGGGCCCTATTTCTGTCCCAAATTGGCTTGAAAAAAACTCACTGACTCATAGAAACCTAGCCTTAGGCAAGGTCATTTGTATTTGTTTGCAAACTTTTATATGCACACATCACTGTTATAAATGATATAAACTACCTCATAGGCTCTTCATCTCTCTTCTGTGCTAAAGGGTTCCATTTATTCACGAAAAAATAGTTATATTACAGTAAAACATTTTTTACTTCACCTGTTCAGCTAGTGTCCAAACCAAAACAATCAAATGAATCGAACGTGTTAAACACTTATTTAACAAATTTGCAAGTCAATAAATAAAGTAACAACCTGAATTATAAATAACTTAATATCTGTGTAAATCTGTAACAATGTTCTTTATAATAATGGGATACGAAAACAAAAAAATACTTGATATATTGGTATCATAAAAGATGGACAATTTTCTTATCTCATATCATAACTTGGGTCAACAAAAAAATTGTGTGTGTTTGGGCAACGGTCTAACAAAATTTAGGTAGGGTCGGGATTTTTAGTTTTTTTTAAAAACTTTTTCTTGGTAACAAAACATTGAAAATTATCTAAACTCTGACAAAAACTGATTTCATGGAAAACCATTGTCGCTAAAGACTTTAGGGTCAGGAGGTTTTCGCTAGGTAGGGTCAGGTTTCCCGAAACATTTTTGTTGGCCTTGAGCAAATTAACATCTCTTTTCTGGTGGTATAAAACATATTTCTCTAAATATGTGATATTGCGCGTTGATGACACACCATGCGAGTATGTTCAATGGTTTCACACGATATTTATGTAACCTATTAAGAACTTGTCACTCGACTACGGAGATACCAACACATAAAGCTACTGTTAAGTTACCATGGTAAATACCATATAATCCCTAATAAATGCCCCTACCCTAATTAACACATTAATGCCCCCCCCCCTTTTGATAATACCCAAAACTCACTACTAATAAATGCCCTGATTGTGCTTGAAACACTATTAGTAAATGCATGTAGAAGACCTGTTCTATTACATCTTAAATGAAAGAAAAGTTTGCAGAATAAGCCGCTGGTCTGATCTATTTGCTTCCTGGTGATGAAAGTGTTTTAAAAGTTAGTTTAATTGAAGATTTACATCTCACCATTGTTTTTAACAATACATTAACAGTACAGATTGTTTACTTGTTTTGCGAGCAGCATAGTTCAGCTGCTTTACAGTCAATTTATAATGAGGCGTGTCGTGGGAAAACCGGTCTTAATGCATGTGAGTAAAGTGTCGTCCCTGATTAGCTTGTGCAGTCCGCACAGGCTAATCCGGGACGACACTTTCCGCTTAAATGGTATATTCTGTTTCAAGGAAGTCTCTTCTAAACATAAATCCACTGTAGGCGGAAAGTGCCGTCCCGGATAGCCTGTGCGGACTGCACAGGCTAATCCTGGACGACACTTTACGCACATGCATTAATACCTGTTTTCCCACGACGCCCTTCATATGATGAAACACTAAGAATTGTACTCATATTTAACTACCCCCCCCCAGCCCTCCCACCCTCGGGAAAATGTAAAGCTCTTGGGGGGCATTTATTATGAATATACGTTATAAGGAGATAACTTGCATTAACTAAGTCTTCAAAATGGTAACGAGAAAACTACAATGTTTTAGGTTATTCATTACATATACAGCCGAAAACAAAAGGACTGCTATTCCCATTCTCTGTACATGGCGATCATGTCACAGATGTCTGTGTTAAGACAGACGGATTTAAGACAGACTGATCACTATTAAATACAGGATCTTTTAAATACATTACGCAGCGGTATAGCTTTAAAATAATGTTGTGAAAACGAGAAAAAGTTCATAGGTTCGTGTTATGGTCACATGACTGCTGTGTACACAGTTAAAGCACAGCTAGTCCAGTTCAAACAAGTTTTGTCCACAAGCAAAGAAGTTTAAGGTGTCAAAAAATTATGTCAGTCTCAGGTTACATGTCCCCCAAAAATTAGGGTAGGTAGGGATTTTTTTTTTTTAATTAATTCTTTTTTTATTTGGTAAATGGTCAACTTCAATGAATATTAAAAACATGTCGTAAATATCATTAAACATTGTTTTAAAGTGGATGCTATCAAAACAAAACACTTATTTATAAAAAAACATCAAAATTTAATTATTGAAAAAAAGCAATAAAACAAAAAAATATCTGACACACTCAATAAAATGTTCTCGGGTCGGGGCAATTTTTTAGGGTAGGTCAGATAACCTGAAACAACATATTTTTTTTTACACCTAACCACCGACCTGTCGTTGATAAACACACACATCTATTTGATCATGAAACATAACGAAACATTTCTCAATTATCATTTCTCAAGTGTATTAAGTTAGTTTTAAAACATCAAACATCTCACATGACCTTTTAATGTAAATTATATTCAGGACATGCTTATTTTATAGTTTCCAGGTAACCAAATTTAATGTGCAATAAAATCGGATTTGCTTAACAGAAACTTTAATAAAATATTTCATTTGTTCAAAATAAATTACTGAGAACATCTCTTTTTGATTTTTACCCCAGAAGATACAGTATAAATGAGGCGCGTCCTGGGAAAACCGGGCTTAATGCACGTGCGTAAAGTGTGGTCCCTGATCAGCCTGTGCAATCCCCCCCCCCCGTCCAATCGTTCACCAAAACAGCACTTTCAATCACATCGAAGAAGACCAAGCACTATTTGCATATGCAATAGCATTCAATGGAAGAAATCAAATGAATGGAGGAAGAATTAAGTCATATATATCCTCGCATATAAAAATGCATCTGACTCTTCAAACACTGCTGCATATTACACACAAACCTTTACAATATGGGACACTATGTTTATCATTATAATTACTTCGAAGCTGGGAGCAAATCAGATCCGAAGCTGGGAGCAAATCAGATCCGACAATGTTTGCTTGCCAAGGTTGATTAATACCCATGCATCTAACACACTGCCTCTACTCAAATGCATTTATTTTCCCATTTATTTGAAAACCAGGTAAGTTCAAAACAGTGTTAACCTATCACATTACCATGCACAGAATATTTCGTGTGCATCAAATGACTTGAATATTTAAATAGCAGTTGAATCTATATAGCTAGGAGTTTACATTATTGGAAATAAAAAGATTATTTTACTAAACTACTGGTCTTTTTAAACATGTGCCAAAAACCACAAATACATAATGATCATTAAATTGATAGCTAATTCATATTTTTGAAGAAATAACAAACCTGTTAAACAAAGACACTTTCACCAGTTAATTTTTTAATTGTTATCAATGACAAAGATCCCATGAAAACGCCCTCCATGGAGAACCTTTCATGGCTGTTGGTTGGAACTGGAGAACATGATGTTTTTAGAATCATTCAATTTACTTAACCCTTAATATTTTTGAAGAAATAACAAACCTGTTAAACTAAGACACTTTCACAAGTAACCTGTTTAATTGTTATCAATGACAAAGATCCCGTGAAAACTCCCTCCATGGAGAACCATTCATGGCTGTAGGTTGGAACTGGACACCATGATGTCTTTAGAATCATTCAATTTACTTCAACCCTTCAAAACGAATCAGTTACAATCTTGTAACATAGGGTAAAGCTAATAGGAAAAGATCTAGGACCAAAAAAGGTACAGGTTGCTGCTCAAAAGGAGGGGGATCCAAAGATAGAGCCATAGGCAGATTTAAAAGGGGGCAGAAGTAGCGTACGCCCCCTCTTAAATTGTCCAAAATTAGATTATACCCACGATACCTCGAGCAAATATCAAAGTCCTGGTTAAATCATTAACACCTCTACATAAATGTTCCACCTTAAACTTGAGCATTTTCGTCATTCCGGCACAACCTCGAGTTAAAGAATTTCAACTGTACACATGATATGGATCATAGGCAAAACTCAAATTATGTGTGGATTGTTTGTAATATTAAACAGCATTGGCTTTTTTATAACAATTAATGTTAACAATTTACCTCCAAGTGTGATTGTCATCTACAAGGTCTTGCAGAATGTCTAAGCCACACATGCTGTCAAGAATGGACGAAAAAACAGACTCCCTGGACATCCCAGTCTCACTATTCAGCTCAAGCCTTCTTTTTGCACTGTAGTGCTTCTTTCTCAAGAAGTCCATGGTTGTTTCGGAATCCGACGACACTGTTCTCTGACCAACACTTTTCTCTTTGTGGCTGATCTGCAGAGCATCCAGTGACATGCTCGCACTCGTGTTGCTACTTTCACTCCACGTCCGATCCTGTTGGGTAATGTCATTTTCTGATCTATGGATCTTAAACTTCTCCCATGTTTCCTTAGTAAACACACTTAATTGTTTTTCTGTGTATTTCATAGATTCAGATTTTGTTTCCACATTAACTACAGCTATTTTATTTGTACGATCCTGTTTAACATTATTTTCAACTGATTCATTTCTATCTAACATCTGATTTTTTGATGTTGACGATATATAACCATACTCATTTACTCTTAAATTGTTAATGTCCTCTTTTGCAAATTGTACATCTGCTTCAACCAAAGACATTGTGTTAGTTTTTGTTTCTGCTGATCTATTGTCAGTCCACTTTTCAATGTGACCTCGTTGTTTCTGACTTGCATCAGTATTTTCAGTTGCAACATCAATATGTTCATTATCTTGAAAAGATTCAGAATGCAAAAAGTCTTTGAGCCCTGATTGGAAAAACTGTTCAATATCTGCATCAAAAGCCTTTTCTAGCTCATCAGTACTGTTGTTCTGTAGCCTTTCAAAAGAGTCATATTTGACTTCCACATCATCAGCATTATAATCCTGATAGGAACTCCTTAATTCAGCATTATTGTTTGAAAGGAATTGCCTTTCTTCCTCTGTGTGTTCATCAGTGAATACATTTATATCAGATTCATTGTCTGACTCACCCATTTCAATAGTATCAACATTAACATAATCATGCTCAGTTGTCTCATAAGATGAGTTCGTTTTCTGTTTTTCATCTTGAGCAGAAGTTGACAAAATGACATACGAATCAACATCTGCCTGATCCAACCTATCATTTCTGAACTCAGAAGATTTGAATGTCTTTGACACTGTTTTCTTGTCTAATTCAAAATTCAGTTCAGCTTCCTCTAAGGAAGCACTCACGTATGTGACTTTCAAATGTGCCTCATAAGCTGTTTCTTCATTTCCATTAATATCTTTCTTAGAATTTCCAACTTCAAGGCATTGCAAGTTGCTAACTTCAGAATCATCTCTTACACCATTGCCACTTAATACAGATGAATTCTTGGACTTTGAAGTTTCATGATCTTTTGATGTTTCAGTCTGTTCAGCAGAGTCACTTTGAACTGCTGCATACTGTTTCAATGATATTTTCTCTTTTACTTCTACCATGCCTTTTATACCTGATGAGCTAAGGAACGTTTTAGAAACATCTTGTATTTTACTGTCTGTGACTTGTTCTGTTACAATATTTTCAGTTGGTTCGTCAAAATCTGATTCACATGAGCTCTCCATTTCACAAGAATCTAGTAAGATTTCTCCAGAGTATTTCTCACTTTCATTTGCTAATCCAGCTTGTTCATCATCTGAATCTGATGAAGATTCCAATTCATATTTGTCAGCAATGTAGAACCCTTTAGTTTCAGGAAAAGTTTCATTAATATGTGGTGTACTTTCATCACAGGCAACAAATGTGTCAGCCAGTTGTTCTTCCTCTTCTATCTTTGGCAAAGTATTTTGTCGCTTTTCAGACATATTGAAGGAATTTACGGCCGTGAAGACTTGAACAGATTGTGGTGGCACATTTTTAGTATATTCAAACAACTTTTTCTCTGTTTCGACAGTAACATTGTGTTCAGAGATTGTGTTGCTAGGTTTTGCTTTATTACTTTTACTGTTTTCAGATTCCAGCAGGTCACTTAATGACATTTTCTCCAAAGTTGCCTCTGGTGACTTTATGTGGTCATTTGTATTACTATTTGCCTGCATTTTCTGCATCTCTAGTTCCTCTTTGAAGAAGTCAATTTCCTTCTTTTTCTCATTACTTTGTGTGGTACATGTACCTTTGACTTTATGCCTGACAAGCAAATCAGAAATAGTCAAGCTTTCAACAACGGTTCTCTTATCCTCAACTCTACTATCAGCTTCAATTTTTTCTTGCTGCCTTTTAAATTCATCTAAATATAAGTAATCTAAACTGACAGGACTGTATGATTGTTGTCCTTGAACTTTAACAACACTATTTCCCTCATCAAGTATTTCATTCCTTGATTGCTTACTTTTATCTTCAATGACACTGGGGTTTCCATTTTTATCCAAACCTGAATCAACATCCTCTACTAAGTGACCATTATCGGCATTCATAAACTTATCAGCATCTTGTGCAGAACTTGAATCAGAATCATTGTCAGAACTACTGGCTTTGAGATAAAACATCGGAAGGTCATCCACTTCTTTCTTGTCATGCTGATTTAATTTACCACTATCTTCATTTCTAGAAACAACAAGCTCTTTTTCGGTTACAGTTTCAGTTGTTTCAATAGAAGCGCGATCAGCTGTCATTTGATTTAGAGGTTCAACACAATCAGTTGATGCAGGTTTTAAATCTTCACACTCGTTTACCTGTATATTAACATTGTTTGTGTCACTGGTGTTGTTAACTGCCTTTCCAATTTCATTATCCAAGAATGAATAGGAAATTGAAGGCTCATTAACTGTTTCCCCTGTATTTTCCTCATTGCCACTGTCGTATGTCACTAAAGTATGCTCTTCTACAGTAATTTTCATTGACCACTCATTATTGGATGTTTGATCTGCAGAGACCTGTTGCTCAATTTGCTCATCTATTGTTCTCCCTACAAAGTCCCTGAAACTGTCTTTGTCAACAATGGGTTCTTCTTTTTTGGATGACATTCTACTAACTTTTGAACTTAGCAATTCATTAATGGTAAGCTTTTCTAATCCCACTGGTTCAACCAATGGTGGCACTGATTGGCACTCTACCTTCTGTCTGTCCAGCTCATCTTGAAAATAATCTACTTCACATTTACTTCTGGAGAAATCTTTCATCAATACTGACATTTTATTTTCTGACTCCTGAATTTTAAAACTTTGATACACATGTTCTAATGGAACATCCTTAAAATGAACTTTTCTAACTCCAGACTTGCTGTGTAACTGACTGGTACTACTGCTTGTTTTTAGTTTACCCACAGGTACCTTTACTGTAACTGGCAGAGGTTTTACTGGTATATCAGTCATTTCAGTTTCTTCTTCAAGAAGTTGAGTAATTGTCAGCTGGTCAATCACTGGGTGTTTAGCTTGCATTTCTTGCTGTGTTGATTCAGAACTGTCAGATTTTGAATTCCATAATTCTTTCAGCACTGATTTTCTTGTATCATCAATATGATAAATAATATTTGTAAAATCTCTATCATGATTTGTTACTTCTGTTTGTGTTTGGGGTGTTGAACAAGCAACCATTTGTTGGACATTAACAGACACACTTGTGGTACATTCTTTGTCTTGATTTTCAACTTCAAGGCTCTGAAATTGTACATGACCTCTCACTGTATTATCATTTTCATGAACTTTCTCAAATAAGTTATCTTGGCGCAAATTGTTTCTTTCAGGATCGCTATCATTAAGTACTATCTGTTCTTCATGTTGTTGTACAGAATCATTCACAGCTGCATATGTAGTTTGAACTTCGTTAGTTACTGTTTTAATTATTTTTGTAACTGTTTCAGAATGTTCCTTTGTTTCAATTATGCTGCAAGTTGTAGTTGTTATTGTTTCTGCACTGAATTCAGCATTAATTAAATTGTCTGTGTCTAGTTCTGGATGTTTGCACACAATAGTAGTGTCATCACTGTTGACTATGTGCGATAAAACTACCACATTTTCCTCTCTTGTTGATGATTCACATTCCAAAGAGGCCATTTTTGTATTAATTATATCTACATGGTTAGTTGTCTCTTCCATAGACAACTCATTTTTGGCATTCCCATCAGGCTCAGTAACTAAGTTGCTTGTTGGTTTATCATCTTCTTCATCATTACTCGACATGTTGCTATTTTCAGAATCAGATACACACATATTCCGCTGGCCTGCTCCTGTCTGTTCTTTTTCACACTTAATAACATCTTCAACACCATTCATCTTGGCAAGATTACCAGCTAATTCAAGAAATGCCTCACTTAAGACTGAATTACAAAGCTCTTCACTTACATCTTCAGTTGTTTTATTTGGACTGACACTTTCCCCAGAAGCTTCTATGTCAAAATCTTTTGACAAATGTCTGTAAGTTGTAACAATATATGTCTGTCGCATGTCTTCAACATTAACCTCTTCTTGCGAAACATACCTTCTGAGAGGAGGGTTTTCTGCAGTAACTGAAGTTTCAGCATCTGCCTCTTTCTTAGCATCTTCAATGAAGGAAACTTTATACTGCGTGGATTCAATAACTGAAGCAGATGACTGATTTTGTACTGACGTTGAACTCGCCATGGTTTCTGTAGCAATGGTTGGCATTGTGGTGGTGGAAGTCATTGTGATAGATTTTGATTCCAACATTGTTACAGTATGCGTATAAGTATGACTTACACTCAAATCCAGCACTATTTCTTTCTGAGGCTCTAAAAACTGAGTTCTGTCATCATATTCAAGCGCTCCAACAGAAAATTGATTTTTTGTAACATCCTGATCCCTAGCATTGACAGCATTAGATGCCTTCAATTCCAATTCCACATCGCTGTTATAAATTATTTCCACATTAATTTCAGCCATTTTGGTGCACTCTCGATACTTATTTCTATTTGAGCTTTAAGTACCAATATTTTTAAAATGTCAACATTGTTTATCTGTCCGTATTTAGGTCAAGATAGTATTCAAATTTTTCCTCTCCACTGCTAGAGAAAATCACGGTTGTGTTTGTGTAACAAATTGCTACAAATGTAAAAACATTTAAACATCCAATACCAGCCAATATCTGAACATGAGATTTATTCAATAGTACAACATTAAATTGCAGTTTTATCCACCTCTGCTATCATAATATTGTTAAATACCATATAGCACAGAGTTTCACTATATACATCCACTTCTCCAAGCATATCATGACAACATAATTTATGATGACACGTTTATTTAATCAAATTCATGACTGAAAACAAAACCACTTCACAGTTTGTGGCCTATTCAATTAATCTCATAGTTTTTTTATTGCGAAACAGTATTCAGCTGATTAAAATAAAATCCTTCATTCACTATAGCTTCGAACGATAAATCCACACAGGTAAAAAAAATCAAACAACTTTTTTTTATGTCTAAGCAACGTAACGTCATGTTGTCAATCAGACATTAAGTTATTCCACATTTGAATGTTTATGATGTCTTAAACGATGTTACACGATGTGGAATTCACTATTATGGTATAAAAAAATACAACCAAATAATTAAAAATCTTCAGCTGACTCATAATTAAACCATACACCACGAATTCACTGATGCATGAAATAAATGTCACACAAATAATGTCCTTACAAAAATCTCATTATCTGCCTCCACAAATTCATCTGATGAAAATCATCAATTTTCGTTTGAAAAATAAACCATTACCATGTCACTTACAAAAATCTATTTTGCAAAACTAACACTTAATGTTTGTTTACAAGAACATTTACTTCATCCTGACATCTTTTCAGCGACAAAAACACATTATGTTTATTCTCTAAAACATTAAGTTTTAATTACTTTATCTCAACTTCATTTTTGCGACACATAACACACCATGTTTATCCACATTTATGTCATCCTGATTTGATTTTCTCAAGGTCACCCAAAAGCTAGACACTGTGTATAAATATAAAATTTAGACTCTTCATCAGCATATGCTACATTTCCACAGTTAAGTACACCTGCTTGTATGCTTTATGAATGCAAGTAAATCTTGGGACACAGCCGCATTTTGAAACAAGTTATTCATTCTCAAAAGATTAGGCAAGTGTTTATCACTGTATTCAAAAGCCCCATATATCACTCTAGTCTATGGTGTCTTCTTACATTAACTAGCTATAATAAATAACAGCAAAAACCGACTCACATCACATTCGGTAACATTATGCAAGGTTATGTCAGAATAAATTATATGCTTTAAATTTCTATATACGCATCACACAATATTAAAAACTGTTTATAAATCATGTTAATGTACTGGCACACATGTTTCAACTGTCAGCATTGTTGGCCCAACACCTCAAAAACACATTCAATATAGACTCACATTTGTATGCACTTCTGTATTTAAATTGGTAACATTTACCTAAGTGTTTCATAGAACATACTTTAAACTATTAACATAATTCTCTTCAGACAATACAGCACAAAGAAACTTATTACAATTTTTATTTAAAGAAACAACAACATGTTAAAGGGACTGCAGAAAATTTTAAAGGTATAAAACCCCAGAAATATTTTCTGAGATTATTCATTTTAGGCGTGTCATGGGAAAGCCAGGCTTAATGCATGTGCGTAAAGTGTCATCCCGGCTCCTGGATGGCACTTTCCGCTTTTATGGTATTTTCTGTTTCATGGAAGGCTCTTCTATACATAAATCCACTGCAGGCAGAAAGTGATGTCCTGGATTCCGTGACAACACTTTAGGCACATGCATTAAGCCCGGGTTTCCCACAGCGCGCCTCATTTTTATTTTACAATAATCGAAAAAGCACTATACAGGTCACATTGACACCATGGACATCATCAATATCGTAACTGTAATTGGACGTATGAACGAATAATCCAAAAGTACTTTCTCCACCGTATGGGCCTGGCTAGCTCAATTGGTAGAGCGCTGGACTGTCAATCTGGGGATCATGAGTTGGAACCCCAGCCAGGCCACATAACTTGTGTGGGGATTGGTCATGAAACTATTTATATGGCCATTCTCCCACTACCTCTGATTCAAGGGCAGTTGTCAGTTACAGGCATAAGTATGTGCACTTAGTACTGGTAAGCCGCTTAGATCGGCTAAGCTAGCCCAGGAAAAGTGTGAGTAGGTTAATTGACCGCCGTGATATGACTGAAATACTGTTAAAAATGGTGAAAAATCCAAACAAACCAACACATTTCTCACCCACATACTCAAGCTCTCGTCAGAAAAGAAACTATGGTAAGCTGTGTCGCAATAAGCATCAGGCTTTAAACAGCCGAAAGCTAAAATATATTTGTTTAACCTGAACTAAACAGGGTTGTTAGTGTTGTTGTTGTTTTCATTGTGGCATACATGATTGTAGGTCAGAACTACTTAAAATTTAGAGACAAATTATCATCCACACAAAGTCATGTATCTACAACAACAGACCAGAACTGGCGTATCATTACCTAAGGACTGAGTCCATCACTGAACATTGATATGCCAATGTGGGAATAACAACTACATGACTCTAACAGCTTGGGGTATGCCCTTTTTGGTCCACCGACTGTTGCTTGTGCCGTAACAATAGATTATAAATGGATCTTAATGTTAACATCACGAGTGAAGCAACACATGGTTAGCCAGTGGTAATAAAGTCACCGACTATCATTACATAGCAAACAACATTAAAGATTTGTCCATAAAATATCCAGGGTTTTATACCATACACAGCTAAGGCCTTATAATTGTATCTTTTCCAAAGGATTTGTTTAAGCCATGCGCAGCAGTATTTCTTAGAAGTTGTTTTATTTTATGTATTAATCTAGATGACGTGATTAGGAACAGACAAGGATAATGCAATTAACATTTTACCAAAAATATAAGTTTCCTATAAAAAATACTTATAGCAACTAGAACTCCATGAGTTGGATGTGTCGCCTGACGGGGCATAAATCAAGTACGATACGAGCAATAATGCCAAAAAACGAACTTGACCTTCCTTTTATTGCCTACGAACACTTCTGTAAAGTTTCATAATGATTGCACAAAAGTTATTGTCTGCACAAGCCTTTAACTGAAATTTGTTTTAAAGGGGCATAACTCAAGTGTGATAAGAGTAATTAAGCCGAAAATACAACTTAACCTTTCTTTTATGCCTACTAACACTTCCATAAAGTTTCATAAAGATTGAACAAGAACTTTTTAAGTTATTGTCTGCACAAGCCTTATTTGAACGACTTTTTGTTAAAGGGGCATAACTCAAGTACAATAAGAGCAATTATGCCGAAAATATAACTTAACCTTCCTTTTATTCCTACTAACACTTCCACAAAGTTTCAAAATAATAGCACAAAAACTTCTCAAGTTACTGTCTACGCAAACTGAAGGGGATGCCGCCGCCACCGACGTCGTCGCCGCTGCCGCCAAAAGTAACCCCTATATGTCGCCTTTCAGGGGACACAAAAATACTGATCAATGTGATACGTTTATAACATAAAATGTGAAAATAGTACTCAATTTTCAATCAGTTCAGAAATTTTAGAAGCCATTGGCTATTTTGCATACTGGTAGCACTAACATAATCAGAAATGTTTGTTTGAGAACTTTGCGAATCCCCATGGAACTCTCAAGGGTTGATTCACACAATATAGTCAGTGAGTTTAGCCGTTTTGTTGGCCTTTTCGTTGCCTTTCCATTATAACATCCATGTATGCCCATGGTAGCTGCAAACTGATGTCAACCATTTTGAGAAAATGCATAAGCATGCTCACCAGTAAATAACAACCCAATTAGGTTACGCAACACTATTCAAGAACAAAACAGGATGTAAGTGTTCATGGAATAAAATGTGGGTAACCTTGAAACTGTCGTTATTTACATCCTTCAAAATCATCCTGTACATAAATATACTTAAAGGTGAACAAACACATGGACGTTCAGATTTTTTGTTTAGATCAGCTACATCACTGGTCAAGAGTTTTTTAACAGTCTTGTTTTCAAACATTTTTACATAACGTTGATGTATATGCGGTAGCTGTCTCAGAACACAAATAAGTGTAGTCATATTTTGCTATTTATACTAGATCAGTTAATAATCTTAACAATGATTAATTAAATCGGATGACAGTTGTATGTAAATATATCAATATGACACTTAAGTCGTTAATATCAACAGTTATATCCAGCAGAGCTAGTTTATTTATAGTACCATTTATAAACAACATTGTAAATCAAAGCCACTAAAATGCAGCATGTAGATTTCAGTCTAATCCCCCAGCAGGGCTTCATAAAACAGCTAAATAAGGCTATATTACTTATAAACTGAAACTTCATATAACATCCAAGAAGTGAAGCGTATCAATTGTGATTTTAAATAGTATCTGTTAAATAAATCTTGATGTTTCTACCATACATAAGATATAATGTTGGCGTAATGATACATAAACATCTATTTACATTTAGGGGCCTACAACAATGCATGATGAAGCAGCACTTACACTGACGTTCGCCAAATTCGCCAATGGCTAATAAAGTCAACATTTGGCTAAACAAACAAAGTCAACATTTGGCTAAATAAATATCTATTTGACTACAACTTTTTCATCATAAAACCATAGAAAATGCATTGATTGTGTATATTTTCATAGCACTATGGTAAATTTGGCTAAAAAAAAGATAAGCCCGAAGGGGCCCTGTGAAGAGTTATGTGATCTTGCATGAATCTGAAATGAAGAAGTAACAAAAGGACTACACACAATTTGCATTTTTAGGTTACAATCCACAATGTTTTCAAAATACATGTATTCTTTTAAGGTTACATTTTTTTCTAGATACATGTAGCTCGAAATGTGATGTTATTTAAGACTCATTCGGGCAAATGTTATTAAAACATTTTTACGCCGCACGTCAGTATTTTATGTGAAATTTACCGTGAGACCAAAGCCCTCGACTTACTGGAAGTTACTGCCCATACCAATCTGCATACTTCTAACATACTGTGTAATAAACTGCCTTTTGCTCAATTTATGCACATTCGGCTAAGCTTGCCCAGGTGAAGTGTGAGTAGGTTAAATGACCGCCGTGATATGACTGAAATACTGTTAAAAACTGAAAAATCAAAACAAACATACAAACAAAAACAAATTTATGCACATAAAATTCAAAAGAATCATTGTCAGGAAATTAATTGCAGGTAAACACTTTATTTAAATTGCGACCCATCATTAATGAGACAGGAAAAAAAAGTATCAATTTGATTATATTTTATTTCTTGCAGTATTTAACCCTCTTTTTGCCTGGTTTGACTTGTAATTGCTTGTCACCTGTCACATGTATAGACATATACACGTATAGAGGCAAGTTTAACAAATACATTCACCAGTAAATAGGCCTTTAGGTAAGACACATACTTCAATTTTAACTGGAAATTTCAATAAAAAATACAATGAAGTGAATGCAGTTTACACACCAATTTAATACAAGCGATCTAGTTGCCATACACACTCATTGAAAATGTTGCGTTCTGTTCAAAGTGTTAAATCCAACAGTCAAAAATGATAATTCAGAGCTTGCATTAAGGGAACTAGGGGAGTTCTTGCATTAAGGGAACTCGGGGAGTTATTTACTAACAGTTTTTGTCACAGGACTTCCGATATTGCAGCTTCGGAAGTCCCAGGTCTTAGTGAAACATTTAGAAACAAAACAATTAAAATGTTTTATCTAAATGTATACCTACTTTAGTGTATTTGTTGGCATATAACCAGCTAAGGAAAAAAGAAATGACCTTAAAGGGACCTGTTCACATATTGACAAATTGACAATTTTTCGACTTGTTGTCACCTATTCAAAAAATAAAAGAACAGTGTAAACAAGGGAGCAAACACATACTACGGACCTAAAAATATACTGTAAAAACCGTTTTGTTTATGAGTTATCATCAGTTGAAATTAATAAAATTATAAAGCGTTTTTAAAGCCAACGATGGAATAATTTGGAGTGGTTATGTTGTTTTCATTGAAACTGTTGACATCGCATGGAACTCTTACATGAAGTATCTAACGGAGGATGAGATACAAAAGTCGCAATGGCCGAGTGGTTAAGGTGATAGCCTTTTATACCGGAGATCCTGGGTTTGAACCCCGGTGGGACCATTATTATTATTTTTTTTTCTTAATACTGTTTTTGTTATTATACTTTAGCTTTTTAGTTCCGATGCTTAAACACACTATTATGAGAAGTTGGAATAAGACGTCAAACTTAGAATAAACTGTTTTATTTCAGCACTGTTTAATATGCAGTTTACCATTTTTAATTTAAGAATTGTGCACAGTAATTAGTGCAATAGACACCTGCATATATAACGGCATCACTAAAATTAATTTTACCACAAAACTGTATACTTGTATGCTTTTACAAATGTTTCACACACAACTTGAACTGTGTCCATGCGTGCATGAACACAGTTTATAAATACAGTAAAAATGATCAAAGACACAGTCAGTTTTAATGAAAAAGTCATGGAAAAATGCTATTTATACCAAGAGTATTGACATAATATAACAAACATACATAAACAACATGAAATACTCAGTTTTATGTGAAAAAAATAACAAAAATCATGTCCATTCTATGTTTGATGTATTGTTTTATCCAGGCCCTTTTTGCGCGGCGCGGCCCCATGCACATTTTTTTAAGCGCCACTTTGCCCTGTTTAAAGGCAAAAGCCGCCACTCGCCCTAATCGATAACGATCATAATTGTCTGTTGACCACTTTTATCGGCCATATGTCCGGGAAAAGGGCACCCGCTGTTTTCTGTTATTGTCGCTCTGACTGTGCTCGATTTATTGCATACAGGCATTTCTAATCGATTTGATTTAAGCGATTTGATTTAAGCGATTACTGTACTATTGTCAGTTTGGTTCTTGAACCTGATTTTTTAATCCGAATAAAGTGGTGATATTTAGGCCTAATTGGTGATGCGTATTCGATTAACACACATAACGTCAATTCATAGATTCGACATTCCCGCTCTTACTATCCGTGTTCGTTACGGATTGATTTTTTGAATTAATACGATTTGTTATTTCAACTGGCAAATACTTATAGCGCTGCGAAAATGTAAAATTACAAATATTGACACCTGAAAAATGGACTTATATGCATGTGTAGAAACTAATATACATTTAGTTGATATATTATTTTTATTTAAATGTACTTAATTGACAAAACCTTTAGTAGCGTAACTTCTAGTCAAATAGTGGGGTTCTCTGTCTGGAGACTTCAGATGTGAAAGGGAAACAAGTTGTATATTGGTATGCGTGTCAAATATGACTTACCTGTCAACACCTTTTGGGCCCCAAATGTCAAGAAAATACTAGCCACTACTAAATATCCCCCGACATCTCATTTAAGATGGCCCCACACAGACGTTTTCATTACAGATTCTGTTTTTGATTTCTGTAACAGATTTCTATTTTTGTAGATATATTCTGTTAAAGTTTTGCTGTACTGTTTATTGCATGAAAATATATAACTCATAATAAATCATTTGTTCTGAAGTTCGTATTTTTTTGCAAAGGTGTGTGTGTGCATTTGAAAATACATAAATCACTTAAATTAATAGTCAATTATTTTATGATACTCATAGCCAATACACTGAATCACATGTGCCCTTTTAAAAGGACACAGCGCGCTAAAGTGCCCTTTTTGAATATATTTTGCGCCATGCCCCTCTGCCTTCCTGGATAAAACAGTAGTTTGATGTCTTATTCTAACTTCACATAATACATTGTTCTTAAATCTGTCAAGACATTTAATGGCATATATTAAAAAATGCGAAAATCTGTGAACAAGTGCCTTTAAACAAAGCTTAAATGTTACACTTAATTTCAGCTCTGAAATAAACAGGACTTCCAATATCCCACACTTGTAAGTCAGACGTCCAAAATTTCACCTTAGTGCTTGCCCTTATATTTACATAATTATGTAGGTGTGCTTATTTCTTTAAATTTATGATAACTTTGTATTTTGCTAAGCAAGTAATGTGATGGTTAAATGTAGATAAATATTATTTTTTAATGAAAATACAAACAAAGGGAAATAACTGTAAAATGCTTGTTATTTAATTGTTTTTCAAATTATCTTTTCTTGACACCAATGATCAATAAAGAAAAATTAATAAACAAATGTGTGTAGAAAGAAAAAGAAATTAAATAACAAATCATTGTAGTAAATGTTCTGACATAATATAAGGTTTTGCAAGCAATAAATGTTATAAAACTTAAATATTTCAAAATTGTACCAGATGTTTTTCCATTAGCAAATGTTATGAAAGATTGGTGTTTTCAATTTCAAAATTCAGTTACAGATTACCGCTTTAGTTAAGCATTTCCAAATCAACAAAATGTAATTTTCAATACATGCCTGTTTGCATATTACTTAAAACTGTCATACAAACCACAAAATGGCACACAACATCATGACTTTTTTTTCCTTATATTACAGGGTCCAGTAAACAGACCCATTCCTAATGCCAAATACCCGGTATGGTTTATTTTTCCCAACTGGAAGAAAAAAATTCCAAAATTGGAAGTAACAAAATGCTAAATACACAGGAAACGTGATTCTAAGCTGTAAATCATGAACTTACATGTGTGTAGATAAATACCATTAAAATACTAAATTCAACCAGTTTACGTTGGTTATAAATTAAATATATTTCTGAAATTTTTCCCAATTGCATGTTTTCACGTTGCGAAATTCCCAATTTGATGGGAACCGGACCCATTCCCAAAGCAGTGAAAAAATTGCTGAACATTGGTAACATATGTTGTACATGTTGTGCACAACTATGAGTTATACATAAATATTATATAGAGAGTTACAATGTAACAAAGCAATGAAAGAGATTTCAACAAAATGTAAGCTAAACCCAAAACCATGAACATGTATTTGGCTATATAAGTTAACTATAGACACCTGGGTTTTTATGTAACCAAATTTAAAAACGTTCGCAACAAAAAGAAAATAATTGGGTTAATTTCTCCTTTTGCTTCATTTTTTCTTAATTGTATATAGGCTACAATATACTTATTTCATTTCTAATGTCCATTTAAAATAAATATTTTAGTGGTAAGTTCATAAAGCATATATAATAATCAAACATACACTTATGCAATGTATTTCAAAACAAATTAGTTCACAAAAGTCCATTCTATTGATAAGTTGTTTAATACAAAAACAGGAAAAAAGGCTACACAGGTGCCCTATATGAAATCCAATATTTCCAAAACAAGTTCGGTGAGCCATTTTTTAAATTAATGTTTTGGTGTAAGTATATAATTTATGCATGTACGTGCGAAATTTTAAGAAAATCTGTCGTTTAGAACAATATATACATTTGATAAAAAAAAAAATGAAGTTTCAGAAAGCATTATTATTTTCCATTTGACATACTTAAATGTCGAGTCAAATTCATTATTTTAGCAGTAAATGTAGGTAAAGCGTTTTTATTATCAACATACACTAATATATTGCCAAACAAAGCATGAAAAAAACATATCAGTTGAAAGAACCATAACCTTGTTTGAAACAAAAACTATCCTATATACTTAAACATTGATAAAAATCCAAGCTGAAAAAGGGGCTTCAACTGGTATCATATTCAAAAACCCAATATTTCTGGAATATGACCGGTGACCCCTATTTTTTAAGACTGTTTAAGTTTCAGTATACAATGACGCATATATGTGGAATCTTTTAACAAAATCTGTTGTTAGGAACAAAAGATATTTGTATATTTGATAAATTATTGGTGTTTTCACAGACACATTTAATGCACAGTTAACCTCGTCAAGTCATTTGTTAAATGATAACTGTAGATAGACGCGTTTTATCATTAAACTGCACTTGTATATTGACAAACGAAACATTAAAAAAAGATGCATTTACAAATCTCCATTTGTGTTTGAATATAAACGCTTTATATTATTCAACATTCTAAGTAACACAAAATGAAAAAAGGCTTCGACAGGTACCCTGTTCAAAATTCAATATTTCCGGAAAAAAGCCAGTGACCCCTATTTTTTAAGACTGTTTTAGTTTAAGGATACATTGATGCATGTTTGTGCCAATTTTTAAGACAATCTGTCGTTGGAAAGAAATTGAAGGAAATTGTTGCTAAAGTCTTTTAGCTATTTAAGTACACATTTTTGACTCAAGCAACAATTTGATTTAAATCTGTGTACTAAAATACCATTTATAATATTCATCACAAAAATATACTGATTTATGAGGCGTGCCATGGGAAAACTGGGCTTAATGCATGTGCATCAAGTGTGGTCCCGGATTAGCTTGTTCAGTCCACACAGGCCAATCCGGGAAGACACTTTCCAATTTTATGGTATTTTCTGTTTTAAGTGAGTCTCTTCTAAACATTAATCCAATGTAGGTGAAAAGTGACATCCTGGATTAGCCTACGCACATGCATTAAGCCAAGTTTTCCCATGACACGCCTCATATTTATTTTCCACAAACATGAATAATTTCATTAAGTACAGTATGGTCTATGGATCATGCAAAACAAACATACTGGTTATTTCATGATTTGCAGAGTTAAGGTGACCTACTCACCTAGTCAGAATGAGAATCAGATGATGTGGGAAAGTGGTAAACAGGTGAATTGGATGAAATATCGCTGGGTAATTACTCCGAATCACTTGGCATTTGCTACCAGTGGTACAAACATTCTGAGTTCCACCGTGTGATTTCATTGTCTTAAACTACCATTCAACATATCTCCTTATAGATATGCGCGGTCAAAAATTGCATTGAAAATTCTGACTATGTGATTTAGTTTAGAAACAGCATTTACACTTAAATAGCAAAAGAATGTCAAACTTTAAAAGATCATTTATTATAGTGGTATATTTATAAAGGTTTTATGGACAATTTGTTACCAATGTTTCTAAAGTTCAAAACACCCTGAACATTTATGGGGGCTTGAACCCAAGTCTCCAGTAAAAGAGAAGGACCCTTTCACGGTGTCGCTTAAATCCACAGTCCATAGAATATAATTTAATACATCTTAAATTAGCGTTAGTTCTAATGAACGTTAATGACGTTTATGCGACTGAAAACTGTTTCTTGTTTATGAAAGGCATTTTATGATGTCTATGTTCAAAAACAATGTCTATGATCGAAAACGCTTGGAACGAACGAGATATATACACTAATGTACATGCTGATTTACTCCAGAGGCATCACCAGCTTTCCCATACAGATAATTTTAAGATAAGAAGTTACCAAAACATTATAATTTTACCAATTTTGATGCATTTTTTGTATTTTGATCAGTAGGTTAAGATGTCCATTAGAAACAGTTTCTGCACAGTTTTATTTTTATTAACATATTTCTGGACTGCTGCTTTAAGAACTAATCAAGCCCATATGACTATGCAAAATTTGAGATAAACTGGCTTGCGTTTTAGATTTACATATTTTGCAATTGTTAATCATAGTAACCCCTGTCAAAATGGACTTCATGAGATCAAGAATTTTTCATGCCATTAAGCATTATTCATGAAGTCTTGTTGAAAACCTCTAATAACAAACTTCATGAAGTTTTATGCATGAAGTGATTTAAGGTACACTTCATGAAGGCGTCATGCATTACTGAAATTCTAGAAACATTCATGAAGCTTTAAAAAGAATAGATCAAGATTTTTTTATGAATACCACCCTTAGCTCAGATTTCCGCATTGCATTTCAAGAAGCGGAGAAAATGCTGAATAGATGCGGAAATGTTGCGTAAATCATCAGTTTCCGCAGATTCGCCACATATTTTCCGCAAAACTGATTTTGGCTTTGTGGAGAAATTTCTTATATGTGGAGAACATGCGGAGAGTATGCGGAATATTGACACTTAGAAATTGTACAGTTGCGGAAATTCTGACTTAGACATTTTCATGATGCGGAAAAGTTATACATTGAAAAAATCACAAGCTTGTTAATCTATTTATTAAAACAAGAGCTGTTTGTAAAACATATATGCCCCCTCTAGGTCAAAAACAATCTTTAATATCAATTTGGTGAGAATTGTTGAACATACACCCATGAAACCACAAGTCTGAATTCTGTCTAATCTCTGTCTGAATAAATACTGAATACAGTCTGAGGACATAGCCTGGGAAATAACCTGAACATCTATGTGAAAAAAAAGTGCATATATCTGTCAAAATACAAAACAGAGTTATGGGGAATGTAGAACTTGAAGCTGGAGTTGAGGACAAAGGTATATTCTAATTTTCAAGTGAATAACTTATGTAATTTTGTAGTTACAAAAGTTTTAATTATAAACTTTAACCTGAAAATCTATGTGAAAAAGGAACATAAATATGTCAAAATATAAAACTGAAAAACTGAGTTATTGGGAATGTGGCACTTGATGGAGTTGATGACATTTAAGGTATATTCTAAATTTCAAGTGAATAACTTTTGTAGTTTTGAAGTTACAGAAGTTTTGAATATAAACTTTAACCTGAAAATCTATGTGAAAAAGGGGCACAACTATGTCAAAATAGAAAACTGAGTTATGGGGAATGTGGCACTTGATATTAGAGTTGATGATAAAGGTATATTCCAAGTTTCAAGATTATAACTTATGTAAATTGGAACTTACAAAAGGGCATAAATAATGCAATTTTAGGACATTTACAGTACACCATACCATGCAATGCTATGCAGGATATGATGTCATTTATGATGTCATCAGTTGACTTTCATTGCTCAAGTCTGAAAACATGATTGTGATTTTAAAACAGAAATATCTATGAATACTGAACACTTGGAACCTGTGTCTGTAAGTATTATTTCATTTAAGTTACAAACAAGTCAATAAACTATAACTGATTTCGCACATTTGAAAGGGTTTGACATTCTTAAGCAATTGTAATATATTTTCGCGACCATATGCCCAGAGGCTTAAGCTGCATGTCTTCTTACTACTCACAGTTATGTTCCTTTAAACAACAATCGTTTGACTTATTATTAGTGTTTTCCTTACAATATAATCCTTCCATCAATGTTCTATTATATAATGAGTTTGCAAAATGGACAATCAGTACTTAATCATTTGTCTGTATTTTAATGTTAACCATGGAAGCACAATTGTACCATACAATTGTGAAAAGTTGCATAATCATTATATTGTTCCTAACCACATTGTACTTTAAGATTTTTAGACATAATAAACTGGAAAATGGAAAATAATGTATCTGTTATACTTGTCTGCACAAAATTATGTTGTTTTGTTGATTTATATTAGCACAATTGTACTTATCATGAAAAAAGTTGCATTATAATCATTTCCAGTTGGATGTTTATAATATTCACATATTATTTAATGTCTGACAACCCATTGTAGGGGAGTAAACCATTGAACCTTAATAAATATCAAGTGCCACCTGAGTACTTAGTGTAAAGGTCATAATAATTACTGTATCTGTGGTTATAGTCTGAATGCAGTCTGAATAGCCCTCTGGACTCTTATGAATTTTGTCAGAATTGTTCCATTTTAAGTCTTTTCAGGAATGTCAGAAATAATAGACGCATCCACAAATGTCAATTACATTCAAATCAATCTGCAATATTATCCAATCATTGCACTTGGATATGATGTGTTTGGCGATATAAATATTTGATACAAAAGAGCACGTGCATAATATTTGTGATATTCAAATGTGCACGTGGCAATGTTTGTGATTTTCGATGAATGGAAATTAATTCTTAACAATAGCTGGGGTGTAGTTTTAACTATTTGTGGAAAAATCCAGATCAGTCTATTCAAAGATAAGTCCGTCTCAATTCAGAAAGTACTTTTTCATGAGGGAAGAGAGCGGGAACAACTTAAAAGGCCAATTTTACATAAATTGACCCTTTACCAAATTTGATCAATACCATTCTGCACCACTGAACAAGATGGCCACCAGAGCTAAAAAAAGAAAAATCCAAGGGAGGATCACCCAATTATTCCTCGAGTGTCAATTTTCTGTGGATTATTTCCACCTGCTGAAAAACAAATGCATTAATTTTCCGCATATATGGAAATAGAAATGTCCGCACTGAAAGCAGAACAAATGATGATACTATGTCCACTTTTGATAGCTCTATTATTTTTAGAAGTCTTCATGATTTTTGGAATTCTTCATGAATGTTGAAGAAAAGCACAACCAATTTATTCTTGAAATTACAAAAAATTTGTTCATGAAGTATTCCTGAATATCCGTGAACTATAAATGAGACATTAGAATAAAGAACAAAATTATTCATGAAATATTCATGAATATTTTTTTCATGAAGTTGTGCATGAAGTCTTCATGAAGTGCATAGTTCATGAAGTTTTTATGAACAAACCCATTCTTTATTTCATGCATTTTTCTGCATGTGAAAATGCATCAACTATTCATGAAGCTATGTTTTATGAATGTTTCATGCATTTGTCTCATTTATAGTTCACTTCTTTTCCATGAAGTCTTCATGAAGCCACTGCATGAAGTATTCACAAAGATTTTAAGAAGAATTCATGAAGTATGCCTAAACATTTCACAGGGGAAATTCTTTGAGGCACTCAGGCAGTCAATATAGAATAAGTAAAAAAAACAACGGAGGACCTGTGGGGAATTGAGCTAGGGTCTCTGACATGAGCGATGGACACTGTTACTGCTTCACTTAAGAGCTAGCTAACAGCAAGGCTGTGCCTTTTGTCACAAATTGCTACAGAATTATTTTTTTCTAAAATCCTATGGAACAAATTGGTTTGAAATGATTTTAAATCCGTAGCACTGGCTTATAATCGTTAATAAATTAATTTTATCGTGTTATTAAAATCATGCATCTTCACAGGGCATAACCGTGAAGGCGACGTGGGCGATAACTTCGCCCTGGAGCTATTGACTTCGCCCGTAAATTTCATCAAGGAGAAGTCGACTTCGCCGTCTTTTTTAAACTTCGCATAGTAATAATTATCAATCAAACACCATACATAAAAGCTTTGAAGTCGCATTATATCAACATCCATAAAAAAGAGAACGTAAGCAAAGTAAATTAAAAAAACGCACATAATTACCTGATACGCAAAACACATATCAATCCATACTGAATGTAAATATTCATGTTAATATCCAATAATTTCCCTTGTAATACAGTTGCCATTTTAATTCCAAGACATGTGTATTTCATCACCCCATTTAAATATCTATTTTATTCAATGCAACAAAACAACGGTCTGATTTTTTTCACACTCTTGATATTTCCTCTAGAACGCTAATTCATTAATGCTCTATCGACAGTGTTTGCATTGTTTAGGTACAGTAGTATTGATTGATGCATTTTTCACTGACCACGTGCTAATCGTGTTACACGCTTAGTGCTACAAACTGCTAGACAATGGCCCCAGACTTTTTGAAGTCAAACCGACACTGTTGCTATTAGCTGTTAATAACGGCTTGCAGATTTGAAAGACCGATCTAAGTGATGACGTCACGCTGTCACTCTTCTTAGATTCAACATGTGTTAATTTTAATGACTGGTGTTTTTAACGGATTTTATTGTTTGTTCATATTGGATAAATAATTGCAAGGTAATTTTAACGAAGTGTTTTATTGATAAAAAAAAATTAATTTATAGCGAACAAAATATTATTAATACATAATTAATGTTTTCGAAATCCAAAAAACACTATGTTTTATGAGGCATTGTGAATGTTTACAAAAAAAATATTTATATTAAAACCTTTATTGATGTGTGTATTGCTAGAATGGAAACTTGGGGGGGGGGGGGGGGACTTGGAAACTAGAATAATGTAATACAACTTGAAAATATCTTAAACAAATATTTAAATTTAAACCTTTATTGATGTGTGTGTTGTTAGAAAGGAAACTTGGGGGAAAAAAACTTGGAAACTATAATAATGTAATACAACTTGAAAATATCTTGTTATTAATTTATGGAGAATTTCATGATGATGGACTTGGTACTATGATAATGCTTGACATGGTCTGATGATGGTAATAACAGGCAAAATTATGGTTAAGCGCTTTTTGCGAAACACTTCTCCTTGAAGTGGCCTCACTTCTACCTAAATTGAACTGAGGGAGAAGTGACTTCTCCCTAAAATTTGTCCCTAGGCTGAGCCCTGCTTCATAATGTAAACAAATGCCTGGTACGAAATTGACTGGCTACGAAATACAAAATCATAATAACAAACCTTCCAAGGGACGTAAGCACCATGCGTACAGATTAAAATTAATATTGTGGCTTGCACTTCTTCTCCGCCGCTATCTCACGCTTTTCTGGGATGAAATACTGCTTAACTTTTGAGAACTTATTATTTGACAGGTGAGTAATGTCGAAAATCTCTATCAACCGGAAGCAAAAACTCATATCCGGTTTCCGTATTAGGACCTAATTTTTTGACCAAGGTTACACACTACTGATTGATGAACGTTACAAGTTGCCGTTGTGTCTACACCGGTCTAACCGACCTGTGTACTCACGCTCTAAGCATTAAAGGTATGCGCTACTTTCCAGCATAGCTCACAATGGTTGATGTAACATCGCATTGGGGTAAGATACCAGTAAATCAATGTGTTTCCCTCCGTTTTACATTCGAACTATTGTCTTTTACTAGAGTTCCTTTTTTCTTCTGCTATGAAAAGCAATTCGCAATGTCAGACATGCCTTTTGTGGTTATTTCTAATATCCTCTGTGTGTTTGGAATTTTCTTGTTCATTTCTCTGGAGGCTAACTTGGAATATGAGCTTTTGGGTGTGTTTACTGTGGCATGGGGCTTTTGTCGAAATATGACTGCCGAAAACATCGTTTCTACCGGTGTCTGCATTCAGGTGATATGCATTTTCGTAGAAGTAACATGCCATATCTTTTTATTGCAATTTTCGAAAGTGGAAAGAATTCCTCTTTTAACAGACACCAAGCTTGCACAATCTGAAATCTGAAAGTTAGCCGTTTTATAATGGGACTCTTATGGGGATTGGAGATACTGGTTCTAACCTTGAATTTTCACACAAAACGAAAGCGAAAGTCGCTTTTTATAATAAACACTCTAAACAGCGTTAAACGCGAACTACCGTTAGTTTATTTAACAGAAATATACAGAGGTTATTTGTTTGTTTTCGGTGTGATAACGCGTGATATCATCCCCGGAACCCTTTCAATTAATATTTTCACGAGCGCTTGCTCTTTTATGCTTTATTAACCTTTGTTTTACATTTTTGTTGGAAATATCGCGGGAATCATAACGACATAACGTCAAAATAATGACGTCATTTCTCAGTTTTGAGCCCGGCATCGATGATGGTCCGTTTCATTTACTGTATTAAATCGGGATCCAAAAATGTAGTCAGTCACTGTGAGTGATATAGGGATATATCTCACTGATATTTTTCTATATTTCACTACTTAGCCTGATATACATTATGTTATCAGCATTTACTAAATATAATACTGATTAATGGTATCAATAAAGTCATTTCATGAAACAACTTTCATACGCGGTATTACTTCATGCGTAAGCACGTTTCGCTGTTTGGGGCGACCTAATGCGGTTACGTACAGAGGTTTGGCGTGTGACGTCATCCTCTGTGTATATAATGATTTGCACCTTAGTTGTCTTGTGTGCGTGTTTTGTTTTTGGAAGTAATTCTTCGATATTCACGTGTATTGTTAGTGTAAACCGGAATTAAGAACTATAGGATGTAAGTTGTATACACAAATAATGTCATTTTTTTTCGGGGGGGGGGGAGTTCAGTGCTTTCTTTGACGTTTTATTATTTTAAAAGCTAGAGAGTGTTTGGTATAGGCCCCTATTGCGAAATGTCTTATGGGGCCACTTACGTCCAAATAAATTAACAAGCAACTGAACTCATTCTTGTCACATTTTATAACATATTTCATTGTGCAGTAGGTGTCATTAAACATTTGTAAGGCTCTGGTAACAAATACTGAGAGCTCTACTTTTAATATACTGCTAATTTTAATTTGCCATGTAACAAAAGTAACACTAACTTCGTTGCAAGGTTTATTAATTAGATAATACAAAATAGCAAACAAAATAACACCAAACACAAACTTTAAATATACACATCGACAGCCGCTTTAAGTAATACAATCGCCACATACAGACTCTTACAGAAAGCGTTTATATGCAGCTGTTTATTTAACCTCTCCCACTTTCTTAAAAACAGTTAAAAAAATCAAACGTTGAACTTTACTACAATATTTAAACAAAGCACTCGCGTCGATTTCATTAACATAATCTCGTTCAGTGCTCCAGTCAGTATTTCAAATGGAGTGAGTCCACTAAACATGTGCTTTTAGAATAAATTTTAAAAACGACTTTTTCATGAGTTCCTAGATTCTGTTGATATGTATACGTGGCATTGCCGGTAGTGAAAAAAATCGTTTGTAGCCCTGTTTCAGGAAGCTGGCGAACAAATGAAGTGCGTGTACCCAATTAATAGAACGTTAGTATGGCATACACAGCCAGAGTGATGAGGCGATGATTGCAGCAAAACTGAATATGATAAATATTTTGCTTTACGGCAATTTAGACAAACTTATAGCAAGACCGACCTACAAATGAACATAAAGTCTACAAATATTTTAAAATTTTTTTATCGAGCTAAGCTTCTATCACTACCGAGATCTAAAAGAGAAAGCTTGGTCAGAAACCGAAAAAACCCGAAGATGTTCTTGCAAAGTGTAAGGAGTGCTAATAATAAAGTGGCCGATGACTGTGACTGCTTATCTGCGAATGACTGGTATGCATGTTTCAAGGAATTGTTCACGGACAACCCGGCTAATTGCACCAACGAAGATATATTTGATGGTATGAATATGACCCAATGGAACGAATTACTTGACGGAGAAATAACTGACGACGAAATATTGAGTACTTTAAATGCTTTGAGCTATGTACGTGCACCAGGTATCGACGGCACGTGCATAGAGATGTATAAGTGTACTATTGACATTACATCGCCGTATATAAAAAGGTTATTTAATTCTATATTATCTTCAGGCTCCTATCCGACAGAATGGAGCGAAAGCATTATCACTCCAGTCCACAAAAAAAGGAAATACCAATGACCAAAACAAATACAGGGCAATATTGGTTTCCAACAGAAGATCTCTATTAACAACAATGGTATAATTGAAATATGAATGTAGTCCGTTCGAATAGAATACAAAGAGCACATGGGATTAATTTGTTCATTGTCTTACACCAATGGAACATGATATATAGTTTGCAGTTTTTGCAGTTAGCAATGACAGAATACATGCTGTCACTATTTTTAAAACATTTGCATGCACGATACCAGAAATCATGTTATATCATTTAATATCCAGGTACAAAATAACACCTACAACGCTTATCGGAATATATCCAATACTAGTCCCTAACTCGTTAAAATAATGTTTCCTGAATAAGGGTATTTTTGCAAATGTTCGTGTTTGTCAGATTAGCAATATATAAAACATGTCAGTATGTTTCGGTTGTCGTCACCCATTAACCTTACATGGAATAGAACAATTAGATCCACATTCCCTTGTATGTTATGTTTATTTGTTTTAAGAATCGTCACTTTATGTTATATTTCCCGTTTAACAGTCTTCTGATGTGCCAGTTTGCCGCGTTGTTGCGAGGCATGGAGGAAACTGATTCTGAATACTGGTCGAGTGCATTCTTCAAGTAAAACTGACCTTCCATCTCCATGCAGTGACCCCACAGGTTCATTGCAGTATCCGAATGATACAAAAAAGACTCGTTCTTAGAAACATAGTTACCAAATGCCCCATAAGCACGCATTTGCTCACGTCTGTTACCAAGTCCTCCGTAGGTGAGGTACTGAAGGTAATGGAGAAATACGCAGGCATCCACGGAGGCGTCGTTCATTGAAATCTTTTCCTCTACATTTCGTAATCTGATATCTTCCGAAGACACAGCTCTGCTCATTTCAAACAGTAATACAGGAGGGACACAGTATACTTCCCGTCTAGTGAATCTCACACATAACGCAATGTTGTCTTCTCGTAATCTATAATTTGTGCCAGCCGATACATCCTTCGCAAATTCATCCAATGATTCGTCCCTTTCTAAAGCCTTACCGCAACAGCATATGTTTCTTACAAATGGATAACATCGGCGCTCTATAGTCTGAAGAACATGTGCCGCAGCGTGCAGGTAACCGGCGCTGAGCAACACGGAGGCAAGTTTCAGTTGACTTGATGCAACGTCTGACCTCATAGACATCAAGTAGCATTCAAGTATTGGTTCCGATGGACACTGATTAGCTTCGATAAAGGACGATGACAGTATAGATGCTAAGTACGAAAAAATCGAACGTGCCCAGAATTTCCCTGCATTTTTTCCCCAACTATT
This sequence comes from Congeria kusceri, assembly GCA_027627225.1. Lineage (NCBI taxonomy): Eukaryota > Metazoa > Mollusca > Bivalvia > Myida > Dreissenidae > Congeria > Congeria kusceri. Next base: position 57,778,064 of record CM051029.1, read on the forward strand.
TCCGTCTTGAACAATTGCCAACACAGCTGCCTGCGCATTTACAAGTGGTTGGACATCACGTGCGCTCGACTGCAATAAATGAACTGCTTCGTGAATGTTTACAAAACATGGAAGTAGTCTGTTGTGATCCAACTTTCTTTGTATCGCCTTATTGAGTTGACAACCCGACAGAGTGCCAAGTTTCACTGTAGACATTCTGTCTTCGAGCTTGTCGATCTTGATGTGAAGCAAGGCATCCGGGATGTTTTTGTCTAGAGAGTTGACACATTCGTATAACCGGTGGCATTGGTTTAGCGTTAGTTTCCCATCAAGTAAATTAACACCTTGGACAATATAATGTGGGCAAAATCTATTACGGAGCCATCTTTTCAATGTTTGTAGACATAAGCGTATAAGGTAAATTAAATTCTCGTCCGTCCACAATTGTTCAGGAGTTCTTTCAATGGTAAACATCATTACAGTTTTACAATGGAAACTTGTTATCCCATCAGAAACTACATCATTCAGTATGGCCTTCTTGATCATTTTGAGTACAATAAAACACTTGATTTGTGTTATATTTAAACTAAACAAATTAGATTCCTTTCAATAAGGTTTGGTGAAAATCGCCATTCTATATGTCTCGTGTTGCTGGTTGGATGTCCAGCAGGTACAAGAAAACACGGGCACTTACATGCCATCTCGAAAAGTTCTGGTGTTGGCCAATGACCAGGCCTACATCTGTCCAACCAATGTTGTATCTCCGGCATGGTCTCGTACACAGCCAGCGCTTGCACCAAATCAAGGTCTTTGTGAAAGCTAACAGATGGACCAGCTTTAAATATTTCCATATTCTCCTCTTTAGCGGTTCTCTCTGTATCTCGCAGTACTCCGCCAGATGCTAAGAATATTTTGTCACTATATCGAATCCACCGGTCATCAAGAAGCATATTTTCCAATTCTGGTGAATCTCTTCTAGTAACCTGGAGCAGGTACTGTTGCGCAGGAAGCGTCTCGTCTTTGAATATCATCAGGTTGAACTTCCCTTGCTGCCACGAATCCCAGCTTCTGATGACATGAGCACGATTGTTGCAGTGTAGAATGTCAATGTCGGACTGAAGCCCTGGAGTATCGTTCCCTCGGACTGGCTACCGAAGTGGAAACACATGTAATTTCTTCCTACAACCCGATTGAGTATTTCATCGTTTCTTTCTCTCAATAAAAATGTTCCCCGTCTGATCAACACGGTCTCCCACGTGACTCCAACATCTTCCAGAGCAGACGACAATTGGATGGACATGTCAGTGTAAACGTCAGGACCACAGTAGTCACTCTGGAACATGCACTCATATCATAAACATTTACAGTGTGTGTTTGTTCTGACATGATGATTAAATCGACGACGATGATGATATGGTTTACCTTTCGGTTGAATTAATGTACCAAAGATACATAATTTTACATACAATAACGCACCCATTTAATGTCACAGTAATAATATATTTTGAAATAAACTATTGAAAAATCTTACCATAGTTGTATGCTATGTCTCGTTATTCAGTTTAACGTTTATATATTGTTTAACTGTCCCGCCAGGTGACATAAGTAGCAATAAGTATGCAATTAGCTTTGAGTTAATATATTCCATGCTTGGAAGCGATTACATTCATTAGCTTTTAAATTACCCAACTGCATGAATAAATTTAAACAATGCAAACCATGCTTTGTTCGTATTATTATTTTAAGGTGTGTAAAATGAAATATTTCACGCAATCGATTGTGTGCCTGCAATCAATTACAGCAATGTACTTGATATTTAGAGGATATTTGTTGATTTCGGTGTAAGATCGTATTTTGTTTAACATTTTTTATTCAATCTTGACCTAACTTGCACAGTTTGTGTATGACCATAAAATCTTGGTTGGTATTGATAATGGGCAAAATTGGGCCAGAAACCTTAGAGTTATGGCCCCTTGTTTGTGGGGAAAATGCTAAAAATTGCCATTTTGTTCATAGAGACTTCATTGTTCTACCAATCTTTACCAAACTTCTACTGTTTGTGAATTATCAAAAAATCACAGTAGAAGTCAACATTAAGCCGGATTGGGCCACAAACACCAGAGTTATTCCCCCTTTTTATGTTGAAAAAATAGGAAAAAAAAACCATTTTACCTTGATAAATACTTCATTTTTCTTTCCAGTCTTGACCAAACTTCTACAGTTTGCATGTGACCAAACGATTTTAGGAGGAGCCAAACATGGGTAAGGTTAGACCACAGGCACCGGAGTTATGATCCCTTGTAAGTGGAAAAAAATGCAAAAATGGCCTTTTTTTTCATAGAGACTTTATTTTTCTTCCAATCTTGAATTAACTTCCACAGTTCGTATGTGATCTTACAACTGCAGCAGAAGCTAACCATGGGTCAGATTGGGCAACAAACATCCGAGTTATGGCCCCTTTGTTAGTGAAAAGAAAATGCAAAAATTGCCTCTTTCGTGCATCGAGATTTCATTTTTCAGTATATCTTGATAAAAATTTCACATGTTTTGTATGGCCATAAGATCTCAACACAATATATCCACTTAATTGTGAAAATTAATGCAGAAATGAACTTGTTGCAAGACGAGGACTTCATTTTCAACCAGTCTGGACCAAACTTGCACAATTTGTCTATGACCATCAAATCTAAAGCGAATGTCAATATAGGACGAGTAAATGGCAATACACTCTACTCGTTGAAACAAGCCGACAAGTATGACATGACCTTTGCGCAGCGGTTGCCATTGTTTCAGAACTGCAGCATTATTACTATTCCTCCGAAATTGCCTGCGAAAAATTGGATACCAGGGTAGAGAAAATATATCCAGGTCCTTACTTGTTCTTTGTATGAGAGTAAATCAGCTAGACTAATTATTTAAGGACATTATGGCGTACATTCCCACACGACTTTCACAACAGTAAGGCTTTCATCTTTGCCAGTACTCAGGTTAGCCCTTTGGGCCATCATGGCCGTTGGTTGAAGAATTATAATTTCATTTCGTTGAGGCATGTGTAGTTATTTTCTTTCCATTACAATAAAGAACTTCACATTTACAGTTTTGTTTTTGTCTCGCTTGAAAAGGCGACATATGGCGGTTACTTTGGGCGGCGGCGTTGTTTGCGGCGGAAGAGGCGTCCAATTCAGTGTTTGCAGACAATAACTTGAGAAGTTTTTGTGTAATTATGAAACTTTAAGGAAGGATATGTTCGATTTTCGGCATAATTACTCTTATCGTACTTGAGTTATGAACTTTAAAAAAAAAAAATACTTCAAATAAGGATTGTGCATACAATGACATAAGAAGTTTTTGTGCAATCGTTATGACATTTTATGAAAGTGTTAGAAACTTCACTTTTTATCCAATCTTAAGCAAACTTGCACAGCTTGTGTATGACCATAAAATCTCGGACGGGATTGTAGATCACACCAGTAACACTAGAGTTATGGCCCCTTTTTCATGCACACAATTGCAAAAATTCCCTTTTCCAACATGTAGACTTTATTTAACATCCAATCTTAACCAAACTTTCACAGTTTGTGTATGACTATCAGTTCTCAGCAGACGCCAAAAATGAGCCAGATCGTGTTTCAAATACTGGAGTGATTGCCCTTGTTTATGAAAAATATGCAAAAATGGGCATTATTCAGGATAGAGACTTCATTTTTTATCCAATCTTCACCACTCTTGCACAGTTTGTGTATGATCATCAGATTACAGTTGAAGTCGACTATAAGCAATATCGGACCAGGAACACCGGAGTTATTGCCCTTTGTTTTTGAAAAAAATATGCAAAAATGGACATTGTTCTGGATAAAGAATTCATATTTCACCCAATCTTCACCAATCTTACACAGTTTGTCTATGACCATACGATTACAGGTCAAGCTTAATATAAACAAAATCGGGCCAGAAACACCAGAGTTATTGCCCTTCGTTTGTGAAAAAATATACAAAAATGGACATTATTCAGGATATATACTTCATATTTATCCAATCTTTATAAATCTTGCACAGTTAGTCTGTGACCATGGAATTAAAGGTGAAGTCAATTACAAGCAAAAGTGGGCTAGAAACACCGGATTTATAGTGCTTTGTTTGTGAGAATAAAATACAAAAATGGACATTATTCAGGTTCTAGACTTCATTTTTCATCCAATCGTCACCAATTATTCACAGTTTGTAGATAAACGTAAGATAACGGGTGAAGTCGAATATAAGCATGTTTGGGTCAGAAACACCAGAGTTATTGCCCTTTGTGTGTGGAAAGAAAAATGAATAAGTTATCAATGATAACATTAACATTATTAATCAGCATTGGACAGAAAACTATCAAAGAAAAAGCAAAAATTGATCTTATAGCACAGCCATCCCAATGATCGCATTGCAACCAGTTCTGAAAAACTGTCTGCAAAAAAGACATCAAAATCTACTGTATCTGCATTTTCCGGAATTGTCACGGACTAAATGAAAAAGGGTCAGGTAAGAATATCAAGAAACATGATTTGAGAACCATTAGCAAAAATACTGCACAGCCTCTACCCAACTCGTACTTTAGTTAGCCCATTGCACTAACCGATTTTTAAATCAAATCGATCCTATCCCCCTTTGCGTATTGTTCTGATACCTTAATTTTCAAACCTGTCACATCAGTATGGTCTTCATCGGTACCAGTTCTCAGGTGAACGTTTTGGGACATCATGGCCCTCTTGTTGTACTTGAGTTATGCCCCGACACATCCGACTCGTGGAGTTTTACTTATTTAAACGGGCTTGCAAGGGGACACAAAATAGAGAAAGTTTGTCGGAGAATGACTGCAATACAGTTCACAGGTGACCCTCAGGGTCACTTAAAATTGAGTGTGGCAATATTAAATTAATGCACTTAAAGTGTCAAAATGTCCGTGTCAAAGAGACCGCCAGGGTACAGTCGACAGTGTCTTGATGTATAATCCGACTTTGTTCAATGACTCCGCAAAGGACTGCTGTTTACATAATCTATGTAATAGCCATAAAGAAATTATACCATTTAACTTTAAGCGTCATGACCAATTTCAAAATACGGATTTATGGCACAAGCAGAGTGCTACTGTGCACTGTTTACTGAAAGCTAATGATGTCTCTGTATCATTGCCCAATCATGACGCTACACCGGGACAACTAGCTGTTGTTATTATTTCACAATCACTTGCAAAGCAAATAATTTAAAATCGACCGGACATATGCGATTTGGACAGTGAAAAACTAATTAAGACACTAGACAGCCATTGGCAAAATTGAAGACTAGGATTTTTACAAGTGAAAACCTATGTAAACATCCTGGCATGATTATTGACATAACCTCTCGCCACCGCGATCCGATCACGTACTGCATAGCATTGTCTTTATACATTCCCTGAAGATTTTGGCAAATTTGCCATTATCGTTAGTTTGGTTATTTAATGAATTTCCTGACATGAGTGACAAGGTCAAATGCTGTTTCAGTATTTAAAAACAATTGACACGGGACCTTAACTGCCAATCATATTTACATTTACAATATATATGCAGAGCTTCTTTTACTAGAAATTTCCAAAATGACAATGGATATAGTAATGACAACACATTATATTCAAGTGTATCACAGTGTGATATATAGCAACACAAATTCCAGTGTTTATGTAACGTATCTCTGACTTATTTCCACTGCTTTTAAATATACACCGTCTCTGTGGCCTAGTGGTTAGGAGCGGGAGGTCGAAGGTTCTAGCCCTACACAGGGTCTGTTATGATATGGCCGGTTGCCTACCCAGCAGCTAGTTAAATCAAGGGGTACTGATTGCCTTCCTGCCGAGCGCCCGGCATATAGGATAGGAATCGGGAGTAAAGATGTTCATCAGTAAAGGTGTATCATAAGTCAAAACTGGCTGGCCCTTAATCGCAAGGGGTGTCACTTTAATAAACAAACACTTTACTTTTCATACATATATTCCATAGTTCTCTGAAAACCAGTTACCAGGACAATTTCCCCCCAAGTCCTCCTTGCATTATTGCTTACTTGAATATCGAGCGAACCAAGGGATGGTCTTGTATTTTTGTCTGTGAGTTCTGTTACACTGAACAAATCCGAACCTTCCACACCATATATCCCTGCTTCTGAATCTGAAACGGGAATGTTACAAGGCAGTCCAGAGCACCCGCAGTATACAGCCGAAGTGGAGTAGATCGTGCAGTTCTTAATGGATGTTTAGCCCAGGCCAGCTTCCATAATTATATTCGTGTCTTTGAAGTTTGTAGTTAATTTTGTGCATAAAGACGTGGTGAAGAGCGTAAATACGGATTTCATTTAAAGGATCCAGGTGACATTGGTCTTCCATAAAGTGAAGGAGATCGTAGTAAAAACATAGAACGCCTTCGTAAACATCCTTCCACAGCCGCTCGATCCGCTGATTATGCGTACTTTTCCCCGCTATAATAGTTTAAGCATGCGCAAATAAATTCCTTCATTGTTACATATAAAATATACAATGTTTGATCTCAATTTGCACCATGACCAAGCTACTTTTTAATATATTCCCATACATCGTTGGAAAGTTAAGGACATAACCTTTTGAAAAAACAGCATGTCAAAAAAGTCTATGTGTTGTAACTCAAAATATTTACCTTAGAATAAACACACCGGTTTTGACGGGCAAGGAGGCTGCCATTTTGTGCATGAATACATGGGCCAAAAGTTATGAAGCTGGGTACCACTAAGAACAAAGTAGTGCCAAAAAAACCTTTTTTCTTATTTCTTACATATATACCTTTAAATTGATACCAAAACATACCATTTAAACTGTATTTTTAAAATCATATTCATTATACACTGAACCATATGTGTTTATTATCTAACTGACAGCATGTAACCCTGAGGATATGACTTCCGTTTGGGCGTAATTTGACCTTTAAGAGAATCCAACCCTTTCAAATTTGAATAAAAACCACATTATTCATAAGTCTGATCTATTTCGAGAAAGAACATGAAGTCCTATCACACTGGTATAAGGATTTATTGGAAAAAAATATAATTGAAAATACCACATATAAAAGCATTTCGAGACAATATTTTAGACAGAAAACATGTACTTAGGTACATCTTGGAAAACATTATTTTAACTCAGAATTAAGCATAACTTTGAATTTTAAAAGGCATAGCAGATGTAAAATATAATATCAGAAGTGAAAACAATCTTCATTGGCATTCTAAATGTTATCGACCAGGTTTTTAAGCTGTTTTGAGCTAAAAAAATAAATAATTTTTTAATCTTCTGCATTTTGTGGGTGGTAAAATCCATATAAAAGTAGCATGTCAGATGCTATTTGACCCCAGAAAAGGGTTTGTTACATAACAATCAACAGACTGTACCTCCTGAGACACAATAAACAAAAACATGTCAATGCCAGGTACTAACTAACAGTCTTTTGTCACACCTGAACCTGTGGGGGAGGTGTGAATTCCTTCTAGGCCAGTCTCCAGCAACCTTCAGTCTGTATCCAGTACTCAGTGCTGTGTAATCTGTGGAAATAAAAAGGTTTTCTGTGCATGTTTACTCATTATTGTGATTACTTGTGTAAGTTATATATAATTAGTGTACATATACAATAGTTTACTTTTTTTTTATTGTGATAAGTCTAGTCGCTATGCCGGCTTCAAAGCGTCAAGCTCACTTGCGAAAAAGTGGGTTCAAAAAGGGGCTTGGGAGTCCCAACAAGGGTAGAACTCTTTCTTTTCCTACTGTTGTTGATAAGAAGTATGTGAGATTGGAAAAGAAGTCATTTGATAGTAGAATACATGACAATAACAATGTACTAACCTTCAAAGATACCGATGGTACGGACACGACTGTGTCAACGTTACGTCCCCGTCCCAATGCCACTAATGTAGTTAATGAGTACAGTAGTTTTGATGACTCGTCACTACATCCAGACTTGTATACCAATAAGTTGATGGCTCAGGCTGAGGTCCAGGTTCTTTTCAACACTGTATTTAAAGAACATACCCAAATTAAACCAAACTGTGATGGCGATTTAAATTTTGATGCCGCTAACTCCATTACGTGGGGTCTAGGTTGGCGTGAGCGGCTAGAATGTACAAAGTGTTCGTACATTAGCAAGTATCGCAATCTTTACGAGGAGGTTGATTGTAAAAAAAGGTCGTGGTAGGCGTGCCGCAAAAGTAAACATAGGCCTTCAGCTTGGTCTGTGCACAACACCGATCAGCAATACCGGTGTGCGCAGAATTCTTAACAACGCTAATATAATAGCCCCCACCCAGTCCTCCATGCAAAGATTGAGTAATAAAGTTAATGAAAAGGTAGAAAGTGTCAATGTTAAGGACATGCATGAGCAAAGAGTGTCCCTTGTGAAGGAAAATGCCCTTATAGGTAAAAAAAAAATGCCAAAACTTTAAATGTAGAGGGCGACTCGTGCTGCAATAACCCCATGTTTAATTCCGACTCGACCCCATTTCAGGCAGGTTCTATCGCGACAACCACGTTTTGTGAAAATAACACTAAAGACAAGAAAATAGTAGGGGTACATATTGCCAATAAACTTTGCATGATTGGAGCTCGCTTGCGAAATAAGGGGAACAATGTTGTTTGCCCAAACCATAGGGGTCATTGCTCCGCAAATGTATCCGAATCAGATCAATAGGTAACGAAGGTAAATGGTCTGAAATAGTGCCCCGCAACATATCAAATGATGTTAAAATAGCGGGTTATACTGGTGATGGTGACTCTGCAGGTGTGAGCAAAGGGAATAAACATAAAGTTGAACACTTTAAAGACATAAGGCACTTAGGAAATTCATTGAAGCGTGCTGTTCACAAAGCCAACTTTAGTTCAAATATGTTCAAAGGGTCTTCAAACACAAACATTAAGAATCGCTTTGCTCTTTCGATAAAACAACGGTGTGTGGCAGAGTTAAAGACAGCCCACAAGGTTTACAATGGTGACCTAAACAAAATAAAACAATGTATGCCCAAGGTAGCCGATGCAATTGTTTCTTGCTTTGGTGGGTATTGCGGAGAGCCCTGCAAAGCATCTAGTTTAGTTTGTTGTGGTAACTACCGACAGGCTAAAAACTTCATGCCAATGAATGCTAAACTAAGAATGACAGAGGGTGATAAGGCATTACTTTTAAAATGCATGGCCATTATGCTGTCTCCCTCAGCCCTTGATCAAACCAAATTTTTGACCACTACGCAAAAGTGCGAGGCCGTGAATCGATCTTACCAGACAGTTAACCCAAAAATGATAACTAACCCTAGGAACTTTGTCGGAAGGATTCACGGCCAGGTTCATAAACTAAACAATGGGAACGCAGTGTCTGTGTTGATTAAAACCAAGTCTCTAGGGGCCACCCTTACAAAAAGTTCCACGGTCATACGTCAAATACAGAAGACCGATCAAAGAACCCAAATGCCGAATAAAGAGGTAATTAAAGAACGCAAAACTACTAGGTACGCGACACGCCAGAGACGGTATAAATTACCTGAAAATTTGCATTATAGAAAGGGTCTCACTGACATGGTACCAGTCGTGAGAAGTTCTACACACTTAAGAGACCACAGTTATGTATAAATAGAGAATACTAGGTTAGCGTTGAATAAAGATAAGTTTATTTAGCGAGGCTTAGAAAACCTGGACCGAGCACGAGCCTTGTACTTGTGTATATATGTATAGTTTTGCCTTCATTTGCTGCGTTTTTCAAGCATTTTTTTTTTCAGCTGAATGCCTGATTTTAGTACAATTACAAACTAAAATGTGAACTGAATAGAATCTGTTAACTTTGCAAATTAGGAAAATTGGTATGATTCAAAGTAGGCATTTCGGATGGTCATCATGGCCGATGCATCGGCCAGTTCGGACACAAACCTTGCGGGCATTATTAACAGTTACAGGTTATAAACTAAATGATAAGGATTGCAACACAAAGTATTATGACATAAATGAGATAATTGGTGAGACTCGTGCAAAATTAATGTCAAAATGAAACTGAAAACAACACGGTGAACATACTGGGTCTTGGATGGTGACTCTGGTGGACATTTTGCTTTAACTTTCCCATATCTACCCCCCTCATGTCCACTAGAGCAACCATCCCATAAAATACAGCCTTTAATGGGGTCAAGATGGCACCTGGCAGTAATTCTCTCCATTACAGTGCGTTTGTAAGCATCCATTAAAAAAAAATTTGCAGACGACAAATCTTACCGGAAGTTCTTAATGGTTACACATGCGCAAATAAATTCCTTCATTGTTACATATAAAATATACAATGTTTGATCTCAAATTTCACCATGACCAAGCTATTTTTTAATATATCACTATACATCGTTGGAAAGATAAGGCCATAACCTTTTGAAAAAACAGCATGTCAAACAAGTAATAGTGTTGTAACTCAAAATATTTACCTTAGAATAAACACACCGGTTTTGAAAGGGCAAGGAGGCTGCCATTTTGTGCATGAATACATGGGCCAAAAGTTATGAAGCTGGGGACCACTAAGAACAAAGTAGTGCCAAAAAAACCTTTTTTTCTTATTTCTTACATATATACCTTTAAATTGATACCAAAAAAGTTTAAACTGTATTTTTAAAGTCATGTGCATTATACACTGAACCATATGTGTTTATTATCTAACTGACAGCATGTAACCCTGAGGATGTGACTTCCGTTTTGTTGTAATTTGACCTAATACTTCGCAAATTTGACCCCCGTGTTAATAACATATATTCGGCAACTTTATGTTTTCCATTCTTTGATCTGTTCGTACCCTAAGTGGAACTCCGTAAGCCTCGGTGGCTTCAAGAAAACACTTCAAAATGGTGTCTGCTTTATTATTGTTTTCACACTTTAAAAACACTACGAATCGACTAAATCCGTCAATTATTCCACATATTATGACATGCCACCGTATTAATGTATGGTTAGTATCTAAGTGCCACAAATTATTCGGTGCAACAACATTGTACACTCGCCTATGAAGTCTTCGGTGCGTCCTTTCCGAAATACCAGGTGGGTCAATCTCATGCAAAACATCACGCAGACGCGATCTGGTCACCTGTTGGAAATGGAACAATAACAGGAAAGATGTTCCGTTAGCAAATTAAAACAACGTTACAAATTAAGAGGGACTGTACGATGTTTATACATTCATTTCGAGTCTCTTTCTTTACCCACTAACATAATACAACGTTATATACCATAAAGCGTTAACATCGACAAAAAACTTTGATAGTAATGTATTTATAGAAAAAAATAAATCGATACAGAGCTGTTTGTCCTGCTGCAACGCCTTCAGTTTTCGGTTTTGAATTCGGATAATAAGAACTGCGCATGTCCCAAAATCGGTGTGACAAATCCAGACACTGTATACGCATGTTACATTTTTCTGCGCAGAAACAAATTATTTAATTTTAGATTTCTCTTAATACGTATTTCTTAAGATTTAGTATACAAAAATATACTGACTTTCTTATAATAAATGGGCGGTTTTACACTATTTATGTTTACCAAACCGTAGAATCCATCAAACGTTCAAGTGTACTTACTATCTTGCTAATGCGAAAGAGTGTTTCAGTTGCAGATTTAAATTTGTTTTTTAATTCGTTTAAATTTAAATTGGTTCAATGGCTCAAGTTAATTACTCGATCTTTTGAAAAAGTTAATATCTACAATACAGTCCTAATAAATCCTTATATAAATAATTCAATATAGATCTATTGCAAAATAACTTTATTCCTCTTGGTTGGAGAATTTGCCTCAACTTTGTAACGCCTACCCTTGGAAATTGACCCACCTCGGCACGTAGTGCAGTGTCGTCAATGTTGGTGATTCATACAGAACCGCTGTACCTATTCATTCGTCTAAATATTGTTCTTTCAGAAACAGACAGTAGCTTTGAAATTTCATTTATTTTGAAACCAAATTCTATTAAACTTTCAAGAATATCTTTAGAGATGTCAAATTTGTATTTCATAACACATGCGGAACTTACATTGGCATTTCTGTTATATTTTATACACTCGACCCTGAGTTTCATCATATCCTTAGCATTATTCCCAAATAACGCATTTCATGTATAGACAATTTGCACACCATCTGTTGTAACTTTCTCTGGTTCAAAATTCGAAATACTGCTATTTAGTCCCATTTTATTTAATATTTCTCCAATTTCAGTCCCCATCTTGTAAGCACTGCCTTTCATTTTAACAATATAACATCAGACGTCTACATAGGTATTGAAAACATTACATAACGTCCAACTAACATTTCACTGGAAATACTACATCAAATAAAGTATATATATATATATATATAATAGACGGGTATACACTCACGATTTACAATGCAAACAAACAAATATGACGAACACACTAAACATAATGACATAGACACATCACACAATGACATTCACACATCACACAATGACGACCACACATACCAACATGATAAATGCAAAGAACGTAATTATCAATACACCAAACATAATGATACAGAAACATAACATAATGACATAGACACGTACATCACATAATAACGGTCATGCATAACAGCATGGTACACTCAAATAATATAATGTTCAATACACTTAACACGATGAAAACACATCGCATAAGGACATACACACATCCCATACTGACATACACACACCCCATAATGACATACATACATCGCATAATGACATAGACATAGCACGTTATGACATAGACACATCTCAGAATAGCATAGACACATAACATAATTAGACACATCACATAATGACATACACACATCACATAATGACGATCACACATAACAACATGATTCATGCAAAGAATGTAATGGTGTGTAGGCATCACAAAATGACATCTGCATGTTACATACTGACATGCACACCTAACACGTTGATAACAAGGCATGACACTAAGGAAGTATAACCAAAGACAATATACCACGAGCAAGATACAACCACTTTTTGTACAATAAAGCAGTTTTGGCGTTCCATAAAAAATGTGTGTTTCTGGATAGGCTATATTGAACAATGAGTGATGTCTGAAGAAATGCTGAACCGGGTGCCTCTAGGAAGAAACGTGTACAGATTATCAACTGCTTTTATTAATGTTTTTTATATTTTATAAATATATGTTACAGACTAGATATCTAGATCTACACGTACACTTCTGAAGTTGCAAATATGCATTCCGATAATGTTCGAATTCGATCGCGTTTTTTGATATAAAAAGTAGTCCGGCTACTAGTATGATACGGAAACAGAAAACGCTAGTAGCAAACTACGTTTACCCGTATCCGAATGTTAAATGCATTATGTATTGATTACAGAAAAACAAAAGGTATATAATAAAGTAGTATGATTGAAACAGTTTATGTCTGAAGCTGTGTCAAATATATTCATTTCATTACGAACAAACGAAAAACGTAATAATAAAGGATGACAGGCACCCGTACATAAACAGTTTGATAAACTTCTACTTTACTAGTAAGTAATAGGTGTATACATCGTTTTGGACTCTAAGCTTGTGTATATTTACTTATTTAAATGAAAATACCACAACATAAGTATTATTACCATTCTACCCTACACAATTACTCATACTTTTATTGTGTTAAAATACTGAAATAAAGGCTCTATTTGATTTCCCTTAAAAAACAAAAAAAATATCTTTGGCGTTTATAACCCTAAACATAATTTAGGCAATTGCTTCTTTTTATAAAAATTATCTTTTATAAAACGAAATAATTAGATGAATTGTGAGGTTGTGCAATTTTAGTAAGGCGTAAACAATGTTGTTTGTTTCCACTAACCTGACCGACCATGTTGTTTTACCCCCGACCATAAACGTTTTCTGCCGTTTGGAAATTTTTATTTTAAATATTTTCGTTTTTCGAAGAATATTGAACGTTTCGTTATGAAGACAGTAACTGGGATCCGGCCTCTAGGCATATTATTTTAATATTCTATTACTAACGCGGAACCAGTCTAGACAACAACGCCAATAGTATTGGTGTTGTTTAACAGCTTGTATACAATAGATGGTTTGCTTTAGTAAATAAATCGCATGTTGCGAAGTTTGTTTGAGCTTTCTTCCTTAATACTGACAGTAATTGATCATTTTGGCGCACATTTAACAATAACAAGCGCCTATGCTTTAATAAAGTTTGAATGCGTGCTAGCTGGTGCTTATCAATAATACATAGCAAAAAGCGGCTATTGATGCAGAACCTGTGCACTTATCTCCAAGAGGTGTTGTGACCAGGAACAAATTTTGAAAACGTGTGTGTAGTACATATTCATTGAGTGCTCGGGGATTCTCTCCCATATGGCCATCGCCACCAGAAGACTTGTTAGTTGAGTTGCGGGGGATAGTGCACGATACAGAACAAGCCCCGTTCCAGAGGCGTCCCTGGGTTTTTGAGTGCCCGGTATGAAGCACCTAGTACACTGCACCACGGTTTAATGTATCATAAAAAAACGAGTTAGTACGTTAGGGTATGGCGAGGGATCGAACCTGCGACCACTGGATTGTGTAGCCAGTGCATTACGACTAGACCATGGAACCTGCAAACAGTGTGAAAACCCTACTGAAACATGTTTTTGTACCTGCAAATTTAATTCAACTTCAAGGAAGGATGTTTGTGGCCCTTGTTGCTTTCCTGGTGCAAATGTTAAAATCACACTACAGAAGAACTACCTATTTGTACAGTGTCACTGTGTGTTTAAATTGGGGGAAAAAAACAAAATCATTGCGCCCGCATGGGAAAAGGTAATTGGAACTCGTATCAGAAGTGATGATTGTGAAATTGGAAACGTTGGCTTTTGTTGTTTAATTGTTTTATTGTTTTAACTGCCTATTACATATGAGATTTTTGTTTTATTTTTAGTTTTAATAAGTTATCATCATTAAGTTATAACCAATTACAAAAAAACGTTATTAAAGCGGATATAGATCTGTGCTTATTGGGTCACGAAGGAAAAAATGTCAGCGAAAACAAAGTTATGCCTACCTACCTACCATAGCTTTTCCAAGACGTTAGCGGAAACAAACAACCATTTTTGGCCTAAATTATAAACAATAAATATGATTGGTGCTAAACATACATAAGCATACTTCATAATATAGTTCAGCAATATGGTCTAGAAATTAGAATGCTAGTAAAATCCTAAATGTTTAAGCAAATACTAGGTTTTTTAAGGATGTTAATATGTATAACACTGCGTTCAATCAATACTCAGCATATTCCAATGTTTATATTAGAATTGTTAGAGCAATGCGTTAATACACAAACAATATAATTTACGTAAGATTTTGATGTACATTATTATAATTTATAATTCTACTCAAGTAACAAAAATATTAATCAAGCTGTGGTTCGAGCAATCACCAGCATACACTTAAGTTAAAAAAATGCATGCGACTGTGCAAGTAAAATACAACTGTGTTTAATTTGCTTCAGCATACATGTGCACGTAAGATATCAAATAACATATATAAAACTGTGCTAGCCTAATATAGTTATTCATGTAATACTAATGTCCATCAATCATCTGCACACAAAACCTTGATACTAAAATATACATGTACAAGTCTGATTTGCACTTTATTTCTTATTAATTATAAAACTAAAATGTTGTAAATAACGCACTTAATTGCACGTGGCGTCATAACGTTAAGCGCATGACGTCACTTCCGCCCTCTAGTATATTGTCGGACAGTCTGATTACTTTACATTATCCTGCTACTAACCCAAACAGTGACCTAATAAAGTGGTGACCGTATAAACTTGTTGATATCCGGCAGTAGATCACGTACCGTCAATAGGTATTCGTACGCGCCGGATAACAACATTGTCGAGAATGACACAGCATAAAGTATACTTACCAGAGATTTTCATCGCTACAAACTTTGTGTTGTCTAGTTTAACAGAGTTAAACAACAAATGGGTTGTTTGTCCTCACATTCCATTTAACTGGTTAACAACAACTTCCTTCCAGTTCCATTCCATTTCAACACACTTGAATCTGATGCAAGCGGTTTATTCTTTGTGGATAGACTTTCTTTGGTCAACCAACAGAGCATATTCATCAAAGAAATTACCTTATATAAAAAAAATTCCGATGAAAAGAAATGAAAAAAAGTTATCAAAATTTTAACGTAGAACTAAACATTTTATGAGTTATTTCACTTTCAGTTACACTATCCTCCACCCACAACTATCCGAATAACTCGTAGAAAATTGAAAAGGGATCAATCTCACCGTTTCCATTCGAGGCAAATATTCCATACACTTTTTATCTGAATGCTAATGCATAATATTATCCATCCAAAACACAGAAACACTAAATATTTATTCCGATTTCATGTATTTTAAACTGCAAAATACTCGCGTTCTCGTTTGACTACAGTGTGTAAACTTACAACTCAAAATGAATGACGTAGATCTAGTTGGTGTGACGTAATTCAACTCTTTAAAAACCAATATAATCTGGTTTAAAACAAAAACAAATTTACTACGTCATTTTCGTGTCGTACTGACATCAGCAAATAAGATTTATTAATATACTACTTTTGCTTTTTGAAAAAGGTGATTAAGAAATAGAGAACAGTTTTTTTTCCGGGTAGTACGCATTCATGCAAGCGAGTTATTAGGTCGAGGCCCGTCTAGAATGTTTTTAAATTAAAACTTTAATTAGTGTTTGGTGTTTTTAAATTTAATTTAATAGAAATCAGGATAAATAGAATATACGGTAGGTGCCAGGAAGGAGAAAGTTTATCCGGTTAGGCCCGAAAACAAAAATAGGGCTCGCTATATTT
The DNA here is from genome assembly GCA_027627225.1 of Congeria kusceri. Taxonomy (NCBI): domain Eukaryota; kingdom Metazoa; phylum Mollusca; class Bivalvia; order Myida; family Dreissenidae; genus Congeria; species Congeria kusceri. The sequence continues at coordinate 57,794,921 of CM051029.1, forward strand.
TCATTTTCGAAGCCTCACCGTATAAACTTTCTTCATACCGGCACCAACCATGTATTCTCTATTTAGTTGTTCACTACGAAACAGTTGAAGAGGTTCGTCTATAACAGGGTAACAGAGATTAAGGCACTGACTGAAAGGTTACCATGGAAATATTGCCCGACACACGACGATCTACTGTAACGAGGCATTAGCGCACGTGATCTGAGCGTCAACACCCTTTGGGAGACCGGACCAGCGTGGATTAACGACAAAGGTAAGTGGTCATCACGGCAACCCAATCATACGTCACAGCACATACAAGAGGGCGGAAGTGACGTCATGCACGTAACGTTATGACGCCACGCACAATTAAGCGCGTTATATGCAACATAAACATTGCAACTGTGCTAGTGAAATACAACACCGTGTTTAATTTGCTTCAGCATACACTGATGATATCAAGTAACATATTTAAAACTCTGCTATCCAAATACAGTAATACAAGTAAAACTAATATATGTCAATCATCTGCATAAAATACATGAATAAGTATGATTTGCACTTGATAACTTCTTCAATTATAACAATACAAATTGTCCACGCATATTGACAACATAGCATTTATATGAAAACAAGACTGTCTATGTTACAGAATGCAGAAAAAATTAGTCAACAGATTACCACCGTTTGGGCTTTTTATTTCTTTAATTTTAAATCTGAATTATAAATTGTCAAATGCACATTATTATGTTAACATCAACGTACACCGAACGCTGTCAATTGATATAATGTAAAATTAGGTATTTTTGTACTTTAAGGCTGTTTAATTTTTATAAGTATAAAAGAAACGCTACCGTTATTTATAAAGTTTTATATCCTATCATATATATACGGGCATGCTGTATTATTTTTATTTGTAATAATGACGTGTTTGCAAGCACGGCTTCGGATAATTGTAAAGGTACGTTCAAAATCTAAATAACCTCTTGATTAGAACTTTCTAATTATGTTCTCTGTACATTGAAAACATTAATCTGCATACCAACAATAAAGCCACCAAACAGAACATTGTTTCTATATAACGTGTTTGCGCTTTGATAAAATTACAATAAATACACATGTACAGAACATATACACATGTACAGAAAAAAAAAACACCCATCGGTTACATATACATTTACAATATTAGTATACTATTGAAACACGACTCATCTAAACCACACAGGACTTCTCAACAAGTACACAACGTTAAATCAATAAATAGATAACAAACAATACAATTTTATTCAAATATGATGTGTTGCCGTGCTAGCCGGTTAGAAAAATAGGACCTTCAGTTACAACGCAAGATTTCTCTGGATTGCGATAAATATGCCCAATCACAGACCCTATTCAGTGACATTGCCTGTGACCCCTAAACAGACCTTACCAGGTCATACCCAGGAAATATTCAAGGAACTTGCGAGTTAAGTCCCGACAGGTCGAATCCAGAAATCAGTGAAGTTTCGAGTGATCTCCCTCCTATTAGAAATAACCGCTTCGAACCCGGGAAGCCTTCGGTGACACTGTGCGTGCTTTCCCGACAAAGCTTGCCAGGTCAAACCCAATAACCTATCCTCAGAATAAGTGAAACTACAAGTGCTCTCCCGAGAGAGCTAACAGGGTCGAATATCGGAACAATTCAATCATTTAACGAGTGCTCTACCGACAGAGCAAACCGGGTCGTTCACAGAAACCCTCAGTTACACTGAGTGCATTCCGGAGCGTGCTAACTGGCTTGAGCCCAGGTACCTATTAATTACATTGTGAGAGCTCACCCCAGTACCCTTCAATTACATAACGACTGCTTACCCGACACTTCTATACAGGTCAAAACCAGGACGGACCCATCAGTTACATTGTGAGTGCTCACCAAAAGAGCTACCAGGGTCGAACCCACTCAGATACATTGCGTTTTCCTGAAAGATTACTCCTTTCCACCACTGGAGTTCTTACTAAATATTGCGAGTGCTGCCAGAAAGAGCTAATCGGGTCGAAACCGGAATCTCAGAGTTACATTGCGAACGATCGCCCGACAGAGCTACTTATTTATTATTTGCAGAATTATGCACTGTTAGTAGTGGACAAACTGTAGCTGAATAAAAACATATCGATGCCTTTAAAAATTAAACTACGTTTATAACAATGTAAATACAAAGCTTCTTTCTACTCTTATTATACAGAACGTAGTGAATTTAACCAACAACGAACATGGCATAGTCTATATTATATGGTAATCATAACAGGTCAGTGGGAACAGACCTTGACGAAATCACACCTGTATGAAATGTTTTAGTGACCAACAAAACTGAGCTAAATTAATTATGCATACACATTTTATTTATTTATTTTATCAATTTATTATTATTATTATTATTATTATTATTATTATTATTATTAGTAGTAGTAGTAGTAGTAGTAGTAGTAGTAGTAGTAGTAGTAGTAGTAGTAGTAGTAGTAGTATCAGTATTACTATATTTTTATCAACACTGATATCTTATCATATATATACATGTAATTTATTAACACTTGATGCTCGCAATGCTTATCAATTCTAAACTTATCAAATCGTTCATTAAAAAAGCACACTGTAATTAGAGAACCAATGATCACAAGGATAATATTTCACAACGCACCAGAATCACCTAACTGCGTGCTGGTGATATTTTATACAACTGAAGTTTCCTGGTGCCTTCAACGTTGTTCGGTATCGCCAGTCTGGTACCATCCTTACTCATACACAGCAAGTACGGGAACTTCATATCCACTGGGTAGGTACCGAGGATGTCACCGTCCACAGTCAGGTGCACGATGGAGTTTTTGCGAAAACTGCACACAAACACCGTGTCACCAGGCCAGACACACACACCAAATGGTTCCTGTATGTTCTCATTAGTGACTGCTCTAGACGTGCCCTTCACGGTGTTATACATGTACACTGTGTGAGCCAACCTGTCAGTAAGTACCAACGTGTCTCTAGACTGGATATACGTGCACTTACTTTCATTAACTTTGTACGTCTTCTTAGGAAACACCACGTGATCAAAGTCAGACTCCACTCCATCCAGTGATATCATTCTAGCTGGACGTGGATCATTGTAAGTACCTACGAGCATGTTTGTTGGCGTCTTGCAGCTTATAGATAAGAATACAGATGATGTGTTGATTTCCCTTGTCAGACTGATGGCATTGTTAGGACTGGCGGACAGGAGACAAACGGTCTTATTATACACGGTAACTGCGAGTTCATTCTGAGACACGCATACAACGTCATAGGGGTGTGTCTTGAACTTGTACGGTGTTCCTAGTCTCTGCAGCCGGTCATTCAGTATGAAACATTTCATATTCAAGTTATCCACGGCTACCAGTCTCCCGTCCGGCAGGAAGTCCAGTCCAGAAGGGAAAGGCTCCATCTCATCATCTCCAGTCTTTGGTAGATCCGCGGACACGAGCAGCTCCAGAGTGACTGGCCTTGACTGGGTTGTTATACTGTCTATACTGGGTTCCTCTATAAATACAGGTGTTGTCATTATTATTATTATTATTATTATTGTTATATCATTGTTATTATTATTAGTTTTATTAAAATTAATAGAATCATCACTATCACTATCCACATTATTATTGAAAGTTGTGAATATCATATATTTATAACAGTGTTTAGGTTAGTCGCACTCTGGTGGTTGTTGCGATGAGAATAATCTTAAAAATGTTATAACGATCTTTAGGTTTTGAGACAGACTGTGCACGATTTCCTCATTTTATGGTAAACTATTCTATCGAAATTGAAAGAATAAGAAAACACACGATATCCATAAGTTCTACTAGCATATAACTGTAAAAATGATAAATCTACTATAACACACTATAAAAAAATAAAATGTTTAATATACAAAAAAAACTGTCTATCTGCAGTATTTTATGGTAGCTTCTTCAATTACGCGAGATCAGGTTTCCGTGTCCGTAACAGTATTCGTACATGTCGTCCACGTGTGACTTTTCCATATATGGTGCGCGTATTTGGTGATCAAGTTCAATACAATTACAGCTTTTGAAAATATCCTAAATTTCCGATCAGTACAACGTTAATATCTTTAAAAATTACATCTAAATGTAGTACTATGGTTTGTAAAAGTGTGAACATACAATCAAGATGGCAGTTTAAAGACTATATTATATTTCTATGTCATTACAAGTCAGAATAATGTGTTATTTATACAATAAATTAATAAAAAAATAAAGAACAATAAAAAATACATAAATAAATAAAAATAATAAATACATAAATAAATAAATAAGCAGTTTCTTGTCGTATGATATGGTAGTACATGCTCTATCAGGCATTTTTTCGTAAATTATTACGTGATAATTTCGAAAATTCTGATCTAAATGCAGATACCTGCCAATATATTTTTCTCGTAAATGACATTATCATGTCAGCCCATTTGTTATTATCAGTGTCTAGTAATTTCATACAGTTGACATCACAGCTTTAAAATATTTCTTAAGTCGAGTTATCAATGACACTTAAAGGGGCGTATCGATGGTAGGTCGGCAATAATATTTGCAAAAATAAACTTGATTTACAGAGAGTTAATATTGAAGCACTGCTAAATTCAATGGTTTTGTTTCTATAAACATTTGAGAAACATGTGTTATTTTATTATATAAATAATGGTCACCGGTGACACTTTCTCAGGCGCGCAAACAAATTGTATTTTAAATAAAGTCCATATGAATGAAATGTACATGATCTACCATTACGCGCATGCGCACGATTGTTAAACTTGCCTAGCTTGGAAGTTTTAATTGAAGAGCGCGAATTTGCAGGCGTGAGTTCGAATCCTACTGGAACCATGTCTCCCAAAATATTGTTTATATTTGGTTCTTAACGATTCCAATACATTGTCAATGAAAAATATATCCGAGAAACAATAGGAAATTGTAGTGTTTTACTATATGTTTACATGCATTCGAAATATCTTTGATATTATTATTATTAGGAAAATTATTGTATTTAAACAAAAAAACATCAAAATTTATATAAAACATCTTAACTTAACGTAAGTAAATGTTCAATAATATTTGAGTCCACAGTGCGATTCGTCACGGATACTGACATGGACATGGATGTATCCGGACACTGATGTACCTATACGGACACGGATACGGACAAAATTATGGAAACACCACGAGGTATTTCAACTGGAGCGATAATGTGCATTAAGGACACGGGTGCGGATCACGGACACGGATTTCGGCTCGTACATGTAAAAGCGACCTAAGGCCGCTTTCCAATGTGCGCGTGATCCGTCATCCGTGTCCGTGATCCGCGTCCATGTCCGTAAAATAAAATGTCGCTCCAGTTGAATTACGCAGGGTCGTTTCCATTTGTCCGAATCCGTGTCCATATACGTCCGTTTCCGCAGCTGTGACGAATCGCGCAATGGGCGTTTCTTACGGACACGGGAACCTTCGCGGACGAGTTGTCGAGTATTCAGCGCCAATATTTATGAAGAATATTATATGAATATTATATATTTGCATAGTATATGTTATATCTTGTCTTAGCATATATTAGATATTGTTCTAATATTTAAAAGATATTGTCTCAATTAGCATTAGATTACCTAAATGCATACACAATATGTTCTTTTCATCCAAATTATTTTACAACCACTTTATTGACATTAATACATCGACAATGCTCCACTGTAAAATTACATTTATCAAACTGAACAGCCTTCGAAAACATATACTACCACATCACACAGCAAAACCTGTTTGTGTGTTTTATTTAACACATTTCTATTGGCATACACGTATACTGTTTTGTATAACTATCAACAAGAACGTATACATGCCCATACACATAGTACTAGGATTCGTTTTAAAGGTATAGACAAAGAACACAAATTCCGTTGTAAAACCACCCATAAACAACGCATAAGTGTATTTGCGAGTCTGACACCATTAGTTCAGCGTTTACCAATGAAAAGGACATCACAATGAATATGAGGTATGATTGCTACGCATCTGAACTCCAAATCCGTTCGTTGTTTGTTAGCCGATAAACAACGCTAAATCTAAGATTATTTCGTAAATCAATATTATTGTACCTTTTGTAGATAATAATTCTAACATAATACTCGCTAGTTTTTCTATAGACCATGACCATGAACAAAAAAATAGTTTTTAAACTACCAATAAACCAAGCAGGAAGTAGTCCCGATATTGAGCGGAGCATAGTGAAATAAAGTTCTCATTACAAGTGCGAACATATTTTTCAAATCATGTTAGAATCAAAATGATTTTTTCATTATCGTTGTGTATGGTTCAATAAACAACTCTTTGTCGTTCTGATGCGTGGCTATTAAACCATTCGGGCTAACGCCCTCGTGGTTTAATTCCTTCGCATCAGAACTCAAATCGTTGCTTATTTGCCGATAACTGTATACATAATATCATATTACGAACTACGGATACTCGCACATGGAAAAGCCATTTGCGGACGACGTATACGGTCAGGGATACGGATGACATGTTTTCCGTGTGCGCGTGATCCGTCATCCGTGTCCGTGATCCCCGTCCGTGTCCGTAATGTAAATAAATCACTCCAGTTGAAATACGCAAGAACGTTTCCATGTGTCCGTATCCGTTTCCGTATACATCCGTGTCCGTGTCCGCATCCGTGACGAATCGCGCAGTGAGCGATTTTTACAGACATGGACTCATTCACGGACGATTTCTCAAGCATCCAGTGACAGGATTTGTAATGAATACTAGATATTTTCTCATAATATACTAGATATTATCTCATATTAAGACAACATTATCTTAATATACTTATCTAAAATATTTCGTTTTCATTTAAGTGACATTTTAATCGACTTATTTTATTTACAAATTGTATGAAATTGCATATATGCATTCGCACAATAAACAGGACTAACAAAATAAAAGATACAACTTGCAAGGTATCTTAATTGTGTTAAGAAGTTTCTAAAAAACAAGATAACATGTTTGATAAACACAGATTTACATAAAACGAGGGCTATTTTCAAACTTGATATGTTCTTTACAAATATCACGTCTGAATGCCAAAAAAGAAAGCTGCGGCATGTAAGGCAATAACGTCACACCCTGCTTCCGGTACTGTACGCACGTGGTACGGTGGGCACGAAACAATAAGTAATAATTGTAGCACACTTTGACCGAAATATGAAAGTTATTTAACCAGCCCGCAGGGCGAGATTAAATACTTCACCGAATGAGGTCAAAGTGTGCTACACGTGTTTTATACCATATTTACCAATCACATCGCAACTTTCTACGATGCCAATCCCAATGGGCACGTGATGTCTGACATGCTTGGCATGCGTGTCATTTCCAAGTTTAGCGCTGTCTTAATGTGTCCACTCGGTGCAATTGTTCAGTGCAATAAGTAGCGTGAGTATAAATTGAAATTAAATTTCAATATTCTGCACGCTACTTATTGCACGGTTAGCTTGCATATTAGGCTCGCCCACCATTTACCGATTTGAGATCACAGTTATTGAATACCGCAAAATAATTAAAACTCTCTGAAATATGGCATTAGATGTATTGCGATACGCGTTTAATTATTATAAACAAGAAATGTTGAAATTATCATATCATGTATCATTTTTACTCTAAACATAATATAAGAGAGGACCCCAGGGTTTTTTTTGTCCCCACCAATATAAAGAGACCTCCTGGAACCAAGATTTTTCGGACACCATAGGAAAACTTCTCGGACCCCCAACTTAATTTGAGAATAATTACATCATTATTAATATTTGTACCGTTAATGAACCATACACATTAAGTTGTCAAATATAAATCATTTATACTGTGTATCCTGATTAACAGCAATACTCAGGGAACATTCAGCGCATTTGAAATAATGATGACTTTATTTTTGATAACACGAACATACATTTTCATTAGACTATGGCGATTTAAAATTATATTCGGTAGGAATATGATGTGTCAATGGTTTCTGCATATAATTAGTACTGCAAGTAATGTGTTCATGCTACGATAATGAAGTAAAAGTAACAGGAATAACATTTCGAGGTATTCCGAGACTTCTCTCACCACATTTATTTATAGACAGAGGTCATATATTTTTATAGATTGAAAAGCATCTACGGGAGAAGCTGATAGAAATGTGCACTTCTACATAATTCTTAATAAAACGTTACCGCAATTCAAATAAATTTACATGCGTAGTAAGTTTATCAATGCGCATTCCCCATTTATTGAAATATTCCGGCGGCTTATGATTCTTTGGAAGCAAATTGATGCAGCTATACACCGGCTGTAAATGTGCGCTATTTTTATAATGATATGGAATGTGTTAAACCGGAGATATTAAACTCTAAACTACTTTTGTTGATAAATCATGGCTATTTTTGTAAAAAGTACATTGTAATCCTCACCTAAACGAATCAGTTACAAACGCCCCCATAAAGTTTAGTCTTAGAACGTATACAAGCTGTCTGTCCGGATGTCTGTCCACCACAAAGCTTGTTCGCTCCGTACCTTTATAACGGCTTTTAAAATAGGTATTCAAGGATTTATATATAGATTGACAGTGGTGTGTTTAAATCGATATCCTTCGTCTTTATATCGAATGTTCGTGATTGTTTCGTAATTTGCTAAATTAAGTTACTTCTAGCGTTTCATGGGTAGTTACAATTTGCAAAATTAAGTTATTTCTAGTTTTTTATTGGTAGTTACAGTCAAAACGCGATACTGCGAATCGCGATACTAAGAAAGGACGGGATGCTACGAATAAGGTTGTCTGTCCCGTCCGTTTTCCTTATATGTTTGACTACAAAAAGATGCGATACTACGAATTCGCGATACTACGAAAGTGCGTTACTACGAACAAGTTTTCCGGTCCCATCATAAAGTTACTACGAATCATATTGTCAAACAGACTTTTCGCACCTTCTCAACGAAGATTTCACACCTCTGCCCAGTCAGACACCTCAGCCAGTTTGTTTTGATTGTGGTCAAAGATAGTTGTTTACAAGTTTATTTACCATTTAAAGCCACTTGAAATGATGCACTGTGATTTAAGCGCTTGACTTCATGACTTTCGTATTTACCGATAATATGTCATAGCGAATTCCATTCCTGTCTGTGGTTTGATTTATCAATACGTGTTTTATTTATAATGCAATGCATACATAATTGTAATGTCAAATGCAATTACTTTAATAAGTGTGCTAATATTTGTCAACACTACGAAATGATGCAATTAACACGTATATGTTTATACCGTAAATTCCGAAAAACGCGATACTACGAACAAATCGGTGTCTCCCGTAACTATTCGTAGTATCGCGTTTAGACTGTATTTGCAAAAATCTAGGTCAAAAGTGATCTTAGAAAGCTACGCCGAAAGATACGTATATGTATACGAGTTTATTACACTTTGGTATAACAATGCTCAACTGTAATCATAGTTACGGTATTATGATGATGCGTTTTCGAGAGATAGTTTTATAAAATCATACAGTAAAACATGTTTATTTGTATTTATTAATTTATATTAACGAAAATAATTATTAATTATTATAAACAATCCTTATTTTTGATTGTCATGGCATAGGTGTCCTATATACGTTTGTTTACACTGTCTACCAGGGGCGAGTTGCTCAAAACTTTTACAGCCTATTAAGCTAACAGACGTTAAATTTTGGATGAAGATATTTATGTTTTGAAACTTTGAAAATCTTACTCTTACAATTGCTGTTGTTAATGTATAGAACTTGACCATTAATTACGGTAGGCATCATGCAGGGTTGTCAATAATTTTAAGGTGGCACAAATGACTTTTCTGCCTTAAATGAGAGTTCCAGCTGTGTTAATGACTCAACGTAAAACTAATACGTTTATTTAATCAAGACTGGTTACTATATTGTTCATGTTTGTAAATATTAAATTACATACAATTGTGTACATAATATATTATTACGCATTACGGATACGCACACATGGAAGAGCCTAATACGAAAGACGGATGCGGACACTGTTACGGACACGGATACCGACAACGGATCACGCGTACATGGAAAAGCGGCCTAACTCTCCATCAAGCATATTTGTCTTTGGAGTTATTGTTTTTTGCTATGTTTCTTGGCAAAATAGATGGAAGGGGGATCGCCGACATGTAGCTCGTTAGAACGGGTGGAAGCGGGATTGCGAGGTAGTCAGAATGGTTAGGAGGGGAATCACCTAGGTAGTCAGAACGGAGTTAAAGACGTTCGCAACAATTTCCTTCAATTTCTTTCCAACGACAGATTTTCTTAAAAATTGGCACAAACATGCATCAATTTATCCTAAAACTAAAACAGTCTTAAAAAATAAGGGTCACCGGCCTTTTCCGGAAATATTGAATTTTGAACACGGTACCTGTCGAAGCCTTTCTTCAGTTTGTGTTACTTAGAATGTTGAATAATATACAGCGTTTATATTCAAACATAGATGGAGATGTTTAAATGCATCTTTTATTTAATGTTTCGTTTGGCAATATACAAGTGCAGCTTAAGGCGCTTTATCTACAGGTATCATTTAACAAATGACTTGTAATGGACACTTAGCGAGGTAAATTGTGCATTAAATATACCAGTGAAAACACCAATTATTTATCAAATATACGAATATCTTTTGTTCCAAACGACAGATTTTGTTAAAAAATCCCACATACATGCGTCATTGTATACTCAAACTAAAAAAGTCTTAAAAAATAGGGGTCACCGGCCTTGTTCCGGTAATAGTGGGTTTTGAATATGGTACCTGTCGAAGCCCCTTGTTCAGTTTTGATTTTAATCAATGTCTTAAGTATATAGGATAATTTTTGTTTCAAAAAAGGTTATGGTTCTTTTAACTGATATGACTGTACATGCTTTGCTTGCCAATATGCAAGTGTATGTTGATAATAAAAACGCTTTACCTTAATTTACTGCTAAAATAATGAATTAGACTGGACAATTAAGAGTGTCAAATGGGAACTAATAATGCTTTCTGAAACTTAACTTTTATCAAATGCATATTTTGTTCCAAACGACAGATTTTCTTAAAATTTCGCACATACAAGCATGAATGTATACTTACACCAAAACATTAATAAAATAAATAGCTCGTCTAACTTGTTTGGGAAATATTGGATTTCATATAGGGTACCTGTGTAGCCTTTTTTTCCTGTTTCATTTTAACATACATAAACAATGTATCAATAGAATGGAGATATTTAATAAATAATTTCTGAACTAATTTGTTTGGAAATACATTGCATAAGTGTGTTTTTGATTATTATATATGCTTTATGAACTTTTACTATTGAAATTATTTATTTTGAATGGACATTAGAGATGAAATTAGTTTATTGTAACCTATATACAATAAAGAAAAAATGAAGCAAAATGAGGAATTAACCCAATTATTTTCTTTTTGTTGCAAACGTCTTTAAGGAAACTCGTTGATTTAAGGATAAGGCTAAAATTAAACATATGATGCTTTGTGAATACAAATGTACTAGACATTGTAAATACACATTTAAGCACTGGCTCATTATAAAATCTGTTAATCGCCGTACACAGTTGTTTATAATGTAATCGCAACGCCGGTAGAACGATCCACTTGAATTATCAAAGTCAAAGGTTAGATACCAGTAAATCAGTGTGTATCCCTCCGTGGTCTATTCAAAAGTAGTGCCTATTACTAAAGAGTTCCTCTTCTCTTCGGGCATAAAAGCCATTTAGGTATCTCAGACATGCCTTTTGTGGTTATTTCTATCGTCCTATGCGTGTCTGCAACATTTTGGAGCTAACTTGAAAGGTGAACTTTTGGGGTGTGTTTACTGTGGTATGGGGCTTTTGTCGAAATCTGACTGCCGAAACACTGTTTTCTACCGGTACCTGCATTCAAGTGAGACGCATTTGTTTAGAAGTAACATGACATATCTTTTTGATTGCAAATTTTGGAAGAGGACAGATTGATCTTTAAATTGATACCAGGCTTGCACAATCTGAAATAAAGGAAATGCTAGAAAAATGCTTGGAAAATTTGCCGTTTTATAATGGGACCCTATGGGAATTGGATTTACTGGTTTTTAACCTTTAAGAAAACCACGGACCGGCCCTTTATGGTCCACTTATACATAAAATCACCAGCAAACTGTGTTATTTTATTGCGTTTATTACTTTTCACGGAAATACATGTGAATAATATCGTAACTGATACGTTATCTACACTTTTTAAAGCGAAACCTGTTTCTTCGGGTAAAAAAAAAAGAAAAAAAAAGTACGGAAACTCGCCTTATGCAGACCACAGCACATCGAATCATGTTATACGCGAATATTACACGCTTTATACCTTATTACTGTCCATTGCATTAAAATAAGTCTAAATGAACTGGTAGTTTGACTGGTTTATGCGATTTAGGTGCGAATTTTAGTTCACGCTCCCCATACAACCAAGTACTGAAGCGCAAGCCAGATGGCTTATCATGTGTCAGTCTCAAATGCGTTTTTGCGGCATTTCTACTTAGCGGATCGACCTGAAATTTTGCATTTGTGGTACAAGTAGGTTAATAATGATGTAGAAGAGTTTTTTCATGATAGCAAAATGTTGAGTTTTCTTTAAGGTTAGATACCAGTAAATCATTGTGTATCCCTCCGTGGTCCATTCAAAGTAGTGATTATTACTAAAGAGTTCCTTTTCGGGCATAAAAGCCATTTAGGTATCTCAGACATGCCTTTTGTGGTTATTTCTATCATCCTATGCGTGTCTGCAACATTTTGGTACATTTCATTGGAGGCTAACTTGAAAGGTAAACTTTTGGGGTGTGTTTACTGTGGAATGGAGCTTTTGTCGAATTATGACTGCCGAAACACTGTTTTCTACCGGTGCCTGCATTCAAGTGAGATGCATTCTCGTAGAAGTAACATGACATATCTTTTTTATTGCAAATTTTGGAAGAGGACAGATTGATCTTTAAATTGATACCAGGCTTGCACAATCTGAAATAAAGGAAATGCTCGGAAAATGCTTGGAAAGTTTGCCGTTTTATAATGGGACCCTATGGGATTTACTGGTTCTAACCCAAAGCGATATCGAATCGATCTATCGATTCATGGTTACGCATGCGCAAATAAATTCCTTCTTTGTTACATATAAAATATTCAAAATTTGATCTCACTTTTCACCATGACCAAGCTACTTTTCAATATATCACCATACATTGTTGGAAAGATGAGGACATAACCTTTTGAAAAAACAGCATGTCAAAAAATTCTATATGTTGTAACTCAAAATATTTACCTTAGAAAAAACACACCGGTTTTGACGGGCATGGAGGCTGCCATTTTGCGCATGAATACATGGGCCAAAAGTTATGAAGCTGGGAACCACTAGACAAAAAAGTAGTGCACAAAACAGCCTTTTTTTCTTACTGCTTACATATACACCTTTAAAATGATACCAAAACGTATCATTTAAACTGTATTTTACAAATTATATGCATCCTGCACTCAGCCACATGTGCTTATTATCTAACTGACAGCATGTAACCCTGAGGATGTGACTTCCGTTTTGGGGTAATTAGACCTCATGCGGATGGGCTACACGCTACTCACTAGTTTTTACATAAATGTTTTATCAAACCTCAAATGCTAATCGCAACAATACTTGATTTATATGAAGGATTGAATAGACCGTAAATAACATCGATGTATTAAAACACTCTTTACGGCGCTTCATCGATGTATTAAAACACTCTTTCGGCGCTTCATCGATGTATGAAGGTCAGCTTTTTTGTATCTTATTTGTACATAAAAAAAGAAACTTTCATAAAGTAGCCTACATGCTAAATTGTCACGGTTACGAAAGTGATGAACGCAAAGTAATCGATGTGGTTAGTTTAGAATCTTATTCTTTTAAAATCGACCAGTTAATCCCAGTAGATTCCCTTATACCACAAAAGATTTCAGTCAAATATATTCAAACATTAAAATGATCTACATCATAGTCAAACTTAGCGAAATGTTCTTCTTTTATTGCTTCATTATATATTATATTTACAGGTTTAGGGCATCCTAACGACATTTTAACAACAAATGATTTTTTAATTCCATATCCCGTCTACGTTTCCTACTTAATCGATAGTGTTGGAATTTGTCGTCTGCGTTTTAGCCAGTGCCGTTATGGATTTTAAAATAGTCCCACTCCCAGCATGCTTTGAGAGAACGTACACAAATCATTCGACCTGTGTGTACACAATGCCTCTAAGTCAGAACAGTTTGGTATTCATACAAAAAATAAACAAATTCAAATATATACAAGTAGTTTTATTTTAAATGATAACACCTGCATTGCATTACCTGTATATATTATTGTATCATTGTAAAAAACTATGCACACCCTACGTAGGAGTTTGTTGTTACTCTCATTCAGGCGACATTGGAAGAAACCTCCCAATGTATCTATCTCGTCCATTACATTATCCATACAACCCATTTGTTATTATCAGTGTCTAGTTATTTCATACAATTGGTATAACAGCGTTAAAGTATTTATTAAGTCGAGTTATGAATGACATTTAAAAGGGCGTATCGATGGTAGGTCGACAATAACATTTGCAAAAATAAAGTCCATTCACATATAATTAATATTGAAGTTTTGCAAATTAATATTGAAGCATTGTTAATTTAATTGTTGTGTTTCTATAAACATTTATTATTTTAGTACGTTAAGGTAGTACAACTGTAATCATTTCCTGCCTTTTTTTTCTAAGATCGGCCGATATCTGTGACTGTCGGAAAGTTTCGTTACCCAGTTCGTAATATGCCCGTTTGGTTCCGATTCCTATCGAAGACATGATATTTTAGTATAAGTACATTCTTTTATATAATCACATTATTTTATACATTTTAGTATCATATATATACTTCTGACGAAATGCAAACAGATACATATTTTGACATAATGAAAAATTGATATAAATCGAAACCGAAAGTCACATTTTTTTCGTCGTATAAACAAAAACAACTGTCAAACGAAAATTATAAATACGAGCAAAAGGGAATGCTTACTCAAAGAAAATCGGAGCTATATAAATAACCGTCACCAGGCGGTACATAATTATTATGAACCAGCTTGAATCGTGATAATAAGGAGATAAAACACATGTAAGTAAAATAAGAAAGTGAAAGTGAAAGAATTGTATTTTTATTTTGAAATCTCTGAAATATTGATATTTGTCTATAAAATCAGAACGTAATTCTTTAGAGGATAATGTAATGCTTTTCATTTCAATGCTTGAACTACGAAATTGTATTGCTTAAATGTACAATTAATATATTAGTATAAGTAATATTATTTACATGTATTTGTGTTTGTCCATATTTCTATATATACTTACAGTATACATGCAAGTAAATGAACATACATGTCATGAATTACACGTACGATGTGTCAGTCCCTTAGTTTTGAAGCCTCAAGACACTTTAATAGTTGAGTACTTTTACTTAATATGTGTGCCATTTTGCTTAAGATTGTGTGCATCAGTGTTTCTTCATGATCAGCATACTAATAAGGATCCATTCAGTAATTACACAGTTTTATATGTGCATCAGTGTTTCTTCATGATCAGCATACTAATAAGGATCCATTCAGTAATTACACAGTTTTATATGTGCATCAGTGTTTCTTCATGATCAGCATACTAATAAGGATCCATTCAGTAATTACACAGTTTTATATGTGCATCAGTGTTTCTTCATGATCAGCATACTAATAAGGATCCATTCAGTAATTACACAGTTTTATATGTGCATCAGTGTTTCTTCATGATCAGCATACTAATAAGGATCCATTCAGTAATTACACAGTTTTATATGTGCATCAGTGTTTCTTCATGATCAGCATACTAATAAGGATCCATTCAGTAATTACACAGTTTTATATGTGCATCAGTGTTTCTTCATGATCAGCATACTAATAAGGATCCATTCAGTAATTACACAGTTTTATATGTGCATCAGTGTTTCTTCATGATCAGCATACTAATAAGGATCCATTCAGTAATTACACAGTTTTAACATTAATTTTACCTAACACTGAAAAGTATGGCTTACTAGGTTGGGTTGCACATATACTGGAAAGTTTTGTATGTATATTGTTAAATAGGTTGTGGAAAACAATCAGTTATTGGGTTGTTTTAAAATATGTTTACAGCTGAAGGAAGAGAATTGCCACAAATCACTCAGAATGCTTACCTGGGTGTCAAACCTGGTGCTCAACACAGTACACGTGTTTTTCTGACTGTGCCAGTTGGTGAAGATGCAGCCTAAATTACCAGCATATACAGCCTCAATTACCTACATAGACATTGTTGACATGAAGATAATTGGAAACGAAGATAATAAATAAGATACTTATTGTTGATGTACGGTGTGTTGTCCCAGAGCTGAAAACGTTGCAGGGTGTGGGTGACATTTTTTTGTACCTCTAGGGACTGAATTTTGAAAAAAGTTTGTTTAACTGAAATAATAACTTTTAATTATTAATATATTTAGTTTAGTTTAACTGGTGTAAATGGTGTATTAAACTTAAAATGCATAATTTATGTCACATTTGGTAATTATTGTTGTGGAATTGCCTAAATATGGCTAATAAATACAAAGATTTAAGTGAAAAAACATACCAGTCCAGGAAAACCAAAATCTTTAAGACAACATATTATTTTATCTGTTTTGTCAGCTTCAAGTTTATGCTGAGCTTCCATTGAAAATTGATAAATATCAATACTTTTATCTTCTTTAACGCCTTATGTTGCCTTATTTTATAATCTTCAATCATTACTTGTATAAAAGACACCAACATTTTGGATATATTTGCAACTATAATTGAGTTGCGATTTTTTTTTCATCCCTAGGGTAAATGAATTTTGATGGAAAATGGTTGACCTGAAAATTTTCAAAAAAAATAAAATTATGCATG
The DNA here is from genome assembly GCA_027627225.1 of Congeria kusceri. NCBI lineage: Eukaryota > Metazoa > Mollusca > Bivalvia > Myida > Dreissenidae > Congeria > Congeria kusceri. The sequence goes on from CM051029.1 coordinate 57,811,976, forward strand.
GAAAGCCATCCTACAAATCTGTAATAAGATCAGTGATGTAATACAGATAATGGAAATAATATTCAAAATTAGGTTTGGAATATTGCCCATTACAGTTGTACTACCTTAACAATGGTCACCGGTGACACTTTCGCTGGCGCAAAATAGTAGTAGTAGTAAAATCGATATGGATGAAATGTACATGAGGTACCGTAACGCGCATGAGCACTATTGATAAACTTTGATTTTTTAGGCTTGTATTCGAATGTCTCCCAAATGCCTTTTCGTCTTTTTATATACTTTCAAGACTGTTGGCGGAAGCCAATGGTCTTTTTAGAGGGTAATTTCCAAAACAGTTATCGCGGAAATCTAAATCTTTTCTTTGCTGGCTACGAGTTAATAAATCGCAACCTAAATTGGTCTTTCTTCATTACAGCAAAAATTCGCGCCTGTCTTTTTACCTTTAATTATTGGAGACAATGTATGTCATGTGTATTATAATGTGTATATCATGTTATTTATTACAAGTACATTTTTTTTTAAAAGGCATTTTCTTCCAAAACATAACGTCAAACTAATGACACCCCTATTTTCGCTATTTACTTATACGTAACCGAAAGATTAACATGGGTGTCCTGGAATAAGATCACTAAGTTAATTCGTTATATCGGTTATTTTTTATTCGTTGCGAAAGTGTTATTTCTTGTTACCGATTCTTATGTCTGAATATTTTTATACAAATTTACTGCCATGTATTAATTTTAAACAGTAGTACGGAAAATCGAGAGCACGCATCGTGTGACCTACTTTTGACTCAGTAGGCTACTAATCACTTACAATCGATGATCCTAACTAACAACCTTCATCGGTTATTCTTCATGGCTTTACTTGTTAACTGGCATGTATAGAAGAATTCCGTTTGCATAAGATAATTAGTTTGAAATTTTTTGGTTCTTAACAAATAAATGTGTGATATGATTTCGTATACTATTGAATAAGAAATATTGGAATAATGAAACTCCACATTATCAATTTTAACGGTGGGAAACTGAACATCATTCAAACATTCGTTTCCTTGTAAGCAAAAATGCTCTCAAAATTCACGTGCTTTTAGTTTCTTTTGTCACCAACAGTCTGTCTACGCTGTCAGCGTTTTTATTTCTTGAAGTTAACGATTCCATCAATATATTGTTAATAGTTGAAAAATATATCCGAGAAAAATAGGAAATTGTATTGTTTTAATATACGTCTATATGTATGCAAATTATCGTCGAAATGCCTAATATTATTGGGAAAATTATTGTTTATCAGAAATATGTAGGTTTCTTACCCAACGTAAAACATGTTCAAAATTACGTGACAACTCGTTGGTTAGTGAGTCCACAACGTGATTCGTCACGTATACGGGCACGGATGAATACGCACACGGATGTATATGGACATTGATACGGACAAATGGAAACGCCCCTAGGTACATTAACTGGAGCGATATTGTAAATTACGGACACGAACGCAGATTGCGGACTTGAATTACGGCTCACACATGGAAACGCGACCTAACTCTATGAAGCACGCTAGTTTTTTGAGTAATTGTTCTTTGCCTGCCTGTCGATACATCTGGAAAATATATACTTTTGCTGTGGCGCTCCATGTTCTAAGAGAGCAGAGCACATTGGCAATACTTGTTTTATTTCTTCCTTAATATTTGTAGAAGCAGCATGCCTTTCGCCAAGTCGTTTGACCACTTCAGATTTGAAAGCATTTGCCTCGTTCAGCATTTTCTGCTTAGCCGTTTCAAACAGTTTTATGATACGATCTTTCATTTCATCTACTTCTTTAGCAATGCTTGCAATAGACTTATTTAGGCCATTCTCTGATTTCTTACAGTCCTCTATACAAGCATCAACATCGGATTCCATTTTTAAGAAGGAATGTTTCAATGCATCTAGCTCTGGTTCTTTTTTTCCAGACAGGCTGACTATCTCATCTACTGTATGGCATTTCCGGTGTTTGAACGCACACGTCGTGCAGCAGAGCCTGGAATGGTATTCACAGTAAAACTTGATCTTCTTGTCGTGTTCCTGACATCTGTCCATACCTTTCATATCTACTACCACTGGCACCGAATCTATGTCCTGACTACTGACCATGTCATGATTCCCTGATTTATACACGATATTTGGATTTCTACACGTATCACACAGAAACTCGTTACAATTCTTGCAGAAAACCGTGGCTGGTTTGGATATGTTGGTTTTCTTACAAGGCTCACATGATCGTGTGACGTCACATTCTCCAATAAAGTCGCTTGAATTGCCTCGGCTTGAATGATGTAGTCCTCCAGTTGCCATTGTGAAATAACCTGTTTAACCAATGTCTACTTTCGATTTGAAAAACAACTCAATAGTTTAACAATAGTTTTAGGTAGGTATACACAAAGAGAGATGAAGAAATATAAAAAAATATCCTCGGTTGATATAAAATACTAAAAATACGTATGTGAAAACAATAATTCAATTGAATTCAGGTTATGCAATATGGTTTAAACATCCTGATTTAACCTCTCAGTTTATGTAGATCACAAATCTTACTTGTTTACTTCGCTATCCCGTTCGAGATACTTCGGCTCTCACCGTAATGCATCGTGATATATATTAATCATTGAACCGCCGATGTCGTTATGACACGGCTAACGCGCTCGGTATACTCCGGCTTTGTAATGATACAATATGCTGTGAGCGTTATCTTCATTCAAAGTTAGGCCATAGCTAAGACTATTTATTTAGGAAAGTACACCTCAGCTACATGTAGTTGCGATGTGAGGCGCTCGGATTACTTTACTCCAACATTTATATTTAAAATGTAGTTTGAAAATGATATTTAAAGCAAATGATACAGTTTTTCAAACGCTAATCGTCATTGACTTGTTGAATACGTTAAAAAAATATTGCTTTGACTAAACATTAGGGGTGTCACGATATTAGAACTCCATATTGCAATATATTGCGATATTTTTAAATTTTGTCACAATATTTATTGCAATATATTGCCACCTTCGTTTTATGTAATTAACATGCTTAAGACTGATCACAGCAATACCAACAAGGAACTGTTCTTTACGGTTGTTTTTATTGTCACTTTCTAATGTATGTTGATGACAGTCGCAAAAACAGCAACATTTAATTAGCAGGTAGTAAACAATAAAAATATGCATAGCACTCTCAAAGTCTGTCATGTCTATATACTGTATCTCGTATAATATAATTAAATAACGTGATATTTACACGTACTGGTACTTCAGTCATGATGTTAAGTATATAGGTTAACAGAGTACTTGTATATGTTTTGTGCTTAAACTATGTTTCACTCTTTCATTTGAAATGTGTTTTATTCTGAACAATTCATCAGGTTAATATTAACTGCTCAAGCATGAACATTTTAAGGCAATACATATATACTAAACATTAATGCACCTATCAACATTTCCCCCCGGAGGGGGGGGGGGGGGGAGCGGCGGGCATAGATCTATACGAGACTTTAGACTAAAAGCAAATCCCGACAGGCGGAAATTCGACACACCGACTGATTCAAGATCCCGGGAAATATACTTTGTTTGGAGTTTAGATCCCTGTTAATATAAGCCACCGAGTCATTTGATACATCGATTAAGCATTTCGCATTGATGGGATTTAGACGAAAATGCTTGGCTCTAGGGTGGGGAATTAGACGCTCAAAAAAACAATTAGTCAAATTCCCCTGGGATATTGATAGGTGCATAATGTACAGTTGGTAGTTGCCAGTACATTCCATTAAGGTCCGGCTTTTAACCTGAACCCTACACAACTATTAACTGTTACAGTGTTTCAGTTGTCTATCATTGACAACCAGTGTGCTTGAATTAATTTAAATATTCTTTATTAATATGAATGGTCACACAAAAAAACACATAAATTGTGCAATATACCGGTATGGACAATAATATTGCAAGATTTTATTACATAATAAAATACTGCAATATACCAATATACCGGTATATTCTGACACGCCTAATAAACATAATCATAATGTAAATAATAGTAATATATTAAACATGTATATTGTTATCGTTGTATTCAACTGCTTCGATTGCTGTAATAAAATTTTAATATCGAAAGATTATTACTAAAATTAATATTTTCAAAATGTGTAATAAATGAATTTTAATATGCTTATACGTTATTACACAATATTTACATTTACATCACTTCACCGCGATCTCTTTTTTTGCACATCATTCACAAGCATTTACAATCGAGATAGTCATCTTTCTTTTTTGAGGAGTTTGAAGACAGTCATAAAATCGTTCAAGAATTAGTTCGCACCTACAAAAACCCCGTATCTGATGTTTAAACTCAGTTTCATGACTGCATGCATATCCATTTACTTTCATATGGTATTTTGCACAAAAGGGTTTGATCTCAATATATACATGGAGAAGAAAACTGAAGCACTTTTGTTAGTGAAATGATTATCGACGATACATTTATGTCCTATTTGTAAAGTATGCTTGCATCCAGTTGAATGGGCTGGATTTGATACTTATACAACCTCGTCATAAGCACGATTTCAGCATATTTAAATGCTGTCCTTAGATCTTTTTCCGAAATGCACAGTGCTAGTGCTGATAAAAATGATTAAAAATGACTCAATTGTCTCATGAACTTAGTGCAAAGCGGATTTGCTTGCCAAAATTATGTTTATAGAAATTATTGAATGAAATTAGGCAGATATTTATGTGCCTTGTATATTCAATATCCTTTTCTGTTAAGGACTTTAACTTAGTCCAATTAATGATTGCTTTTATTTTATACACATGTCCATCCAATGCCTGTTAAGGACTTAGACTTAGTCCCATTATGACTGCTTTTATTTTCATACACATGTTTGCAAATTGATCCGATGCATATTTGGTAAAAGTTATCCCGCTGTTTCATAATTATAAAACGTTGTCTGTTTTATGTAATGAAACATTTAAAAGAGATATATAATGTTAAAATAGAGGTGTTAAATTGGAATGGACCAGTCTTATAACAATTTCTGAAATTTGTGCAAAGTGATCAATGTTTGCCCGACATAAACGAAATTGTGTGGTCCACATAAAAACAATGGTTAATCATTTGATCAATTAAAATCGGTATGTCAAACACTATTATACAGAAGATTAAATTAACAATTGTAACGTTGCCGAAATTAAAAAGATGCATACAATGACGCGTTGAGTTTTATTTATTGTTTGTTTTATATCCTGAACAATTTGCAAATGGTACACGGCTTCTGTCAGCTGTTTGTTACTGGAGATAGGAATTGAGATGTCGAGTTTTTTAGTTGAGTCGAGATTGTCAGTTGAGTCGAGATTGTCAGTTGATTCGAATCGAGATTGTCAGTTGAGTCGAGTCGACATTGTCAGTTGAGTCGAGATTTTCAGTTGGATCGATATTATCAGTTGAGTCGCGGTTGTCAGTTGAGTTGACATTGTCAGTTTAGTTGCGGTTGTCTTTTCAGGTGTGACGCATGCCAGATGACCGTTAAAACCCGGAAAACGTACCTACAGAAGGTTAGGCGGACGCACTCCAAGTTCAGCAAGCACTTCATCCCGGAGAAGGGAACTCTGGGTAAATGTCAAACAAAATACAGAAAGTGGCCTTCTGAAGAAGCCGAAGGTTATGATCGATAAAAGTGAAACTGCTTACTCGATGAAAGGATCCTCTATCTGTATCGGCGCGATTTGTAGAGGCCCGGCAAGCCTCAACGATGTCACTCTTAACTTGTGGCCAAATTACCTGACGGTCTCTGTGAAGTACAGTTCAAATTAATGACACTTATGGGCCCTTCAATGGATTAATGGAATTAATCATTATCTCAGAAAGAGATTGATATGTTCCATATGTTGTGATTATTAAATAAAATAGGTGTTTGATGCCGTTGATGATAATTATGGTGTTGTTGTTTGTCTATGTAGATTTGTATGACTTCAAAGAAGCTGTATGAACGTGTCATATGTTGTATTTCATGTATATTTATAATAAAAATAAAGTGTTTTGCTGATTTTTGTTCTACGATAAGGTATATCATGTATGTTCTTGACATTGTTAAACATGTTAACTTGGATTTGTTCTTATATACTATAATATTGAGAGGACTCACGTCTAGTCGCCGGCGTAGATTATGTGACGAACGGGTCTGGATTGAATCACGTCGATTAGTTACTTTCCTTTTCCTAAATAATAACACATTATTTAGTTACCTCTCTTATACCACTGTCACACTGTCCCGAATTGCCGCCACGGACGGCTACGTTTTACCAAACCGCCAGTCTCCGGGGCATCGCAGCATGTCTTGCTTACTCGTACATGTATCGTCAAAGTCCATGTTTTGTCACGCAGCTTGTAAGGCTATTTTAAACGGTTTTAAAAATTCGCCTTGTCCAAGATGATCGTGCAACACTCGTGTACAAGCTGCATGTTGTCGTACAAGTATCGGAGGCGTTATCACCAGTTATCCTAAGTGTCCGGAACTCTTTATAGCAGGGAGGTTTCATAATATTTTAGGTTGTTTCTGAACGGACTCGCGGCGTTTACACGCGGGATTTGAACGGGTATGTACGAATAATAACGATCAGCATACGATCTTGTACAATATATATACGGGCTCCATACGAGTTGTACACGGTTATTCTTGTGCCCGTCGTAAATAAATAAACATATTGCATTTGTTATTTAAATCCAAGACACTTTCACAGAGTTTTGTGAAATTGTTACATAAAATATAGAAATGAAAAAATTAATGTAAACGAGCATGTAAAGCAATACATACTAGTAAGTGTTTAATATTTATTAAAAGAGATATATAAAACACGCGTTAGTAAATCCGTTTTTAAATCACGACATTTCGTACAAAAACATGCTTCCGTCATATTCCGTCTGTAGACAATCGTAACAAATCGCCTTAACATTTGCACAAACCGTATAGCACTCGTAATTAACCATAGGATTTCGTGTGGCATTTGTATACGTCCGCCACATTTGTATACGTCCCGCCACAATTGTATACGTCCCGCCACAATTGTATACGTCCCGCCACATTTGTATACGTCCCGCCACATTTGTATACATTTGTATACGTTTCGCCACATTTGTGTATACGTCCCGCCACAATTGTATACGTCCCGCCACAATTGTATACGTCCCGCCACCATTTACCATTTTCCGTATCCATATCGTGTGGATGTCGTGTCGTGACCGTAGCTGATTCGTACAAAAAACGTGTACATTTCGCAACAAAACGAAGCTCATCCGTACGAGCAAATACTCAAACTATTGTATTTCAAGTTCGTGCTGAAGCTCGGCTATTAACGGCATATTGCAGATACATTCGTGACAGTATGACAGGGTTATCTGTAAATCTGCCATAATTAGCAAACCGGACAAGAGCAATTCGTTAGTGAAGTAAGCTTTTTGCTTATGAATTAATATGCATCCATAAAGCTTAGAGCTTTTAATAGTTAAAAAATATCATATGGTTTGACAACGCTCTCTTTAGATTTACTGATTTTCAATTTTAAGTAAATTAAAATACTTTGGCATTTGGGAATTCTTGTTTGTTTGCATTACATGCCGTAGGAGAACTTGCTTGGTGGTGGTTCACTGGCATATAAAGGCAGTATAAACAAGTTAAATATCCTAATGTATATATATACGGTCGTGTTGTTTTATTTTTATTAGTAATAATGACGTTTTGGCAGGCACGGCTACAAATGCATGTAACGGTACGTTCAAAATCTTATTAACCTCTTGATAAGAACTTTCTAAGAAACAAAGAATATTATGTTCTCTGTACAGTGAAAATATTCATATGTTTACCAACAATAAAGCCACTAAAAAGAACATTGTTTGTATATAACGTGTATTCGCTTGATAAAATGACAATACATATGACATGTACAGACAAAAACAAACACCCATTGGTGACATGTACATTTATAATATTATTATACTCGGAAGACGCGACACATCTAAACTACACAGGACCTCTCAACCATAAAATCAATACATATATGACAAATAATATGTCATTCATATGTGACGTGTTGGCGTTCTAACCGGTTAGAAAATTGGTCCTTCCGTTACCGGGCAAGCGTCTCATGATGAAGATAAATATGCCCAATCCCAGACCCCATTTTGTGGTATTGCGTTTGACCCCCTTAACAGGGGGCGGTGGGGGGGGGGGGGTTGGCGGCGGACATATACGGGACCCCTTTAACAAACCCTACTAGGTAAAGCCCAGGAAGCATTCAAGAAACGCTTATGTTCTGCAAATGCATGTATGGGAAATGGAAGTACATTTATGATATGTAGCATAAATGTTACCGTTTCTATCTGTAGCTGTGTCAGCTATTTTCATTTCATTAAGAACAAACGGGAAACGTAAAAATAAAGGATGCCAGGCACCCGTAAAATACAAAGTTTGATCAACTTCATTTAAATAACAATTGTTATGTACATCGTTTGGGACTCTAAGCTTATGTATATTAAATTATTTAAATAAAAACACCACAACAGAGGTATTATTACAATTTCTACCCAACGCATTTACACATACTTTCATTGTGTTCCAATACTGAAACAAAGACTCCATTTCACTTCCCTTAAAAAAAGACATATCTTTGGCGTTTATTACCCCAACCATAAGTTAGGCAGTCATTTCTTTTTATGAAAAAACCTCTTTTGAATAACGAAAAAATAGATAAATGTTAAGGATGTGCAATTTTTAATGAAACAAAAATTATTTTACGTTTTATTTATGTTTGTAAACAGTAATGATGTACATATGATTTGTGTTAAACATACATAAGCACACTTCATTACATAGTTTAACGATATGGTCTTGAAATTGGAATGCTAAAGTCTAATCCTAAATGTTTAATCGAATATAAGTTTACTTTTAAGCAGGTGAGTATGTATAACTCTGCGTTCACTCAATTATCGACGTATTCTTATGTTATACGCAAACACATATTTGTTATAATTTACCTACGATTTTAATGTATATAATGGATATTAAAGTTTTGAGCTTACCAACGTTGGGTATCTGAATTATAAATTTTAAATTGCACATTATAATAACAACATCAAATTGCACCGACTGCTGTCAATAGTTAAAAAAGATGTTTTTGTCAATGTTATCTAAGAGTGTTAAAATTATACAAGAAGCGCTACCGATATTTAAAGTTTTATATCCTAATATATATAGGGGCGTGTTATATTATTTTAATTTGTTATAATACATTTGGCACGCACGGCTGTGAAGGTCCGGTCAAAATCTAATTGACATCTTGATTAGAACTCTCTAAGAAGCATCGAATAAAGCAAACAATAAAGCCATCTGAAAGAACATTGTTTTAATATATGTGTGTGCTTCATAAAATGTAACATATATATGTGTACATGCAAAACCAAATACCAATCAGTGACATGTGCATTTACAAATGTATTATAAGATACGATACATTATATACATTACACAGTATCTCTAAACAAGTCCACAGCGTAAAAACGATGACAAATAATACAATGTCATTTATAGTGATGTATTGCCGTGGTAAGCGTATACGAAAATGGGTTCCTCAGTTACTGGACAGGAACTCTCACAATAGAGATAAATATGCTCAACCCCAGATCCCATTCAGTGACACTTCGTATAATTCCGGCCCCCCCCTCCTAACATACCTTAACTGGTCAAACGCAGGGAGCATGCAAGGAAATTGCGAGTGACGTCCTGACAGAGCTAACCAGGTCGAGTCCAAGCATAACTAAAATTACGAGTGCTCTCCCTCCATATAGAACTAACCGCTTCGAACCCGGGAAGCCTTCAGTGAAATTGTGAGTACTTTCCCGACAAAGCTTACCAGGTCAAACTCAAGAACCTATCCTAAGAATCAGCGAAACTACGAGTGCTCTCCCGAGAGAGCTAACAGGGTCGAATATAGGAACAATTAAACGATTTGACGAGTGCTCTGCCGACAGAGTAAACCGGGTCGTTCCCAGGAACAATCAGTCACATTGTGAGTGCTTTCCGGAGAGTGCTCACTGGCTGAACACCAGGTAGCCATCAATAACATAGTTTGAGCGCACCCCAGTACCCCTCAAATACATTGCGAGTGTTCACCGACACAGCTAAGCATGTCAAACCCAGGACGGACCCATTAGTTACACTGTGAGTGCTCACCCGACACTTCTATACAGGTCAAAAAAAAAACAGAGCTAACAAGGTCGAACCCACTCAGTTATTTTGCTAGCGTTCTCCTGACATATTATCCATGACGATCCCAGTTCCCCTCAGTTTCATTGTGAGCGTTCTCCTGACAGATACCCATGTCGACCCCAGTACTCCTCAGTTTCATTGTGAGCGTTCTCCTGACAGATTGCCCATGTCGACCGCAGTACCCCTCAATTGCATTGTGAGCGTTCTCCTGACAGATTACCCATGTCGACCCCAGTACCCCTCAGTTTCATTGTGAGCGTTCTCCTGACAGATTACCCATGACGATCCCAGTACTCCTCAGTTTCATCGGGAGCGTTCTTCTGGAAGATTACCCATGTAGATCACAGTACCCTTCAGTTTCATTGTGAGCGTTCTCTTGACAGATTTCCCATGTCGACCCCAGTACCCCTCAGTTTCATTGTGAGCGTTCTCCTGATAGATTACCCACGTCGACCCCAGTACCCCTCAGTTTCATTGTGAGCGTTCTCCTGACAGATTACCCATGTCGACCCCAGTACTCCTCAGTTTCATTGTGAGCGTTCTCCTGACAGATACCCATCTCGACCACAGTACCCCTCAGTTTCATTGTGAGCGTTCTCCTGACAGATACCCATGTCGACCCCAGTACTCCTCAGTTTCATTGTGAGCGTTCTCCTGACAGATAACCATGTCGACCCCAGTACCCCTCAGTTTCATTGTGAGCGTTCTCCTGATAGATTACCCACGTCGACCCCAGTACCCCTCAGTTTCATTGTGAGCGTTCTCCTGACAGATTACCCATGTCGACCCCAGTACTCCTCAGTTTCATTGTGAGCGTTCTCCTGACAGATACCCATGTCTACCCAAGTACCCCTCAGTTTCATTGAGAGCGTTCTTCTGACAGATACCCATGTCGACCCCAGTACTCCTCAGTTTCATTGTGAGCGTTCTCCTGACAGACACCCATGTCGACCCCAGTACCTTCAGTTTCCTTATGAGCGTTCTCCTGACAGATACCAATGTCGACCCCACTATTCCTCAGTTTTATTATGCGCGTTCTCCTGACAGATTATCACTGTCGACCCCAGTACCCCTCAGTTACATTGCAAGCGTTCTTCTGACAGCTTATCCCTGTCGACCCCAGTACCCATCAGTTATATTGCAAGCGTTCTCCTGACAGATACCAATGTCGACCCCACTATTCCTCAGTTTTATTATGCGCGTTCTCCTGACAGATTATCACTGTCGACCCCAGTACCCCTCAGTTACATTGCAAGCGTTCTTCTGACAGCTTATCCCTGTCGACCCCAGTACCCATCAGTTATATTGCAAGCGTTCTCCTGACAGATTATCACTGTTGACCACAGTACCCATTAGTTATATTGCAATCGTTCTTCTGAGAGCTTACTTCTGCTTACTTCTGTCGACCCCAGTACCGCTTAGTTACATTGCCAGCGTTCTTCTGACAGATTATCCCTGTCGACCCCAGGACCCCTCAGTTAAATTGCAAGCTTTCTCCTTACAGATTATCCCGGTCGACCCCAGTACCCCTCAGTTACATTGCAATCGTTCTCCTGACAGATTACCTCTGTCGACCCCAGTACCCCTTATTTACAATGCAAACGTTCTCCTGACAGATTATCCCTGTCGACCCCAGTACCCCTCAGTTTCATTGCAATCGTTCTTCTGACAGCTTATCCCTGACGACTCCAGTAACCCTCAGTTACATTGCAAGCGTTCTCCTGACAGATTACCCCTGTCGACCCCAGTACCTTTTAGTTAGATTGCAAGCGTTCTCCTGACAGCTTTTACCTGTCGACCCCTAACAGGAACTCTCAGTTACATTACGAGTGCTGCCCAGACATAGCCAATTATGTCAAACCATGGAATCCCCTTGTGTGTTTTTCGATGCGAATGATAGCCCGACAGAGTTAATGGGGTCGATCTCGGAATCCGCTAGTTACATTGTGAATGATCTCCCTTAAGGGTTAATTGTTTATAATTTGCTGAATTATGCGATGTTAGAAGTGTAAAAACTGTAGCTGAATAAATATATAAAATTAAACTACGTTTTTAACAGAGTAAATACGAAGCTTCATCTACTCTTATTTCCACAGAACGTAGTGAATTCAACCAAAGACGGACATGGTTAAGTAAAGCATCGCATAATCTATAATTGGGAACAGACCTTAAAAAAATCACACCTGAGCTAAATTAATTATGAATACACATTTTTATTTTTTTATTTTATCCATTTAATATTATTATACGCCACTGATTGTTATTGTTATTATTATTATTATTATTATTATTATTATTGTTATTATTATTATTATTATTACTATTATTATTATTATTATTATTAGTAGTAGTAGTAGTAGTAGTAGTAGTAGTAGTAGTAGTAGTAGTAGTAGTAGTAGTAGTAGTAGTAGAAGTAGTAGTAGTAGTAGTAGTAATTATTATTATTATTATTATTATTATTATTATTAGTGGTAGTAGTAGTAGTAGTAGTAGTAGTAGTAGTAGTAGTAGTAGTAGAAGTAGTAGAAGTAGTAGTAGTAGTAGTAGTAGTTGGAGTAGGAGTAGTAGTAGTAGTAGTAGTAGTAGTAGTAATAGTAGTAGTAGTTAAGTAGTAATAGTAGTTGTGGTAGCAGCAGTTGTAGTAGTAGAAGTAGTAGTAGTAGTAGAAGTAGTAGTAGAAGTAGTAGTAGTAGTAGTAGTAGTAGTAGTAGTAGTAGTAGTAGTAGTAGTAGTAGTAGTAGTAGTAGTAGTAGTAGTAGTAGTATTAGTAGTAGTAATAGTAGTAATAGTAGTAGTAGTAGTAGTAGTTGTAGTAGTAGTAATAATAGTAGTAGTAGAAGTAGTAGTAGTAGTAATTGTAGTAGTAGTAGTAGTAGTAGTTGCAGTAGTAGTTGCAGTAGTAGTTGCAGTAGTAGTAATAGTGGTAATGCTATTAGTAGTAGTATCAGTAATATTATATTTTATCACACCTCTATGCTGATATCGGCCTGATACGAAGGTGCCTGATTTAGTTTTTAATATCAGGTCAGTAGCGTTTATATCAGTCAATGTTTGGAGGCACGTCATATTATTCGGAAACAACTATAAAATCAACAGCTTCAGTAAAAATATATAAGATTCAACAAAACAAACAATTTGATACCAAGAACGTACATAGTTTATTATTTTTAATCGTCATAAATCAAAAAACTTTACTTTTTAAATACACATAAACCCGCTCTTTGGTAGTGATATTACGTCATCCATGGAACACAGTAAATCATCCATACAAATTAATTTCAATACATTCATAATAAATGCACTAAAAGTCACTATACAGCATCAGTTTATGTTGAACCAAAAGCAAAAATACCAAAAATTGAACTCACTATAGTAAAATACTGTCAATATTGACACGATCTTGGAAATGTCAAATAATGATATATATCAGGTTCGGCACGAATAAAATAACGGCTCGGCAAGCCTCGCCGTTATATTAATCTAAACCTCACCTGATATATTACACAAGACCAGGCAGTAACCTGTTTTTTTCTTTATTTATTAACACTAATATATTAGCTCATATATAAGCTATTTATTAAAATTTGTTGCTCGCAATGTATATCAATTCTAAAATGATCAAATCTTTCATTAAAAGAGCACACATTGTAATTAGAATACAATGATCACATGGATTACATTTCACAACGCACCAGAATCACCTAACTGCGTGGTGGTGATATTTTATACAACTGAAGTTTCTTGATGCCTGCAGCGTTGGTCTTTACTGCCAGTCTGGAACCATCATTACTCATACACAGCGAGTACGGGAACTTCATATCTACTGGGTAGGTACCGAGGATGTCACCGTCCACAGTCAGGTGCACGATGGAGTGTTTGCGATAACTGCACACAAACACCGTATTACCAGGCCCGACACATACTCCATGAGGTTCCTTTATGTTCTCATCAGTGACTGCTCTAGACGTGCCCTTCACGATGTCGTACATGTACACAGTGTGAGCCAACCTGTCAGTCAGTACCAACGTGTTGTTAGACTGGACATACGTGCACTTACTTTCACCAATGTTGTACGTCTTCTTAGGAAACACCACGTGATCAAAGTCAGACTCCACGCCATCCAGTGATATCATTCTAGCTTGACGTGGATCATTGAACGTACCTACGAGCATATTTGTTGGCGTCTTGCAGCTTATAGATAAGAATACAGATGATGTGTTGATTTCCCTTGTCAGGCTGATGACATTGAGAGGACTGGCGGACAGGAGACAAACGGTCTTATTATACACTGTAACTGCGAGTTCATTCTGAGACACGCATACAACGTCATAGGGGTTGCTCTTGAACTTGTACGGTGTTCCTAGTCTCTGCAGCCGGTCATTCAGTATGATACATTTCATATTGTAGTTATCCACTGCTACCAGTCTCCCGTCCGGCAGGAAGTCCAGTCCAGTGAGTAAAGGCTCCTTCTCATAATCTCCAGTCTTTGGTAGATCCGCGGACACGAGCAGCTCCAGAGTGACTGGCCTTGACTGGGTTGTTATACTGTCTATACTGGGTTCCTCTGTAAATACAGGTGTTGTCATTATTATTATTATTATTATTATTATTATTATTATTATTATTATTATTATTATTATTATTATTATTATTATTATTATTATTATTAATAGAATCATCACTATCACTATCCACATTATTAATGAAAGTTCGGTGTGATTATTATTCTCTTACTAAATTGTGCTGCGGGTAGCGATCTGCATTACGGTTATGAATATCATATATTTATAACAGTGTTTCGAAGGTTTTCTGGTGGTTGTTGAGATGAGAATTATCTAAATAATGTTATAACGATCTTCAGGTTTTGAGACAGACTGTGCGTGATTTCCTCATTAAATGGTAAACTATTTCGTCGAAATTTAAAGAATAAGAAAACACACGATATCCATAAGTTATACTAGCATATAACTGTAAAAATGATAAATCTACTATAACACACTATAAAAAAATAAAATGTTTAATATACAAAAAAAAACTGTCTATCTGCAGTATTTTATGGTAGCTTCTTCAATTACGCGAGATCAGGTTTCCGTGTCCGTAACAGTATTCGTACATGTCGTCCACGTGTGACTTTTTCATATATGGTGCGCGTATTTGGTGATCAAGTTCAATACAATTACAGCTTTTGAAAATATCCTAAATTTCCGATCAGTACAACGTTAATATCTTTAAAAATTGCATCTAAATGTAGTACTATAGTTTGTAAAAGTGTGAACATACAATCAAGATGGCAGTTTAAACATTATATTATATTTCTATGTCATTACAAGTCAGAATAATGTGTTATTTATACAATAAATTAATAAAATAATAAAGAAAAATAAAAAATACATAAATAAATAAATAAAAATAATTAATAAATAAAGAAATAAAGAAATAAATAAGCAGTTTCTTGTCGTATGATATGGTAGTTCACGCTCTATCAGGCATTTTGTCTTAAATTATTACGTGATAATTTCGAAAATTCTGATCTAAATGCAGATACCTGCCAATATATTTTTCTCGTAAATGACATTATCATGTCAGCCCATTTGTTATTATCAGTGTCTAGAAATTTCATACAGTTGACATAACAGCGTTAAAATATTTCTTAAGTCGAGTTATCAATGACACTTAAAGGGGCTTATCGATGGTAGGTTGGCAATAACATTCGCAAAAATAAACTTGATTTATAGAGAGTTAATATTGAAGCACTGCTACAATCAATGGTTTTGTTTCTATAAAGTTTGAGAAACAAGTGTTATTTTAATATATAAATAATGGTCAACGGTGACACTTTCTCCGGCGCGCAAAAAATAGTATTTTAAGTAAAGTCGATATGAATGAAATGTACACGATCTACCATTACGCGCATGCGCTGGATTGTTAAACTTGCCAAGCTTGGTAGTTTTCATTGAAGAGCGCGAATTTGCAGGCGTGAGTTCGAATCCTACTGGAAACATGTCTCTCAAAATTGTTTTTGTCAATGTTTAAATTTTGTTCTTAACGATTCCAATATATTGTTAATAATTGAAAAATATATCCGAGAAACAATAGGAAATTGTAGTGTTTTACTATATGTTTACATGCATTCGAAATATCGTTGATATTATTACTATTAGGATTTTTTTTTTATTTAAACAATAAAAAAACATCAAAATTTATATAAAACATCTTAACTTAACGTAAGTAAATGTTCAATAATATTTGAGTCCACAGCGCGATTCGTCACGGATACTGACATGGACACGGATGTATACGGACACTGATGTACCTATACGGACAAGGATACGGACAAAATTATGGAAACACCACGGGGTATTTCAACTGGAGCGATAATGAACATTACGGACACGGGTGCGGATCGCAGACACGGATTTCGGCTCGTACATGTAAAAGCGAACTATGGCCGCTTTCCAATGTGCGCGTGATCCGTCATCCGTGCCCGTGATCCGCGTCCTTGTCCGTAAAATAAAATCTCGCTCCAGTTGAATTTGTAATGAATACTAGATATTTTCTCATAATATACTAGATATTATCTCATACTAAGACAAGATTACCTTAATATACTTATCTAAAATATTTCTTTTTCATTTAAGTGACATTTTAATCGACTTATTTTATTTACAAATTGTATGAAATTGCTTATACGCATTCGCACAAAAGCTGAGGATATACAAAATAAAAGATACAACTTGGAAGGTATCTTAATTGTGTTAAAATGTTTCTAAAAAACAAGATAACATGTTTGATAAACACAGATTGACATAAAACGAGGGCTATTTTCAAACTTGATATGAAACTGCTGCTTGGTAAACATCTACATATCAATATTATGACAATGTTCTTTACAAATATCACTTCAGAATGCCAAAAAAGAAAGCTGCGGCCCGTAAGGCAATAACGTCACACCCTGCTTCCGGTACTGTACGCACGTGGTACGGCGGGCACGAAACGATAAGTAATAGTTGTAGCACACTGTGGCCGAAATATGAAAGTTATTTAACCAGCCCGCAGGCGAGCTTAAATACTTCACAGAATGAGGTCAAAGTGTGCTACAAGTGTTTTATACCATATTTACCAGTCACATCGCAACTTTCTACGATGCCAATCCCAATAGGCACGTGATGTCTGACATGCTTGGCATGCGTGTCATTTCCAAGTTTAGCGCTGTCTTAATGCGTCCACTCGGTGCAATTGTTCAGTGCAATAAGTAGCGTGAGTATAAATTGAAACTTAATTTCAATATACTGCACGCTACTTATTGCACGGTTAGCTTGCATATTAGGCTCTGCCCACCATTTACCGATTTGAGATCGCAGTTAATGAAAACCGCAAAATAATTCAAATTCTCTGAAATATAGCATCAGATGTATTGCGATACGCGTTTAATCATATTATAAACAAGAACTGTTGCAATTATCATATCAAATATCATTTTTACTCTAAACATAATATAAGAGAGGACCCCAGGTTTCTTTTGTCCCCACCAATATAAGGAGATCTCCTGGAACCAAGATTTTTCGGACACCATAGGGAAACTTCTCGGACCCCCAACTTAATTTGAGAATAGTTACATCATTATTAATATTTGTACCGTTAATGAACCATACACATTAAGTTGTCAAATATAAATCATTTATACGTGTATCCTGATTAACAGCAATACTCAGGGAACATTCAGCGCATTTGAAATAATGATGACTTTATTTTTGATAACATAAACATTCATTCTCATTAGACTATGGCGATTAAAAATTAAATTCGGTAGGAATATGATGTGTCAATGGTTTCTGTGTATAAGTAGTACTGCAAGTAATGTGTTCATGCTACAATAATGAAGTAAAATTAACAGGAATAACATTTCGAGGTATTCCGAGACTTCTCTCACCACATTTATTTATAGACAGAGGTCATATATTTTTATAGATTGAAAAGCATCTACCGGAGAAGCTGATAGAAATGTGCACTTCTACATACTTCTTAATAAATCGTTACAGCAATTCAAATAAATTAACATGCACAGTAAGTTTATCAACGCGAATTCCCCATTTATTGAAATGTTCCGTCGGCTTATGATTTTTTGGAAGCAAATTGATGCAGCTATACATCGGTTGTAAATGTGCGCTATTTTTAGAATGATATGGAATATGTTAAACCGAAGACATTAAACTCTAAACTACTTTTGTTGATAAATCCTGGCTATTTTTGTAAAAAGTACATTGTAAGCCTCGCCTGAGCGAATCAGTTACAAACGCCCCCATAAAGTTTAGTCTCAGTAAGAACGTATAAAAGCTGTCTTTCCGGGTGTCTGTCCACCTCAAGGCTTGTTCGCCCCATACCTTTTTAACGGCTTTTAAAAAAGGTATTTTAGGAATTGTATATAGATTGACAGTGGTGCGTTTAAATCGATAACCTTCATCTTTATATCGTATTTTCTTGATCGTTGCGTAATTTGCAAAATTAAGATATTTCTAGCGTTTCATGGGTAGTTACAATTTGCAAAATTAAGATATTTCTAGCTTTTCATTGGTAGTTACAGTCAAAACGCGATACTGCGAATCGCGATACTACGAAATGACGGGATGCTACGAATCAAGTTGACGGCCCCGTCCGTTCTCCTTATATGTTTGACAACAAAAAGATGCGACACTACGAATTCGCGATACTGCAAAGGACGGGATGCTACGAATAAAGTTGTCGGCCCGTGCGTTTTCCTTATGTTTGACTACAAAAAGTTGCGATACCACGAATTCGCGATACTACAAAAGGACGGGATGCTACAAAAAAATGTTGTCGGCCCGTCCGTTTTCCTCTTGTTTGACGACAAAAAGATGCGAAACTACGAATTCGCAATACTACGAATTCGCGATACTACGAATTCTTCGCGATACTACGAATTCGCGATACTACGAATTCGCGATACTACGAACAAGGTTTCCGGTCCCATCATCAAGTTTGTATAGATATGTTAACGCGATACTACGAATCATATTGTCAAGCAGACTTTTTGAACCTTTTCAACGAAAATTTCACACCTCTGATCAGTCAGACACCTAAGCCAGTTTGTTTTCATCGTGGACAAACATAGTTGTTAACAAGTTTATTAACCATTTAAAGCCACTTTAAATTATGCACTGTGATATTAGCGCTTGACTTCATGACTTTCGTATTTGCCGATAATATGTCATATCGAATTCCATTACTGTGCGTGGATTGATTTATAAATACGTCTTTTATTTATAATGCAATGCATACAGAATTGTAAAATTAAATGCAATTACTTTAATAAGTGTGCTAATGTTTGTAAACGCTACGAAATGACGCAAATTAACACGTAATATAAGAATATTATGTTAATACCGTAAATTCCGAAAGATGCGAAACTACGAAAATCGCGATACTACAAAAAATCTGAGTCTTCCGTAAATATTCGTTGAATCGCGTTTCGACTGTATTTACAAAAATCTAGGTCAAAAGTGATCTTAGAAAGCTACGCCGAAAGAAACGTATATGTATACGAGTTTATTACACTTTGGTATAACAATGCTCAACTGTAATCATAGTTACGGTATTACGATGATGCGTTTTCGTGAAATCATACAGTAAAACATGTTTATTTGTATTCATTAATTTATATTAACGATATTAATTATTAATTATATTAAATAATCCTTATTTTTGATTATCATGGCATAGGTGTCCTATATACATTTGTTTACACTGCCTACCAGGGGCGAGTTGCTCGAAACTTGTACAGCCTATTAAGCCAACATCCGTAAAATTTTCGATGAAGATATTTATGTAAATTAAACATAACATAATTAAACTGTGAGCTTATTCTGCATAACTTGTTATGCTGTAATACTTTTAAAATGTATGACAAACAAGTTACTGCTAATATTAATGTTATTTACATCTAACAGGCTGTTAGCCTAACTGGCCGATAACGGTTTGAGCAACTGGGCCCAGACCGTAAGCTGAAACTCTTTCATGCCATATTGTTTTAAAATTAAATGTTCTATTTAAAACACATGAACTTTACACTGTTTTGAAACGTCGAAAATCTTACTCTTAAAATTGCTGTTGTTTACGTATAGAACTTGACCAATAATTACGATAGTCATCATGCAGGGTTGTCAATAATTTTAATTTGGCACCATTTACTTTTCTGCCTTAAATGAGAGTTCCAGCTGTGTTAATGACTCGACGTGAAACTAATACGTTTTATTTAATCAAGACTGGTTATTATATTGTTCATGTTTGTAAATATTAAATTACATACAATTGTGTACATAATATATTATTACGCATTACGGATACGCACACATGGAAAAGCATAATACGGAAGACGGATGCGGACACTGTTACGGACACGGATACCGACAACGGATCACGCGTACATGGAAAAGCGGCCTAACTCTCCATCAAGCATGTTTGTCTTTGGAGTTATTGTTTTTTTTGCTATGTTTCTTGGCAAAATAGATGGAAGGGGGATCGCTTACATGTAGCTAGTTAAAACGGGTGGAGGCGGGATTGCGAGGTAGTCAGAATAGTAAGGAGGGGAATCACCTAGGTAGTCAGAACGGATTGAATGGAATTACCTTGGTAGTCATAACGAGTTAACGACGTTCGCAACAATTTCCTTCAATTTCTTTCCAACGACAGATGTTCTTAAAAATTGGCACAAACATGCACCAATTTATCCTTAAACTAAAACAGTCTTAAAACATAGGGGTCACCAGCCTTTTCCGGAAATATTGAAATTTGAACACGGTACCTGTCAAAGCCTTTCTTGAGTTTGTGTTACTTAGAATATTGAATAATATACAGCGTTGATATTCAAACAAAGATGGAGATGTTGAAATGCATTATTTAATGTTTCGTTTGGCAATGTACAAGTGCAGTTTAACGCGCTTTATCTACAGGTATCATTTAACAAATGACTTGTAATTGACACTTAACGAGGTTAATTGTGCATTAAATATGCCTGTGAAAACACCAATAATTTATCAAATATACGAATATCTTTTGTTCCAAACGACAGATTTGGTTAAAAAATCCCACATACATGCATCATTGTATACTCAAACTAAAAAAGTCTTAACAAATAGGGTTCACAGGCCTTGTTCCGGTAATATTGGGTTTTGAATACGGTACCTGTCGAAGCCCCTTGTTCAGTTTTGATTTACATCAATGTTTTAACTATATAGGATAGTTTTTGTTTCATAAAAGGTTATGGTTCTTTCAACTGATATGTCTGTACATGCTTTGCTTGACAATATGCAAGTGTGTGTTGATAATAAAAACGCTTTACCTAAATTTACTGCTAAAATAATGACTTTGACTGGACATTTAAGAGTGTCAAATGGGAACTAATAATGCTTTCTGAAACTTCATTTTTATCAAATGCATATTTTGTTCCAAACGACATATTTTCTTAAAATTTCGCACATACAAGCATAACTGTATACTAACACCAAAACATTAATAAAATAAATGGCTCGTCGAACTTGTTTGGGAAATATTGGATTTCATATAGGATACCTGTAGCCTTTGTTTCCTGATGACTTTTTAACATACATAAACAATGTATCAATAGAATGGAGATATTTAATACATAAGTTCTGAACTAAGTTGTTTGGAAATACATTGCATAAGTGTGTTTTTGATTATTATATATACTTTATAAACTTTTACTATTTAAATTATTTATTTTGAATGGACATTAGAGATGAAATTAGTATATTGTGACCTATATACAATAAAGAAAAATTGAAGCAAAATGAGAAATTAACCCAATTATTTTCTTTTTGTTGCGAACGTCTTTAAGCAAACTTGTTGATTTAAGGATAAGTCTAAAATTAAACTTATGATGCTTTGTGAATACAACTGTACTAGACATGTAAAACACACATGTAAGCACTGGTTCATTATAAAATCTGTTAATCGCCGTACACAGTTGTTTATAATTTAATCGCAACGCCGATAGAACGATCCACTTGAATTATCAAAGTCAAAGGTTAGATACCAGTAAATCATTGTGTATCCCTCCGTAGTCCATTCAAAAGTAGTGCCTATTACTAAAGAGTTCATCTTCTCTTCGGGCATAAAAGCCGTTTAGGTATCTCAGACATGCCTTTTGTGGTTATTTCTATCATCCTATGCCTGTCTGCAAAATTTTGGTGCATTCACTGGAGGCTAACTTGAAAGGTGAACTTTTGGGGTGTGTTTACTTTGGTATGGGGCTTTTGTCAAAATATGACTGTTGAAACACTGTTTTCTACCGGTGCCTGCATTCAAGTGAGATGCATTTTCTTAGAAGTAACATGACATATCTTTTTTATTGCAAATTTTGGGACAGGACTTATTGATCTTTAAAGTGATGCCAGGCTTGCACAATTTGAAATAAGGGAAATGCTAGGAATATGCTTGGAAAGTTTCAAGTTTTATAATGGATCCTATGGGAATTGGATTTACTGGTTTATAACCCAAAGCGATATCGAATCGATACATCGATTCATGCGGATAAACTACACGCTACTCACTAGTTTTTACATAAATGTTTTATCAAACCTCAAATGCTAATCGCAGCAATACTTGATTTATATGAAGGATTGAATAGACCGTAACTAACACCATGTTTGTTTCCCCCTCGCGACCTATGCTTATTAAGGGTGGGTAGTTTGATGGGCAGGAAAAAACAATAAAGTTTTTTGGTTTTCACATTCTAACCTATTTCAATTTTGACAAAATGAAGAAAAAACAATATCCCAAGTACGTCCACTTAAGCATAGTTTACCATGATTTTTTTCTTATCTGTCAAGAAATATTATCGTAATTCCATAACCACAAACAACAAAAGGCGTCTGCTGAATGGAAAAGAACATGCAAGTTTGTGACATTATTTTTGGTATCCAAAATCGGACGCAAAGCAAATAAAATATTTTGACCCAGTTAAAAAAAGATTTTGTTTTGGGACGATTTTTAAAATAATTTATATTCGAAGGATTAAAATTCCTTTGAGTTAATATATATATAATATGTATATAATACGAAATCTTTAGTTTGTTTACCCATCAAATTTCTTTAAAACTCAGAAGATGAAAATAACAGCATAATAATCATACTAGTAATCATGATGTTAATATTTAAATTGAAAACAACCGATGTCTTTATTGGTATTAAGCATAAATTACACGTAACAAAATAAATTTACAGATACGTCTTATTTATTAATGTGAAATATAAATTTACTGACATGCAATGTACCAAAATTACCGTAAAATATATAAGTGCATTTTAAAATGTGATAAAACTAATTACCATGGTGTTTGTTATACTGAAGTGTCAGTTCGGTGCCAAACAGATGCAAATCTAAAAAGTGTACTGGATAATTTGATTCAACAAACAGTAAATGTACTAGGTTTGAACAAGGAACTAAAACCAGAACAATTACTGTGTTAAATAAATGTGATAGTTTAATAGCTTATTATAGTCTCATCCACATTTACAATTTATGCATATCATATAAAACCATAAAAAAACATGTGGCCATTCTAAATAAAATTATAAGAGACTGCAACTAAAAGACGTATCTGTAGATTCTATAAATGCATAGACGAACGTAATTAAGTTTGAAAGGTGTTAGTGGCATATAGTAAGTATTTTCATTAATAGTTGGTGCATTTAGTTTGATGTCATACACAACAGAACTGCTGAAAAGTTAGAAGAGGGATACTATTGCCATAATATATATACATATGATTCTAATTAAGAATCTTACTTAAATAAATGGCATTTACATCATATTGTGTTCAGTTACCTTTAGTGTGCACCAAATATTCCTTAGTGTTACATATTAAAATGATGCATAGTATATGTGGAAAAAGAATAAAACCTTTAGTAAAATAATCTATAGTACAACTAAATGGTTAATAGATAGGGAAAACTATACTACAGTTTTTACTATACAAGGCATTGTTCCTTGTTATTTTAAATTTCACAGCAGGCGTTTGCTAGGGATCTCAAAAGCCGTCTGTCAGCTTGGGTAAGCAGGAATACATATTTATTTTGCAACATTTCCTAACATTTCAAAATTTTGGTCGACATATTGTGCAGCACCAAACAGAGTATGTCTAATAGTATTATACATGGGCATTCGAATAAAACATGCATTTTCAATGCAGGATGTACAGAATGGACAAGATCTTTGACATTCAGCTAAATGTTCATACCGCTCTGTTTCTATTCTTAAAGGTGCAACGCCACATCTAAACTTCGCCAAAGCTGATCTATGCGAGGGAGGTAGAGGGTAGACGAATCTTACAATAGGTTTCAGCCTCATAACTTTGTTTATGGAGCTTGTAAGATCTTAGCTTATTACATCCGAACCCTCTTAAACTTTCAACTCTATTTATTGAATAAAACCACTTGGCAACATGAGCATTTAGAAGACTACTACTGACATCTGTTATGAGTTGTTGACGGCTAAATGGCAGTGTTGTGGAATCATTCACATTAAACTCCTTAAAATTGGCCTGTACCGTATATAGCCAGTTTTTACAATTGTTACATGCTTTATCAACTGCCCATTTAAATATTCTTTGATTAATTCTAGTGCTGTCTTGGTTCAAACATCTATGTCAATTATCACATACAGATCAATCAGTATTGGTGCCCAGCCCATTTCACCATGGACAGCGGCATTAGGAGTGTATTTACCAACACCCAGAAAAAAATCGCATAGCCCTATTCTGGACCGCATTTATACAACTGAATGACTTAGCACCCCAAACAGATGCACCGTAACTTAGTATGGGTACAACACAGGCATTAAATAGCTTGGTATAAATGTCATATGGAAATCCGTCTGCAATCTTGCATTTAGCCATGAGTTATCCTTAGGCACGCCCAGCACTCTGTGCAACTAATTTAGCTGTGATATTATAATCCAAGTGTTTAGACAGCATTAGTCCTAGATACATGCACTATATTACTTTTATTAATGTTCACGATAATTCCATTTGTCATACACCAATTATTGAGCATAGACAGAAGGTATTGCAAATCAATCTCATTTTCAGCAATTAGAACAATATAATTGGCATACAAAAGTATTGACAAATATTCAGAACCTATCTTAACACCTTTATTTCAACTCTTTACTAGCAGAGCCAGATCATTTATGTAGATATTAAACTGTATTGTAGAGAGGGAACAGCCCTGTCTGAGGCCAGATTTTACTGAAAACCAATCTGTCAAATGATTAATTACACGTACACATGATATTATGACCGCGTACCCATTGGGTACGGTATAATAGTAAGATTAATAGATGATATGAAAATAATACGCACACGATATGAAAAAGTACGAAATCTCCGACGCTAAAAAATAGCCGAAAAATGCAGACGATATATCTACTTGAAGTAGGAAAACGTATCTAGTAACCATTAATATTGAAGGAAGTAAGGCGTTTTATTGATTGCTTTTTTAGTGTTCTTGTGGAATAAATTATTTACATTGCGGTTGTTTATGAAGTCATTTTTAACGAATAACATTTGTGTATTTCATTTAAGTATTGAAAGGCTCTTTTCGGCGCTTCATCGATGTATTAAAACACTCGTCCGGCGCTTCATCGATGTATGAAGGTCAGTTTATTTGTATCTTATTTGTACATGAAAAAAGAAACTTTCGTAAAGTAGCCTACATGCTAAATTGTCACGGTTACGAAGTGATGAACGCAAAGCAGTCGATGTGGTTAGTTTAGAATCTTATACTTTGTAAAATCGACCAGTTAATCCCAGTAGATTCACTTATACCACAAAAAATTTCAGTCAAATATATTCAAACATTAAAATAATCTACATCATAGTCAAACTTAGCGAAATGTTCTTCTTTTTTTGCTTCATTATATATTATATTTACAGGTTTAGGGCATCCTAACGACATTTTAACAACACATGATTTTTTAATCCCATACCCCGTCTATGTTTCCTACTTAATCGACAGTGTTGGAATTTGTCGTCTGCGTTTCAGCCAGTGCCGTTATGGATTTTAAAATAGTCCCACTCCCAGCATGCTTTGAGAGAACGTACACAAATCATTCGACCTGTGTGTACACAATGCCTCTAAGTCAGAACAGTTTGGTATTCATACAAAAATAAACAAATTCAAATATATATACACGTAATTTTATTTTATATGGTAACACCTGCTTTGCATTACCTGTATATATTATTGTATCATTTTAAAAACTACGCACACCCTACATTGGAGTGTGTTGTTACTCTCATTCAGGCGACAGCTTTGTTGGTCATCGCAGACTGGCAATAATAAAGAACCTTATGTTACTCAAGTAGCATATTCGAGTTAGAAATAAGCCCTAGTTTTGAATAAAGTTGTGTTTGTCAGGCATTTTGTCTTAAATTATTACGTGAGAATTTGGAAAATTCTGAACTCAATAAAGAAACCTCCCAATGTATCTATCTCGTCCATTACATTACCCATACAACCCATTTTGTTATTATCAGTGTCTAGTTATTTCATACAATTGGTATAATAGCTTTAAAGTATTTATTAAGTCGAGTTATCAATGACATTTAAAGGGGCGTATCGATGGTAGGTCGACAATAACATTCGCAATAATAAAGTCCATTCACTTGTAATTAATATTGAAGTTTTGTAAATTAATATTGAAGCATTGTTAATTTAATTGTTTTGTTTCTATAAACATTTATTATTTTAGTATGTTAAGGTAGTACAACTGTAATCATTTCCTGCCTTTTTTCTAAGATCGGCCGATATCTGTGACTGTCGGAAAGTTTCGTTACCCAGTTCGTAATATGCCCGTTTGGTTCCGATTCCTATCGAAGACATTATATTTTAGTATAAGTACATTCTTTTATATAATATGTTAGTGTCATATATATACTTCTGACGAAATACAAACAGATAAATATTTTGACATAATGAAAAATTGATAGAAATCGAAACCGAATGTCACATATTTTTCGTCGTATAAACAAAAACAACTATCAAACGAAAATTATAAATACGAGCAAAAGGGAATGTTTACTCAAAGAAAATCGGAGCTATATAAATAACCGTCACCAGATGGTACGTACTAATTATGAACCAGCTTGAATCCTGATAATAAGGAGATGAAACACATGTAAGTAAAACAAGAAAGTGAAAGAATTGTATTTTTATTTTGAAATCTCTGAAATATTGATATTTTCCTATAAAATCAGAACGTAATTCTTTAGAGGATAATGTGATGCTTTTCATTTCAATGCTTGAACTACGAAATTGTATTGCTTAAATGTACAATTAATATATTAGTATAAGTAATATTATTTACATGTATTTGTGTTTGTCCATATTTCTATATGTACTTACAGTATATATGTAAGCAAATGAACATACAAGTCATGAATTACACGTACGATGTGTCCGTCCCTTAGTTTTGAAGCCTGAAGACACTTTAATAGTTGAGTACTTTTACTTAATATGTGTCCCATTTTGCTTAAGAATGTGTGCATCAGTGTTTCTTCATGATCAGCATACTAATAAGGATCCATTCAGTAATTACACAGTTTTGACATTAATTTTACCTAACAATCAGTTATTGGGTTGTTTAAAAATATGTTTACAGCTGAAGGAAGAGAATCGCCACAAATCACTCGGAATGCTTCCCTGGGTGTCAAACCTGGTGCTCGACACAGTACACGTGTTTTTCTGACTGTGCCAGTTGGTGAAGATGCAGCCTAAATTACCAGCATATACAGCCTCAACTACCAGCATGGACATTGTTGACATGAAGATAATTGGAAACGAAGATAATAAATAAGACACTTATATTTGATGTACGGTGTGTTGTCCCTGAAAACGTTGCAGGGTGTGGGTGACATTTTTTTGTACCTCTAGGGAACTGAATTTTGAAAAAAAGTTTGTTTAACTGAAATAATAACTTTTAATTATTAATATATTTAGTTTAGTTTAACTGGTATTAATGGTGTATTAAACTTAAAATGCATAATTTATGTCACATTTGGTAATTATTGTTGTGGAATTGCCTAAATATGGCTAATAAATAAAATGATTTAAGTGAAGAAACATACCAGACCAGGAAAACCAAAATCTTAAAGACAACGTATTATTTTATCTGTTTTGTCAGCTTGAAATTTATGCCGAGCTTCCATAGAAAATTGATAAATATCATACTTTTATCTTCTTAACGCCTTACGTTGCCTTATTTTATAATCTTCAATCATTACTTGTATAAAAGACACCAACATTTTGGATATATTTGCAATTATAATTGAGTTATGATTTTTTTTTCATCCCTAGGGTAAATGAATTTTGAGGGAAAATGGTTGTCCTGAACATTTTCAAAAAAAAAAAAATTTGCATGGAAAGCCACCCTCAAAATTTGTAATAAGATCAGTGATGTAATACAGATAATGGAAATAATATTTAAAATTAGGTTTGGAATATTGCCCATTACAGTTGTGCTACCTTAACAGTGGTCACCGGTGACACTTTCGCTGGCGCAAAATAGTAGTAGTAGTAAAATCGATATGGATGAAATGTACATGAGGTACCGTAACGCGCATGAGCACTATTGATCAACTTTGTATAGCGTGGGAAATTTTTCATTGAAATGCGCGATTTTTTAGGCTTGTGTTCGAATGTCTCCCAAATGCCTTTTCGTCTTTTTATATACTTTCAAGACTGTTGGCGGAAGCCAATGGTCTTTCTAGAGGGTAATTTCCAAAACAGTTATCGCGGAAATCTAATTCTTTTCTTTGCTGGCTACGAGTTAATAAATCGAAACCTAAAAGGGTCCTTCTTCATTACAGCAAAAATTCTCGCCTGTCTTTTTACCTTTATTTATTTGAGATATGTATGTCATGTGTATTATAATGTGTATATCATTTTATTTATTACAAGTACAGCTTTTTGAAAAAGGCATTTTTTTCAAAACGTTACATCAAACTAATGACACCCCTATTTTCGCTATTTACTTATACGTAACCGAAATATTAACATGGGTGTCCTGGAATAAGATCACTAAATTAATTCGCTATATCAGTTATATTTTATTCGTTGCGAAAGTGTTATTTCTCGTTACCGATTCTTATGTCTGAATATTTTTAGACAAATTTACTGCCATGTATTAATTTTAAACTGTAGTACGGAAAATCGAGAGCACGCATCGTGCGACCTACTTTTGACTCAGTAGGCTACTAATCACTTACAATCGATGATCGTAACTAACAACCTTCATCGGTTATTCTTCATGGCTTTACTTGTTAACTGGCATGTATATAAGAATTCCGTTTGCATAAGATAATTAGTTTGAAATTTTTTGGTTCGTAACAAATAAATGTGTGATATGATTTCGTATTCTATTGAATAAGAAATATTGGAATAATGAAACTCCACATTATCAATTTTAACGGTGGGAAATTGAACATCATTCAAACATTCGTTTCCTTGTAAGCAAAATTGCTCTCATAATTCACGTGCTTTTAGTTTCTTTTGTCACCAACAGTCTTTCTACGCTGTCAGCGTTTATATTTCTTTAAGTTAACGATTCCATCAATATATTGTTAATAGTTGAAAAATATATCCGAGAAAAATAGGAAATTGTATTGTTTTAATATACGTCTATATGCATGCAAATTATCGTCGAAATGCCAAATATTATTGGGAAAATTATTGTTTATCAAAAATATTTAGGTTTCTTTCCCAACGTAAAACAAAATTACGTGACAACTCGTTGGTTAGTGAGTCCACAACGTGATTCGTCACGGATACGGGCACGGATGAATACGCACACGGATGTATATGGACACTGATACAGACAAATGGAAACGTCCCTTGGTATATTAACTGGAACGATATTGTAAATTACTTACACGAACGCAGATCGCGGACTTGAATTACGGCTCACACATGAAAACGCGACTTAACTCTATGTGGCACGCTAGTTTTTTGAGTAATTATTCTTTGCCTGCCTAGATATTTTATGAAGAACGGATGGAATGGGAATTACCTAGTTAGTCTACACGGATAAAAGGGGAATTGTCTCAGTAGTCAATCCCTTTAATGCATTTTATTGGTATGTAAAAGATATCAAATAATGTGACATCATCTGTTAAATTATGTAAATAATGTAAAATACCTGTCTTGATAGTCTCGCAATGCAGTTTTATAATATTGTTTCCTTTTTCAAGAATTGTCGATAACTCATTTGGAAAAGACAATGACATCTTTGTTGTATCTTGCGTCTTGCGTTGTTCATTTAAAACAGATTGAAAACTACGATGTTTCTCCTCGATATATCTGGAAAATATATACTTTTGCTGCGGCGCTCCATGTTCTAAGAGAGCAGAGCACATTGGCAATACTTGTTTTATTTCTTCCTTAATATTTGTAGAAGCAGCATGCTTTTCGCCAAGTCGTTTGACCACTTCAGATTTGAAAGCATTTGCCTCGTTCAGCATTTTCTGCTTAGCCGTTTCAAACAGTTTTATGATACGATCTTTCATTTCATCTACCTCTTTAGCAATGCTTGCAATATACTTATTTAAGCCATTCTCTGATTTCTTACAGTCCTCTATACTAGCATCAGCATCGGATTCCATTTTTAAGAAGGAATGTTTCAATGCATCTAGCTCTGGTTCTTTTTGTCCAGACAGGCTGACTATCTCATCTACTGTATGGCATTTCCGGTGTTTGAACGCACACGTCGTGCAGCAGAGCCTGGAATGGTCTTCACAGTAAAACTTAATCTTCTTGTCGTGTTCCTGACATTTGTCCATACCTTTCATATCTACTACCACTGGCACCGAATCTATGTCCTGACTACTGACCATGTCATGATTCCCTGATTTATACACGATGTGTGGACTTCTACACGTATCACACAGAAACTCGTTACAATCCTTGCAGAAAACCGTAGCTGGTTTGGATATGTTGCCTTTCTTACAAGGCTCACATGATCGTGTGACGTCACATTCTCCAATAAAGTCGCTTGAATTGCCTCGGCTTGAATCATGTAGTCCTCCAGTTGCCATTGTGAAATAACCTGTTTAACCAATGTCTACTTTCGATTTGAAAAACAACTCAATAGTTTAACACTAGTTTTAGGTAGGTATACACAAAGAGAGATGAAGAAATAGAAAAAATATCCTCCTTTGATTTAAAATACTAAAAATACGTTTGTGAAAATCATAATTCAATTGATTCCAGGTTATTCAATATGGTTTAAACATCCTGATTTAACCTCTCAGTTAATGTAGATCATAAATCTTACTTGTTTACTTCGCTATCCCGTTCGAGATACTTCGGCTTTCACCGTAATGCATCGTGATATATAATAATCATTTAACCTCCGATGTCGTTATGACACGGCTAACGCGCTCGGTATACTCCGGCTTTGTAATGATACAATATGCTGTGAGCGTTATCTTCATTCAAAGTTAGGCCATAGCGAAGACTATTTATTTAGGAAAGAACTCCTCAGCTACATGTAGTTGCGATGTGAAGCGCTCGGATTACTTTACTCCAACATTTATATTTAAAATGTAGTTTGAAAATGATATTTAAAGCAAATGATACAGTTTCAAACGCTAATCGTCATTGACTTGTTGAATACGTTAATAAAATCTTGCTTTGACTAAACATTAGGGGTGTTACGATATTAGAACTCCATATTGCAATATATTGCGATATTTTTTAATTTTGTCACAATATTTATTGAAATATATTGCCACATTCGTTTTATGTAATTAACATGCTTAATTACAGCAATATCAACAAGGAACTGTTCTTATTGGGTAGTTTTATTGTCACTTTCTAATGTTGATGACAGTCGCAACAACAGCAACATTTAATTAGCAGCTAGTAAACAATAAAAATATGCATAGCACTCTCAAAGTCTGTCATGTCTATATACTGTATCTCGTATAATATAATTAAATAACGTGATATTTACACGTACTGGTACTTCAGTCATGATGTTAAGTAAAAGCATATAGGTTAACAGAGTACTTGTATATGTTTTGTGCTTAAACTATGTTTAACTCTTTCATTTGAAATGTGTTTTATTCTGAAAAATTCATCAAGTTAATATTAACTGCACAAGCATGAACATTTTAGGGCAATACATATATACTAAACATTAATGCAAAAAAACAATTAGTCAAATTCCCCCGGGATAATGATAGGTGCATAATGTACAGTTGGTAGTTGCCAGTACATTCCATTAAGGTCCGGCTTTTAAACTGAACCCTACACAACTATTAACTGTTACAGTGTTTCAGTTGTCTATCATTGACAACCAGTGTGCTTGAATTAATTTAAATATTCTGTATTAAAATGAATGGTCACAAACAAAAACACATAAATGGTGCAATATACCGGTATTGACAATAATATTGCAATATTTTATTGCATAATAAAAAACTGCAATATACCAATATACCGGTATATTCTGACACCCCTAATAAACATAATCTTAATGTAAATAATAGTAATAAATTAAACATGTATATTGTTATCGTTGTATTCAACTGCTTCGATTGCTGTAATTAACTTTTAATATCGAAGATTATTACTAAAATAAATATTTTCAAAATGTGTAATAAATGAATTTTAATATGCTTATTCGTTATTACACATTTTTTACACTTACATCACTTCACCGCGATCTCTTTTTTTACACATCATTCACAAGCATTTACAATCGATATAGTCATATTTCTTTTTTGAGGAGTTTCAAGACAGTCATAACATTGTTCAAGAATTAGTTCGCACCTACAAAAACCCCGTATCTGATGTTTAAACTCAGTTTCATGACTACATGCATATCCATTTACTTTCATATGGTATTTTGCACAAAGGGTCTGATCTGAATATATACATGGAGAAGAAAACTGAAGCACTTTTGTTAGTGAAATGATTATCGACGATACATTTATGTCCTATTTGGAAAGTATGCTTGCACCCCGTTGAATGGGGTGGATTTGATACTTATACAACCTCGTCATAAGCACGATTCAGCATATTTAAATGCTGTCCTTAGATCTTTTTCCGAAATGCACAGTGCTTGTGCTGATAAAAATGATTAAAAACGACTCAATTGTCTCATTAACTTAGTGCAAAGCGGATTTGCTTGCCAGAAATTATGTTTATAGAAATTATTGAATGGAATTAGGCAGATATTTATGTGCCTTGTATATTCAATATCCTTTTCTGTTAAGGACTTAAACTAAGTCCAATTAATGATTGCTTTTATTTTATACACATGTCCATCCAATGCCTGTTCAGGACTTAGACTTAGTGTCATTATGACTGCTTTTATTTTCATACACATATTTGCAAATTGATCCAATGCATATTTGGTAAAAGTTATCCCGCTGTTTCATAATTATAAAATGTTGTCTGTTTTATGTAATGAAACATTTAAAAGAGATATATAATGTTAAAATAGAGGTGTTAAACTGGAATGGACCATTCTTATAACAATTTCTGAAATTTGTGCAAAGTGATCAATGTTTGCCCGACATAAACGAAATTGTGTGGTCCACATAAAAACAATGGTTAATCATTTGATCAATTTAAATCGGTATGTCAAACAATATTATACAGAAGATTAAATTAACAACTGTAACGTTGCCGAAATTAAAAAGATGCATAAAATGACTCGTTGAGTTTTATTTATTGTTTGTTTTATATCCTGAACAATTTGCAAATGGTACACGGTTTCTGCCAGCTGTTTGTTACTGGAGATAGGAATTGAGATGTCGAGCTTTTTAGTTGAGTCGAGATTGTCAGTTGAGTCGAGATCGTCAGTTGATTCGAATCGAGATTGTCAGTTGAGTCGAGTCGACATTGTCAGTTGAGTCGAGATTTTCAGTTGGATCGATATTGTCAGTTGAGTCGCGGTTGTCAGTTGAGTTGACATTGTCAGTTTAGTAGCGGTTGTCTTTTCAGGTGTGACGCACATGCCAGATGACCGTTAAAATCCGGAATACGTACCTACAGAAGGTTAAGCGGACGCACTCCAAGTTCAGCAAGCGCTTCATCCCGGAAAAGGGAACTCTGGGTAAATGTCAAACAAAATACAGAAAGTGGCCTTCTGAAGAAGCCGAAGGTTATGATCGATAAAAGTGAAACTGCTTACTCGATGAAAGGATCCTCTATCTGTGTATCGGCGCGATTTGTAGAGGCCCGGCAAGCCTCAACGACGTCACTCTTTACTTGTGGCCAAATTACCTGACGGTCTCTGTGAAGTACAGTTCAAATTAATGACACTTATGGGCCATTCAATGGATTAATGGAATTAATCATTATCTCAGAAAGAGATTGATATGTTCAATCATGTTGTGATTATTAAATAAAATAGGTGTTTGATGCCGTTGATGATAATTATGGTGATGTTGTTTGTCTATGTAGCTTTGTATGACTTCAAAGAAGCTGTATGAACGTGTAATATGTTGTATTACATGTATATTTATTATAAAAATAAAGTGTTTTGCTGATTTTTGTTCTACGATAAGGTATATCATGTATGTTCTTGACATTGTTAAACATGTTAACTTGGATTTGTTCTTGTATAATAGAATATTGAGAAGACTCACGTCTAGTCGCCGGCGTAGATTATGTGACAAACGGGTCTGGATTGAATCACGTCGATTAGTTACTTTCCTTTTCCTAAATAATAACACATTATTCAGTTACCTCTCTTATACCACTGTCACACTGTCCCGAATTGCCGCCACGGACGGCTACGTTTTACCAAACCGCCAGTCTCAGTGGCATCGCAGCATGTCTTGCTTACTCGTACATGTATCGTCAAAGTCCATGTTTTGTCACGCAGCTTGTAAGGCTTTTTTAAACGGTTTAAAAAATTTGCCTTGTCCAAGATGATCGTGCAACACTCGTGTACAAGCTGCATGTACAAGTATCGGAGGCGTTATCACCAGTTATCCTAAGTGTCCGGAGCTCCTTATAGCAGGGAGGTTTCATACTATTTTAGGTTGTTTCTGAACGGACTCGCGGCGTTTACACGCGGGATTTGAACGGGTATGTACGAATAATAACGATCAGCATACGATCTTGTACAATATATCTACGGGCTCCATACGAGTTGTACACGGTTATTCTTGTGCCCGTCGTAAATAAATAATCATATTGCATTTATTATTTAAATCCAAGAAACTTTCACAGAGTTTTGTGAAATTGTTACATAAAATATAGAATGAAAACATTAATGTAAACGAGCATGTAAAGCAGTACATACTACTAAGTGTTTAATATTTATTAAAAGACATATATAGAACACGCGTTAGTAAATCCGTTTTTAAATCACGACATATCGTACAAAACCATGCTTCCGTCATATTCCGTCTGTAGACAATCGTAATAAATCGCCTTAACATTTGCACAAACCGTATAGAACTCGTAATTAACCATAGGATTTCGTGTGGCATTTGTATACGTCCCGCCACAATTGTATTCGTCCTGCCACAATTGTATACGTCCCGCCACATTTGTATACATTTGTATACGTTCCGCCACATTTGTGTATACGTCCCGCCACATGTGTATACGTCCCGCCACAATTGTATACGTCCCGCCACAATTCACCATTTCCCGTATCCATATCGTGTGGATGTCGTGTAGTGACCGTAGCTGATTCGTACAAAAAACGTGTACATTTCGCAACAAAACGAAGCTCATCCGTACGAGCAAAAACTCAAACTATTGTATTTCCAAGTTCGTGCTGAAGCTCGGCTATTAACGGCATATTGTAGATACATTCGTGACAGTATGACAGGGGTATCTGTAAATCTGCCATAATTAGCAAACCGGACAAGAGCAATTCGTTAGTGAAGTAAGCTTTTTTCTTAGTAATTAATATGCATCCATAAAGCTTTGAGCTTTTAATAGTTAACAAATATCATATGGTTTGACAACGCTCTCTTTAGATTTACTGATTTTCAATTTTAAGTAAATTAAACATGGGCATTTGGGAATTCTTGTTTGTTTGCATTACATGCCGTAGGAGAACTTGCTTGGTGGTGGTTCACTGGCATATAAAGGCAGTATAAACAAGTTAAATATCCTAATGTATATATATACGGGCGTGTTGTTTTATTTTTATTAGTAATAATGACGTTTTGGCACGCACGGCTTCAAATACATGTAGCGGTACGTCCAAAATCTAATTAACCTCTTGATAAGAACTTTCTAAGAAACAACGAATATTATGTTCTCTGTACAGTGAAAATATTCATATGTTTACCAACAATAAAGCCACTAAAAAGGACATTGTTTGTATATAACGTGTATTCGCTTGATAAAATGACAATACATATAACATGTACAGACAAAAACAAACACCCATTGGTGACATGTACATTTATAATATTATTATACTCGGAAGACGTGACACATCTAAACTACACAGGACCTCTCAACCATACAATCAATACATATATGACAAATAATATGTCATTCATATGTGACGTGTTGGCGTTTTAACCGGTTAGAAATTTTGGTCCTTCCGTTACTGGGCAAGCGTCTCATGATGAAGATAAATATGCCCAATCCCAGACCCCATTTTGTGGTATTGCGTTTGACCCCCTTAACAGAGGGGGTGGGTTGGCGGCGGACATATACGGGACCCCTTTAACAGACCATACTAGGTAAAGCCCAGGAAGCATTCAAGAAACGCTTATGTTCATCAAATGCATGTATGGGAAATGGAAGTACATTTATGATATGAAGCATAAATGTAACCGTTTCTATCTGTAGCTGTGTAAACTATTTCCATTTCATTAAGAGCAAACGGGAAACGTAAAAATAAAGGATGCCAGGCACCCGTAAAATACAAAGTTTGATCAACTTCATTTTAAATAACAATTGTTATGTACATCGTTTTGGACTCTAAGCTTATGTATATTAAATTATTTAAATAAAAGCACCACAACAGACGTATTATTACAATTTCTACCCAACGCAATTACACATACCTACATTGTGTTCAAATACTGAAACAAAGACTCCATTTGACTTCCCTTAAAACAAAGACATATCTTGGCCTTTATTACCCAAACCATAAGTTAGGCAGTCGTTTCTTTTTATGAAAAAACCTCTTTTGAATAAATAAAAAATAGATAAATTTTAAGGATGTGCAATTTTTAATGAAACAAAAAATTATTTTACTTTTTATTTATGTTTGTAACAGTAATGATGTACATATGATTTGTGTTAAACATACATAAGCACACTTCATTATATAGTTTAACGATATGGTCTTGAAATTGGAATGCTAAAGACTAATCCTAAATGTTTAATCGAATATAAGTTTACTTTTAAGCAGGTGAGTATGTATAACTCTGCGTTCACTCAATTATCGACGTATTCTTATGTTATACGCAAACACATATTTTTATAATTTACCTACGATTTTAAAATATATTATTATATTATTCTAATTAAGTAGATAAAAATATTAAACAAGCTCTGGTTCGATCACTCACCAGCATACACTTACGTTATCAAATACATATTGCAACTACGTGCGTGAAATGCAACTGTGCAAGTGAAATACAACACCGTGTTTAATTTGCGTCAGCATACACTCAAGATATCACATGACATATGTAAAACTGTGCTTCCCAAATATAGTTATACATGTAATACTAATGTCTGTCAATCTTCTACATACAAAACCGTGATACTAAAATGTATAAGTATGCTTTTCACTGGAGTACATCTTAACAATAAAATTACACATTTTACACACATATTGACAAACATAGAACTTATATAAAAACAAAACAGTCTATGTTACAAAAGTATGTTTTTCACTTGATTACATCTTAACTATAAAATTACACATTTTCCCTTTTACACAAATATTGACAAGCATTGATATGAAAACAAGACTGTCTATGTTACACAATGCAGTAGATATTAGTCTTAGACAACTGTAAACAGCTTACCAACGTTTGGGTATCTAAATTATAAATTTTAAATTGCACATTATAATAACAACATCAAAATGCACCGACTGCTGTCAATAGTTAAAAAAGGTGTTTTTGTCAATGTTATCTAAGAGTGTTAAAATTATACAAGAAGAAAAAAAAGCGCTGCCGATATTTAAAGTTTTATATCCTAATATATATAGGGGCGTGTTATATTATTTTAATTTGTTATAATGACATTTGGCACGCACGGCTGTGAAGGTCCGGTCAAAATCTAATTGTCCTCTTTATTAGAACTCTCTAAGAAGCAACGAATATTCTGTTCTCTGTACAGTGAAAACATTCATAGGAATACAAACAATGAAGCCATCTGAAAGAACATTGTTTTAATATATGTGTGCTTTACAAAATGTAACATATATATGTGTACATGCAAAAACAAATACCAAACAGTGACATGTGCATTTACAAATGTATTATAAGATACGATACATTATATACACGCTCCACGTGGTCCTCATATATTTTCATCAGTGACTGACCTAGAAGTGCCCTTTACGGTGTCGTACATGTACACGGTGTGAGCGAACCTGTAAGTAAGTACCAATGTGTTCTTAGATTGGATATACGTGCACGTACTATCGTTAATTGTGTACGTCTTCTTAGGAAACTCCACTTGATCAAAGTCTGACTCTACACCGTCCACTGATATCATTCTAGCAGGACGGGATACATTAACGGTACTCACGACCATGTTTAATGGCGACTTACAGCAAATACACCTGTACTGGAAGTTCGTGTTGATTGCCCTGATCAGGCTGATGGCATTTTCGGGACTAATGGACAGGAAAATCACGGTCTTTTCTTGGAGACACGCATACAACGACAAGTGGGTTTGTCTTGAACCGGTATGGTGCGCCATGTTCCTGCAGCTGGTCATTCAGTGTGAAGCATTTCATAGTCCTGTTTTCCACGGCTACCAGTTTCCCGTCCGGCAAGAAGTCCAGTCCACTGAGGAGAGGATCCGTTTTGTCATCTCCAGTCTTTAGCAGATCCACGGACTGCAGCAGTTCCAGAATGATTAATCTTGACTGTGACATTAAGCTGTCTGAACTGCTTAGTACTGGAAATACACAGTGTGCACCTGTTTTTATAATAATTATTTAATTATACATTAATTATATTTATACTCGTCATTATCACTAATCATACATCACACATGTAAGAAAAGAAGCACTGATTATTATTTTAAAGATACCAAGGAAACTGGCGATAACTACACATTGCAAATTGTATACTCATACAAAGTACGAAAAGGGGTTTTAAGTTTATTTATTTCTACGTATTAAATTCTCTAAAACTAGCGTACACTCACACATTAAACTCTCCATGAACACACTACGCTTGCATCCATCTGATCAGCTAACAGAGTCTTCAACACGCACTGCCGTTAACACTCGTCACTTTTAAATGTCTCATCACCAACCAACGAGCGCCAATATGTGTATACTATTATTATACATACTTTCTCTATCGAACAGCGCGAACAACAACGCGCTGTAAACATTGTATTTGTGTCGATGTAGTAAACTAGTGTTGTTGTGATTATATAATATACTTTTGTTTAAATAGTATTTCAATTACTTAAGTGTCTTCCTTTGCCTTTAAACATTACTTTTAGACATTTCTATGAATACTACTCCGCTTACAGGCAATAACTATGTTTTACATGTAAATCGATAGTTATTGTTACAAAAAGTTTTGTTATTATATACACGTACTGTGTAAAAATACCAGACAAGTTATCGGTTTGTATGTTTTTCAACCGGCATCAGTGTATTTATTAAGGAACGAATCATCTGTGCATGCGGTGTAAATCGTTTTGCCTTGGGAAATGCGCAAATATTTAAATATAAGGAATATAAAAAATAAATATACCAATTTTTAATACTGTAAAACCATTTATATCCTGAAGAGCATGTGCTGCAGCGGGCAGGTAACCAGCGCTGAGCAACATAGAGGCAAGTTTCGGTTGACTTGATGCAACGTCTTACCTCATAGACATCAAGTAGCATTCAAGTATTGGTTCCGATGGACACTGATTAGCTTCGATAAAGCAAGATGCTAGTATAGATGATAAGTACACAATAACAAACGTGCCAAGAATTTTGCTGCATTTCTTTTCCAACTATTTCCGTCTTAAACAATTGCCAACACAACTGCCTGAGCATTTAACAGTGGTTGGACATGCGCCAGATTGCAATAGAGGAAATGATTCGTGAACGTTTACAAAAGATGGAAGTAGTTTGTTGCGATCCAACTTTCTTTGTATAGCCATAGAGAGTTGACTACCCGACAGTGTGTCAAGTTTCATTGTAGACATTCTGTCTTCGAGCTGGTCGATCTTGATATGATGCAAGGCATCCGGGATGTTTTTGTCCAGAGAGTTATAACCGGTGGCATTGGTTAAGCGTTAGTTTCCCATCGAATAAATTGACACCTTGGACAATATAATGTGGACAAAA
The DNA here is from genome assembly GCA_027627225.1 of Congeria kusceri. Lineage (NCBI taxonomy): Eukaryota > Metazoa > Mollusca > Bivalvia > Myida > Dreissenidae > Congeria > Congeria kusceri. The sequence goes on from CM051029.1 coordinate 57,852,828, forward strand.
TATATTACGGAGCCATCTTTTCAATGTATGTAGACATACGCGTATACGGTAAATTAAATTCCCGTCCAACCACAATTGTTCAGGAGTTCTTTAAATGGTAAACAGCATTACAGTTTTATATGGGAACTTGTTATCCCATCAGAACTGCATCATTCAGTATGGCCTTCTTGATAATTTTGAGTACAATAAAACACTTGATTTGTGTTATATTTAAACTAAACATTAGATTCCTTTCAATAAGCTTTGGTGAAAATCGCCATTCTATACGTCTTGTATTGCTGGTTGGATGTCCAGCAGGTACAAGAAAACACGGGCACTTACATGCCATCTCGAAAAGTTCTGGTGTTGGCCAATGACCATGCCTACATCTGTCCAACCAATGTTGTATATCCGGCATGGTCTCGTACACAGCCAGCGCTTGCACCAAATCAAGGTCTTTGTGAAAGCTAACAGATGGACCAGCTTTAAATATTTCCATATTCTCCTCGTTAGCGGTTCTCTCTGTATCTCGCAGTACTCCGCCAGATGCTAAGAATATTTTGTCACTATATCTAACCCACCGGTCAAGAAGCATTTTCCCTATTTTTGTGAATCTCTTCTTGTTACCTGGAGCAGGTACTGTGGCGCAGGAAGCGTATCGTCTTTGATTATCATCAGGTTGAACTTCCCTTGTTGCCACGAATCCCAGCTTCTGATGACATGAGCACGGTTGTTGCAGTGTAGAATGTCAATGTCGGACTGAAGCCCTGGAGTAGTCGTTCCCCAGGACTGGCTACCAAAGTGGAAACACATGTAATTTCCTCCTACAACCCGATTGAGTATTTCATTGTTTCTTTCTCTCAATAGAAATGGTCCCTGTCTGATCAAAACGGTCTCCCACGTGACTCCAATATCTTTCAGAGCAGACGACAATCGGATGGACATGTCAGTGTAAACGTTAGGACCACAGTAGTCACTGTGGAACATGCACTCATATCATTAACATTTAAAGTTTTTGTTCGTTCTGACACAATTATTAAATCGACGACGATGATGATAATGGTTTATCTTTCGGTTGAATTAATGTACCAAAGATACATAATTTTACATATAATAACGCACCCATTTAAGTTCACAGTCATTTTTCTTTTAAATAAACGATTGAAAAATCTTACCATAGTTGTATGCTATGTCTCGTTATTTAGTTTTACGTTCATATATTGTTAAACTGTCCCGCCAGGTGACATACGTAGCAATAAGTATGCAATTAGCTTTGAGTTAATATATACCATGATTGGAAGCGATTACATTCATTTGGTTTAAAATTACCCAACTGTATGATTAAATTCAAAAAATGCAAAACAATGCTAGGTTAGTATTATTGTTTTAATCTCCGGTAACTTTTAAGGTCGGAAACGTATAATAATTAGTTTTATATGACACAATGTAGCATGGGGTATTGGATGTCCGAACAAAATTTTAATATTTCAAAATAAAGAAATACCATCCTTGTTTAAATATGCTTGAAAATAATTTTGGTTGTTGAGATTTCTGACAGTAATAGGCATAAATGGTTAAAGGAACGTTAAACAAATTAATAAATATTGTCGGACAGTTTGAGTCGCGAATGTTACAAAGGATGTTAAAGAGTTAATGAGCAACGGCAACTGACGTCGTTGCAACATCACGCGGCGCTGGAGCAACTCTCTCGGTAACTGACGTCGTTGCAACATCGCGCGGCGCAGGAGAAACTCTCTCATGGTTTGTACAAAGCCTGTGAAACACTTTTGTTCACAATAATAACACGATGAAAAAAAATGGCTAAACTCATAATTGTATGGATATTCATACATGCTCGTCGAAGTCTTATGTAAATTCCTCTCTGAGGTACTACTATATCGACCTGTCAATAACACGTATGTACTTGTGATACTGCGCCCCCCCCCCTCCCTAAAACTGACGGACCATACATTTATGGGCATATATCAAACGGTAAAACTGGATAAATATGGTAAGAAAATTGTCGCTCGCTTCGATCGCTCTTTTTTAAAGATACACATCAACTTCAGTAAAGCATAACCTTCCTAGCCAGCCCCGTACGATTTCTCATGTACTCCGTAGTACCGGCGCCAAAGTTCATCGAACACGATACATGGATATATATATTTATTTGTGGATGATATTGTTTTCTTTTTTAAATTCATATATCATATAAAGATGTCAGATGCAATACACCATTTGCACTAGAAACCGCATTAAATACATTTATACGTTTCGAATAAATACGATTTAATGAAGTCGAAATTCAAGTCGAATCAATGACTACCTTCGAGTTTAAAAAGTTTTGTCTCAATAGATAGTTTAGTTCCCAAAAGTCTAAATAAACTTTTTGTTCAGTGTTTCATTACTTAGCAATCACATCAAATTGCATATGCACTGTAGTGGTTTTTGCATTCATAAAAAATATATAAAGTGATAAAATAGAGGGGTGTCAACAACGTTGGCTCCAATTCCTGGCGATTTTATTTTTTTCGGGCACCATAAGTCAGCGAAATTGAAACTACGTCGGCTTCACTTGCCTTATTATTTCACAACGCAATCATTCGTGTATCTTTCACAATATTTCATGTAAAAACACGTTAGTCTGTCTGTCCGTTAGTTCAGTTTGTTGAAAAAAAAAAACACAGTACATATCACATTTCAAGACAATTGATTAGCATGACTGTGAACGTTTGAGTTATTTAGTGACAATCACTTCGAAAAGAGACCATTATACTTCGGTAAATGAACAAGATATGTTTGTAAAACATGTAGTACCTTGATTGGAGTTGTCTTCTGCATTCTTCCCATGAAATTTGACGACTCGACCAAAGCATTCAGTAATTAACACTATGTAATAGATCATCTACTCAAACTGACCATTGTACCTATATAGTTTGAGGACCATGTACCAATGGTTCATCTGTTATTAAGTGGAAATGTTTTTTTTACACAAGCCCATGTGACCTTGACCTTTGATCTCTTGATCTCAAGATCGATAGAGGTCTTTCTTTTCCCAAGACTAACCAGCATACTTATTTATATGATCCTAGGTTAAAGCGTTCTCTAGATATGGTGTAGAAACGTTTTCATGTTACAAGCCCCTGTGACCTCTGACTGGTTGACCTCAAAATCGATTGGCTTCTTCCTTTCCTCCCGAGTAACAAGCATACTAATCTGGTTGATCTTAGGTTAAAGCGTTCTCTATATCGCTTGCGGAAACCAAATGGTCTACGGAGAAATCAGTTTTCATGTTACAAGCCCCTGTAACCTTTACCTCTGACTGGTTGACCTCAAAATCGATAGACTTCTTCCTTTCCTCCCGTGTAACTAGCATACTAATTTGGATGATCGCAGGTTAAAGTGTTCTCTATATATCTTGCGGAAACCAAATGGTCTATGGAGAAAACAGTTTTCATGTAACAAGCCCATATTACATTAACCTGTTGATGCGTATATGTTTGAATTTAATCATGTTAATACTTGTGTAAAGATGTTTAAAGATCTATATATATATATATTCACGGCAACATTTCCTTAAGTTTCTATACAACACGCACTGTAGAATGGGATTGTGAGGGCAAGAAATATAAAAGTGGCAAATTTGCAAATTTGGAAAATATTGCGCTGACAAATACCAATGATTTTTTTTTGACACAGAGCAATTGACACAGAGCAAACAAAGTAAGAATGTAATATAAAAAATATCATGTAATAGTTCGTGTGTTATAAAACGTACATTTAACATTCAATTCACGCTTTTAAGTTAAGGGAAATCAAATTGAGCCTTTATTGCAGTATTTTAACACATACTTTTATTGTGTTAAGGAAATAGTGTAAAACCGCCCATTTATTATAAGAAAGTCAGTATATTTTTGTATACTTAATGTTAAGAAATGCATATTAAGAGATATCTAAAATTAAAATAATTTGTTTCTGCGCAGAATTTGACTTTTTTATAATAAATGTGCGGTTTTACACTATTTCTTTTTACAAAATCGTAGAGCCCATCAAACGTTCAAGTGTACTTACTATCTTGCTAATTCGGAAGAGTATTTCAGTAGCAGATTTAAATTTGTTTACGTTTTTTTTAAATTGGTTTAAATTTAAATTCATTCAATGGCTCAAGTTAATTATTCGGTCTCTGAATAAGTCAATATCTACAATACAATCCTAAAATAATAATTCAATATAGATCTATTGCAAAATAACTTTATTCCTCTTGGTTGGAGAATTTGCCTTAACTTTGTAACGCCAACCTTGGAAATTCATTTATTGCTTGACCCAACTCGGCATGTAGTGCAGTTTCGACAATGTTGGTGAATTCATACAGAACTGCTGTACCTATTCATTCGTCTAAATATTGTTCTTTCAGAAACAGACAGTAGCTTTGAAATTTCATTTATTTTAAAACCAAATTCTATTTAAATTTCAAGAATATCTTTAGAGATGTCAAATTTGTCTTTCATAACAAAGACGGAACTTACATTGGCATTTATGTTATATTTTATACACTCGACCCTGAGTTTCATCATATCGTTTGAGTGACTTATTCCCAAATAACGCATTTCATGTATAGACAATTTGCACACCATCTGGTGTAACTGTCTCTCGTCCAGAATTCGAAATACTGCTATTTAGTCCAATTTTATTTAATGTTTCTCCAATTTCAGTCCCCATATTTTACGCACTGCCTTTTATTTTAACAATATAACATCAGACGTCTACAAAGGTATTGAAACATAACATAACGTCCAACTAACATTTCACTGGAAATACTACATCAAATAAAGTATCATATATATATATATAATGGACGGGTATGCACTCACGATTTACAATGCAAACAAACAAATATGACGAATACACTAAACACAATGACATAATGACATTCACACATCACACAATAACGACCACACATACCAACATGATAAATGCAAATTACGTAATGATAAATACACCAAACATAATGATACAGACACATCACATAATGACATAGACACGTACACCCCATAATGACGATCATACATAATAGCATGGCACATGCAAGGAATGTAATGATGAATACACCAAACATAATGACATAGACACATCGCATAATGACGTCCACACATACTCACATGCTAAATGAAAAGAACATAATTATCAATACACCAAACATAATGATACAGACACATCACATAATGACATAGACAAATCACATAATGACGATCACACATAACAGCATGGTACGTGCAAGGAATGTAATGATGAATACACTAAACATACAGACATAGACACATCACATAATGACATACTCACACCACATTATGACGATCTTACATAACAACATGGTACATGCAACGAACGTAATAATGAATACACCAAACATAATGACATAGACACATCACATAATGACATAGACAGATCACATTATGACATAGACAGATCACATAAGGACGATCATACATAACAGCATGATACATGAAAGAAATGCAATGATGTAATGTAATGAATGTACTAAACATAATGACATGTACTCATCACACAATGACGACCACATATACCTGCATGCTAAATGCAAAGAATATAATGATCAATACACCTAACATAATGATACAGACACGTCAAATAATGACGGTCATACATAACAGCATGGTCCATGCAAATAATATAACGTTCAATACACTTAACACGATGAAAACACATCACATAATGACATACACACATCCCATAATGGCATACACACATCGCATAATGACGTTCACACATGACAACATGATTCATGCAAAGAATGTAATGGTGTGTATGCATCACAAAATGACATATGCATGTTACATACTGACATGCACACCTAACACGTTGATAAGAATGCATGACACTAAGGAAGTATAACCAAAGATAATATACCACGAGCAAGATACAACCACTTTTTGTACAATAAAGCAGATTTGGCGTTCCATAAAAAATGTGTGTTTCTGGATAGGCTATGTTGAACAATGAGTGATGTCTGAAGAAATGCTGTACCGGGTGCCTCTAGAAAGAAACGTTTACCGGAGTACAGATTATCAACTGCTTTTATAAATGTTTTATATATTTTATAAAGTTATATTACAGACTAGATATCTAGATCTACATGTACACTTCTGAAGTTGCAAATATGCATTCCGATAATGTTCGAATTCGATCGCGTTTTTTTTATATAAAACGTAGTCCGGGTTAGTATGATACGGAAACAGAAAACGCTAGTAGCAAACTACGCTTACCCGTATCCGAATGTTAAATACATTATGTATTGATTACAGAAAAACAAAAGGTATATAATAAAGTAGTATGATTGAAACAGTTTATGTCTGCAGCTGTGTCAAATATATTCATTTTATTAAGAGCAAACGAAAAACGTCATAATAAAGGATGACAGGCACCCGTACATAAACATTTTGATAAACTTCTACTTAACTAGTAATAGGTGTATACATCGTTTTGGACTCTAAGCTTGTGTATATTTAATTATTTAAATGAAAATACCACAATATAAGTGTCATTACCATTTCTACCCTACGCAATTACTCATACTTTTATTGTGTTAAAATACTGAAATAAAGGCTCAATTTGATTTCCCTTAAAAACAAAAAAAAATATCTTTGGCGTTTATTACCCTAAACATTATTTAGGCCATTTCTTCTTTTTTATAAAACGAAATAATTAGATGAATTGTGAGGTTGTGCAACTTTTACTAAGGCGTAAAAAATGTTTGTTTCCACTAATCTGACCGACCATGTTGTTTTATCCCCGACCATAAACGTTTACTGCCGTTTGAAAAGTTTATTTTAAATATTTTCGTTTTTCGAAGAATATTGAACGTGTCGTTATGAAGGCAGTAACCAGAATGGGATCCGGCCTCTAGGCATATTATTTTAATATTCTATTACTAACGCGGAACCAGTCTAGACAGCAACGCCAATAGTATTGGTGTTGTTTAACAGCTTGTATACAATAGATGGTTTGCTTTAGTAAATAAATCGCATTTTGCGAAGTTTGTTTGAGCTTTCTTCCTAAATACTGACAGTAATTGATCTGTTTGTCGCACACATTTAACAATAACAAGCGCCTATGCTTTATTAAAGTTTGAATGCGTGCTAGCTGGTGCTTATGAATAATACATGGCAAAAAGCGGCTATTGATGCAGAACCTGTGCACTTATCTCCAAGAGGTGTTGTGACCAGGAACAAATTTTGAAAACGTGTGTGTAGTACATATTTATTGAGTGCTCGGGGATTCTCTCCCATATGGCCATCGCCACCAGAAGACTTGTTATTTGAGTTGCGGGGGATAGTGCACGATACAGAACAAGCCCCGTTCCAGAAGCGTCTCTGGGTCTTTGAGTGCCCGGTATGAAGCACCTAGTACACTGCACCACGGTTTAACGTATCATGAAAAAACGAGTTAGTACGTTAGTGTGTGGCGAGGGATCGAATCTGCAACCACTGGATTGTGAAGCCAGTGCATTACCACTGGACCACGGGACCGCCTGCAAACATTGTGAAAACCCTACTGAAACATGTTTTTGTACCTGCAAATTTAATTCAACTTCAAGGAAGGATGTTTGTGGCCCTTGTTGCTTTCCTGGTGCAAATCTTAAAATCACACTACAGAAGAACTACTTATTTGTACAGTGTCACTGTGTGTTTAAATTGGGGGAAAAAACAAAAACATTGCGCCCGCATGGGAAAAGGTAATTGGAACTCATATCAGAAGTGATGATTGTGAAATGTGAAACTTTGGCTTTGGTTGTTTAATTTTTTTACATAAACTGCATATTAAATATGAGTGTTTTGTTTTATTATTAATTTTAATAAGTTATTAAGATTAAGTTATAACCAATTACAAGAAAAGTTATTAAAGCGGCTATAGATCTGTGCTTATTGGGTGACGAAGGAAAAATGTCAACGAAAACAAAGTTATGCCTACCTACCTACCATACTTTTTCCAAGACGTAAGCGGAAACAAACAACCATTTTTGGCCTAAATTATTAACAATAATGGTGTACATATGATTGGTGCTAAACATACCTAAGCATACTTCATAATATAGTTCAGCAATATGGTATAGAAATTAGAATGCTATTAAAATCCTAAATGTTTAAGCAAATACTAGGTTTTTTAAGGATGTTAATATGTATAACACTGCGTTTAATCAATACTCAGCATATTCCAATGTTATTAAAATTGTTAGAGCAATGCGTTAATACACAAACACATATATGTTATAATTTACGTAGATTTTAATGTACATTATTTTAATTTATAATTCTAATCAAGGAACAAAAGTATTAATCAAGCTGTGATTCGATCAATATCCAGCATACACTTAAGTTATTAAATACATATTGCAACTGTGCAAGTGAAATACATCTGTAATTATTTTGCGTCAGCATATATGTACACATAAGATATCAAATAACATATATAAAACTGCGCTAGCCTTATTATATAGTGATACATATAATACTAATATCCGTCAATCAGCTGCATACAAAACCTTGATACTAAAATATACATGTACAAGTCTGATTAGCACTTGATTACTTCTAAATTATAAAAGTAAAATGTTGTAAATAACGCGCTTAATTGCACGTGGCGTGATAACGTTAAGTACTTAACATAACTTCCGCCCTCTTGTGAATTGTCGGACAGTCTGATTGTTTTACATTAGTTGTCCACTACGAAACAGTTGAAGAGGTTCGTCTATAACAGGGTAAAAGAGATTAAGGCACTGACTGAAAGGTTACCATGGAAATATTGCCCGACACACGACAATCCAGCTGATCTGCTGTAACGAGGCATTAGCGCACGTGATCTGAGCGTCAACACCCTTTGGGAGACCGGACCTGCGTCGCTTAACGACAGAGCTAAGTGGTCATCATGGCAACCCAATCATACGTCACAGCACATACAAGAGCGCGGAAGTGGCGTCATGTAGGTAACGTTATGACGCCACGTGCAATTAAGGTCGTTATATACAGCATCAACATTGCAACTGTGCTAGTGAAATACAACACCGTGTTAAATTTTCTTCAGCATACACTGATGATAATAACATATATAAAACTCTGATAGCCAAATACAGTCAAACAAGTAAAACTAATGTTTGTCAATCATCTGCATACAATACATGAATAAGTATGATTCGCACGTGATTACTTCTTCAATTATAACAATACACATTTTCCACGCATATTGACAACATAGCATTTATATGTAAACAAGACTGTCTATGTTACACAATGCAGTACAAATTAGTCAACAGATTACCACCGTTTGGGCTTTTTATTTCTTTAATTTTAAATCTGATTTATAAATTGTCAAATGCACATTATTTTTATGTTAACATCAGCTGTCAATTGATTTATGTAAAATTAGGTATTTTTTATACTTTAAGAATGTTTAATTTTTATAAGTATAAAAGAAACGCTAAAGTTGTTTAAAGTGTTATATCCTATCATATCATATTTATACGGGCGTGCTGTATTAGTTTTATTTGTAATAATGACGTTTTTGCAAGCACGGCCTCAGATAATTGTAAAAGTACGTTCAAAATCTAAATAACCTCTTGATTAGAACTTTCTAATTCTGTTCTCTGTACATTGAGAACATTCACCTGTATACCAACAATCACGCCACCAAAAAGAACATTGTTTCTAAATAACGTGTTTGCGCTTTGATAAAATGACAGTAAATATAATAACAAACACCCATCGGTTACATATACATTTACAATATTATTATACTCTTAAGACACGACTCATCTAAACCACACAGGACCTCTCAATAAGTACACAGCGTTAAATCAATAATAGATAACAAACAATACCATTTTATTCAAATGTAATATGTTGCCATGCGAGCCAGTTAGAAAAATAGGACCTTCAGTTAAAACGCAAGAATTCTCTGGATTGAGATTAATATGTACAATCCCAGATCATATTCAGTGACATTGCGTGTGACCTCTAAACATACCTTACCAGGTTATACCCAGGTAATATTCAAGGAGCTTGCGAGTTAAGTCACGGCAGAGCTAACCAGGTCGATTCCAATAATCAGTGAAGTTACGAGTGATCTCCCTCCATTTAAAAATTACCGCTTTGAACCCGGGCAGCCTTCAGTGACATTGTGAGTGCTTTCTAGACAAAGCGTACCAGGTCAAACCCAAGAACCTATCCTAAGAATCAGTGAAACTACAAGTGCTCTCCCGCGAGAGCTAACAGGGTCGAATATATGAACCATTCAATCATTTTACGGGTGCTCTCCTGACAGAGCAAACCGGTTCGTTCGCAGAAACCCTCAGTTATATTGAGTGCATTCCGGAGCGTGCTAACTGCCTTGAGCCCAGGCACCTATTAATTACAGTGAGAGAGCTCACCCCAGTACCCTTCAATTACATAACGAGTGCTCACACGACACTTCTATACAGGTCAAAACCAGGACGGACCCATCAGTTACATTGTGAGTGCTTACCAAAAGAGCTAACAGGGTCGAACCCACTCGGATACATTGCGTTCTCCTGCAAGATTACTCCTTTCCACCACTGGAGCCCTTAGTCACATTGCGAGTGCTGCCAGAACAGAGCTAATCGGGTCGAAACCGGAATCTCAGAGTTACATTGCAAACGGTCTCCCGACAGAGCTACTTATTTATTATTTGCAGAATTATGCACTGGTAATAGTGGACAAACTGTAGCTGAATAAAAAAATATCGATGCATTTAAAAATTAAACTACGTTTATAAAAATATAAATACAAAACTTCATTCTACTCTTATTTCACAGAACGTAGTGAATTTAACCAACAACGAACATGGCATAATGTATATTACATGTTAATCATAACAGGTCAGTGGGAACAGACCTTGACGAAATCACACCTGTATGAAATGTTTTAGTGACCAACAAAACTGAGCTAAATTAATTAGGCATACATATTTTATTTAATTATTTCATCAATTTATTATTATTATTATTATTATGATTATCATTATTATTATTATTATTATTATTATTATTATTATTATTACTATTATTATTATTATTATTAGTAGTAGTACTAGTAGAAATAGTAGTAGTAGTAGTTTTAGTTTTAGTAGTAGTAGTATCAGTATTATTATATTTTATCAACACTGATATCTTATTATATATATGGCATTTATTAACACTTAATGCTCGCAATGTTTATAAATTCTAGAATTTCCAAATCGTTCATTAAAAAAGCACACTGTAATTAGAAAACCAATGATCACATGGATAATATTTCACAACGCACCAGAATCACCTAATGCGTGCCTGTGATATTTTATACAACTGAAGTTTCCTGGTGCCTCGAACGCTGTTTGACACCGCTAGCCTTGACCCATCTTCACTCACATGCAGTGAGGACGGCAACACCATGTCCACAGGATAGGTACCGAGTATGTCACCGTCAACAGCCAGGTGCACGATGGAGTTCTTCAGTGGACTGCACAACAACACCGTGTCACCAGGCCCGACACACGCACCCATTGGTTCCTGTATGTTCTTATCAGTGACTGCTCTAGAAGTGCCCTTCACGGTGTCATACATGTACACTGTGTGAGCGATCCTGTCAGTCAGTACCAACGTGTTCTTAGGCTGTACATACGTGCACATACTTTCACCAGCTTTGTACGTCTTCTTAAGAAACACCGCGTGGACAAAATCAGACTCCACTCCATCCAGTGATATCATTCTAGCTTGACGTGGATCATCATACGTACCTACGAGCATGTTCGATGGAGTCTTGCAGCTTAGAGATAAGAAATGTGAGGATGTGTTGATTGCCCTGGTCAGGCTGAATTCATTTTTAGGACTGACTGACAGGATACAAACGGTCTTGTTACTCGCTGTAACTGCGAGTTCATTCTGAGACACGCATACAACGTCATAGGGCTGGTCTTGAACTTGTACGGTGTTCCTAGTCTCTGCAGCCGGTCATTCAGTATGATACATTTCATATTCAGGTGATCCACGGCTACCAGTCTCCCGTCCGGCATGAAGTCCAGTTCAGTGAGGTAAGGCTTCTCCTCATCATCTCCAGTCTTTAGTAGATCCGTGGAAACGAGCAGCTCCAGAGTGACTGGCCTTGACTGGGTTGTTGTACTGTCTATACTGGGTTCTTCTGTAAATACAGGTGTTGTCATTATTATTATTATTATTATTATTATTATTATTATTATTATTATTATTAAAATTATTATAATCATCACTATCACTATCCACATTATTATTGGAAGTTCAGTGTGATTATTATTCTCTTACTAAATTGTGATGCGGGTAGCGATCTGTATTACGGTTGTGAATATCATATAATTATGACAGTGTTTAGGTTAGTCGCACTCTGGTGGTTGTTGCGATAATAATCTGAATAATGTTATAACGATGTTTGGGTTTTGAGACAGACTGTGCGTGAATTCCTCATTTTATGGTTAACTTTTTTGACAAAATTGAATGAATAAGAAAACACACGATATCCATTAGTTTTACTATCGTATAACTGTAAAAAATGATAAATCTACTATAAAACACTATAAGAAAATAAAATGTTTAATATAAAAAAAACTCTCTGTCTGCAGGATGTTATTGTAGCTTCTTCAAGTACGTTTGGTCCGTTTTCCGAGTCCGTAACACTATCCGCACATGTCGTCCTCACGACACTTTTCCATATATGGTGAACAAGTTCATAACAATTACAGCTTTTGAGAATATCCTCAATTTCCTATCAGTACAACGTTAATATCTTCAAAAATAACATCTAAATGTACTACAGTGGTTTGTAAGAGTGAAAACATACATTCAAGATGGCAGTTTAAACTCTATGTTATATTTCTATGCCATAACAAGTCAGAATAATGTGTTATTTATACAATAAAAAAAAAACATAAATAAATAAATGAATAAATAAAAACATTTAAAAAAAAACAAATAAATAAATAAATAAGCAGTTTCTTGTCTGATATGGTAGTACATCAATATGCTCTTTTAGGCATTTTGTCTTTAATTATTACGTGAGAACTTAGAAAATTCTGAACTAAATGCAGATACCGGCCAATATATCTTTCTCGTAAATGACATTATCGTGTCAGCCCAATTTTTTATTATCAGTGTCTAGTAATTTCATACAGTAGATATAACAGCGTTAAAATATTTCTTAAGTCGAGTTATCATTGACACTTAAAGGGGCGTATCGATGGTAGTTCGGCAATAACATTTGCAAAAATAAACTTGATTTACAGAGAGTAAATATTGAAGCACTGCTAAATTCAATGGTTTGTTTCTATAAACATTTGAGAAACATGTGTCATTTTACTATATAAACAATGGCCACATGTGACACTTTCTCCGGCGCACAAAACAATCTATTTGTAATAAAATCAATATGAATAAAATGTACATGATCTACCATTACGCGCATGCGCACGATTGTTAAACTTGCCTAGCTTGGTAGTTTTCATTGAAGAGCGCGAATTTGCAGGCGTGAGTTCGAATCCTACTGGAAACATGTCTCCCAAAATAGTTTTTGTCTGTTTATATATTTTGTTCTTAACGATTCCAATATATTGTTAATAATTGAAAAATATATTCGAGAAATAATAGAAAATTCTATTGTTTTAATATATGTTTACATGCATGCAAAATATCGTCGATATTATTATTATTATGAAAATTATTGTATTTAAATATAAAAACATCAACATTTATATAAAATATCTTACCTTAACGTAAGTAAATGTTCAATAATATTTGAGTCCACAGCGCGATTCGTCAAGGATACTGACACGGACACGGATGTATACGGAAACTGATTTACCCATACGGACACGGATACGGACAAAATTATGGAAACACCCCTAGGTATTTCAACTGGAGCGATAATATACATTACGGACACGGGTGCGGATCACGGAAACGGATTTCGGCTCGTACATGTAAAAGCGACCTAAGGCCGCTTTTCCATGTGCGCGTGATCCGTCATCCGTGCTTGGATCCGCGTCCTTGTCCGTAAAATAAAACGTCGCTCCAGTTGAATTACGCAAGGTCGTTTCCATTTGTCCGAATCCGTGTCCGTATACGTCCGTATCCGCAGCTGTGACGAATCGCGCAGTGGGCGTTTTTTACAGAACCGGAAACCTTCGCGGACGAGTTGTCGAGTATTCAGCGCCAATATTTATGAAGAATATTATATGAATATGATATATTTGCATAGTATATGTTATATATTGTCTTAGTATATATTAGATATTGTTCCAACATTTAAAAGATATTGTCTACATTAGAATAAGATTACCTAAATGTATACATAATATGTTCTTTTCATCCAAATTATTTACAACCACTTTATTGACATGAATAAATCGACAATGCTCCACTGTAAAATTACAATCATCAGACTGAACAGCCTTAAAAACATATACTACCACATCACACAGCAAATCCTATTTATTTGTTTTATTAGCACATTCCTATTGGCTTACACGTTTAATGTTGTGTTTAACGATCTACTACAAAGTATGCATGCTCATACACATAGTACTAAGATTCGTTTTAAAGGTATAGACAAAGATTACAAATTGCTTTGTAAAACCACCCATAAACAATGCATAAATGCTTTTTCGATTCTGACATCATTAGTTCAGCGTTTATCAATGAAAAAGTAGTCCCGATATTAAGCGGAGCATAGTAAATAAAGTTCTAAATACAATTGCGAAATATTTTTAAAATCATGTTAGAATCGAAAGTATTATTTCATTATCGTTGTTTATCGGTCAAAAAACAACTCTTTGATGCCTGGCTATTGGAATTGGAATTGCCTAGCTAGTCAGAACGGGTTGAATGGGAATTGCAAAGGTAGTCAGATCGTGTTGAATGGGAATCGCCTAGGTAGTCAGAACGGCATGAATGGGAATTATCAACGGAGTCAGAACGGGTTGAATGGGAATAACGTAGATAGTAAGAACGGATTAAATCGGAATTGCCTAGGTGGTCTGAACGGGTTGCATGGGAATTGCCTAAGTAGTCAGAACGGTTTGAATGGGAATTATCAACGGAGTCAGAACGGGTTGAATGGGAATAACGTAGATAGTAAGAACGGATTTAATCGGAATTGCCTAGGTGGTCTGAACGGGTTGCATGGGAATTGCCAAGGTAGTCAGAACGGCTTGAATGGGAATTATCAACGGAGTCAGAACGGGTTGAATGGGAATAACGTAGATAGTAAGAACGGATTTAATCGGAATTGCCTAGGTGGTCTGAACGGGTTGCATGGGAATTTGTCTAGGTAGTCAGAACGGCTTGAATGGGAATTATCAACGGAGTCAGAACGGGTTGAATGGGAATAACGTAGATAGTAAGAACGGATTTAATCGGAATTGCCTAGGTGGTCTGATCGGGTTGCATGGGAATTGCCTAGGTAGTCAGAACGGCTTGAATGGGAATTATCAACGGAGTCAGAACGGGTTGAATGGGAATAACGTAGATAGTAAGAACGGATTTAATCGGAATTGCCTAGGTGGTCTGAACGGGTTGCATGGGAATTGTCTAGGTAGTCAGAACGGCTTGAATGGGAATTATCAACGGAGTCAGAACGGGTTGAATGGGAATAACGTAGATAGTAAGAACGGATTTAATCGGAATTGCCTAGGTGGTCTGCACGGGTTGCATGGGAATTGCCAAGGTAGTCAGAACGGCTTGAATGGGAATTGCCAAGGTAGTCAGAACAGGTTGAATGGAAATTGCCAAGGTGTCTGAACGGATTGAATCGGAATTGCCTAGGCGGTCTGAACGGATCGAATGGGAATTGCCAAGGTAGTCAGAACGGGTTGAATGGAAATTGGCAAGGTAGTCAGAACGGGTTGAATGGAAAGTGCCTAGGTAGTCAGATAGTGTTGAATGGGAACTGCCTAGGTAGTCAGAACGGGTTAAATGGGAATTTATCAACGTAGTCAGAACGGGTTGAATGAAAATAATGTAGATGGTAAGAACGGATTGAATCGGAATTGCCTAAATGGTCTGAACGGGTTGAATGGGAATTGGCTACGTAAATAGAACGGGTTGAATGGGAAATGTCAACGTAGTGAGAACGTGTAGAATGGGAATTACGTAGATAGCAAGAACGGATTGAAAGGGAATTGCCTGGGTGGTCTGAACGAGTTGAATGGAAATCGCCTAGGTAGTCAGAACGGGATGAAAGGAAATAGCCAAGGTAGTCAGAACGGGTTGAATGGGAATTGCCTAGGCAGTCAGAACGGGTTGAATGGGATTTGGCTAGGTACTTGTAGTTAAAACGGTTTAAATTGGAGTTGCCCAAGTAGTCAGATTCTGTTGAATGGGAATTGCCTATATAGTCAGAACGGATAAAATGAGAATTACCTAGGAAGTCAGAAGGGCTTGAATGGGAATTGCATAGGCAGTCATGACAGGTTGAATTTGAATTGCCTAGGTAGTCAGAACGGGCTGAATGGAAATTACCGAGGTAGTCAGAACGGGTTGAATAGGAATGTTTATGAAGTCAGTACGGGTGAAAGGGGGATTGCTTTGGTAGTCAGAACGGTTGAGAGGGGATTGCATAGGAAGTCAGAATGGGTGGAAGGGGAATTACCTAAGAAGTCAGAACGGATGGAAGGGGAATGGCTTAGGTAGTCAGAACGGGTTGAATTGGAATTGCAAAGGAAGTCAGATTGGGTGAATGGGGAATCGCACTGAGAGACAACATGGATGGAAAGCGAATTGCTTAAGTATTCAAACCGTTGGGAGGGGTTTTGCATAGGTAGTCAGAATGGGTGAAATCGGAATTGCCTAGATAGTCAGAACGGATGGAAGGGAAACTGCCTAGGCAGTCAGAACGAATGGAAGGGGAATTATCTATGTAGTCAGAATGGGTGGAAGGGTGATTGCCTAGTTAGTCAGAACGGGTGGAAGGGGCATTGCCTCAGTAGTCAGAACGGGTGGAAGGGTGATTGCCTGGGTAGTCAGAACGGGTGGAAGAGGAATTGCTTAGATTATCAGAACGGTTGGAAAGGGCATTGCATACGTAGTCGAAATGGGTGAAAGTGGAATTACCTAAGAAATCAGAACGGATGCAAGAGGTATTGCCTAGGTAGTCAGAACGGGTGAAATGTGATTGCCTAGGTAGTCAGAACCACTGGAAGGGGATTGCCTATGTAGTCAGAACCAGTGGAAGGGAATTGTCTCAGTAGTCAGAACGGGTGGAGGGGAATTGCCCATGTACTCAGATTGGCTGGAAGAGGATTGCCTAGGTAGTCAGAATGGGTGGAATTGAATAGCCTCAGTAGTCAGAACCAGTGGAAGGGGCATTGCCTAGTTAGTCAGAATGGGTGGAAGGGGATAGCCAAGGTAGTAAGAATGGATGGAAGGGGATTGCCTAGGGAGTCAGAACGGATGAAGGGGATTGCCTGAGTAGTCAAAATGGGTGGAAGGGGATTTCCTGGGTAGTAAGAATGGGTGGAAGGGGATATCCTAGGTAGTCAGAATGGGTGGAAGGGGATTGCCTATGTAGTAAGAACGAGTGAAAGGGGATTGCCTATGTAGTCAGAACAGGTGGAAGGGGATTGCCTGGGTAGTCAGAACGGGTGGAAGGGGATATCCTAGGTAGTAAGAATGGATGGAAGGGGATTGCCTTGGTAGTCAGAATGGGTGGAAGGGGATTGCCTGGTTAGTCAGAATGGTTGGAAAGGAATTGCCTGGGTAGGCAGAATGGTTGGAAAAGGATTGCCTGGGTAGTAAGAATGGATGGATGGGGATTGCCTATGTAGTCAGAACGGATGAAGGGGATTGCCTGAGTAGTCGGAATGGGTGGAAGGGGATTGCCTGGGTTGTCAAAATGGGTGGAAGGGGATATCCTAGGTTGTCAGAATGGGTGGAAGGGTTTTGCCTATGTAGTCAGAAGGGGTGGAAGGTGATTGCCTGGGTAGTCAGAACGGATGGAAGGAGATTGCCTATTTTTTAATTTTTTTTTGGAAAATAACATTTATTTCACAGCTCCATGCCGTACAGAGTTTTTTTGTGTTAGTTTCATTTTTATGTGTTAGAAACAATTGTCAATGATGTAGATACACAATCATTCCATATGATGTAGCAGTTAACACATTACAAAATACATCTATTACTTAGTAAATACTGTTTACAATGGATTAGCTGTACTGCAAATATTTGCAGCAAATCATGCTGCAAAAATATTTGAGTTTGCAGAGTAAAGAAAAAAAAAATTAAAAAACTAATTGAACACAGTGTACTGACAATATATAATAAGGTTAGTGTATATTTTAATATCTTATTAGCATACTTTTGGGTTCATTGTATCAAGAGTCTTACAACTGACCAATTCGGAAACTCGTTCTCACACCAAGTGTGTTTTTGGATTTCCCATGCTATCTGCAGACTTTTCTTAAGTCCTTGAATGGTCGGAATTCTATTTGATTTTTTACACATACAAATGTACCTTTTTGTTTGAAGTAACAAAATGTTTACATGAATCATTTTTTCGTTACAAATTCCAAGAAGCATGTCTTGACATGAAAGTGAAGGCAAGTTAATATGATTTAAGGCTATCTCATTTTTGATATGGTTAACAATTGGCTGTATGTGTTCACATTCCCAGAACAGATGAATTAATGTCTCCTCATGTGTCTTGCAAAAAATACACATGTTGTCGTTTACAATTTTCATTTTATGTAACAAAGATCTAGTTCCTAAAATTCTATGTACAATTCTAGTCTGCAACCATTGTATGTATGTGTCTCTGGAGACTCTAAAAACAAAACTGTGCGTATACCTCCAATCTATATTATCAAAAGTTCCATTCCATTTAATTTGACTTGAAGGTTTTTCATTGTTTAAGATAAATTTGTTATAAGCCGTTTTATTATGATTTTTTGCTAAAACAATTTCATTTAAATAAAATGAAATAAATACGCCTTTGATATTGGGTTTACTTGTGTCTCCGGAAGCAAAACCAGATTTTCTAAAGAACTCAGACACAGCTTTTTAAAATCCTTCGTAAAATAGAAAATTCAATTTTTTCCCGGTACAGGTTTCAATATCTTGTTTATTCCTAAACTCTCCAGATGAGCATAATATGTCTCTTACATATCGAATTCCTCTGTCATACATATTTTTTTCATAAATATATTTCAAGCCAATCTGAAAATTGTTATTATAGAATAATGGCATGTTCAATATATCATCAAATTTACAAACTTTCATTTTATTCATATACATACAATAATATGCCTATTTAGTCATAACGGATGAAGGGGATTGCCTGAGTAGTCAAAATGGGTGGAAGGGGATTTCCTGGGTAGTCAGAATGGGTGGAAGGGGATATCCTAGGTAGTCAGAATGGGTGGAAGGGGATTGCCTATGTAGTAAGAACTGGTGGAATGGGATTGCCTATGTAGTCAGAACGGGTGGAAGGGGATTGCCTATGTAGTCAGAACGGGTTGAAGGGGATATCCTAGGTAGTAAGAATTGGTGGAAGGGGATTGCCCAGGTAGTCAGAATGGGTGGAAGGGGATTGCCTGGTTTGTCAGAATGGTTGGAAGGGGATTGCCTGGGTAGGCAGAATGGTTGGAAAAGGATTGCCTTGGTAGTACGATTGGATGGAAGGGGATTGCCTAGGTAGTCAGAACGGATGAAGGGGATTGCCTGAGTAGTCGGAATGGATTGGAAGGGGATTGCCTGGGTGGTCAGAATGGGTGGAAGGGGATATCCTAGTTAGTCAGAATGGGTGGAAGGGGATTGCCTTTGTAGTAAGAACGGGCGGAAGGGGATTGCCTGGGTAGTCAGAACGAATGGAAGGGGATTGCCTATGTAGTAAGAACGGATGAAGGGGATTGCCTGAGTAGTTAGAATGGGTGGAAGGGGATTTCCTGGGTAGTAAGAATGGGTGGAATGGGATATCCTATGTAGTCAGAATGGGTGGAACGGGATTGCCTGGTAGTAAGAACGGGTGGAAGAGGATTGCCTATGTAGTCAGAACGGTGGAAGGGGATATCCTATATAGTAAGAATGGGTGGAAGGGGATTGCCTAGGTAGTCAGAATGGTTGGAAGGGGATTGCCTTGGTAGTCAGAATGGTTGGAAAAGGATTGCCTGGGTAATAAGAATGGATGGAAGGGGATTGCCTATGTAGTAAGAACGGATGAAGGGGATTGCCTGAGTAGTCGGAATGGGTGGATTGGGATTGCCTGGGTTGTCAGAATGGGTGGAAGGGGATATCCTAGGTAGTCAGAATGGGTGGAAGGGGATTGCCTATGTAGTAAGAATGGGTTGAAGGAGATTGCCTGGGTAGTCAGAACTGGTGGAAGGGGATTGCCTATGTAGTCAGAACGGATGAAGGGGATTGCCGGAGTAGTCAGAATGGGTGGAACGGGATTGCCTAGGTAGTAAGAATGGGTGGAAGGAGGTTGCCTAGATAGTCAGAATGGGTGGAAGGGGATTGCCTGGTTAGTCAGAATGGTTGGAAGGGGATTGTCTGGGTAGGCAGAATGGTTGTAAAAGGATTGCCTGGGTAGTAAGAATGGATGAAAGTGGATTGCCTAGGTAGTCAGAACAGGTGGAAGTGAATATCCTCAGTAGTCAGAACCAGTGGAAGAGGCATTGCTTAGGTAGTCAGAATGGGTGGAAGGGGATTGCGAAGGTAATCAGAACGGGTGGAAGGGAATTGCCTCAGTAGTCAGATCCAGCGGAGGGGGATAGCCTACGTTGTCAGAATTGTTGGAAGGGAAGTGGCTAAGTAGTCAGAACGGGTGGAAGGAAATTGCCTCAGTAGTCACATCCAGCGGAGGGGGATTGCCTAGGTAGTCAGAAGGGGTGGAAGGGGATTGCCTAGGTAGTCACAATTGGTGGAAGGGGATTGCCTAGGTTGTCAGAATGGGTGTAATGGGATTGGCTATGTAGTCAGAATTGGTGGAAGGGGATTGCCTATGTAGTCAGAACGGGTTGAAGGGGATGTCCTAGGTCGTCAGAATGGGTGGAAGGGGATTGCCTATGTAGTCAGAATGGGTGGAAGGTGATTGCCTATGTAGTCAGAATGGGTAGAAGTGGATTGCCTATGTAGTCAGAATGGGGGGAAGGGGATTGCCTATGTAGTGAGAATGGGTGAAAGGTGATTGCCTGGGTAGTCAAAACAGGTGGAAGGGGATTGCTTAGGTTGTCAGAATGGGTGGAAGGGGATTGGCTATATAGTCAGAACAGGTGGAAGGGGATTGCCTATGTAGTCAGAATGGGTGGAAGGGGATATCCTAGGTAATCAGAATGGGCGGAAGTGGATTGCCTATGTAGTCAGAATGGGTGGAAGGGGATTGCCTATGTAGTCAGAATGTGTGGAAGGGGTTTGCCTATGTAGTTAGAATAGGTGGAAGGGGATATCCTAGGTAGTCAGAATGGGAGAAAGGGGATTGCCTATGTAGTCTGGATGGGTGGAAGGGGATTGCCTATGTAGTCAGAACGGGTGGAAGGGATTGCCTTGGTAGTCGGAATGGATGGAAGGTGATATCCTATGTAGTCAGAATGGGTGGAAGTGGATTGCCTGTGTAATCAGAATGGGTGGAAGGGGATTGCCTATGTAGTCAGAACGGGTGGAAGGGCATTGATTATGTAGTCAGAACCGGCGAAAGTGGATATCCTAGGTAGTAAGAATGGGTAGAAGGGGATTACCTATGTAGTCAGAATGGGTGGAAGGGGATACCCTAGGTAGTCAGAATGGGCGGAAGGGGATTGCCTATGTAGTCAGAACGGGTGGAATGGGATTGCCTTTGTAGTCAGAACGGGTGGAAGAGGATATCCTAGGTAGTCAAAATGGGTGGAAGGGGATTGTCTGGGAAGTCAGAACGTAAGGAACGGGACTGTGCAGTCAGAAAGTGTTGAACACCATTGTCGTGTTAATTGGAACAAGACTGTCAACATGACAGCTATGTCCCCCGCCGTGATCCTACATTAGATTTTAAAGGTGACTTTGAAGTATCACACTGACTTTAATCTGTCACAGTTGGACCAGATATAAAAGTACAGTTTCAGAAATTTAGATATGGAGCTGACAATAAAATGGAGGCTCAAACATTTGACCTTTATGTGTGGCCTCAACCTTGAGGTGACAAGATTGCTCCATGGCTCCTGCACATCGCCTCAATGTGCTAAACATTTGAGCCAAGTTTTATGAAAATCCTTCAAAGAGCATAGGAGATATGGAGCAGACACAAAAATGGAGGCTCAAACATTTGTCCTTCAGGTGTGACCTTGACCTTGAGGTGGCGTTACTGCCTCATGCCTTCTGCACATGGCCTCATTTCGATAAACCTTCAAGTGTGACCTTGACCTTGAGCTGGCGTGAAGGCCCATGCCCTATGCACATCGTCTCAATGACCTAAACATTTGAGCCAAGTTTCATAAATCCTTCAAAAGGCATTGGATATATGGAGCGGACACTAAATGGAGGCTCGAATATTTGACCTTCAAGTGTGACCTTGACCTTGAGCCGGCTCGACTTACTCATGCCTTCTGCACATTGCCTTAATGACCTAAATATTTGAGCCAAGTTTCATGAAAATCCTTCAAAGGGTATAGGATATATGGAGCGGACACGAAAATGTTACGGATAGACGGACAGATAGACAGACGGACGGACAGATGGACGGACGGACGGACGAAGGAGTATTTATGTTCCAGTTTTTCGGGTAGTCAAACGTACGACTGCGAAAATTGTCCCGGTCGTCTGGATTGTCAAAATACGGGAGAGGTAATTATTGTCCAAATAGTCAGTCAAGCAGTAAAACACGGGTAGTTATCGATAATAATGCTTTATTGCCAGTTAACTGTTATTTCCGCATCAATTAATTGCTCCTTAAGCGCCATATCTATTACACATTAAAGATGCTTATTGTAAATTGACTAACTGGCAACGAAAGATGGAAGGAAGCATTTACACATTGATAAACATTTCAGAATTTTTTCTAGATTTTTTGAAAATTTCACATAGCCTTTATAGCTGTCCGCAACATATTATTTCTCGAAAAATAGACTACAGAAATAACAAAAATCAACTGCTGTTTGAAGTGAATATCCAAATTAGAAAATGCATATGCACATTACGTATAATGTAGACACTAAAATCAAATTTAATGCATGTTATTGTAATACATATAAAAAAATGTTACATCATGTGTTAAATACAATGTAAAATACCTGTCTTGATAGTCTCACAATTCAGTTTTATGATATTGTCTTCTTTTTCCAGAATTGCGGATAGCTCCTTTAGGAAAGACAATGACATCTTTGTTGTACCTTGCATTGTTGATTGATATCAGATTGAAAACTTTGATGTTTCTCCTCAATATATCTGGAAAATATGTACTTTTGCTGTGGCGTTCCATGTTCTAAGAGAGCAGAGCACATTGGCAATACTTGTTTTATTTCTTCCTTTATATTTGTAGAAGCAGCATGCCTTTCGCCAAGTCGCTTGACCACTTCAGATTTGAAAGCATTTGCCTCGTTCAGCATTTTCTGCTTAGCCGTTTCAAAACGTTTTATGATACGATCTTTCATTTCATCTACCTCATTAGCAATTGTTGCAATAGTCTTATTTAAACCATTCTCTGATTTCTTACAGTCAGCTATAATAGCATCAGCATCGGATTCAATTTTTAAAAAGGAATATTTCAATGCATCTAGGTCTGGTTCTTTTTGTCTGGATAGGCTGAATATCTCTTCTAATTCATGGCATTTCCGGTGTATGAACGCACATGTAGTGCAGCAGAGCCTCGAATGGTCTTCACAGTATAACTTGATCTTCTTGTCGTGTTCCTGACATCTGTCCATACCTTTCATATCTACTACCACTGGTACCGAATCTATGTCCTGACTATTGACTATATCATGCTTTCCTGATTTATACACGATGTGTGGATTTCTACATGTATCACACAGAAACTCGTTGCAATCCTTGAAGAAAACCATAGCTGGTTTGGAAATGTTGGTTTTTATACAAGGCTCACAATATCGTGTAACAGCACACTCTCCAATAAAGTCGCTTGAATTGCCTCGGCTTGAATCCTGTAGTCCTCCAGTTGCCATTGTGAAATAACCTGTTTCAACCAATGTCTACTTTCGATTTGAAAAACAAGTCAATAGTTTAACAATAGTGTTAGGTAGGTATTCACAGAAAGAAAAAGAAAATAATATCCTCGTTGGATATACAATAATAAAATTACGTATGTGAATACAATAATTCAATTAAATCCAGGTTATTAAATATGGTTTAAATACCTTGATGTAACCTCTCAGTTTATGAAGAGCGCACACACGTACTTGTTTACTGACTTTGCTATTTTCATACACATTTAGGTCATAGCTCAGGCTATTTATTTAGGAAAGTACACCTCAGCTACATGTAGTTGCGATGTGAGGCGTTCGGGTTACTTCACTCCAACATTTATATTTAAAATGGTTTCGAGATGATATATACAGCGAATGATGCAATTTAAACGCTCATAGTCATCGACTTGTTGAATACGTTAATAATATCTTGCTTCGAATAAACATAAACATAATGTTAATAATGGTAATAAATTAAACATTTATATTGTTATCGTTGTATTCAACTGCTTCGATTGCTACAATTACATTTTAATATCGAAAGCCTATTACTCAAATATATATTTTCAAAAGGTCAAATACATGAATTTTAATATGTCCATACGTTATTACACATTTTTCACATTTATATCAGTGCACCACGATCTCTCTCTTTACACAACTTTCACAAGCATTTACACTCGAGATAGTCATCTTCCTTCTTTGGGGATTAACATTGTTCAAGAATTATATCGCACCTACAAAA
Organism: Congeria kusceri; assembly: GCA_027627225.1. Taxonomy (NCBI): domain Eukaryota; kingdom Metazoa; phylum Mollusca; class Bivalvia; order Myida; family Dreissenidae; genus Congeria; species Congeria kusceri. The sequence goes on from CM051029.1 coordinate 57,877,744, forward strand.
CCCCGTATCTGATTTTAAAACTCAGTTTCATGCTACATGCATATCCATTTACTTTCATATGATATTTTGGGTCAGATCTCAATATGTGGCGCGTCGTGGGAAAACCGGCCTTAATGCATGTGCGTAAAGTGTAAATGCAGTCCGCACAGGCTAATCCGGGAGGGCACTTTCCGCATGTATGGTATTTTCTGTTGGTATGTTCAATGAAGTGTCTTCTAACCATAAATCCATTTTAGGCGGAAAGTGTAATCCGGGATGACACTTTACGCACATGCATTAAGTCCGGTTTTCCCACGACGCGCCACATATATACATGGAGAAAAAAACTGGACCCGATTATAAGCTCTGTGGAACAAAAAACTGAAGCATTTTAAAACTTAAACACTTAGTCAAATAATGCTGGCTTTTATTTTTATACACATGTTTGCTATTTGATCCAATGCATATTTGGTAAAGGTTATCCCGCTGTTTCATAATTATAAAAAAATTGTCTGTTTTAAGTATTGAAAAGTTTGAAAGAGATATATAATGTAAACATAGAGGTGTTATTTGCGAATGGACCAGCCTTATAACAACCGCTTTCGAAATTTCTGAAGTTTGTCCAAAGTTATCCATTTTTGCCCGACATAAACGAAATGTTGATGTCTACATGAAAACAATGGTAAATCAATTGGTCCATTAAGATAGGTATGTCAAAAATATTATACAGAAGATTAAATTAGCAATTGCAACATTACGAAAGTAAAAAGATGCGTAAAATGAATCGTTGAGTCTTATTTTTTCTTTGTTTTGTATCCTGAACAATTTGCAAATGGTACACGGTTTCTGTCAGCTGTTTGTTACTGGACATAGGAATTGAGATGTGGAGATTTTCAGTTGGGTCGAGATTGTCAGTTGAGTCGAGATTGTCAGTTCAGTCGAGTCGACATTGTCAGTTAAGTCGAGTCGAGATTGTCAGTTGAGTCGAGATTGTCAGTTGAGTCGAGATTGTCAGTTGGGTTGATATTGTCAGTTGAGTCGCGGTTGTCAGTTGAATGACATTGTTAGTTGAGTCGCTATTAAAACTTAAGTACATTAGAAAATTAAATTTAGAAATTGTATCGGTTAGAATCTTGATTGAAATAGCGTGTGCGGAAAAACTAGTCGAATGTGACGCATACCCGATGACCATTAAAATCCGGAATACGTACCTACAGCAGGTAAGGCGGACGCACTCCAAGTTCAGCAAGCACTCCGATCCCGGAAAGGGGAATTCCGGGTAAATGTCGAAGGAAATACAGACAGTGGCCTACTGAAGAAGCCGATTGTTTTGATCGATGAAGGTGAAACTGCTTACTCGATGGAAGGATCCTCTATCTGTATCGGCGCGATTTGTAGAGGCCTGGCAAGCCTCAACGATGTCACTCTTAACTTGTGGCCAAATTACCTGACGGTCTCTGTGAAGTACAGTTCAAATTGACACTTACAGGCCCTTCAATGGACGTAATCATTATCTCAGGAAGAGATTAACATGTCCAATCATGATGTGATTATTAAATATAATTATAAAAAAGAGAGAAACAACTTAATATGTTTCATTATAAATTTACTCAACGTTTCGGTCAAAGACCTTCATCAGGAGTAATAACGTAAGTAGTAAACAACATAAAGGAAAAGACGTCAAGAGTTAATACAGTTATTTTGTATCTTTTCAATAGGAATAAAAGAATCTTGGACGCTATGTCCCGCAGAATTAAAATGTTCAGAAACTATATTTTAAATGTTTGATGCCCTTGATAATAGTTATGGTGGTGTTGTTTGTCTATGTTGCTTTGTATGACTGCAAAGAAGCTGTGTGAATGATCAGTATTTTGTATTACATCTATATTTATAACAAACATAAAGTGTTTTGCTGATTTTTGTTCTACGATAAGGTATAGCATGTATTTTCTTAACATTATTAAACACGTTAACTTGGATTTGTTCTTGTATAATATAATATTGAGAGGACTAATGTCTAGTCGCAGGGGAAGATAATGTGACGAACGAGTTTGGGTTAAATCTCGTCGATTAGTTACTTTCCTTTTCCTAAATAATAACACAGTTACCTCCCTTATACCACTGTCACTGTCCCGATTACCAATCCGCCAGTGTCTGTACGGTTTCGCCGCATGCCGTGCATACTCGTACATGTACCGTCAACGTCCGTATGTTGTCACGCAGCTTGAAAGGATGTTTTAAACGGTTTAAAACATTCGCCATGTCCCAGATGATCGTGCAACACTCGTGTATAAGCTGCATGTTGTCGAACAAGCATCGCGGACGTTATCGCCAGTTATCTGAAGTGTCCGGAGCTCTTTATAGCAGGGAAGTTTCATAGGATTTGAGGCTGTTTCTGAACGGACTCGCGGCGTTTACACGCGGGAGGTTTCATAGGATTTGAGGCTGTTTCTGAATGGACTCGCGGCGTTTACACGCGGGAAGTTTCATGGGATTTGAGGCTGTTTCTGAACGGACTCGCGGCGTTTACACGCGGGAGGTTTCATGGGATTTGAGGCTGTTTCTAAACGGACTCGCGGCGTTTACACGCGGGAGGTTTAATGGGATTTGAGGCTGTTTCTGAACGGACTCGCGGCGTTTCCACGCGGGAGGTTTCATGGGATTTGAGGCTGTTTCTGAACGGACTCGCGGCGTTTACACGCGGGAGGTTTCATAGGATTTGAGGCTTTTCTGAACGGACTGGCGGCGTTTATACGCGGGAGGTTTCATAGGATTTGAGGCTGTTTCGGAACGGACTCGCGGCGTGTACACGCGGGAGGTTTCATGGGATTTGAGGCTGTATCTGAACGGACTCGCGGCGTTTACACGCGGGATTTGTACTGATAATACCGATCAGTATTCGATCGTGTACAATGTGTCTGCGGGCTCCATACGAGTTCTACACGGTTCGTCTTGTTCCCGTCGTAAATAAATAAACATGTTGCATTCATTATTTATTTCAAAGACACCATCACAGAGTTCTGTAAAATTGATATATATAATATGGAAATGCAATAATTTATTTAAACGAGCATGTAAGGCAATACATACTAGTAAGTGTGTAATATTTATTACTACACATATAACACATCTTTACACGTTAGTAAATCCGCGTTTAAATCGCGACATATCGTTCAAAGTCGTGCTTCCTTCATATTTCGTCCGAAGACAATCGTAACAAATCGCCTTAACCCTTTCACAAATCGTACAAAATTCGTAATTAACTGTGTGGCATTTGTAAAAGTCCCGCCACAATTCGCCATTTACCGTATGCATATCGTGTAGATGTCGTGTAGTGACCGTAGCTCATTCGTACAAAAACGTATAATTTTCACAGCAAATTGTAGCTCATCCGTACGATCAAAACCTCCAACTATTTTATTTTCAAACTCGTGCTGAAACTCGGCGATTACGGCGGATTGCAATCCGTAGCATATTGCAGCAGAAACATTTGTAAATCTGTAAATCTTCCATAAAAAGCAAACCGGAAAAAAGCAATTCGTTAGTGAGGTAAACTTTTTTCTTCAGAATCAATATGCATCAATATATCTTAAAGCATTGTATAGTTTAAGAATATTATATGGTTTGACAACGCTCTCTTTAGATTACTGATTTTCAATTTTAAATTAATTAAACAAAGGCGTTTGGGAATTCTCGTTTGTTTACATTACATGTAGGAGAACTTGGTTGGTGGTGGTTCACTGGCATATAAAGGCCAGTGAATGCGTTAATCAGGCAGTTAGTAAGGTCTACACCTAATGCTGCTTCGGCGGGGAAGGATTCTAAATAAACTTCGAACAGCTACTACATTAGTCAGGCAGATCTTCTGCCAAAGTGTTCTTACCAACATCGTGAGAGAAAAAATCATAAAGGTATTTTTGAATGTGTATCATAGTTTGTAATGTTTGTGTATATAATGTAAGATTCCAAATTCAAATGTACTGCCCTGGTCCAAGAGGGCAATTTGTTTACGAATCGAAGGGGTGAGTTCTGCAGACATTCCGAAAGTTTACTAGGCTTGTGTAAAGGCTAGAAAGGTGAAGCAATTAGGTAGGATTCAAATTTCTCGGTATTGGATGATTTGTGGTTCAAGTATGAATCGTGCCTGATGAGCTTCACGGAGGCTACGCACTGGAGAAAGTACAGGTATTGATTGGATAGAGGACATAGGTCCCATGCACGACGTGACTGTATATATCTAAAGTGACTTTTTTTAAATTCAATCAAAGGCAAAGTAGCCTAAGGAAAATTATTGATTTAATTGTAACTGTTAAATATATAGACTGTCGGAAGCACCACCGCACCGTAAGGCCGCGCGCGTACAACTTGGCGGCGGCATTGGAATTTGTATCGGATTACGACATTCAACTCGCGCTGCGCGACAATTGCATGGTACGGGTAATTATTGATTTATTTGCTTTTGATGATTATATCGGGTTATTCAGAATATTTGTTTTGATTTTTTTTCTTCCAACAGTACGTCATAGGATGCTCTCCATCGGTTTTCCTTCAACATTGTCAAAAGAACACACTATATATTCTGTTACAGAAAATGCATCGGATGAAAAACAACAACAGCAGAGTACATCCACAACAAGCAGAAATGTCCGAGTGTATAATCAAATATTAGTTTACTTTTAAGGAGGTTAGTATGCATAACACTGCGTTCAATCAATACTTAGCTTATTCTTATAACTATATTATTACAAAATGTTACAACACTCCGTTAATACACAAACACATCTTTGTTGTAATTTAGGTTAGGTTTTAATATCTATTATTATATAATTCTAATTCAGTGGCCAAATATATTTATCAGCTGTTTCGATCAGTCATCAGCATACACTTAAGTTAGCATATACATATTACAACTGTCCTATTGAACTACAACACTGTGTTTAATTAGCGTCAGCATACATTTAAGACATCAAATAACATATATAAAACTGTGCAAGTCAAATATAGTTATACATGTAATGGTGCATTCCGCGTTAACTTGTTAAATTGCTTTTTATCTTGTTCCTTGAATAGCAGTTTTTTTTAAAGTTATCTGATATTACGTGACCATTTATAATGAGGAAATTACCATATCTACTAAATCAGCGACTTTCAATCTTATATTTGAAATGGTTGTCTTTCGACAACATCATATATACCGAGATGTTCAGCAGTTTCGCCTGTCCCAAGGGTCTGCATGAAGACATTGAACACTGTACTAGAAAAACAAGCCAGCCTATTCACAAAGTTTGCTAGATAATAAAAGATATACCTGTATATATAATTATCTCGCTACTCGGAATAAGACTTCATTGCATTAAAAACATCTACGCAGTTTATTATTTTGTCCCGAATTCTGACGCAAGAAACGTTGCGCAACTTTAATTGTGACCAGCATAGTAAAAATAATAGTTAAATATTACAATACAACATAAAATCGTATGTCTACTATTGCTAAAATAGATAAACTCCGATATGTTTTGAATAAAACTGTTTAATTTTTAGAGATGAATAACAATTGACGATTGGAAATGTATAAACATATATAATAAGATACGTTACATCCAAATAAATAAAAAATAGAAGCCCGTTAATAAATGCATGCAGTGTGTGTAGTTTAAATAAACCATTAATTAGTTTCTTCCATGTGAAAGATCAAAATGTTGTAAAGATCCCCAATAAAAATGAAAATCAGTGTTGAAGAAACAAAACGTAAGATACGTTACCATAAGATACTTTATGCAAAATTCATACATTGTTGATCTCATGTTACACATGTACAACTATTACACATAGAAGGTTGAAATCGCTGATTGAGTTGACATGGTCATGTTCTCATAGAAAATGGAATAGTCACCAAACACGTGCAGATACCTTTTTACAAAAGCAAGTTAAGAAGTTTATGGACCAAATACAAATACATATCTTTCATCTGCATGCAAAACCGTGATACTTAAGTTTACAATTTTGTTTTGCACTTGATTAAATTTCAATTTTAAAAGTACACATTGTCCACTTTTACACATATGTTGACAAACATAACATTGATATTTGAACAATACTGTTTGTGTTACACAATACAGTTGAAATTAGTCTTTGACTACAATTAACAACCTACCAATGCTTGGGCATTTCATTTATTTTATTTTAAATTTGAATTATCAATTTTAAAACGCACATAATTTTAATAATATTAAAATTCACCGTATGTTGTCAATGTTATTTTGTTGTAAATGCACTTTAAGACTGTTTAATTTGTACAAGAAACGCTTCCGTTTTGTAACGAGTTGTATATCCTAATATATATACTCAGACTGAAATGAATATATTTTATGTGCACGTATTTCGATTCATATTCTTTAGTAAAGTTCAAAATATACACATTTATTGTTCGATAAAACACTTTACAGAAGTACATGTAGAATGGATGTAGAATTTTGAATTGTACATTGGAATAAATGACTAACAGTTTAATTGATTTTACCTTACTGTTTTGAAATTGCAGAGGTGACGTTTATTATTTTATTTGAATTTAATATTTTCATATAGTTTATTTAGATTTTCAATTAGTTAAATTAATTAAGGCATGCACATTAATTTCGTTAAAAACAAACTTTGAACAAGGTAAACAATAACCTCCAAAAAATGTATGTATGTGACATGGTCGTACATTGATGATAAAGTAGTATAAATGTAACAGTTTATATCTTCAGTTGTGTCAAATATATTTATTTCATTAACAACAAACGGGAAACATAAGAATAAAGAATGACAGGCATCCGTATATAAAAGTATGATCAACTTCAAATTAACAAACAATAGTTGTGTACAACGCTTCGAACTCTAAGCTTATATAAATATATATTTAATTGTTAAAATAGAAATACCACAACAGAAGTATTATTACAATTTATACCCTACGCAATTACAAATACTTACATTGTGTTAAAATACTGAAATAAAGACTCCATTTGTTTTTTCTTCAGAAAAAAAGAAATATCCCAAATATAAGTGAGTTAATTACTTTTAATAAAGTCAAAAATGAAACGAAATAAATAGATGAATTTTAAGGCTGTGCAATTTGTACTAAACAAATAACAATAATGATGTACATATGATTGATGTTAAACATATAAAGCATACTTCATAATAAAGTTCAACGATGTGGTCTTAAAATTAGAATGGTAAGTAAAATTCTGAAACCGTAAATGTTTAATCAATATAAGGTTACTTTTAAGCAGGTCAGTATTTATAACACTACGTTCAATCATTTCTCAGCAAATTCTTCTTATTAAAATAGTTAGAACACAACACGTTAATACAACAACACTATATATTATTATTCTTATTATTATTATTATTATTCTAATTAAGTTGCCAAATATATCTATCAAGCTGTGCTCAATCAGCAGCATACACTTAAGATATCAAATAGATATTGCAACTGTGCTAGCAAAATACAATGTACAATGTGTCTAATTTGCATCAGCTTGCACTAATATATATCATATATAAAACTGTGCTAGCCAATTAAAGTTATACATGTTATACTAATATATGTCAATTATCTGCATAAAAACCCGTAATAAAATATAAAAGGATGCTTTTCACTTGATTACCTTTTTAACTTTAAAATTACACATTTTACGCACATATTGACAAACATAGAACTGATATGAAACAAGACAGTCTATGTTCAAAAAGTATGCTTCACACTTGATTACATCTTATCTATAAAATTACAAATTTTCCATTTTTAAACACATTTTGACAAGCATTGATATGAAAACAAGTCTATGTTACACAATGCAGTAGAAATGAGTCTTAGACTACTATAACAGCATACCAACGTTTGGGTATTTAATTTAGTTTATATTAAATCTGAAATATACATTTTAAAACCCACATTATAATAATAACATCAAAATGCACCGACAGCGGTCAATAGTTTATATAAGGTGTTTTTGTGTAAATGTTCTTTAAGAATGTTTAAAGTATACAAGAAACGCTACCGTTGTTGAAAGTTTTATATCCTTATATACGGGCGTGCTGTATTATTTGTATTTGTAATAATGACGTTTTGGCATGCACGGCCTCAGATAAATGTAAAGGTACGTTCAAAATCTAAATAACCTCTTGATTAGAACTTTCTAAGAAACAACGAATATTTTATTATCTGTACCATGAGAACAATGATCTATAAACCGACAAAAAAGCCACCAAAAAAAAAATTATTTCGATATAACATGTCTGCGCTTAATAAAATGTCATTAAAAAAAACACCCATCGATGACATGTACATTTACAATATTACTCTACTCCGAAGATACGACACATTATCTAAACTGCACAGGACCTCTCAATAAGTCCACAGCGTTAAAACAATAAATATATGAAAACTAATGCAATGTCATTCGAATGTGATGTGTTGCCGTGGTAACCGGTTAGTAAAATGGGTCCGTCAGTTACAGGGCAATAACTCTCACGGTGGAGATAAATATGCCCAATCATTGACCCCATTCAGTTACAGTGCGTGTGAACCCTAACATACCTTTCCAGGTCAGACTCAAAAAGCATTCGAGGAAATTGCGAGTAAAGTCCTGACAGCTAACCAGGTCGAGTCCAAGTAATAGTGAAGTTATTAATGCTCACCCTCCTTATAGAGAATACATGGTTGGTGCCGGGATGGAGAAAGTTTATCCGGTGAGGCTTAGAAAATGAAAATAGGGCGAGCTTTAGCGAGCCCTATTTTTGTTTTCGGGCCGAACCGGATAAACTTTCTCCTTCCCGGCAGCTACCGTGTATTCTATTTATCGTGATTTCTATTCAATTAAATTTTAAAACACCAAACACTAATTAAAGTTTTAAATTTAAAAACATTCTAGACGGGCCTCGACCTAATAAATCGCTTGCATGAATGCGTACTACCCGGAAAAAATAGTTCTCTATTTCTTAATCACCTTTTTCAAAAAGCAAAAGTAAAATATTAATAAATCTTATTTGCTGATGTCAGTACGACACGAAAATGACGTAGTAAATTTGTTTTTGTTTTAAACCAGATTATATTGGTTGTTAAAGAGTTAAATGACGTCACACCCACTACGTCATTCATTTTGAGTTGTAAGTTTACGCAATGTAGTCAAACGAGAACGCGAGTGTTTTGCAGTTTAAAATACATGAAATTGGAATAAATATTTAGTGTTTCTGTGTTTTGGATGGAGTATATTATGCAAGAGCATTCAGATAAAAAGTGTATGGAATATTTGCCTCGAATGGAAACGTGAGATTGATCCCTTTTCAATTTTCTACGATTTACTCGGATAGTTGTGGGTGGAGGACAGTGTAACTGAAAGTGAAATAAATCATAAAATGTTTAGTTCTACGTTAAAAATTTTATAACTTTTTTTCATTTCTTTTCATCGGAAATTTATATAAAAGGTCATTTCTTTGATGAATATGCTCTGTTGGTTGACCAAAGAAAGTTTATCCACAAAGAATAAATCGCTTGCATCAGATTCAAGTGTGTTAAAATGGAATGGAACTGGAAGGAAGTTGTTGTTAACCAGTTAAATGGAATGTGAGGACAAACAACTCATTTGTTGTTTAACTCGGTTAAACTAGACAACACAAAGTTTGTATCGATGAAAAACTCTGGTAAGTAGACTATGCTGTGTCATTCTCGACAATGTTGTTATCCGGCGCGTACGAATACCTATTGACGGTATATCACAGTCACGTGATCTACTGCCGGATATCAACAAGTTTATACGGTCACCGCTTTATTAGGTCACTGTTTGGGATAGAAGCAGGATAAATAGAACAAACCGCTTTGAACCCGAGAAGCATTTATTGACACCACTGTGAATGCTTTCCCGACAAAGCTGACCAAGTAAAGCTCGGCAAGCCTCGCCGTTATATTATTATAAACCTCATCTGATATATTACACAATACCAGGCAGTTACCTGTTATTCTCTATTTATCAACACTGACATATTAGCTCATATATAAGCTATTTATTAACATTTGATGCTCGCAATTTTTATCAATTCTAAAATGATCAAATCTTTCATTAAAGAAGCACACATTGTAATTAGAATACAATGATCACATGGATTATATTTCACAACGCACCAGAATCACCTAACTGCGTAATGGTGATATTTTATACACTGAAGTTTCCTGGTGCCTTCAGCGTTGTTCGTTACCGCCAGTCTGGTACCATCCTTACTCATACACAGCGAGTACGGTAACTTCATATCCACTGGGTAGGTACCGAGGATGTCACCGTCCACAGTCAGGTGCACGATGGAGTTTTTGCGAAAACTGCACACAAACACCGTGTCACCAGGCCCGACACATAGACCACGAGGTTCCCGTGTGTTCCCATCAGTGACTGCTCTAGACGTGCCCTTCACGGTGTCGTACATGTACACTGTGAGCGAGCTTGTCAGTCAGCACCAACGTGTTCTTAGACTGGACATACGTGCAACTACTTTCGCTTTCTTTGTATGTCTTCTTAGGAAACACCACGTGATCAAAGTCAGACTCCATGCCATCCAGTGATATCATTCTAGCTTGACGTGGATCATTGTACGTACCTACGAGAATATATATTGGCGTCTTGCAGGTTATAGATAAGAATACAGATGATGTGTTGATTTCCCTTGTCAGGCTGATGACATTGAGAGGACAGGCGGACAGGAGACAAACGGTCTTATTATACACTGTAACTGCGAGTTCATTCTGAGACACGCATACAATTTCAAATGGGTAGCTCTTGAACTTGTACGGTATTCCTTGTCATTGCAGCCGGTCATTCAGTATGAGACATTTCATATGGAAGTTATCCACGGCTACCAGTCTCCTGTCCGGCAGGAAGTCCAGTCCAGAGCGGAGAGGTTCCTCCTCATCATCTCCAGTCTTTGGTAGATCCACGGACACGAGCAGCTCCAGAGTGACTGCTTTGACTGCAATGAGCTGTCGGAAAGTTGGTTGCACTGGAAATACACGTGCTTTCAGTATTTAATTTTAATAATAATTACCATTATACTAATAATAATCATTTATCATTCATCACACATGTAGAGAAGGATACACACATTGTTATTATTACTATTATTATTATTATTATTATTATTAATAATGTTATTATTATTATTATTGAAAATATTAAAATCAAAACTATCATCGATCCACATTATTTTCAAAAGTTCAGTGTGGTAATTCTGCCCTCATTAAAGTATGCTGCGGGTAGCGATCTTTATTACGGTTATGAAGATCATTTATTTATAACAGTATTTAGGAAAGGCGCATTCTGCTGCTACTGTGTGCAGCGACTATGATTATGGTACAAATGGTTGTTGCGGTGAGAATATTCTAAATAATATTATATATGATGTCGGGGTTTTGAGATTATGCATGAATTCCAGATTGTATGATAAACTATCTCGTCCGAACTGAAAGAATTAGATAACACACGATATCCATTAGTTATACTAGCATATAACTGTAGACGAATATTATGAAACTTAAATATGCAAACAAACTCTCTATCTGCAATATGTTGAAAGGACGCTTTTCCATGTATGAGAGATTCCGACTGATTCGTTCTCGTATCCGCATCCGTCGTCCGCATAGGGCTTTTTCACATGGACGTACGTTTAATGCCTTATAATATTTATAATAATATAATATACACATTTAACCTTGATGTTTAGCTCTATTATTCTCCGGAACGTCCGAGCTATACTACTACGAAGGCGTCGGCGTAATTCTCTGGTTAAGGTTTGCTTGCATCAAATACATATCTCTGTTAGTAATACAGCTATTCAATTGAAACCTTAAACATGTCTTCGGGGTCATTATGTGAGGTCACTGACCAAGGCCCATAACTCTGGCCTGCAATGTAGCATTAATTGTATGCCCCTTTTTGTCAGGTTAATGTAAGCGTGCAACAACTTCATATCTCAACTATATTATATTAAAACTTCAAAAGTGTTTTCGGGGTCATTATGTAAGGTTACTGACCAAGGCCCATATTTCTGCCCAGCATTTTAACAGAATTATGCCCCTTTTGTATTTAAAAGAATCAGGTTAAGGTTTGCGTGCAAGTACATTTCTCTGTTACTTCAACAGATATTCAATTGGAACTTCACACTTGTCCTCGGGGTATTATGTAAGGTCACTGACCAAGGCCCATAACTCTGACCTTCAGTTTAGAAAAATTATGCCCCTTTTTATACTTATAATATTCACGTTTAAGTTTGCGTGCAACAACTTCATATCTCTATATATACTACAGATATTCGGATAAAACACACTGTTCTTCAGGGTCATTATGTAAGGTCACTTACCAAGGTCAATAACTCAAAGCGGTATGAATAGTCGAGCGCGCTGTCCTCGGACAGCTCTTGTTTTATATACAAACTGATTAATTAATTAGCATTGATAAAATATATTAGTTTAGCGCCGAGTCTCACCCTCAATTCGCTTTACAGAAAAAACACTTTAATGTAGTTCCATAAGAGGAAAAAAACATGCATGATGCGCATAATTTGTGATAAAGTTTAATACAAGTACAGCTTTTGAAAATATTTTCATAATTTTCTAAGAGTACAAAGTTAATATGTTTTTAAACGAGTTATTATTTTAAACTATGTTGGATAATAGTTTGAACTTGAATATATAATTATACAATCTATTTGACAGTTTAAAGCTGCTACGTCACAGATTGTGAAAATTACAGAAATGAAGAAAAAAAACAGTTTCAAATCTAGTACACTGGTAAAACAGGATATAATTAAATAGAACTGACTGAGATAACATTGATGACACATTTACAAATGTTCCAAATAGCCTGGTTTAATCATTACAACGAATTCTTTCAAACCGATTTAAAAAGCGTCTCGAGACGCTTTTAACTACTTATAACTCTTAGGTGATTTGTTGTAAATCACCACGTGGTCAAAACAGCCAATCAAGTTCACTTCCACCTCCCACGCCCAGGACTCGGGTTCAATACCCCGAAAATGGTCAAATCTTTTCATTTCTGTGGTATTGGAGTAATCTTTGTTTGCACCGCAAGTTTTCAATATATTTCAGGTACTAAATAGTTCTATCAATAAACGTAAATTAATAAAATCATTTAAAATACTATATAATCTCTCGTTTTAATAAGCTGTTGGAATCGTATCGGGCATGTTAATAAACGGTCCGAAATTTCAATTACTATTGCCACACACCGAATAGACTTAGGGCGGTATCCACAAAGCATCTTAAGTAATTTCTTAAATAGTTTAACTTAAGTGTCAGATTTTGATTCACTGTATTTGTTTCATTAATTAACACATTTGCATGCTGTTTAGATTTCTCAAATCATATTTAAATAAAGATGTCATTGTGACATGTTATTTAGTGCTGAACTGTGTCTATTTATTTGTATTGTTATTATACTTGTAAAACGATGCTTTATTGACTGCATTTGATGATTAGGTTATCGTATTGTTTACATTACGAACAACATTTCATGGCCCCAGTTATATATGTGTAATCATCTGTGAAGTAGCAGCTTTAAACACTACGTTATATTTATATGCCCCTATAGGTCAATTGTATACATAAGCTGCCGTGTCACTGACATAGGCCTGTATACTAACACGTGTCACTAACCAATCTTTGTTATTTAAAAGTTACATAAATAAACATCGTGTATTTTGTATATAAACCATAAACTAAAACAAAACATTTACTTGTTGGTTAACAACTGCAATTATTTGACAGAATTAACGTATATTTCATTTGTTAAGCATAAATAAAAAATATTACGTTTTGGCCTCATGATTATCAAAATGGCGGCGCCCATAGTCGTTTACTCTGTCCGTTTATAAACACTGAATATATATTGTCTAAACACAAACAGTGAACCACCAAAAAGGCTCGTGAATGTATTTAATGATCATAAGGGGAGTGTTGATACGTTCCCTATACTGGTATAATTAGTAACGAGGTGTCTACGGTACAAAATCGCTCGAAGTGGAAGCCGTATGAAGGACTGTGGTCAGTGTGCAATTTGTTGTTGTTTTTATTTCTCAAAATATCTACCATCACATACAGTGCTATCGTGGACTTGTATCGGTGACAATATCGTGTGGAATATTTTATCTTTCGAACGCTACTAGCTACTTCGGTGCCAGAATGGAGACTGTTGGATCATGACTTGTGCTGTATAAATGCAAGACACGCCATAAACCATAAACTCCATGTTATGAGTTGAATTCAAGAGAAGACTGGATTGATTTGCACCAAATTGCGTACAGGTTTGTTTGACAATGGTGGTTGTTCTTTGAATTCCTTTATTTGTTAGATATATTAACATTAATAATAATAAAATTATATGATTTTTTATTTATTCAGTTCTCAATCATAACCATTTTCTATTGAAACATTTATCATTCTTTTTTAATTTATAGTGTCGTTTGATTTGTACATATTGCACCGGATTCCTATATTGTTTTGTGTTAACTGATTCACATTTGAACAAGATGATACATAATTTGACATCTAAATTCTAATAAATGGAGCAATGTTCTCCGTGTATGTCGATAACAATTATGTTTTATATACTTGTACAGATACAATATAGACTTAATAATTTTGTATTTGCAGCTTCCTGGCTTAGGTTCCCGGATATCACATCAATGGCAACATTTACAACTTATTATATACAAATCATCAATGGACATTTTTGAGAGAAACAAAACAGTTCATCAGTAAAAGTGGCCCGGTTAACTATATTGCATGAGAAGAATTTCCAACAACAATCAACACGATTACAGTGCTTGTGTTCTTGGATTGAACACTTTTAATTTAATGATCTGCATTATTGTGCCCATATTGACAAAAAAATTGATGTACACTTTTAAGTATCATCTTTGAGTTGTATTAATACTAAATAATTTAAAAAAATGTTGCTTTGACAGCAATGACATGTTACCATACTTAAATAAGTAGGTTTTCTTCATGGATTATTATATGAACAAAATAGGTTAAACATAGTTATTTATTATTTTATATTGGTTAATTGTTATTCATACTGAACAACAATAACTAAATATATTGTATACACATGTAAAATATATTTTTTGCAATACTACAACAGGCATTTACAACAGTTTGTATTAAACTTGCTGATACACTTTGAGTAGCAATTGAGTTAAATAGCAAATATGTTAGGTGTGTCAGTGTTTAATCTAATCTCAAAATGACATGCAAAGCTATTAAACATTTATTTCAACTTTCAAATAAAAAATTATAATAAACTAGAGTTTGTTACACTGTTAGTTTAAAAAGGTCTGATAAATATTATTTTACAAATAAATTGTCATTTCTCAAACCCACCCTTCCATACTTCATTGATCATCATAAATTTCCTGTTAGAAATGGTTAAAATTTATAGTTTTGCATGGTTTATTTGTATTAACAATAACATTAATTTTGGAGGGTTAAATACACTTGTTGCTCTTGAATATTTGTCCAGAATTCACTTTGAGGTTGAAAGCACATGTTATAAAAGTGTTAGAATTTGTTTTTAGAGGGGGTACTTTACATTTTGCGTATTTGTCAATATATGATTGCTGTTAACATCACAAAGTTGTATATTGTATGTATAATTATGATAATGTATAGTCTTTATTAATTGTATATGAATTGAAATAAATGTATTTTTAACTACATAACAATATATATGCTAGATCATCAGAAACTTAAACTTTTCAGTTCTTCTTGTGTTTTACGCTTAGTAATGTGTTAACCCCGATCACTGTTTGTAAAAGGATTTATTTTAAATGGTTTAATATTTGCAACACATGCATGTCAGTATGTTTGTTTGTGTAAATACTAGGTTAAAAAATGGTTGGATAATTCATTCAGTTACTGGATGTCATGGGTCCTGTATGTTGGCATTTGTGTCCACTATAGTTTTTTCTGACGTCTGTGGTCCGAGTCACTTTAATACTTAATTATAGTAACAATGTTTAGTGTTTAGTTGTATTAGTTGTCTTAAATATTAGTTTAAATCACCAAGCTGTTATTGGAAACAGAATATTAGAATTTAAAAAGTTTTATGCCATGTTCACTTTTGGTATGTACTAAAACAGCATTTGGCACTGTGCTAAGTTTTCAAAACCTACCCTTGTATACTTTAGCTGCAAATATTTCTGTTATACGACGGTGAAAGTTCATACTTTTTTGGTATTTCATTTGCATACGTATGTTCATAATTTTAATGGGCTCAATTCACCTAAACCCTTTACCTATATGATCACAACTGACTTTAAAGTATGGACACTCATTTTCAATTTAGTTGATTTTGTCCATATTTTCGATAGGGGTACTGTATATATTTTAATGTTTTTCTTTATATTGTTTATATAAACATCACACAGTTGTTATTACTCTGCTTATTGATGTCCATGTAGCTGTTATAAAGTTTATAATATGCCGAAAATAAAAAACATGAACATGTTTTATGGCTTTTTCAAATATGACTATGTCCGCTAGAGCAATTTTTTACCAAGGGGGTGGCATTATAAAAATGCGAATAACTTTTTTATTACACTGTAACAATTCTTGAAATTTTCAAATACATGGTCTTATTGATTGTAGATAATGATGGGAAACAAAACACATTTGTGATTATGACCATTAGTGTGTGAAAACCTTTAAAAAATAATGATTAAATTAAAATTTTGTACAAAATGAACTTCCAAATCTGCAACAACCTCCTCGCAGAGATTAATTGTTTCCGAGCATACCTCGTTTAAATCCCTGCCTGAACGAAGTTCCACGTGACCATAGTCAAACACTTGGCGCAAAATAAAATAGTGGACATGATAAAAACGTGGACAACGTAAAACCTTGTATTGTTATGTTTACTTATTTATTTATTTATTTTTTAAATTATTTTAACTCAATTATATATGCCTGAACCAAAAATGCAACATGTCTGTGTCATTGTTATAAAAAGATAATGATACAATTAACAAGAAATGTTTTTAAAAAAGAAAATCGGCGTTGAAATCAATTTTGAAATGTCATTTTTTACCCAAAACATAATACCAGAGGGACAAGATGATTGGTTACGTGATTTTTCTGACTCCAGCTTTTTTGGTCCCCACTAAGGAGACTTCTCGGACTGCAGATTTTTCGGACACCACATGAAAACTTATCGGACCCAAAATTAATCTGAGATAAACTCAAAAATTATTAATATGGGTGTTATAAGTGAATAAAACGATTATACCTTCCATGATTTCACCGGTGACAAATGAATAACCTAAATGCTAGTAATTTACGTTACTATAATTGTCACTTGAATTTGTCAGGAAAATTTAACAAATTAGCATTGTCAGAATATAATCGCTGGAATGAGTAACAATTATTATATATCAGACGAGCGTACATAGTTATGTTTAATAATATATTCTACGTATCATTAGTCTTGCAAACAGTGTACTCATGTTACACAAATGAAGTAAAAGTAACTTGAACAACATTTCGACGTATTACGAGACTTCTTTACCACATGTTATTTATAAAAAGATGTTAAATATTTTAAGAGATTGAATAACATCTACTGGAGACGTAGATTAAATAATTCTCAGTAAAACGCAACCGCCATTCAAATAAATATGAATTAACATACGTTTATAAATATAAATTCCCCATTTATTGAAATTCTCGGGTTTTTGATTCTCCGGACGGTAATTGATAAACGTATATTAGCACAGCCGTACCGCGCGCTATTTTTCGAATGATGCACCCTTTCTCTGGAGTGTTTGAATACGCTAGAATAGACCATTACATACTGATCTTCGCCGAATATCTACGTATGGTTCCGAATCGTTTCAGAGCACAATAAGTCTCAGATACCGGTCAAACAATGGGATCACTGTAATTGCTATTTATAGAGCGTGCCGCTTGTAGGCTAAATAAAATAATTGTGTCGTTATGTGAATGAATATTACATTCTGTTCATGACAAATAATGAGTTAAATTGTTCATTATCATGTCAAGTTATAGAGTGTATGTCGAAGATATGTTTATAACTTTATTTTAGCCGCTTATGTAAACAATTATGTAAATTATAATCCCCCAAAAATATTCAACAGTTATTGGTAGACATCAAACCATTGTTGTAAGTTTGCATTCCCTAAAATTGTAAAATTTGCCCAGTTCTATTGGCATCAGTTTTCCCGCTGAATAATATAATCGCAAGAAATCTAGGTCAAAAGTGATATTAGACAGCTACGCCGAAAAAATTGTACAAAACAAAATTTCAATCTCCTCATAATCGTCTCCCCTGAAAAATTCCATATCTAAGTTTCTAACTCGTGGTTGCAGTGGTAACTGAGAAGAGTACTAATGGGGAAGTAACCACTGCGAGGAGTTTGACTCGCAGCGGTAATGAGGTGGAATTATCGATTCATGAGGATGGGTTACACCACGGTTACCAAACGCTCCTGCGTGCCACCAGCCGATGGCTCGGAGAAATCTCGCATGAGCGCTTCCGCTTTCGTTTTTGAAACCACAACAGCGAGGTGAGTTTTGATTTTCATTTATGTTTTTAGGCATTTTATGAAAAATCTAAGACAGTCATTCGACTTTAAATTGAATTAAAAACATAATTCTCCGCTTTGAAAAACTTACATTCTTTTTCCTGACCCATGGTCGATAGAGAACGAGGCAAATAACGAAGGAAAGTCACTAAAATAATCCATTTTGTACGAAAACAATACTTATACTCAAAATATAAGACCCATACATACCCCACATCTCATTTGCAACATTTTTCAAGCAATTAACAACAGCTAAACCAAGTAATAACCGAACATTACTGGTGCCACGCATGAGGTGCTGGTGCCACGCAGGAGCAAATATTTAGTATTTGCATAACAACTGGGTTCGGCTTTATTTGCGATTGGCAAGTGCAGCTTAAACTGGGGTTCTGTTCTCGTAACTTCTGTATTTGTTAACATGCAATACATAATGTATAAACCACAGATTTCTACCTGTTTCCCCAAAGATAAACAAGTACATTATAATGAAGGTGATACCAATTTTGTGCAAAAATATAGACCAGAAGTCTGCGGTATGCCAGAAAAAAGCCATAAATATTATTTTATTACGTATTCATACACAATTGGATAATGGGAAACTCATATAATGGCATGGAGACAATTCAATAGCGTGATTATATCATGGGGATGATAAATTATGTGATTACTATTTACAGTATTTAGTGTGAAGACGATGTGTGAAGTAAATATCCTATTAACCATTTAGTTTTGAAAATGGGTAGTTGGGTGGGTAAGAAAATACAACATAGTTTTATGGTTTTCACATTCTGAAGTGTCTGTTCGATGCCAAACAGATGCAAATGTAAAAAGTGTACTGCGGAATTTGATTCAACAATCAACAATTCTTATAGGTTTGAACAAGGAACTAAAACCAGAACAATGACCGTGTCTAACACGCGCGTTAATAAATGTGATAGTTTAATAATTTATTATAGTCTCATCCACATTTACAATTTATGCATATCATATAAAACCATAAAAAACATGTGGCCATTCTAAACAGAATTGTAAGAGACTGCATCTAAAAGACGAATCTGTACATTCTATAAATGCAGAAACGAACGTAACAA
Organism: Congeria kusceri; assembly: GCA_027627225.1. Classification (NCBI taxonomy): domain Eukaryota; kingdom Metazoa; phylum Mollusca; class Bivalvia; order Myida; family Dreissenidae; genus Congeria; species Congeria kusceri. The sequence goes on from CM051029.1 coordinate 57,897,465, forward strand.
ATTTTAAAAGGTAGTAAATTGGCATGTAGTTAGTATTTTCAATAATAGTTGGTACATTTAGTTTAATGTTAAACACAACAGAACTGCTAACAAGGTTAGAAGAGGGATAGTATTGCTATAAAATGATGCATAGTATATGTGGAAAAAGACAAGAATAAAACATATAACACAATAATCTATAGTACAACTAAATGGTTAATAAATAGGTAAAACTATACTGCAGTTTTTACTATTCAAGGCATTGTTCCTTGTTTTTAAAATTTCACAGCAGGCTTTTGCTAGGGACCTCAAATGGCGTCTGTCAGCTTGGGTAAGCAGGAATATATATATTTTTTTCAACATTTCCTAACATTTCAAAATTTCGGTCAACAGATTGTGCAGCACTAAACAGAGTATGTCTAATAGTATTATACATGGGGCAATCCAACATGCAACTCATTTTCAATGCAGGATGTACAGAATTGACAAGTTCTTTGAAATTCAGCTAAATGTTCATACCGCTCTGTTTCTATTCTTAAAGATGCAACACCACATCTAAACTTCGCCAAATCTGATCTATGCGAGAGTGGGAGAGGTTAGACCAATCTTACAATAGGTTTCAGCCTCATATCTTTGTTTATGGAGCTTGTAAGATCTTAGCTTATTACATCCGTGCCCTCTTAAACTTTCAACTCTATTTATTGAATCAAACCACTGGGCAACATGAGCATGTATAAGACTACTACTGACATCTGTTATGAGTTGTTGACGGCTGAATGGCAGTGTTGTGGAATCATTCACACTAAACTCCTTTAATTTTGCTTGTACCGTATATGGCCAGTTTTTACAATTGTTCCATGCTTCATGAACTGACCATTTAAACCTGTGTGTTAACAGGTCATTTAACCTGTTTGTGCACAATGCCTATAAGTCAAAACAGTTTGTTATTCATACAAAAATAAACAAATGCAAATATATACAAGTAGTTTTATTTTAAATGATAACACCTGCATTGCATTACCTGTATATATTATTGTATCATTGTACAAACTACGCACACCCTACCTAGGAGTGTATTGTTACTCTCTTTCAGGCGACAGCTTTGTTCGTCATCGAAGACTGGCAATAATAAAGAACCTTATGTTACTCAAGTAGCATATTCGTTTTAACTAGAAATAAGCCATAGTTTTAAATAACGTTGTGTTTGTCAGGCATTTTGTCTTAAATTATTACGTGAGAATTTATAAAATTCTGAACTCAATGAAGAAACCTCCCAATGTATCTACCCCGTCAATAACATTATCCAGACAACCCATTTGTTATTATCAGTGTCCAGTTATTTCCTACAGTTGGTATAACAGCGTTAAAGTATTTATTAAGTCGAGTTATCAATGACATTTCAAGGGGCGTATCGATGGTAGGTAGACAATAGCATTTGCAAAAATAAAGTCCATTTACAGATAATTAATATTGAAGTATTGTTAATTAATACTAAAGCATTGTTAATTCAATGGTTTTGTTTCTATAAACATTTATTATTTAAGTATATTAACAATGGCCACCGGTGACACTTTCGCTGGCGCAAAATAGTAGTAGTAGTAATAAAATCGATATGAATGAATGTACATGAGGTACCGTAACGAGCATGAGCACTATTGATAAACTTCATATAGCGTGGGAATTTTTTTTTTTAAAAGCGCGATTTTTTAGGCTTGTGTTTGAATGTCTCCCAAAATGCCTTTTCGTCTTTGTATATACTTTAAAGACTGTTGGCGGAGGCCAGCGGTCTTTTGAGATAGTAATTTCCAAAACAGGTATCGCGGGAATCTAATTCTATTTTTGCTGGTTACGAGTTAATAAATCGAAACCTAAAAGGGTCCTTCTTCATAACAGCAAAAATTCACGCCTGTTTTTGTACCTTTTATTATTTGAGATAATGTATGTCATGTGTATTGTAATGAGAATATCATGTTATTTATTATTAGTGCAGTTTTTTGAAAATAGTCGATATATTGAAAATGTTACGTCGAACTAATGACACCCCTATTTTCTCTATTTACTTGTAAGTAACCGAAATATTAACATGGATGTCCTGTAGTGCGTTCAGTACACGAAACGTTTTACGAACGTTCGGAACAGTTCGTCCGTTTCCGTAAATAAACGAAGCGCTCGATGAGAACTGTTTGCATCGATAGCGAACGCATTTTGGCGGTCAATATATACAATATAATTGTAAGGTTTAAGATTTTAAGATTTCTCTGATACAAGAAGATTACATCAAAACCACCACCTGCACCACGCCCAGCAAAATTTCACAAACCAGCTCCTACTCCCTCGAGAGACCAGACACCAGTGAAAGCCAGCACACCAGTAAGAGACGGCACACCAGTGAGAGCCAGCACACCAACCACAGCGCAGACAGAGGATCCAGATGCTACTCCTGTCATCAGGAAAAGAAAGCGAAGTGGCAGCCAGGAACCTCCGGAATTGCTCCTTGGTTATATGGAGGAGCACTCACGGAGGCTGGACAACTTGGATGCCCATAATGAACGGCTGATTGTATTAGCAGAACAGAAAGATCGACTGCTGGAGAGGCTGGTGGATGCGCTTACTTGTAAGAGCAACTGAACAGTTATGTGGTTATTTATGGGTATAGAAGTGTAAATAAGTTTGTTATTTAAATAATTTATCTTATATCAGCAATATTAGGATCTCTTTCATTTTTTTTTTTGGGGGGGGGGGGTTCTTATTTGATAAATACTTATCTTTTGGTGCTATAAGATGTTGTTTTTTTTACAGGGGTGTGGAGATATCAAGATTGTTTACTTGTCCATGGACAAGTTCATTGCAAAAATCTATTTGTCCGCAAGCACAGGTCACTTGAACAAAAAAGCCTTCTACATGTATGACACATATTTTGTCATTAAATAATAAACAAAACACAACCTGTTATTCAAATATATAACTATATAATGATCTTATAATAAACTTCCAACCTTTACTCAGTTTCACACGCTGAATTAGTACTTGTTCATGGACAACTAGCCAGGTAAAGTTTATTTGTCCGACAGTTATATTACCAGGGTTGTACAAGTCAGGCATAGGATTTCCACATCCCTGTTTTAGTAAAAGCAGTCCACTAATTGTTGCTGTGTTTTATTTTGGGCCATGTGACCATGAAAAGCCTTTATTTCAAACATACTTTAAACTTTTCATTTTGTCCAATAAAAACCATAATGACCAATCATAAGCACTGTTGCATGTTAACATTGATTTTTAAGTGGCAAACGTTTTAACACCTGTTTGTGTGAGTACAGGTCATGGTGCTCATGCTAAAAGTTTTATTTGTATCTGTTGTTAATTTGTTGTTTCAATAACATATTTATATAAAGAATGTGTTATTCCAAGCCCCAAAACTACATTACTTAGTCATATCTTGTAATATTAACCGATGCAAAACAATGCAAGAGTTGTTTTTATAGGCTCATAGGTCAGACAAGAAAAAAGTTCTTGGCCGACATCCACATAGCTCCTTTTGGTCTTAAATGTTATTATTCTGGTACAGAATCAACCGTGGCCTCACACTGTACAATTTTCTAAAGATGAAGTGTTGATTTTAACAAGGAATATTGTATTATAAACTTTCACTGAAGTTTGACTGAAGGTAAAGTTTTCATGGGAGATTTGAGGATATGACCCAGGATATTTGATTCAGAGTAGGAATTGTTATGGGGTTGTAAACTGTACATTGTCCTTGCTTGTGTTAAATGCTCAGATAGTTGCCAAAAACGATGCAATAAAGAATTTATTGATACATGTGTTTACCTCTTTTTATAACCTGCAATATAACGACACTATTGTCACTTGATTTTGTTGGGAGGCAGTGACTAACCAGTATTCTGTACGACCATACCAATCTTAAGTGAGGTAACAAGATCGAATTTCAGATAACATGAACGAAGAGCAACATTTTGTATCCGGATACATTTTTTTTAATGTAGAATTCATGGACATTAAAAATTGTCAGTGTAGGAAATTTGCATCCACTATAAAATTGTGATTGTATTTCTCATTGTCAACCCTTAATTAAATCACTAGATTCGTGTTAAGTATGAAATATCACTGCAATTGGGAGATAACATTTGAAATAACCCTTGACCCTAGTCATGTGATGTAAACAAAGCTGCTGCTATGGGAATGTTTATACCCGCAAGAAAGCATGCATACTTAAAATGCGTCAGCCCAGTGAATATCTCCCTTCCAACTAGGTTTATAATGTATACCATTCCTTCTACACTGGTTGCCTCCTACTACATTTCAACTATGCTAGTGTATTATTTACATTACAACAGTCATTAAACCCCATCCACTGGGCTCATTGAACTGATAAACCCAGCCCACTTTCATGTCGGTAGGAGCAACTGTAAAAATATTGTTTAAATTATGACGACAAATGTTTTAGCAAAATAACAATCCACATAGTATTTTATTCTTTAATGTCTTCCCATTATAACATAATAAATATATCCAGTTTTTATTAATGAACATGTTCAACAATACTGACAATAAAAACAACAAATGCATTTATGCGTGAAATTAGTTAATTGATTTTCAAAGAAAAACTACTTTTGTTTTAAGTTTATCTTGTACTGGGTGAAACAATAACAGAATACATGTATACCAAACCTAAATGGACAATAAGTGTTCGCTGGTAGTCTATTTTAATTTAACTATAAACTTTACAAATGGGACTGGCTTTTAACTGTTTATCACTGAAAATGAGTTTATTACTAAAGTCAAAGTTCAGAAATCAAAGTATTAACAGGATAACAAACACAACTGAAAATTTGTACCACATAAATATTGCAATATATATCGGTATGGGCATTCATATCCCCACATTTTATTGCAGAAATCTTTTTTTTTCAATATTCTGGTACATCGCATCACCACTGTCTAACATTACTGTTAGCACACATTACAAGTCCAGGGCAATAGCACGCCTTTTCTCCCCCGCCTCTGGACGGACCTGGCCATTTCCATCTGCCTCTCTATCATCCATATTGACCAAATCGTCTGTTCGTTCCTCTTCTGGCACCGGTTCAGACTCGCGCTGCAGATTGAAGTTGTGAAGAACACAACAGGCAGAGATTAGAACAGGCATCTCCAATTCCATTTGCATATCTAGGTTCTTCAGCCTCCGGAATTTGCACGTCAATAAACCAATGGCTCTGCAAATGATCTAAATGTAACAAGGACGTGTCATGTCAGGGGGTATGCAAAATCACCAAGAACATGGAACTCATCTGGCATATTGTCAATTTTCTGTGCCACGGGGCTGTTCCTGAATACACGGGCATCCTGCACAGAGCCTGGCCAACCAGTATATACATCCGAAATTTCAAGTTACTATCACAGACTACCTTAAGCACAAAACTGGCAAATCCTTTCCTGTTGATGAAGGAAGATCTGTGTTCTGATGTTGGGGCAGGACATGCAATATGTGTGCCATCAACAGCCTCTACAACACCAGGCATTCCGCACCGTTGGCCAAATCCATCAGCTTTGAGTTTCAGCTCGTGTCGCGACTCTGGAAATCTGATGTGTTGCTCCATCATTGCTGACAATGCTTGGCATGTAGAAATAACAGTGCGGTGTAAAGTCCCTAAATATCAAGCAAGAAAGTGTATTGAGCGTTGCTATTTTCATGTTGATCAGATGTTAGTGTTCAATATTAGAAGTACTGAGCATTTCAGAAAATAAATTAAGTACAAAAATCTCAGACTGTTTAAGGTCAGTTTTTTTACATTAGGTGATTATGTGCCATTTAATACAGTGAATGAGGTATACATGGTTTTCTGACTTTCATTCTTACGTGAGACTTCCATGACTGCAATTATGGAAGTCCTGTTACAAAAACAGTAAATAACTCGCAGACTTATTTAATTCATTTAAAAATTAATTCTAGCCCAGAGATATAATTCACAGGCTTCCAAATTATCAGTATACACTTTATTGAAACAGGTATTCAATAATCAATATGTACATGTTTTATAACAATGAGTGAATTATTCCAAAAGTCAAATATTTAGTGACTAGTATAATGGATAGATGTTTACTATTTATAACAAGTTGTAGCAAGAAACCATTTAAAATATGCAGCAACCTCATATGTATAACAATCACGATTATGCTCATGTTGTTTGTATTTATTTGAAGTTAAATGTGCATTATGAAAGTCGACAAGTTCATTCAGTTTTAATATTTAGTGAATAATACAATTGACAACTGTTTATAGGTAAAATGTGCAGAATTTACCTTTGCTTATTCCAAATCGGTACACTTACACTTTTGTATGATTCTTGATTACCAAGCATCCACAGCGTTGCCAATATTATTTTATCAACAGACATTGTGCGCTCCCGGTACACAAATGGTGCCACAGCTTCACGGAGTTCCTAAAAAAATCACCACATAATGCACAGCTTTACAATAAAATTCCCAGTCACAACACGCATATTGCTGATATACACTGTAATTAGCTTATTGAACTCATATGTAACAGTTAGGTATGAATAATGATAGTAATGATTTTTGTTCAACAGTTGAAAGCCGATACGCGCTTATGTTGTCTTCTGTACGTCTTGCTGACTTAAAATAAATCTTATCCCGTGGTAATATAATATATAATAATTGAATATTTATTATAATATTATCTATTAAATATTTATATTGTTATGTTTCACATGACTAAACAGTAGTGTTATTGCCAACTAAGATACATTTGGCTACAGTGCAACAGACTTTCTTTAAGTTTTTGCTACTCTTTACTGACTTTTTCTGCTAATTGTGCAGATAGTCACAGTTTTACACAATTCACAAACCTCATAGGTTGATCTTTGTAGTCGAAAATGAGATCTGAAATCCACATCTGTATACAAAGGAACGATTTGTTCTGCATATCCATCAACCCTGACTGGTTCATTTCTCTCTTGGAAAACAACACCTATAAAATAATAACATTTTTATTTTTGGCACTAGCTGTTCTTTTATACTGCAAAACATATTAATTAAATGTTAATAAGATTATCGGAAACAATATCGTAAATGAAATAAATATTATTATCAATACAAATTTTCAAAATTCAAAATCAAATCAAATCTACTAAGACTGCTCGATTTTCCAATAAATTTACACTTTGAAGAATATTATAGAAACAATAATCCGAATACAAACCTGGCAAAACATGTAGAGGATCACATACAACGGCGTTGTTAATCATTATTTGGTCGATTTCCGAATTATCTGCAAATACCTCGAGTAGAAAAGCCAACAAAAAGATTTCCGTCCGCCATCTTGAAACTGTTTCAATCGAACGGACCGTTCAATGGACTGTGTTCGATTTGGAAACTGTAAAGCGGAAACCGTTTCATTTACTGAACGCACTACTGGAATAAGATCACTAAATTAATTCGCTTCATCGGTTGTTTTTTATTCGTTGCGAAAGTGTTATTTCTTGTTACCGATTGTTATGTCTTAATATTTTTAGACAAATTTACTGCAATGTATTAATTTTAAACTGTAGAATGGAAAATCGAGAGTACGCATCGTGTGACCTACTTTAGACTCAGTAGGCTACAAATCACTAACAATCGATTACCCTAACTACCAACCTTCATCGGTGATTCTGCACGGCTAGACTTCTTAACTTGCATGTATATAATTATTCCGTTTGAATAAGATAATTTGATTCAACGTTTTTGGTTCGCTACTTACAACTAAATGTTTTTAACGATGCCGTATACTATTGTATAAGAAGCCACATAATCAATGTTCACGGTGGTAAATTGAAAATCATTTAAACATACTTTTTGCTTTTTAGCATAAATGCTCTCATAATTCACGTTCTTTGAGTTTCTTTTGTTGCCAAAAGTTTTTCTAACCTGCAAGCGTTTTGATTTTTTTAACGGTTCCACCAATATATTGTTAATAGGTGAATAAACTGTCCGAGAAAACAAGGAATTTGTTTTGTTTTAATATATGTCTTTATGCATGCCAAATATCGTCGATATAACAAGATATATATATATATATATATATATATATATATATATATATATATATATATATATATATATATATATATATATATATATATATATATATATATATATATATATATATATATATATATATATATATATATATATATATATATATATATATATATATATATATATATATATATATATATATATATATATATATATATATATATATATATATATATATATATGTATATATTACTTTACAACTCGTAGTCAGAACGGGTGGAACAAGGAAGACATTTCGAATATATAGGGATACAGTGAAACTGAGCAACCTTTTGACTGTTCTAGGAGTTGTAAGTATCATATTTAGGGGCTGGAGTTTTGAGTTGCATGCTTAGTGAATTCGAATTTCAAGTATTTAATAACAAATGTGATCTAAATTTTTTAAAAATTAATTCCATAAACATGCAGCCTTGTAATTTGATGTACGCTGCCTCTAAGGCAACGGAGTTAGGTCAACATGTTTTAATCAATGAATAAAATCTCGGTAATTACGATTTTAGTAGTTTAGTAGTAGAAATATCTTTAATAGTTTCAGTTTTATAAACTGTTGGAGGATTTGCTCGACCTAAATAAACTTATATTAACTTTTGAAGAGTTGCAGGGATATTCTCAACGATATTTTGTAAAACAGATTGAGGATTAATATTTAACTGTTCGAAGTTATTTTTCAAACGAAGGCCGATAGGTTTAATTTCTTTCTGTTTCTTTTCAAATTGTTCGGCCGAAATTTTCAGAAAATATACCAAAACGCAGAGACAGTGATGTTTTAAAAATTCAAAGAGATTTTTTTGGATTAATTTATTTATCGATCAGGATCTATATTTAAAAAATATTTAGAATAGAGTGAGAATCTGTTGGATTTTCCGACCAAATATTCAGAAGGCAAGTGCATTTTTATTCATACAATATCAAAGATTTTTGCATATATTGTTTACTGCTGTAAGTTTGTTTCGCAATCTGATTTTGATTCCAGATTTTGTTGGTAAGTTGTATTCTATCATCGGTTTATGGCTGCTGTATTTGTGGGTTTGACTGGTTAACTGTGTGTTACATCATATTGCGTAAGTTTAACAACAGTGTATTGAGTCAGTATTTTTAGCGGAGCGATCGTAACCACTCGATTGACGATTGCTATTGTTTTTTGACGTATGCATAAGAATTATGGAAAAGCAGTGCACTTCTAAAGATAGTTTAAAATGTATTTTACTAATTAAACTTATATTTAATTAAATAGGTATTTAGCGAACATAGCGCCTGTGATAAAAAGCACGGAATATTGTCGAACTTATTGACCTATTCGACATTCCAATAAGGGGAGATCACTCTGCGTAGGAGAGTGAGGTCAGGTGAGTTACTACTGATTAGGTTACTTCTGCATGTACTGATAATCGTTGTTGATGAGAGCATTTTTGCGCATTTTAATTTCATGACTGGAAAAGAAAACAGTTACTTGTTGTGGAGAAATATGCCTAATTACCATAATTTCGTGGGTTACCATAATTTTGTGGCCGTTTAAAACTAATAGAATTTTCGCTTGTGCATCATGAAATATTGTCCGAATTACTATAACCGTTAAATAAATTGAATATTTTTGCAGTATTTGCATTAAATTTCGTTCTATTAAGAAAGTTTTCCAAGGATAATTGCACATGTATGATTATCTCCCTGGAGTTTATTTCTCACTTGAATTTTCCTATTTTCGGTAGAAAAATATAAACAATGCCCCTTCCCTAAATTTGACTGACATTTTCATACTGTTAGCTTTAAGTTAGTATTCCTACCCACAAATCGCTGCGTGCAATTTTATCATTTATTTAACATTTATGAACAATTACTAACTCAATAGAAATATTGATAGATTAATGAAGCCTTAACTTAAGCCTGCACAAAGAAAATTGAACAAGTATGTAGATTTCGTCATGCCCCTATTGTTACCTTTTAAAAAATATGATAAGGACTGTGTATTTTTAATGATAAAATTTTCTAAAACTCTAGTTTTCACCAAGATTTTCGTTCTTCTGTCAGCACATGTTCTAGCACAAACATTGTGAAAGTAAATTGCTGCTGTAAACACTCTTTCCCAACCAAAGTAGGCCAGCCAATCAGAACCCACGAAATTATGAGAAGCTTCCAGAGGATACAGATCAGCAGGGTCAGGTACAATAACATAACATATACATGAAATAGCAACAAAAATCGGTATTTTAATTACTTTGTTTGCGAAGAGCGCATTGCAAATTGTGTTTTATCCAACTTAGTGGTAAGATAACAGAATGTATAAACGCGCATGCGCCAACATCGTAAATAAGACCAACGAAATTAGCGCGACCCGGCATATATGTAAGTCGGCTTTTATACATATTTATGCTTTATATGCACTTTATGGTTTAAACAGGTTAAAACGTAACATTCCAAACGTGGGTGGGGTATGGGAATTAATGATCGTAAAACTAAGGCAACAAATCTTATTTAGGCATTGAATTTAATACCTTTCTTTCAAACAGGTTATGAAATAAGAAAGAGAACTCCACTATATTTATTTATTATGCACGTTATGTTAAGAAATTATTTTATGACCAATCCCACACAAGTTATGTGGCTGGGCTTGGGCTCGAACTCACGAACATCCGGATTGACAGTAAAGCTCTCAACCAACTGAGATAGATAGGCCGGGTTTGTGTTCAGGTTGCAATTGTCAAAAGAAAAAAAGTCATATAAAAATTATATATACATTAAATTAATATATCTGTGAGAAACCCCACTCTCCAAATCAAATATAACTCATGTTCTGGCTCAATGAAAATGTACTCAATGTTTGGCTATTTTTTACACATATAGCACTAAGTAAATCATATAATGTGTAATAAACAATAGAGCAATTAAATTTTTTCAGAATAAGAGGGTGGCGTTTTTCAAAATGGCATGTCAAAATAATTAGTATGGTTTACTTCTAACCGTAGGTCTGGTGTGGTGTTTCTTTTTTATTTTTGCCTAGTTTGACACACTACTCATGTGACCATTAATACTGTTATCCAGCCAGGTCTAAATTGAATGTGTGAACATTTAAACAATAAATTACCATATAAATCAAGACGACTTCATAGAACGTTAATTTATTGTTTTAAGTTTTAGTTTGAGTTTTAATAGCAGTTTATGTGAAACTGAATTAGCAGCTGATCGATGTTTACTTTACAGCGAGAACACGGAACACCCCTGACCTCGAAATCTCGCGTTATTTCGCCAGTCTCATTACGCGTGATTTGACAATGTCGAAATCGTGAATACGGTTCATCTACTATTTTTGCCGTTGTAGATTGACTTGTATGCATATAACTCTGTTTGCCTCCCACGAATTACAAAAACATAATGATGAGCATGTCGTAGATAAACAGCATTGAATTAGACGCGCGCTTTATTAGTTTTAATTTGCAAAAAAACAACAACAGTGGCCTGGATCTCCATCTTCAACTAGGTCAAATAAATGCTTATACCAATTTATTTTAAATATAGTGTATATTTATGAGTTTCGATATTTTTTGGTAGAAATGATCTAACAGACAGGTGACTTACTTCAATAAACGTTTCTAATAACAAAAATACTCTCATAATTCATTTGCCCTTAGTTTCTTTTCTCGCCAACACTCTTTCTACTCTGTCAGCGTTTTGATTTTTAGTTTCAGGTACCGATGCGGAACTTGTGGATGAAAACAATGCTTGTTTAATTGTTTGTGATTATCAATAAGGAGAATCCTCTTAATAAACTCTAACTTATACATAAAGAATTGTTTAGTGGATTATGTTATTAGTTTCTTAAACTGTGATTTAATATGTCTGGAAACCTCGATATTAATATTTATTTATAGGCGTGGTTTACTGCGCATGCGCACGGTGTACTTCGTTCTACGCCCGATAAAGCGAACTCTTTGTTGGTAAGAGTCTGCGAAAAGTGTTCTTTTTAAAATGAAACGTTTGACTTAAAAAAGGAGATTTCTAAGTAGTACGAACATTGGGGGAAACGCTTATCAAGGTAGCAGTTAAAGTATCGTGAGTTCCTTGCCTAACTGACCACGAAAGACATAAAGAAACATTTGAAAAGTTTATTTACCTGCTATTTAAACGGATTGTAAAATGACAATGAATTAATGATTATATAAGATAATAATAGAAAAACAAACTGACTGTTCGACTTTATTTTGACTTGTCAAAACCAACAGTAAAATAATAAAGTATCATATATGTCGCCACTTAGTAAGAAACATGCCCAAAAATGTGCTAATTTTGATCTTGGAAAACATTTTTTTGCTCGAAATTTTCGAAATTTGACATATGCCTTTAAAGTTGTCAGCAACAAATAGTTTCTCAGATAATGAACGAAGAAAGGTCAACATCCAAATTGGAATATGCATATTCACATTTGCTTATACAGACGATAATACGTTTAATGCCTTGTAAATATTGTTATGTTATAAATATTGAATAACCTAACTTGTGTTAAATTATGTATTAAATCAATGTAACGGACCTGTCTTGATTTGCTCGCAATTCAGTTTTATAATATTGTTTCCTTTTTCAAGAATTGCTGATAGCTCTTTTGGAAAGGACAATGACATCTTTGTTGTAACTTGCGTCTTCCGTTGTTCAGTTATATCAGATTGGATAGTTTTGAGTTTCTTCTCAATATTTCTCTCAAAGATATACCTTTGCTGAGGCGCTCCATGCTCTAAGAGAGCAGAGCACATTGGCAATACTTTACTAATTTCTTCCTTAGCTTGGTAAGATGATGCATGCCTTTCGCCAAGTCGCTTGACCTCTTCAGACTTTAAAGCATTTGCTTCATGTATTATTTTATGCTTGGCATTTTCAAAACGTTCCATAATACGATCTCTCATTTCATCTAACTCTTTAGAAATGATTTCAATGGTCTCATTCAAATCAGTCTCTGACTGCTGTAATAGAGTCAGCATCGAGTGCTATTTGTAATAATACCTTTTTTAACGCATTAAGGTCTGGTCGTTTTCTTTCAGATACACTGGCTATTTCATCTCATTGGTGGCATTTCCCGTGCAAGATCGCACAGGTAGTGCAGCAGAGCTTAAAATGGTCCTGACAGTAAAATTTGATCATCTTGTTGTGTTCCTGACACCTGTCCATACCTTTCATGTCTACGGCCACTTTGTCCTGAATGCTGACCATGACATGCTTCCCGGGTTTGTATATGCGGTGTGGATTTTGCCACGTATCACAAAGAAACTCGTTACAATCCTTGCAGAAAACCGTAGCTGTTTTGGACGTGTTGCTTTTCATGCACGGCTCGCACGATTGTATAACAGAACATTCACCAATCAAGTCACCTGATTTGTCTCTGTTTGATTCCTGTAGTGTTCCAGTTGCCATTTTAAAATTATTGGTTTCAATATTCCGCTTTCGATTTGAAATTCAATAGTATTTCAGATTGACACATCAATAGATACAGAAAAAGAGTTACAATAAGTGTCCTCCTTATACATAAATACTACACTGCAATTATATAAAATAATAAAATTCAGTTTATTCAATATGGCTTAAACATCCCGATATAATCGCTAAAGCTATGTTATGCAGTACAAAATCCACCCATTCGTTTGTTTTTATATCTCGTTGGTGATTCGCCGACTATCTTGGGAATGCTTCGTGGCATATATTGATCGTTGAACCGCCGATTGCGTTAAGGTAACGTGTTCTCGTTCGTGAATCATCAAAAGTCTTGTATATGTATATAATAGTCCCGGTAGCGTTTATTTCACGCAAGGATTACTTCTAGAGATACGTAGGTTATTGAGTTACTCCGCAACTGCTGATAAATTAAAATTATAGTTTTGAAATGCATTAAAAGGCGCATGTTTTATTTTAAAACGTAAGTCTTCCTCGACTTTTTTTTATAGGATTTGAAGGACAAAAAAATTTCTTTGAATAATAATACTTAATGTTATATAGAAGTATTGCTATCGTAGCATTATCTTGGCTTCAATTAAATGATAATATCAACAGTATATTACAATGTAACTAATAAATGATTTTTGATATGTGCATGCGGAATCTATTCATGCGTATACATTGTTCAAACTGTCTCAACAAGTCACAAAAATAGTAAAAATAGTAATTAGCTTGTATGTAATATACACGTATGCACGTCAGTCGTGATAATTAGAGATTGTATTCTACATGGTTTACATTACTCAACTGCATGGACAAATTTAAACGATGCTAGCTATTTACTGAAACGTGTAATAAAGCTCATAAAATCTTAAAGTATCCAAAACGAGTGAATCTATGTTATCAAATCTAGCAATTCTCGCTATACATTCTGATTTAAAACTCAGTCAGTTTGTCTTACTTTTCACAAAAGGCCAACTAAATACATCTTCCAATGCATAAATAACAGAACACAATCAGTTCAATGAAGTGTTCGTTTAAAATATTATAATGCAACGATAAACCGTATACAAATCGATTTTCATTTCTATAGCACAAAAATTTACTTGTTTTACGCATAATGGGGAAAGCACAGTTGACTGACTATCTGTTAACATCAGTTAAAATTTTTAAAGATTTAGCTGATTTTAAAGTGCACGATTTCACTGATTTCTCGAATCATGCACCGTTGACATTTGCTCTAAGCACGAACAGCCCGATTACTAACCATAAAAATAATCCGCGCATATATTATTAGTGGAACTCGGAGTACAAAGAAAATTTCGTGCACGAAATTGTCAGTGGAGTTCAAGAGCTAGAACATAATTTACAATCATTCGTTGATTCACGCTGCGATCCGGATTTATTGGTAACGGAATTTACCGATTTTCTTAATAAGCGAGGTGAACAGTATTTTAAATACGTTATTAATAACAATCATAATTGCTTCGCTTCCGTTGACAAACGTAAACAAAGCTGGTTTAATGAAGAATGTAAACAAAAACGGACAAAATATGTAAAGACAGTATACGACTATAATTTAAATAAAAATAGACATACAAGGGAAATAATGCTCGAGTCGATAAAAGATTATAAATATTATTGCAGGAAAACGGAATCAAAATATAATCGAGAGCAGGGTATGAAAACGAATAACATGTGTCGCAAAACGCCGCGCAAATTTTGGAAATTATTTTAATAAAGATCGTCCTCACCGAATGCGGAAAATATATCGCTACAAGAATTTTACGAATATTTCAATGCTTTAGCTTTTGAGGCTGACGTCAACGTAAACAACGATGAAAGTGATTTTTTTTTTTTACGGCAGTTTGACAAGCTAGAAAACCAAGCTAGCTCTTATCCCGATCTCGACAAACCTATTTCAATAGAAGAAATTACAAAAGCAACCAGACGTCTTAATAATAATAAGGCGGCTTCACATGACAATATTATTTATGAATACTTTAAAGAAACAGTTCATATAATAGCCAAGCAGTTAGAAATATTATTTAATTACGTTTTAGATACAAAACAATTTCCCAAAAGCTGGTCATCCGGAGTGATTGCGCCACTATATAAACGAGGAGATAGTTCCGATCCAAATAATTATAGGGGTATCACGTTGATAAGTTGTTTTGCGAAATTATTTACAGGAGTGATAAACGAACGCTTAAAATCTTGGGCGGAAACCTATGATATTTTATACAGATGCCCAATTCGGTTTTAAACCCAACTGTAGTACTATTTTTATTCTTAACGCTATAATAGAGAAACAGCTACATAATAAAAATAAACTCTTCTGTTGCTACGTCGATTACCGGAAGGCCTATGACGTCATCAATCGGGGACAGTTATGGTGCAAAATGATTCGATCAGGCGTTGATGGCAAGTTATTATCTCTCATTCAGTCTATGTATAATGAGGTCAAACTTCAAGTTAAACACATGGGCTCACTTTGGGACCTTTTTAGTAGTAATGTCGGTTTTTTACAAGGGGAGATAACTTCGCCGATCATGTTTTCGATATAGAATTTAATCTACAAAACGGATTAAACGTCGGAAAAAACGCTAGATCAATTATCTATTTATTTACTCCTAATCGCGGACGATGCTGTTATTTTCTCAGAAACTAAAGAAGGCCTGCAGGAATCATTGAATAATCTAGCAACATATTGTGATAAATGGAATTTAACGGTTAATATTGATAAAACAAAAGTCATGGTTTTCCGAAAAGATGGTGTGCTAAACAAAAATACAAATGGACAAGCAAAGGGAAAGATATTGAAATAGTGAGCAATTTTAACTATCTAAGTAGTGTTATGTCTAGTGGCGGGTCATTTGTTCCTGCCACAAATACATTATATGGTAAATCCACAAGAGCAATGAACTCATTATTTTGTATCACGAAAGACATGGAAGTTCCAATAAATATTATGTTTAAGCTACCAATATTGAACGTGTTAACAGAAAATTCTGTAAAAGGTTATTAAATGTTAAATTGTCAACAAATTCATTGTCATTATACGCTGAAGTCGGTCGATTTCCTTTATATATTGGTAGATACTTAAGAATTGTTAAATATTTGTGAAACTATATCAAATAAACAAGGAAATTGTATTCTTAATGCTGTCGTTAATATGCAAAGATTAGAACTTAATACAAGAAATAACACTGTTAATTGGTCCTCAAAAGTTCGTGATATTTTGAATCATGCAGGATTTACAGATGTATGGTTATTCCCTGAATCTGTTAATATTGATCACTGTATTCATTTGTTAAAGAATAGACTGAGAGATCATTATATATCACAATGGAAAGTTAATGTTGATTCTTCACCATCTTTACACGTATACAAAGAACTTAAACATGTATTTGAAAGGTCGTTATATTTGGCTGTTATTAATAACAAAAAAATATAGGAATATCATTGCAAAAGTACGCCTGTCATCTCATAAATTGTTGATTGAAACTGGCAGACATTATAACATTAACAGAAATGAACGTAAATGTATTTTATGTTATCGTTACGATATAGAAGATGAGTACCACTTTATATTAGTATGTCCGCATTATTTAGAAGAAAGAAACAAATATATTTCAAAATACTATACAACGCGACCAAGTATGTACCAATTTTTTAAACATTTGAATAGCATTAATAAAACAACGCTCAGACAGTTAGCTATTTATTGTATAGCATGCTTTAAAAAAAGAGATAACAAGATGTTCCTTCTCAGTTAATTTTTGTTAATGTCATCATTACCGGTTATAATTAAGTATACAATGATTGTAAATTGTAATCATTGTCTGTTACCGCTGAACTTTCCAATACATATAACTACATACCATATCAGTACAATAGATATTCATGAAGCACTCTCTGACACACACACGCACGCACGCACGCACGCACGCACGCACGCACGCAAACACGCACACACACACACACACACACACACACACTATTGTAATTGATTATGTATTTTGATAAATTATGTTGATATTTGTGTGTGTGTTTTTTCTTCACGCATGTCTATTTGATTTGATTGTGTAAAATAACGATGAGCTGTAATATGCTTAAGTTAATAAAACATTTGTTCTGTTCTGTTCTGTTCTATAAGGGGAAATTATTTGCGCTACAAAGTTTATGGTCTATGGTGGCATAAAACTGCCTTGCGATAACCAATATAGGTTCGCGACAATATTCGTGTTAACTTCTAACTTTCTAAGCGTTCGCGAACAGATTCGTGTTACCACTTATATATCATTATATTTATCTGGATATTAAGATATCGTTTGCTAATATTTTTTTGCAAGATATCTTACATTATATTAAATAGACCAATTAACAAAATATTACATTTTGTTTCTGATCCGGGTCACCATCTGGATACATGAATTATCTGTAAAGTATTTTTATTTTTAGGTGGTTGGGCAAACTGTCACATTATGTTGCGTTACTCATTAGACTCATTTGTGAATAAGCTGATTTAACAGATATCTCCGAGAGTTAGTTCATTATTAAGAACAAAATTTTCTACTTAACGACAAATTAGTTTCTTTAAAAGCCTGTTTACCAAAGTTTATCAATATTGTCTTTTGTAATTGTAAGTGAGCTTGTTTAATATATTATTACCACTATCTAAAATACATTGTACGCAATTTACTTGCGAATGATTTTAACATACGCTTATAAATGTGTCTGTATTCGACAAATTTGGGGCAGATAACTCGTCTTACCTTAAAGCTTATAAGTTTGGCAGTTGCGTCCCTTGTATCTTAATACATGTAGTGATTCGACGCATTTGAAATCTGGCTGTAACGTTTACGTACATCTAGGACTCGTTCAAGATGGCAAAAACACCAATGGCAAAATAAAAGAGCTGCTTGAAATATCTTCTTTACAGTTATAATTTGTGACATTGTTTAATTAAGACATAATTTGCATTTTATCGTTGTTTATCGGCCAATAAACGACGATTTTGGAGTTCTGATGGGTAGGAATTAAACCCGAGTGATTTAAAAGCCACGCATCAAAACGACAAATAGTTGTTTATAGACCGACAAACAACGATAAGGCGATAATTATTTCAATTCAAACATGATTTGATAAATATTTTTGCAAGCTAATGAGAACTATATTTTACTATACTCCGCTCAGAATTGGGACTACCTTTTTCGTTGTTTATTGGGTAGTTTAACAACGATAATTTTGTTTGTTGTTTATAGAAAAATTAGCGAGTATTATGTTAGAATACTGGGTTTTTAGCTACAATCAGTTTATAAATAATATTATTAAAGTAGAATATATCAAATAAGTAGTTAAGGATATAATAATGATAATAATAATAATTATTATTGTTATTATAATTATAATTATTATTATTATTATTATTATTATTATTATTATTATTATCACTATAAGTAGTAGTGGTAGTAGTAGTAGTAGCAGTAGTAGCAGTAGTAGTAGTAGTAGTAGTAGTAGTAGTAATAGTAGTAATGGTAGCAGTAGTAGTTATAGTAGTAAGAATAGTAGTGGTGGTAGTAGTAGTAGTAGTTATAGTAGTGGTGGTAGTAGTAGTAGTTATAGTAGTAGTAGTAGTTATAGTAGTAGTAATAGTAGTAGATGTAGTAGTAGTAGTTGTTATAGTTATAGTAGTAGTAATAGTAGTAGTAGTAGTAGTAGTAGTAGTAGTGGTAGTAGTAGTAGTAGTAGTAGTAGTAGTAGTAGTAGTAGTAGTAGTAGTAGTGGTGGTAGTAGTAGTAGTAGTAGAAGTGGTAGTAGTAGTAGTAGTAGTAGTAGTAGTAGTAGTAGTAGTAGTAGTAGTAGTAGTAGTAGTAGTAGTAGTAGTAGTAATAGTACTAGTAGTAGTAGTAGTAGTAGTTGTTGTAGTTGTTGTTGTTGTAGTAGTAGTAGTAGTAGTAGTAGTAATAGTAGTAGTAGTAGTAGTAGTAGTAGTAGTAGTAGCTGTAGTTGTCGTAGATAGAAGAAGTAGAGGTAGTAGTAGTAATAGTAGTGGTGGTGGTAGTAGTAGTTGTAGTAGTAGTAAGTA
This sequence comes from Congeria kusceri, assembly GCA_027627225.1. Taxonomy (NCBI): domain Eukaryota; kingdom Metazoa; phylum Mollusca; class Bivalvia; order Myida; family Dreissenidae; genus Congeria; species Congeria kusceri. Next base: position 57,917,062 of record CM051029.1, read on the forward strand.
GTACTAATAGAGTAGTAGTTGCAGTAGTAGTGGTAGTAGTGGTAGTAGTAGTAATAGTAGTAGTAATAGTAGTAGTAGTAATAGTAGTAGTAGTAGTAGTAGTAGTAGTAGTAGTAGTAGTAGTAGTAGTAGTAGTAGTAGTAGTAGTAGTAGTAGAAACAGAAAAAAGTAGCAATAACAACAGCAGCAGCAGGAGAAAAGGGTCAGAGGAAGAGAAGGAGGAAGAAGGAGAAGAAAAAGAAGAAGAAAAAAATACTAAAAAGAACTAGAATAATTATAATAATAATAATCAGTTAGAAAACAAAAAATAAACTATTGTTTCAATAAGACAAGACAGCTGAAGCCCAAATAACTGGACGTATTATGCAAATTTATATGGAAAACCGCACCAAGAGGCGATATTTCTTGCTGTGTAAATACATCAGCCAAGTTTGCATATTATCAGTCAGTATGTCAGTTCCAATCTACGGAAGCTGCAAAAATGTTGGATAATCACACATTCGCCAGCGTTCCCCCAAACTGTTGCAGCGCGCACACAATGCCTGTTGACAATTATGGAATAACAGCAAGGCAACATCGACCTCTATGGCTTTACGGCCGGTGGTCGAGTGGACTAAGTTATTGATCTTATTCAAGTAGACATTTTGTTGGTAAATACATCTAATAGTTAGCCACAGTGGCTTGACGGTGATACGGTGATTTTAAGTCTAAGACAGAAATCCAATAGTGTGTTAAGCAGAGGTGGTCTCGAGCCTTAATGGCCTGCTTAAACAGGCTTTTGTGACGCGGACGCGGTGTGGGTAATCAATCGAACGATAATAAATTGCTTGGACTAATCATGTATTTTGTTGTACATGTAATTATGAAAACGTCAATGTGTCCAATGTCAAGCAAAGAAGAGGTTTTATTCTTTCTATCTGACGTCAGTCTTAAAGTTATATACTTTCAGACAGACAGTCTGCTTCTTAAAGTCCCTTAAATCCCTTTATGCATCATTTAAGTAAAATCTTACTCGCTGTGCAACAATTGTTAAATTTGTAAGTATTATTACATCCTTGTGGAAAATAGTGTATTTGGTTTTAAAATAGTCATTCATTATCCACCAAACATTATTACATCATTATGACGTCATTGCTTCCTTGGGACGTTATTCATTGTGACATATTATAGATGTAATACCAGCGGGCCAAAATCTATTTAAGAAATAATGTTCGATTTATCGTTGTTTCTCGGATTTACTAACATGACACGCGCAGAGTTTTCTATAGACAAAGAACAAAATTTACCCTTGTTAAACTGCCAATAAACAACCCGAAAGAATTGTTCCGAAACTCCAAATATAGTTCGCATTGTAATTGCAGAACATGTTGTCAGGTCATGTTAGAATCGAAAACACTTCTCGCTGTTTAGAGAAGAACGCCCTTGTGGTTTAATTCATACGCATCATAACTTCAAATTGTTGTTTATTATTCGATAAACAACTCTAAATCAAAAATTATTTATGAAATAAACAACGGTATGAAGTCCTGATGCGCAGGAATTAATTCATGAGGGCTGTAGCACGAACGGTTCAACAACCGCACATGAGAACGGCAAACTGTTGTCTATTCTCAGATAAAAAACGATAATGGAAAACTTATTTCGATTCTAACTACACCTGACAACATATTCTGCAATTAGAATACGAACTATTTTTAAACTTTCTGAACTATTTGTCGCGCTGTAAACTGGAGATTTAACAACGGTAAATTTTGTTCTTTGTCTATACAAAACTCTGCTCGTGTCATGTTGGAAATTTATACTTTTTACTTTAGGTTTCTAAGACAATAAATCAGCTAAAATTTGTCTATGATAGAGAAATCTATTGTTTTGATTACAACCATTGATGGTGGCTTTATGATATCATGTAATATATAATTTTATCAGACCAAATCATGTCATGAAATATATGCTACGATTTAGCATCGAACGAAAACAGTAAACTAACGAGCACCATCATTATTTGACCCCTAAACGCGATTATTAATTGATCCCCATGTACCGGCTGTAATCATTATGTCAACACTTCCAAGGACATTCTCTAAAACGCCATTTATGTGTCTGTCTGCCATTACTCGATGAATATGAGCACGTGTTGAACAAATCTACAAGCAATTAACGGCGGCCATGAATTGACTGTAGTACAACACCCTTTAATTGACTGTAGTACAACACCCTATATCATAAAGCAAAGATCGAAGAAAAAAAAGACACGGAGATGTCGCATTGTGGTCGCCATTTATAAATATTACAATATAGTACTTTTAACTTTAGTAATCGATGCGCGCATACAAAACTAGCATACTGTGATTCCAAAGTGTCCATACTGCGAACTATTGTGAATTTGATTTCAATGGAACATCTAGAAACAGTGACAGATTACGTAATATTTGTATTGCGTAAAGTACGAATGATTCTATCCCCTGTTCCATGATCAGTGTGACAATAGCAGCGTCACTATCGTTTTGTTTTCTTATAACATGTTTGTTGGCAAATTGATATTGAGTTTAACAACGCAGTATCACAACTTTAAATTGATTTGTCACGCTTTTAAGCAAAACAAACAATGACGATATTGCAGTTGACGCAATGATCATTAAATATAAATAAGGGTGGGGGGTACTCTGCTCTAATACCGGTAAATATTGCAAACACGTCCTTTATTTCCAGAGAGTTCATATTAATCATTACTAATCGACAGATCGCAGTATGATAACATTTGAATGCGCGCGCAACGATTTACCTTATTGGCTTTGCGCTGTAACTGAACCTCATAATTTACCAGTATATTCAAAGAAAATTCGATTCTCTTCACTGTATGCAACAAGCGACAAAGGAAACATTAGTTAGTTAATTGCCAAAATACTTTCTTAATTGTTCATACAAATACGTTGCAAATATCTGTTATATAATTAAATGTATGTACTTTAATACTAAAAATGCGTATGTAACCTAGCTGAAACATCCCCATAGCCTCAGTGGGGATCGAACACAGGACCTGATGGTTCAAATGCAAACGCTCTACCGCGTCGCTATAAAAGCTAGCTCATGTAGCAAGGCAGTGCACTTATACATCAACCTACTACCGGTACATACTCTCCCTCCATTTTTTTTAAATTCTTCCACGAAGTACCTTCTGCCTTGACATCTGTGGGATGTCTTACAGACATATAACCTCCGCGGGTTATTTTACGTTGGGCGCCAATGTAACCCCGCTGAAAAAATTCCCCAGCCCCAATGGGGATCGAACCCAGGACCTCCTGGTTTCAAGGCAAACGCTCAACAGCGTCGCCATAAAAGCTAGCTCACATAGCAAGGCAGTATACGTTTCTTTATACACAACTCTACTACAAGTATTACTTAATTGTACGCAATTATGACGTTAATAACTAGAACAGCGTTAATGTATGCGACACACAATTGGTAACCCAAATGAAAAATTCCTTGGGGTTATTTATATAACTACAAAAGCGAGGGAAAATATTTCTTATTATAATTCCTGTTATTCCATCGCTGTTTTCATCGCTGAGACGCGATATATATTGGGTCCATCCTCGCGATTTAAAATGAAATGACAAAATCGTGTCAAACAGATGTAAATGGATATTGATATTTGCGTAAAGCTCCGCATCGGAACTTCGGAGTATTTAATTTGATATGTTTGTAAAGCTGTTAGTACCAAGCCTCCGACGGGTCCCCAAGGGACGGGGTTTATGTGTTTTAAATAGCGGGAGAAATAAAGGCAGGAGGGGTTGGGATGAGAGAGAGAACAGTGGCTGAGCAATTTTATCTTTCAATGACGCAGACGTTTTATCTTCACAGGCGCGGTTACAGGTTTTTGAGTTAGAGTAAATTAAGAAATAGTTTTCGGTTTTGAGTTGTTTATCTGTAAATATACAACGTTTTTGAGTTCTAATGAGTAGTTTAATATTCGAGCATCAAAACTCAAAGACGTTGTTTATTTACAGATAAACAACGATAAAGTGAAAATTATGTCGATTAGTACATGGCCAGACAACATATTCTGCAATTACAACGCGAACTATATTTAACAGTTTCGGAACTACTTTTTCAAGTTGTTTATTGTCAATTTAACAAAGGAAATTATGCACGTGTAGAATAATTTTAGTCCCTGAAAACAAACTTCTGAAACTATTTGTGAAATGTAAAGGTCGACGAATCCTTTTTCTTGTTTTATCTTACCAAGTTACATTTCCTTGGGATAGTTTCCAGGCTACTGTCTTGAGCAAGATAAACATGGCAAGCAAAGTACGAGCAAAGTAACATATTATATGAGGCGCATCGTGGGAAAACCAGACTTAATGTATGTGCGTAAAGTGTCGTCCCGGATTAGCCTGTGCAGTCCGCACAGGCTAATCCGGGACGGCACTTTTCCGCTTTTATGGTATTTTCTGTTTCAAGAAAGTCTCTTCTAAACATAAATCCACCGTTGGTGGAAAGTGCCGTCCCGGATTAGCCTGTTCGGACTGCACAGGCTAATCCGGGACGACACTTTACGCATATGCATTAAGTCCGGTTTTCCCACGACGCGCCACATATGTTGAATTTGATATTTAACAGAAACGACTGCATCAGTCTAATGCACGTGTTATGTTAAAATATTCAGCATCCACAAACAGACTGGTTCTGGATTGGATTCTGTTAGATGTTATGATATAATATCGGAACAGTACAATATTGTCGAAAAGGAACCATTTAACGAAAATACCACAGAGCAAGTTTGATTATTGCAATAAATTGATTGAAAAACACGTCATTTGCAACTAAATGCATATGTTTAAGTTATTATGAGGTTTAAAAGAATGTTGGACAATTTTAGAATGGGCGTTCGCCGCTTCCGCCCCTCTAAATCTGCCTATGCTTTATGACGTGTACACATAGTTGTTAATCGCAATACAGGATCGTTTGAACAAACTGCTGAAACTGTGTGTGAAATGTAAAGGTCGACAAATCCTTTATCTCGTTTCATCCTACCAAGTTACATTTCCTTGGGAGAGTTATTGTCTTGAGCAAGATCAAAATGGCAAACACGTATTATAAGGAGCAAAGCAGGAGCAAAGTAACATTATATATTATATGTGATGAATTTGATATTTGACAGAAACGACTGCATCAGTCTAGCGGCCACTGTATGTTGATAAATGTATTTGTAAAGCGGCTCATACACTTACCATTTTAATGGAGAGTAAGTTGGTTCCTTGTTCCTAGTTCCTGTTTCCTGATTCGAATAAGGAAACAGGAACTGGTTCCTTATTCCTTATTCAAGCTAAACATATTTGATATAAGCTTTTTATGCCCCCCCCCCTTCGAAGAAGGCGGCATATAGCAGTCGTACTGTCCGTCTGTGCGTCTGTCCGTCTATCCGAAACATTCTTGTCTTTGCTATAACTTTGTCATTTATTGATGGATTTTGAAATAACTTGGCACAAATGTCAACCATCATAAGGCGACTTGTCGCGTGTAACACCCGTCTCCCTACCTCAAAGGTCAAGGTCACACTTAGAGGTCAAAGGTCAAAGTGGAGTTTTGAGACAAAAATTCTTGTATTTCCTATAACTTGGCCATTTATTGATGGATTTTGAAATAACTTGGCACAAATGGTAACCATCATAAGACGACGTGTCGCGTGTAACACCCATCTCCCTACCTCAAATCTAAAGGTCACACTTAGAGGTCAAAGGTCAAAGTGGAGTTTTCAGACAAAAGTGGAATGAGGGGGCATCTGTGCCCTATGGACTAGTTCCTTATTCCTTATTTAAACCGAATAAGCAACTGTTGCTTTGTAACTAAATGACCTAATAGTACCCTATTAATACGAAAGATACATCTAATTGACAAGTAGAATTTTAAAGTAACTCGAATACATTTACTTTATGTATTACGATAAATGTTCATGTTTCTTCTACGCGCTTGAATAGGATTTCTTGTTCAAACCGAACTGGCATATTCTACTTTGAATATTAACTTCACATCAACCAAACTTAAAACCTATAAAATTATGTTTCATGTAATTAAAAAATGACATAAAAATGCATTCTAGCACATTTCTACTTAATTGTTTTTATTTATACTCCAGTTCCTTTTTCGCGGCTTAATAAGGAAAAAGGGAACCAGTTCCTTATTCCTTATTCAAGCCGAATAAGGAACTGACATTTTCTTACATAAAAATAAATTAAACTGAACCAAATATATAATGAAAACCATTGTATTTGAATGTTGGATATTAAAAATAGTTATTGCATTACATTTCTACTTAGTTTTTTTTAATGATAACCCAGTTCCTTTTTCGAGGCTGAATAAGGAAAAAGGAACCAGTTCCTGTTTCCTTATTAAAGCCGAATAAGGAACTGGCATTTTCTTACTTAAAAAATAAATTAAAATGAACCAAAGAGTACTACATATCAATGAAAATCATTGCATATGTAGGTTGGATATTACAAATATTTATTGCATTACATTTTTAATTAGTTTTATTTAATGATAACCCAGTTCCTTTTTCGCGGCTGAATAAGGAAACAGGAACCAGTTCCTGTTTCCTTATTCAAGCCGAATAAGGAACTGGCATTTTCTTACATAAAAATAAATTAAAATGAACCAAAGTGTACCACATATAAATGAAAATCATTGTATATGTAGGTTGGATACTAAAAATATTTAATACATTACATTTTTAATTAGTTTTATTTAATGATAACCCAGTTCCTTTTTCGCGGCTGAATAAGGCAACAGGAACCAGTTCCTGTTTCCTTATTCAAGCCGAATAAGGAACTGGCATTTTCTTACTTAAAAAATACATTAAAATGAACCAAAGAGTACTACATATCAAAGAAAATCATTGTATATGTAGGTTGGATATTAAAAATATTAATTGCATTACATTTCTACTTAGTTTTATTTCATGGTAACCCAGTTCCTTTTTCGCGGCTGAATAAGGAAACAGGAACCAGTTCCTGTTTCCTTATTCAAGTTGAATAAGGAACTGGCATTTTCTTACATAAAAATAAATTAAAATGAACCAAAGTGTACATCATATCAATGAAAATCATTGTATATGTAGGTTGGATATTAAAAATATTTATTACATTACATTTTTAATTAGTTTTATTTAATGATAACCCAGTTCCTTTTTCGCGGCTGAATAAGGAAACAGGAACCAGTTCCTGTTTCCTTATTCAAGCCGAATAAGGAACTGGCATTTTCTTACTTAAAAAATAAATTAAAATGAACCAAAGAGTACTACATATAAATGAAAATCATTGTACATGTAGGTTGGATATTAAAAATATTAATTGCATTACATTTCTACTTAGTTTTATTTCATGGTAACCCAGTTCCTTTTTCGCGGCTGAATAAGGAAACGGGAACCAGTTCCTGTTTCCTAAGGAACTGGCATTTTCTTACATAAAAATAAATTAAAATGAACCAAAGTGTACATCATATAAATGAAAATCATTGTATATGTAGGTTGGATACTAAAAATATGTATTACATTACATTTTTAATTAGTTTTATTTAATGATAACCCAGTTCCTTTTTCTCGGCTGAATAAGGAAACAGTTGCTTATTCGGTTTAAATAAGGAATAAGGAACTAGTCCATAGGGCACAGATGCCCCCTCATTCCACTTTTGTCTGAAAACTCCACTTTGACCTTTGACCTCTAAGTGTGACCTTTAGATTTGAGGTAGGGAGATGGGTGTTACACGCGACACGTCGTCTTATGATGGTTACCATTTGTGCCAAGTTATTTCAAAATCCATCAATAAATGGCCAAGTTATAGGAAATACAAGAATTTTTGTCTCAAAACTCCACTTTGACCTTTGACCTCTAAGTGTGACCTTGACCTTTGAGGTAGGGAGACGGGTGTTACACGCGACAAGTCGCCTTATGATGGTTGACATTTGTGCCAAGTTATTTCAAAATCCATCAATAAATGACAAAGTTATAGCAAAGACAAGAATGCTTCGGATAGACGGACAGACGCACAGACGGACAGTACGACTGCTATATGCCGCCTTCTTCGAAGGGGGGGGGGGGGGGCATAAAAAGCTTATATCAAATATGTTTAGCTTGAATAAGGAATAAGGAACCAGTTCCTGTTTCCTTATTCGAATCAGGAAACAGGAACTAGGAACAAGGAACCAACTTACTCTCCATACCATTTTATGGTATTTTTTGTCACTCAATAGACTTGACATTCATTTTGTGCCACAAACTGTACAATTATTTTACTCACTATTTTGTTTCATTTGTGATTTGAACGGTGGTCGGGCAAAAAAAAAAAAGGATTGATCCTGTTGTACTGTTATGATGTGTGATTGGCATAAAAAGGCATTAACAAAAGTCTATTTGGTTAAGAATTTTGGCTGTTGAAATAGGAAAATTCCTGACTATTCAATATCATTTAAAACAATGTATTAAAAATTCAACTCCATTTCCAAATATCTGCGATTTCTGATTTTTCTCAATATATTGCACTAGCCTTCAATACAGCCCACACACTCTAATATAATTGTAAATTGCATACATTGGCCGAATTTTGACCATTTTTTGGAAGTGTACGGGCCCCTTTAGTCTAAACTGATATATCGATGAATGATACATTGAAACTGCGCTTGTGTGACTACCGGATAAAGAAAATCGTCAATTTCCGGCTTATGTAAATGTACCATTACTGAGTCGTGTTTGGTCATAGGCAAACATGTTGAGGTATTTTTATATGGAGGAATTTTTACCCTCATTTTGCCCTATACATAACAACAAGCACTAAACACGTACACTGCTTATTAACAAACCTAAAATTTGAGTACAACACCCCTATCACACAGTAAGGCCATTCATATGTGATTCTATGTTTAGCGTCCTCATGATTTTTCGAAACCTACCAACCAGGCAGTAAAAAAACAAACAATGAGTCGATAATTTTTTTTTTCTTTCACAGTTTATTCATGGCAGTGATACAAGCTAAAGCAAATGTTTACCTGCAAAACTGTTATATATCATCTTCATGTTGGGAGCCTACTTTAACACAGTATTTTAACTGTGTAAATTGACTAGTTGCACACTGTTTTTACAAATAATGGTAAAAACACCTTTTTTCAAATTGGTATATGCTTTCCAACTTTTATTTATTTGTTTTCGTTCAAACCTACCAGCCCGAGAAGGCTAAACATAGAATCAAATTGGTATGGCCTAAATCGTATTTTGTTCCTGACAAATGCTGTACTGGTCATTATAATTATACTAAGATCGTCGTGGAACAAAGCAATAGACGAGTTTCACATTCCAATTTTTAGCGATTATCTCGACACAATAATTTGTCGGCCAATCGAAAACGAGGCTCGCGATGTATTGTGAATGGTGAATACTGGTTGCATAGCGGGCATTTACAGTTTATTACTTTTAAAATGTTATAAATATTAACATAGTTTACTTCTTTATAAACAGAAATGGCATGGTACATAATATAATTATGATATATGATAAGAGAGTGTCAGTTTAATTAGTATATCGTCGCTAAAAATGGAAAAAAGGCAATTTAGACTTAAGTAATTTCTCTGAGACTGACATACTTCGTATTGTTAAAACCTGGTGTTATCAATTATAAGATCGTAATCTTGTCTAAACATATGACCATTATTGTGCAACCAGAATGTGTATATATATGTCCTAATTTTAAAATAACATGTGGCACAATTACGCAATCAAAGTGCATACCAATTAGTGAAGTGATACACGGGTTGTGTGTGTATTGGCAGCTGTTCCACTGACTTCATGAATCTACTTGATAACAAGTGAAATAACTGTCATTTTTAAAACAAAAATAACTTTATTTAATATTTAAGACAACATTTTAATTTTATTGGCAATTATCATGATTATTTGCTTCAGGAACTCATGATATACATGAATGTACATGTGTTTTCAAACAAAGTTTGAAGACATATAACGATAATTAACACTGCTTTTTAACGTTTTGATATTAAATAATGATGTTTTATTTCTCAGTTATATTTTGTCTGTTTTAGTTCTCTGTCATTAGAGAGTACAAAGAAAAAACGTCTTTGATCAATTCTGGTTAACTCGGTAGAATTTTTGAGTTGATTTGCTCAAATGAACAAAAAAAGCATACTCCGGGATATCACTTTCTTTCTCATACATAATAATAATAATAATAATCATCATCATCATAATGTTATTTGTAATTGTCAAGCTGTTATATAATTACCCCAGCCTACACTGAATCCGAAATAAACGAATTGCCTCTGTTAATTAAATATTAATAAATAAATAAATAATTAATTATGTAAACTGCAGTGAATTCAGCAATTATATACTTATTTCAATCATTAAAAATTCAAATCTGAATATGAAGTAACATAATCATGAATTGATGTCAAGCATAGTTTCGTCAGCATGCAGATTTGGCTATGTTGTGATTGTTACATTATTTGCATTATAATTTAAGTATTTGAAACATATCCACGTATACACATTTTAGTGAATAAAACAGAGACACGTTTAATGAAAAAAAAACACAACATTTTATAAGTTTATTCGACATTTTCTCCTCTGAACATTATTTTCCTTTATATACAATTACAGCCAATACATCGTCAGCCTCGTTCTCGATTCGCTTTATCAAGGGAGACAACTCCTACAGTACTCGATAACGGGAATGTGAAAAGGGTCTATTCTAGGTTACACATGCGCAAATAAATTCCTTCATTGTTACATATAAAATATACAATGTTTGATTTCAATTTTCACCATGACCAAGCTACTTTCTAATATATCACCATACATCGTTGGAAAGATAAGGCCATAACCTTTTGAAAAAACAGCATGTCAACAAATTATATGCTTTGTAACTCAAAATTTTTACCTTGGAATAAACACACCGGTTTTGACGGGCATGGAGGCTGCCATTTTGTGCATGAATACATGGGCCAAAAGTTATGAAGCTGGGAACCAATTATTTTAAAGTAGTGCCTAAAACAGTATTGTTTCTTATTTCTTACATATATACCTTTAAATTGATACCAAAACATAGCATTTAAACTGTATTTTTAAAATCATATGCATTATACACTGAACCATATGTGTTTATTATCTAACTGAGAGCATGTAACCCTGGGGATTAGACTTCCGATTTGGTGTAATTTGACCTTTAAGAGAACCCAACCCTTTCAAATTTGAATAAAACCCACATTTTTCATAAGTCTGATCTATTTCGAGAAAGAACATGAAGTCCTATTACACTGGTTTGAAGATTTATTGAAAAAAAAAATAATTGAATATGTCACATATAATGGCGTTTTGAGGCAAAAATTAAGACAGAAAAAAATGTACTTGGGTACGTCTGGAAAACATGATTTTAACTCAGAATTAAGCATAAGTTTGAGTTTTAATAGGCATAGCAGATACAGTATATTAAGTCAGAAGTGAAAACAATCTTCATTGGCATTCTAAATATTACAGAATAGGTTTTTAGTCAGTTTTGAACAAATTTTTTTTTTAAGTTTCTACATTTTTGGGGGTAAAATCCATATAAATGTAACATTTCAGATGCCATTTGACCCCAGAAAAGGGTTTCTTTACATAACAATCAACAGATTTGACCTCCTGTCACACAACAAAAAAAGAATTTGACCCCAAAATGTCAATGCCAGATATAAATTAACAGTCTTCTGTCACACCTGAACCTGTGGGTGGGGTCAGCCGCCTGTAATCTTCAATCTTTCCAGGTACTCTCTGCTGAGTAATCTGTGAAAATAAAATGGTTTTCTGTGCATGTTTACTCAATATTGTGATTACTAGTGTAACTTAGATACAATAAGTGTACATATACACTAGTTTACTAAGTTTTATTTACTGCGATAAGGCTAGTCGCTATGCCGGCTTCAGATTGTCGAGCTCATGTGCGAACAGTTCAGTTCTAAAACGGGTTTGAGAGTCCCAACAAGGGTTAAACTCTTGCTTTTCCTACTGGTGTTGATAAGAAGAATGCCAGGCGGGAAAAGAAAACATTAGATAGTAGAATACATGACAATAATCATGTACTAACCTTAAAAAATACCGATGGTACGGGCACGACTGTGTCAGCTTTACGGCCCCGCCCCAACGCTCCAGTGTAGTTGACAAGTAAAGTAGTTTTGATGACTCGTCACTTCACCCAGACTTGTATACCAATGAGTTGATGGTTCCGGCTGAGGTCCTGGTTCTTTTCAACACCGCATTTAAAAAACATACTCAAATTAAACCAAACTGTGATGGTGATTGAAATTTTGATGCCGCTATCTCCATTTGGTGGGGTCTAGGTTGGCGTGAGCGGCTAAAGTGCTTTATGCATGCATTTCATGTATTTATCAGCTGAAAGCCTGATTGAACTAAATTACAAAATTACAGATGAAGTAAATAGGATCTGTTAACTTTGCAAATTAGGAAAATTGGTATTATTCAAAGTAGGCAGGTCGGACGGTCATCATGGCCAAAGCATCGGCCAGTGCGGACACGACCTTTGTGGCGCATTATTGTCAGTTACAGGTTCTTAAACTAAATATTCAGGATTACAACACAAGGCATTATGACATTAATGAGATAATTGTTGGAACCAATGCAAATTAATGTCAAAAAATGAAACTGAAAAAAAACAACACGATGAACATAATGGGTCTCGGATTGCCACTCCGGGGGACATTTTGCTTTAATTTTCCCATATTTACCCCCCTAATGCCCCCTAGAGCAACCATCCCATTAAATACAGCCCTAAATGGGGTCAAGGTGGCATCTGGCAGTTATTTTTTCCAGTACAGTGTGTTTGTAAAAGTCCATTTTCAAAATCTTAGCAGAAGGCTAATATTAGTTGAAGTTCTTAAAGGTTACACATGCGCAAATAAATTCCTTCATTGTTACATATAAAATATACAATGTTTGATTTCAATTTTCACCATGACCAAGCTACTTTCTAATATATCACCATACATCGTTGGAAAGATAAGGCCATAACCTTTTGAAAAAACAGCATGTCAACAAATTCTCTGCGTTGTAACTCAAAATTTTTACCTTAGAATAAACACACCGGTTTTGACGGGCATGGAGGCTGCCATTTTGTGCATGAATACATGGGCCAAAAGTTATGAAGCTGGGAACCAATTATTTTAAAGTAGTGCCTAAAACTGTATTTTTTCTTATTTCTTATATATATACCTTTAAATTGATACCAAAACATATCATTTAAACTGTATTTTTAAAATCATATGCATTATACACTGAACCATATGTGTTTATTATCTAACTGACAGCATGTAACCCTGGGGATTAGACTTCCGATTTGGTGTAATTTGACCTTTATGAGTGGCGAACAGAATTTAAAAACTATGGGCATTCAATGAAGGATAGTGTCAATTTAAGCTGTGCACGTTAGCGTTTTCAGCGTCTTAAAAACGAAAGCTGTTTGTTCACGCTTTACTCGTCCTATGGCATGACACTGTGTCTCGAATTATATTTACGTCGTCGTCATAGCCCTCGGAAGAATACGAAATTAAATGATTTTATTGCGAGTTCATGCTAAAATGCCACAGGTTAATATTGTCATCTCTACATGAGGAATATTCTGAGCAATACGATGTCATTTTTGCAAGAATAAAAATAAACACGTTTATACACATAATCATATATCTTTAAAAGTACTATAGCCGTTTGCCTTGTAATAATGCTCTTTATTAATTTGATCATCATCATCATCATCATCATCATAATAATAATCATCATTATAATCATCAAAAACAATAACAACAACTTCATAGTCATCGTGATCGTCATCATCATCGTCGACGTTATCATCATCATTATGATCATCATTATCATCATCATCATCATCGTCGTCGTCGTCATCATCGTCATCATCATCGTCATCATCGTCATTATCATCATCATCATCTTCTTCATCAAAAACAACAACAACAACAACAACTTTATAATCATCGTGATCTTCATCATCATCGTCGACGTTATCATCATCATTATGATCTTCATTATCATCATCATCGTCATCATCATCATCATCATGATCATCATCATCATCATCATCATCATCAATAACATTACCAGAATTGTTATCATCGTCGTCGTTGTAATCGATGGTTCCAATACAATCCAATACAATCACTATCATTACCGACATACCCATAGTCTAAACCTCTACTGCCAAAGTGCAACCCAAAATTCATTTCATATGATTGAATGAAAGGATATTACATTTCAGTATTTCAAATAGACCGATTGAAATGATTTTACTTTTCTTAGTTAAAAGTCAATTTCTACTAAACTGTGAACCGATCGGAAAGAAAATCAGAAGAAAAAGGTATACAACTATCCTGTAATATCTTTCTAAGAACTCAAATAAATGCGATTCCCAGAGACTGACTTAATACAGACCTTGGTGGGTAAACGAGAAAAATATGCGCATTTACACTCTATCTGTCTTTGAAAATCAGGCACGAAATCTTTCAGTTGCCGCTGAATAATGATTTCTAAGGGAAGGAGAGCGAGCGGCCGTCTCGAATATTGACGGTTTTGCAAGACGGTTTGCACGAAATTCTTATTCTGACTCGAAACGTCTTATTGATCACGTGTTGTATATCATGCGCGATAAACCTAGCCCTTAATAGCCTTGATTCGTAATGGCCAACTATGTCACGGCACTGAGTGATCTTTGTTGTTTATTCATCATTACAAGTGGCATCGGAAACTCATCTAGTAATTCTACTGTTTGTCAATGATTGTTACAAAAGCGTGTGAGATATGTTTTAAAGGCCTGATTTTCCTGAAGCCTGATTCAAAACATATCAATTCAATACCAAACTATCCCTGTGTGAATATCTTACCATATTTCTCAAATGTCTTCTCTGAAACATATGCGCGTAAATTAGATCTGATTTGTATTCAATTTGTCGCATTGTTAGCGTTGAGGTTATTACAGTATCATATGCTTAATTACACGGCGGTGTAAACTAATAGTCGAGGCTTCCCTATGCGAAGCAACAATCCAGCCTTGAGCTATAATGCCACATGAGAGAAACTGGTATCTCTCCCGCTGTTCAAAAGGTATTGGTCAACAACGTTAAACGTTCACATATTCCTGATAAAATCAGATTTTCTTTCATAAGTAATGAATGTGGAGCAAACAGTAAAGATAATCTCGCACAGGTTCCTTACTGCGCATGCGTGTATCATTTGGAAGCGCAGTAAACTAAGATGGCGGCTGCGTGTTTCGGATTAAACATTTTAGACAATACTGTGAACTAAATATTAACATTTGAGTGGGAAAAATCAGTGGCATTCTATAAAGATATGTGGATTATATCAATCGAAAATAAGAGCATCGAATGCTGTTCCAATGGGAAATAATTCATAATTAAACTTGGCTCGTAAAAGAGAGCGTTATTTGCGGGTAGTGGGAATATGTCACATTTGTTCAAGGATGATTAAAATAAAATATTTTACATGTAATAAAATTCCATCTCAAAATTCAACTGTTTGAATGGACTTTTAGAAAGTTAAATGAAACATAATCGCCTAAAGGAAATCACGACAGCTGTTCCTCTGATATCGCGAATGTATAATGCCAGCTTCTAATGAACATTTTGAAGCACTTGTACGATTTCTCAAGCCAGATGCATTAACTTTCAGCTGAAAACATCATCCTTAGAGATACAGAAATGTGTTCAATATTGTTTTACTATTCCAAGCTGTTAATGTGGCTCGCAGCGTAACAACAGTCACAAATCGGATTTTTAAAAAAACCAAGTTCGCGATTCCTCTTCGTTAAACTAAACACATCGAAAACGTGTTGCCGGAATTATTGTACAGATAAATGAATAATTTACCTGTTAACATGTTTCAATGATAGCTCTGACTTGGATCCCAGAGTCGTGCTAATTAAACAGGGAATATTAATGCTGGGAAGACATAATACTGCTGGCGTATATTCGAGTTTAGTCCAATCCGCGGTCACAACTTTACGCTGATACAAATAAAGAGGACTTTGTTTGTCATAAATCAGAAAGCGTTTTCTCATCGAGATGGTCTAGTTTGATTATATGTCCAATACAAATGGTACAAATGAGATATTTATTTCACAGTGTCTCTGAATCGTGCCGGAATTATGGAATTATACAGTTTTGTGTGCTGGTGAAAGTGATTTTTTCTGTACAGTGAATTTGTTTTGCTTAAAGAAATCGTTTTGTGCTGGAATAGATTTATATGGAAATATTTAACAGCGATTTAAAAGCCAGAGATAGAAATTATTGTGGACTTTCAATTACTTTATAAAAGGATTTATGAAAGTGTTAAACCTTGGTAAGTGTATTCGTATTTGTTATAGCGACCAGAAAGTATTTAACAAATTTAAAGATACGCTGACTGGTGAAAATTGTTCTGAAGGAAAAAATTAAAATGTTTTAAAAAGCAATTCATTTGAATTATCCGTCAGAATATGCTCTCACTCATCTAAAACGTCTGTTTTGTGTTGCTTTAAAGGGCCATTGCATATTGTTAACACGCCAATGCTTTTAATACGCCACGTACATGTGCTACACGAGGAAATATTTCTCTGGAAACAATGAGATCGAAACTTCAGAATAATTAACATATTTCAAAGATTATTGCTGCGATAGCCGGATACTGCACCAGGAAATAATTTACAAAAAGCGTTGCTACAATTTTTGACATAAAGCAAAAAACTTGCCAGATTTCACGTTTTACATTTACAACGTCAATAGTTAAATAGCATGTATTAACACGCCGATCATATGATTTAAACAACGCGAGGCAATAGTTCACAGAAAAGCACAGAGTAAAACCTATTCCGTCTTTGCATCGCATAGACTAGCGAGATTCCCCGGTTTCTATCAGTCGGATAATCGAACGTGGCATATGTGTAGACTGGAACACTGGCACGTGGATTCTGCCAGGTAACACTGGGGAGACAGAAGCGGGCCTTTGAAGATAAGCCTTCCCGGCGTGTTTATGTTTGAAGCGTTGGCGGAATCTCGATATCCAGTGAGGCATTTCGATGAGAACTGGTGTGTTCGACCTTCATACCAAGGATACCAAGGTGGCAGGAGTTCCACGCACGTGCTTCATATGCTTCATAAGTGTTAGGTTACGTAGCTACTACGGTCGAATTCTGCTTGAGAAATAAATCACGCGAGTTGTGATTCAAATAAAACGGATATAAGTTTTACTACAGCAAAGTTGTGTTCGACAGAAAGGAATACACTCATGTGAGTTGTTATTTACCCATTAAACGGATACGATTTGCTATTGGCAAATTATGTTTATAAGACAGGAGAGTTATGTAATAATATAGTCACTGAAACTGTTTTGCACTACGTTTTCTAGTTTCAGTTAAGTAATTGAGTATGTGTATGCATAGAGAAAGTAGGAATGTACAAATATCTCATGTGAATGAGTATCGTACTGAATGCCTTTTATACCTGCACTGTACCATTTGTTAGAGGATGGTCACGTGAACATAATACCTATTAATCAACGTGCTCTTGTAAGGGAGGTATTAATTGTATCTTTGATATTGATCTGATAGTTGGAAATGTTAAGTCGATATACATAGTCAAATCACACCGCAGTCTCTGTAACTAGATAATACATCCAGATGGTATGAAGATCGATGTGAAAAGTCCTCTTAATGCGATCATTTACCAAGTCTCGCGGTCACTTCGGAAACTATGGTCAATATAGGACGACATGGGGAGATCAAATCAGCTGATAAGCCATGTCTAACACTAGCCTTCAGAGAAAGGAAATTGCGCAATTCACGTGCTCTGAACGCGAACGGACGCGGACACGAACGCGTGACGACGCTTAGTACCTCCGATGACAACGTTGGCAATAAAGGAGCAGGCGAGAACTGTTCGGTTACGGCAGTGGATATACCCTATCACCAAGCCGTGGATACACTGTCACGTTGTAGATACTCACCGGATTCATACACTCAGTTTCATTGTAAAGCATCAGTATTCGAGACCCCTTCGCACGAGATTTACGAGCCCTTTCTGGAGATCCCGGAAAGCGACCGGCACGCGCCAGCGCTCCGAGCGGCCCCTGTTTCTCTTTGGCGGCCCCTCGCGAACGAACCCCATTCCAAAACCAGTATTTCCTCCAATCGAACCTTTACTATCACTCTCCTCTATGTGCTAATCTCAGTGCTACTGATGTGCAAGAGTTGTGTATGCCTTCTGTGTTCGAACGAGGAGCACCTGAATCAAACGTCCCTTAGTTTCGGACATTCCGATCGCCCCAGTTACCTTGCCCTTATTGACCGTAACAAATTCCCTAAAAATGAGTCCAAGTGCAAAACCCTATCGTCAAACTTTGTAAATGATATATGTGAAATTCCGCTAAAATCAACTACGGACAGAATTATGAAGCTTAGACAGGTAAATACCAATTTCTGTGGTTACCCCTTAGTGAAAGTGCTTTCAAGTGAAGAAATACGTCGAGTAACCCAGTGTTCCAAGGGTGATTGTGCACGTGTTTTACGAGCAGTCCAAGACACGGATTCGGAATTAAGTGATATGTTCTGTCAGTTTACAAATGTTGTAAATATGATCGACTGCAAAGAGGTCTTTGCCACGTTGGGAAACTGCAATAAATGCAAGGTAAGGCACAGTATTTTTCATATGTATTTATTCATTATATGAGGCGTGTCGTGGGAAAACGGGGCTTAATGCATCTGCGTAAAGTGTCGCACAGGCTGATCCAGCAAAACACTTTCCGCCTACAGTGAATTTATGTTTAGGAGAGACTTCCGTGAAACATAAAATTCCATAACAACGGAACGACACTTTACGCACGTTTATTAAGATCGGTTTTCCTACGACACGCCTCATAAACAGTTTCATTGTACCTATTATACAGACATTCCGACAAGTGTTTGACCAAAGAACCTGACCGGTTATTTTCCAGTTATTCCCTGGAAAGGATCTCAGGTAACAGGACCAAATGTCCTGTAAAATTTGCGCTAATGCGAGTGAAGTAATGACATTTGATGTATGCGGTTTTATTTCTAGAATATTTATCCGGTGTAACTTTCAATGCAACTACATTTAGCCAGACATATTGATATTATTGATAATTAGACAAGATACCGCATGCATGAGGCGTGTCGTGGGAAAACCGCGCTTAATGCATATGCGTGAAGTGTCGTTCCGGATGAGCCTGTGCAGTCCGCACAGGCTGATCCAGGACGGCACTTCCGCCTACAGTGGATTTATGCTTAGAAGAGTCTTCCTTGAAACAGAAAATACCATAAAACGGAAATTGTGCGGACTGCACAGGTTGATCCTGGACGACACTTTACTCACATGCATTAAGCCCGGTTTTCACACGACACGCCTCATATGTACACTTTCATATATCAGATCCATTTGATGTCATGTGAACGTGAGTTCGGTCCTGTGGTTCTGACACTTCCACAGGACCGAATGTCCAGTTATCCTTAATTTTTTTTTCCGGAATGTCTGTCATATTCACGTACAAAACACACACACATTTATGCAATACATACGGAATATTACGCTAGTCAATTGTTCTTAAAATATGTATTAGTCGAGTGGCGTGTGTGTTGACGTATCACACGCCGAGCGGAGCCTCGAGTGTGATACGAAATAACGCAAGCCACGAGACAAATACATACTTTTGGAACAATTGACTAGCGTAATATTCCTTTTATTATATACCACGATAAACTTCAAATGTGCATTACCTTATTTTATTTGAATAAAAACTACAATAATGACTAATTATTGTATGTATAGACTATATATGTTTTCGTAACTCTATGATGACGTTATTAAAAAAGTAGTCCAGCTAGTATGGTAATACGGGGTTTGACAAATAGCGAGTAGCATAATACGGGATTTTGTTTCTGTCGACATGTATCTCACCCATTAATAAAGCATTTATTTCGGTAAGATTTTTTAACAGGTATATCATAAAACGAAGTAAGGCGCATGCCTGTTAAAAAACAACAACAAACTTATATACATTGAAGAATATCATGTTGCATCAATCTGTGTATATTGAAGTAATTGCATATGTTAATAGGGTAATGACGTGTTTACTTTAAAGAACATAAATTACAAATATTATCGACATACAATTCCGGTCTTAAAAAAAATGTTATGCATAAAAACTTGCATGCATGCATATGATATCGATGTGGCCATTGTTTAAAATATAACGCATTCAATTGATTTTTGTTACTATGGCAACGGGGTAAAACACTGACCTCTTAGGTATTAGATATATCATCGCCAATGCAATTGCACCGCTGTCATACCAATTAAAACGTTCATCAACTATTTTTGAACTGAAGGTGTTTAATGCACGATGCATTACTTATTTGAACAACAATTCTATTCCCATATTGATTGAAACATTTTAGATAGCTATAATATATTACGTACATGTAACTATATGCATTAACGATTAGTTTGTATTACCCTTTATCTGTTGTTCTAGGTTGTATATTTATATCTAATTAAATTTCCTGGTATATCAACTGCAATATAGAACTACTTGCACGTAATCATAATTGTGGCTGAGTTTCCAATAATTCCGTTTTATAGTCGTTTAACTGATACCGATCAGTGTGTGTGTGTAGCGTACTGCGATGTCGATTGCGTTCACAGTTACGGTAAACGAGAGCTCAATGTATTTAAAGCGCCTTGATGCTATTATAGTGCGTTTTTTTTCTAAGGCAATAGTTTAAAATGGTATTCTTATTATTACTTTTCATTACACTAACACACTGTTATAAGCCAATTTTGATTTATTTAATTAATTAAAAACGAACGTAAAACTTCTATAAAATATACATTGTGTATATCGCTAAAAAGGTATTGAATAGAGAATACCCGGTTTTTCGTATGGTGTAACACCCCCCCCCCAGCCCCCCCACCTTCATACTAGTATATGTTTTCCATCTGGGCAAAATGCCAGAAAGCCCAATTCGTAATCTTAGAGCGGTAACTCAGTATCTGCAATGCAAAATAAAACCACTTAGTGAGCTCTTGCACTGCTTTTATTTTATTGTTATTGTAACGAGCACACCAAGTCGCACGTGGTAAATGCAATAGTACAGCAACGGTATTTCATTGAGAATTTGAAGAATTGTTTCTTAATGACTTAAATCCTTTCTTACTGTACCTCAAGGGGCTAATCTCGAGCAGTGACTTGAAAACATGTCACAGTGTGGTAATTGTCATATCATCCCGTTTAATTGTGAACATGTGTGCTATGAATAGAAAGCGGAATTCAGTGGTAACAACTACTTGAACAACTACTTGAAACCAATTAAAGTAACGGTTACATTTGGATTTATGTTTACTGAAGAGACTTCCTCGAAACAGAAAATATCATATAAGCGGAACGTGCACTTTACGCACATGCATTAAGCCCGGTTTTCCCATGACACGCCTCATTTTTGTGGTGTATTTTCTGTTTCTCTCTTATACGTTCGTTATTAATTATAATAATATACACACTTTTTTATTGAATATTTGTGTAATAAATTGTATTTGTACTCAGTAAATTTGCATGTTCCCACATCAGTTAAAAAGAGGTAACAAAACAAAAAAAGAACTACATGTACATTACACATGTAACACATGTACTTAATATTTTGAGAAACAGCATCGTTATTACAGTTTAATGCTTAAGTTTATTGTTTTGGGCAAAATCCCATTAGGGGATAATATAAAAATTAACGAAATTCTATAATATTTTACAATGTTTTGGCACAGTGTTTCTTTTCATATTTCCTCGGGTTTTACAGGATCGAAACGTACGGTTGTATACTGTCATCGATTCTCTACCGGGGACGCCGAGTTTTGTGAATCAATAGTTGGTTCTGCCGGAATGTAATAAATATGCAAATCAAGTAGATGTTTTGTCCACAGAGTTTCGCTCGTGTCAACCAACAGCCATAACCTACACCTCTTTCATGTATAATGGGGCCATTTAAATGGCATTTCACAGGAAAGTACTTTCGCCATGATCTCGACGACGAATGAGTTTATTTACCCTCGGGGCTGCGGTTAAAAAGCATATGCCCGAGCAGACAATTTCTAAGATTTAATTCGGTGAGTACCGCCCGCTAGCTCCGTACGTAGAGCGCTAGCAGTACCCGACCAGCATCTCTCTCGGTAGAGAGTGCGCTAGCCCTCCGCGATGCCGTGACACACACCTCGATGGCTGGCTGGACTCTGTCGCCATGATCTCTGCTGAGATAGGATACTCCCACTGGGTCAAGTAGTACTGCTAATAGCTCGAGGGGCCAATATAAAGAAACGAGATGTTCAGAGTGTTCATGACATTTGAGTGCTCTCTGCAAAATGTTTTATTGCATTTTTTTGTACATTTATTTATTTTTGACCAGAATTGATACACGCACACATTCCATAGTCCATAGTTTGAATATAAGATAATATCTCATAGGCGAACTACATAGGAGGATTTAGAGGGGGGGGGGGCGACAACGGCGTACGCTCCCCTCTAAAATTGGCCAAGGTTCGATTTTGTAAACCTGACAATAACTTAAACATGTGCATTTCGTGACCAATTACGCGTTCTTCAATAATTTATTGCAATTATCAAACCCGTTGTGTGGTATTCTCGTTAAATGGTGCTATTTTTGACTACATGGCATTGTTTCAATATACTTATCATAGCATGTAAGAGACCAACAGCAGTTTGTTGGCAGTAACTTAATATTTCCGCCCCCCCCCCCCCCCCACCCATTCAAAATCCCGCCCCTCTAACTCAAAATCCAGTAACCGCGCCTGAACCATCCAACTGTTACAAACAGTACAATACAAGAACGTTGCAATACATATTTCAGTCTTTAAATATGCTCTACTTTTGTAACGACTTTTGTACTTTTGTAGCTATTTTAAATGTCTATAAGTGATCTTATAACTGGAAAAAAACCCTCGACAAACGCAAACCTTTGCCAAGGCAGCTCGTTCCCCCAAAGTGTTGTACAATTATGTGTGGTGTAATTGATATGGTGTCCGCTTTGCCATCAGGAGGTCGTAAGTTCGATCTCTTCTCGGGAAACGTTCGAAAAGGAAACGGAAGTGTCTCAATAAGCCTCAGGCTTTCGACATAATCGAGCTTAAATAAATCTGTTCAAACTAAGCTTGTTATGAGTGCTAGTCACAGTGTAGCAATATCTCCTTATTATAAGAATCCTTACAAAATAACTGGATCCAGACTGTAATCCGGATCACTATCAAAATTTAATCATTTGGGCATTGACCCATTCACATCCTCCCCGTGATTTGCATGCACATTAATTCATTACGTTTTTGCCATCAGTTTCTTACTTAAGAAATAATTTTCGATTATCGATGTATATCGGCCAATAAACAACGATTTGGAGTTCTGATGGGTATTGTTAATAGCCACGAGTGTTGTTTATTAGCCGATCAACAACGATAATGCGAACATTATTTTGATTATAACACGATTTGACATATATTTTTGGAATTGTAATGAGAACTGCTTTTTACTACGCTTACAATCGGGACTACTTTCTGCCATGTTTATTGAGTAGTTTAACAAAGATAATGTTGTTCTTTGTCTATAGCAAAATCAGCGAGTATCATGTTAGAATAGCGAATAAACAAGCAAACAAACAGACAGAAAAACAAACCAACGCCGACAAATTTGTCATTACTTTAGTTCGTACATTTAATTTTAACACGATATTCGCTCATTTTGCTACAGACAAAGAACAACATTTTCGTTGTTAAACTACCCAATAAACAACGCAAAAACAGTCCCGATTCTGAGCGGAGGATATTTAACAGTAGTTCCAACTACAATTGCAAAAATATATGTCAAATCATGTTAGAATCGAAATAATTTCCGCATTATCGTTGTTTATCGGCCAATAAACAACCCTATGTCGTTTTGATGCGTGGGTATAAAATAACTTGGTATAACGCCCTCGTGGTTTAATTAATTCGCATCAGAACTCCAAACGTTGTTTATTGGCCTACACACAATGATAAATCGAAAATTATTTCTTAATTATAATATGCACATTTTCACAACATGTGAACATAATGAGCAAACAATGTTTAAATAGCATGTACCAGGTATACATAGAAAAACGTTAAGATAATACGACTTAAATCAAAGAGAAAACGACTGTCGGAAAGTTGCGACTATACATGAATTGGAATCTCTGCTGAAGCATGCGTGTCGGAGCTTATGCTGAGAAATTGAATCCAGCGACACGAATTCACTATCAGGTCTCTGTCAGAAGATACATGATAACGGTACTTGAGTGTGTCTTAAAAGTTTTAGACAGCGAGGGATTGTTGCAGAAAATACGTGACGAAGTCAGAGTGTCTAAACGTTCAAAATAACCAGGGATTGTTATATATATATAATGAATTTATAACACATAACGTAGAACAAAATGTATACGTAGTTTTCTGCTCTTTCAAGAAAATACATTGGCGCTTATTGTTTGGGTGATTCAGTTTTGAATTTAGATATTTGGTTTGAAAAATTGAAGGCACATAAATGTGTATCTCTTAAGATTGTTAAGCTTCAGTTTCTCGGACATTTTGAACAAAAACTGTCCAGTCGGAGGAGGAAATGATTTTTAGTTTCAAGGATCAGCCGACTCGACTGTTTTTGAAAATACAAAAAAAATATACAACCACTATTGTAAAAATATTAAACCCCCCCAAAATCCATGTCAATTGATATCGTATTCCTTATGTACATTAATGGACTTTTCAACTCATAGTTATGATGTACAACGTCCAGTGAAACATTTTACGTGAATCACTTAATATGCATGTTTATGATTTTTATATAACTATATAACACTTTTATTATTATTATTATTATTATTATTATTATTATTATTATTATTATTATTATTATTATTATTATTGTCATGTTTATTTTAAAAAATGTGTTTATAATAATTAATGTTTTAATTTTATTTTCGCCTATGTCTGGACAGTTTTTTTTTCAAAAATGTCCGAGAAACTAAAATAAAATAAAAATCTGGCCTAAGTGTTAAGGAATGTCGGTAATGCACAGCTGCGTATGTGCTTAAATGAACGCAGAAAAATTTACAAGACGCCATGATAATACATTCTAGATTTCTCATGGGCCCAGCAAAATTGATAACATGCGTACGTGCATATTTTTGTTATTATTCTTTAAGTTTCAAGCACGCTCGGAGAAGAATTATATTCACAGTAGGCTGTGTAGGGCCATATTTTTCACAAATAATGTTTTCGCACGCCTGTGAAGAAGAGGATCTCATTTGTCACATTCTTAATTGGAAGAATGTGATTTGCCCAATACGTGGTATGCCTAAGGATCAAAGAAGAATATGATTTTATTTTTAAAAGTCACAAATTGGATACGATCACAAACTTCACAGAAAAGTGAAGAATAAGACTTTAATGCGTGAATAATAAGATTTCAATTTCACACCTGTGAAGAATAAGATCCTTTTTTCACAGATGTGAAGAATATGATTTGTGAAAAATATGGTCCTACACGGCTATTTTTAAGACACGGAAAAATAAATCTGAGGAGAGTATGTATGTCTGTTCCGCGTTAAAAACTGAGTTAATTGGAATAACGGAAATAACTAATAATTATACAATATTATGCTGAAAAAAAGAATACGGAAATACGGTTAGATACAGTGCATTTCATTGAAATGGAAACAGTTTATATTAAAGCTACATAATCAGCTTATCTTACGGAATTTATTGTTATTACTTATAAGTTATTACACATCTACTTTACATGTACAGTAGTAAGTGTTACTTAAAAACAACACGACAAATAATGGTTACCGTCATCATTTTGCGTAAACTTCACATTTACTAATTTCTTAAGAGATACACATGCATTTACTTCAAGAATAATATCGATAAAGAATATATTATACAATTCCACATTTTTTGACAATCCGGTCGTTACAGACTGTAAAAATTTGGTTGGCTGTGTCACGCTTCCTTGGGAGGTTACTCATCCTTTAATCTTATTTTCAACATGTTTGATTAAATATACAGAGCTTTTTTCAGAGGATGGAACATAAGGTGTTCGTGAAACTTTGCATTTTTCATATTTCATGTTGGCTCGTATTTCCCAACGCATTCATAGACTAAAGAATACAGAACAGACTTGAACCGAAGAAACACTACTGTCGAGTTCAGAGATATACCAGTTACCAATGTTGCTTATAAATATCATTAACAATTCTTTCTAAACAAAACATGTTGTAATTACTGTTGGTGAATACATAAGGAAGGTTTAGATTAAAAGCGTTGTTACAACAGAACAGTTTCTAAATTATTTCTTTATTCCTACGCCTAAAGTCGAAGAAAGGTTTGGTGAATGGGGCCCAATGGGAACACATGGTTAAAGGGTAAGGTCAGTTTTGGTGTAAATTGTATGATTTTGAAAGAATGTTGCTAGCGGAAGACGTTTTTTTCTAATTTCGTATCACAAGAAAAACAAAACATTAACAACAAGGAGTTGCTTTAAAATGAGCATAAACACACCCTCACCAGGATGAAAGTCTGGCTAAAGCCCATATTCATTCTAAATAGTATCCGTGCTTATGCTATAAGCTGGTGTCGCTAACAGTGTTATGCAATAGCTGCCAACTGTTATGCTATCTGGGTGGATGTACGCGTGGTTAAGTAAATAAACGTCGATATTGTTTGCGTGCTTCAGCATGCAGGATATCAGAACAGAACAGATGAACCCCACATGAATCTGCCATGCGGTTATAAACCTCAACGTGACCCCCAACGTTTGCATTTCATGGTTGATATCTCGCAAATTATAATAAGTCGCTTTGAAGATAAACTACGGTGGCATAGACGGCACATGTGAGAAAAATAATTTATCTCTTGGCCTTGAGTTAGTATGTCTTGGCCACGAGTTACGTAACTAATTGCCACGACTTAGTGACCACGACTTAGTATCTCGTGGCCACGACTTAGTATCTCGTGGCCAAGACTTACGTAACTCTCGGCCACGACTTAATAACTCGTGGCCACAAGATACTAAGTTGTGGGCACGACGTACTAGCTCGTGGCAACGAGATAAATTGTTGTTCTCACATGTCACGTCTATACCACCGTATCCAACAGTCCGTTTTCTGAACTAAAAAAAGTAAAAATCAGTATGTGATGTAACGCATTTTGTTGTTTTCTCAATAGGACAGGTTTGAGTTTGGTTCACTTAAAATGCGTCTATTCCGTGTAATAAGCACTGCGTTTATTTATCTGTAATTATGAGCAGTGCTACGTATTAAAACACAGTTTACATAAACAACATATATAAGGAGAATTTTTAAAAAGCGTCAAGTTTATGTCGTTGACAGAGAGAAAAAAACTTTGACATTATTATCGTGCGCTGTTGAAAGCAAGTTTTGTATTCAGATAGAGTCTGATTTTCAGGATTAGGATAAAAGTGATCCTGATATGTTTGGTGTTCACACAAATACGATCATTTTCTCATGGGTGTCAGGTAAATTTGATATTTGAAACGGACTATGATAACGGCTATTTTAGCTTAGCTGAGCACGAAGTGCTCGGTGAGCTATTGGTATAGGGGATCTCTCCGGCGTCGTATGTCGTCCGTATGCCGTCAACAATTTGGCCCTTTATCGCGATAAAGACTACATTTTTTATTCAGTTATGACCAAACTTGCACAAATTGTGTATAACCATTAAATCTTGGACGGGTTCGATAATGGGCCCGATCGGACCAGGAACACCAGAGTTATTGTCCCGTTTTTGGTCCCAAATACATCTATTCCTCAATAACTCACCTGGTAAAGGGAGGTAAATGAAATATTAGGAAGATAATTGCCAGCAATGTGTTATTTCCCTTTGTAGCTCATTCACAGAGAGATAGTGGAGTCTGCTTATCAGTAAAATCAATACATCACTCTGATTCAACATGATACTTCTATTTGAGATCAATACACATAGTAACAATTGATAGCCTGCTTCTGACCTATATTTTGGCTGTGTTTGCAGCAATAAAATTTTTCGCTGTCGTCTGTCTTGGCATCCAGTTAGGGAAAAGATTTAAACAATAATCAATAGCTAGAATTCATGTTGTAAACAAGCAAACAGAATAAAGGATTTAGATCCTGTTATCTAGTGCCTGAACGGATTAATTATTTTCTGTAGTTTTTCGACTGTTTAGTTAGTCACTTATTCAGTATCAATTAATCGTATAACTTTTGGACTGACTTTTACATTTGAATTGGGATTTTGGAAACTCAAGTAATTATCTTACACGATTTTTGAAGCTGATTTATTATTTCTCCTTAAATGCAAAATACTTCTACACTGTTTTACATTTTATCCTTAATTGAGAAATATTGTTACACTATTTAGAGTACACCATGCTACTTGCTGCTTGTATGGTATATATAAGTAAGGGCTTGTAGTTTGGGGACTCTTTTTAGCTCACCTGAGCACGAAGTGCTAGAGGGTGAGCTATTGGGGTCAGTCTGTGTCCAGCGTATTGTACGTCATCCGTCGTCAACGTTTTGCTTCAAACAAGTTTTTCTCTGAAACCACTGGGTGGATTTTAACCTAACTTGGCAGGAAGGTTCCTGGGATGGTCCTTTTCCAAATTTATTAGAACATATTGAAAACTCTGGCTGCCATGGCAATAAAAAGCTTAAAAACTGGAAAACTTTAAAAATCTTCTTGTCTGAAACCACTGGCTGGATTTCAAAATAATTTCACAGAAACGTTCCTTGGGTGACCCTCTTACCAAATTCCTTGAAATCATTTTGATTCATGAAAAAATATGGTCGCCAGGGGGCGGGGCAATTTCCATATTTGGCTGTATTGAACATTTTGAAAATCTTTCAGTCTAAAACCACTGGCTGGATTTCAAACTAATTTCACATAAATGTTCCTTTGGTGACCCTGTACCAAATTCCTTGTAAAGTGGATGCTATCAAAACAAAACACTGATTTAACCAAAAAAATTTATTTATTGAAAAAAATAAACGAACAAAATATCTGACAAACTTTATAAAAATGTTCTATGGTCTGGGCATTTTTTAGGGTAGGTCAGGTAAATGTTTATAAATGTAGCCTATACGACCTCGGTTTAAATTGCTAAAGCTGTTGTTGATGTTGCTTATTTTTGAAGATGATTATAAATATTAAAATGATGAAGGCTATGATGCTTATGATACTGTGATTTTGGTGTTTTTGATGATGATGGTGATGGTGATTATGATGTTGATGATGATAATGATGATGGTGATGACGATGATGATGGTGATGATGTAGTGGTGATGAGACATGAACATAAACAACAACCAAATATTATAATTATATTTGAATATTGAAATTAAATATTCCCAATACTTCTGGTAATTATGATAACCTACAGAAAATCACATCAGGGAGGAACACAAAAACCAAAGCAACTGTTTACTTGAATCTTATTTGACCTCTTATCCTATATACATGTTATGTCAGGAATTGTATAACTCTCCAACTTTCCTATTTATCCTCATTTGGCCCAATGAACTTGGCCTGTGGTTAAGCAGCACCCTAGATATTATAATTCAGTAAACTGCACTATCAATAACAATGGAATATTTGCACATGATTCTTCGAAGGCGTAATATTAACTGGGTTCTGTGTTGGAAAGGTTCTGTGGCAGAGAAATGTTTTCAGTTTTTCACAAGTTAGTCATGTGCCTAGAAATTTCATATTTATATGTCACTGACATTAATAAAGAGTTTACGCTCATTTTAGTCCGTGCACGTGTTTCACAAGTTAAACGATACTGTGACAGTATTTTCTTTGGTACACTGCAAGTCGTTATATCGCAATTCGCGGGGTCCATGAATCGCGATCGCGATATACCCAGGTCGCAAATAAAACTTTCCAGACCGTTCATGTACATATACACTAGCCTATTTTCGCGATTTGTTAAAAAAACATGGCTGCCATGGGGCGGGACAGTTTTCCTTATATGGCTTTATTGAAATCTCAAACAATATTCTTCTTAAAAAGCCATTATGATGCTTTACACTTAGGTGAGCGACCTAGAGCCATCGTGGCACTTCTGTTGAAATCCGTGACAAAAAAATTAAAAATGTAAATTCGTCAATATGTGAACAGGTCCCTTTAAGAAGAAACATATATAATGGTTTTGTAGTGTTTAAAGTACTTGTATATTAGTATAACATTGTGTTTTTTTTTAAATATTAGCTATTCAATAATTCAAAAGTATGGCGGGTTGTCCTAAAAACTACTTGAGCTATAAAACTATAAGTCTAAGGATAAATAATACACGTTGTATTCAGTGCTGTGCACTAAATCCGTTCAGGTCAACACTAATCTGAAAATAACAATGAACACGATTTAATATAAAGAATATACAAATCAATCATACTTATATAAATAAAATAATAGCTACATATAAACCGTATTTATATCATTTAATCATAAATATTGTACTTGTCATTTAAAAGCATTTGTAGTGTCATCTAGTGGTGTTAACACAGGTAAAGAGGCAAAATTTAATTTAAAATAACAAACATGATTATCACACAAATACATATTAGTTTATGCAATCAAACTAAGTTATAACTTCAATATCATTTCGCTGTTTATGGAATAGCGAGTGGTCTCGGGATATGGTGTATCTGGTATGCCATTTAACCGGTATCCTTCATTAAATACATGTTGCTCACTTCCTCATAGCGGAGTCTAGCTCATAATTCATATCATGTCGCGATTACGCACACACAGACTGCGTTGCAGCCACATGGCGTAAACAGGCACCAGGGGCGTATCTAGCCGTACCACCGGGCTTGCTTTTCACAAAGGTCTTAAAGGCCTAGTTAAAGGTATGTCTGGCATCTCCAAGGGGTTTTCCTGGCATCTCCAAGGGGTTTTCAACTCTGTGTATTGGTTCGCCATAAAATGGCTATCTTTTTCCTCAGCTGATTGGGAAATGGCAGAGTGTACTGTTTCAATTTATATCCACTACTGCAGCAGTGTATTGATGTCAGCTGATAAGGGTCGCCACACTGTGTTTACACTGTGACCACAACATGGTGTCAATATACAGGAGTACAATACCCTAGATTTTTTTTTTTTTGGGGGGGGGGGTCAATCGAAGAAAGATTAGACTAGGAGTTTCAGTAACATCTTATGTTGCACTAAAGTGTAAAATTCAAATTAATTGTGTTGCGTTAACTTTTAATATATTGATACAAATTATGGTAATATAAGTACCCATTTTTTACTCTTTACCACTGTAAAACCTTAATGATGACACAGCCATAGACTTAAGAAATTCTATGATTTTAGGATAGATACCTAAGGGTTTACTAATAACGTTGTGAATAACGGTCATGTACACATGGGATTGCACAACGAAACATATACTCAACAAAAAAAAAGAGTATCCACTCATATATTTTATTGTTGTTCGATACCTGTATGTAATATTTAAACAAAAAATAAAGTCGATGTAACTTGAATCGTCTTTCAATAAAATGCTATCATTTTTTTCTGAATTAATTCCAGATTTATTGTCAAACATAGTACCCAAACGTAACAGGTGTAAAAGTGAAAATCACAAAACAAAAAAAAAGAAAGTATCCACTTTTAAACATCTGTATCTTAAAAACATGATTTTTTTATTAGATTTTTTTTAATTAAGACTATCGATTTAAAGAGCATATTCTTCCACATTCAATAGCATGTGAATTTTAACTGTTAAACGGTATCATTGAATACCAAATAGCCCACCAAAACCCGATTACCAATTTGTGTAGTGAATATATGCACACATTTTGTGCAAGTTGTCATTGAAATCAATCCTGTGTGGATAGTCGTTCATAAAATCATTCAAATCATGTGAAATTACCATGGCATGTTTAAATATGGACTGGCGAAACGAGGGTGTTGGTATCCTGGAAGGAAGACGGATTTTAAATGACATAAGTCGAAGGTTTAATGGCACAAGCGCGACAATTAACTGTCTACTCACACGTTCCTGTTTTGTGATTTTTATTTTTGCACCTGATAAGTTTTTGCTTTGTGTTTAACCATAAATATGGAATTGATTCAGAAACATGTGATAGCATTTTATTGAAAGATGATTACAGTCTCATTGTCTTTATTGTTTGCTTAAATATTACATACTGGTATTGAAAAACATGAAAATATACTAGTTGATACGTTTTTTTGAGTATATATTCAATAGTAAAGAGTAACTTTAAAGCCTAAAATGTGCACAAAACTGCAGTCGCATTCGGAGACATTGGTACATACCAAATTCAAGTCGAATACAGCACATACTTAAGAGAACAACAGGTTAGTGACGTGAATGGAGAATGTTTATCTGGCAAGGCGGAGGAATATATCGGGTTATTTCAATGGAGAATGTTTATCTGGCAAGGCGGGGGAATATATCGGGTTATTTCAATGGAGAATGTTTATCTGGCAAGGCGGAGGAATATATCGGGTTATTTCAATGGAGAATGTTTATCTGGCAAGGCGGGGGAATATATCGGGTTATTTCAATGGAGAATGTTTATCTGGCAAGGCGGGGGAATATATCGGGTTATTTCAATGGAGAATGTTTATCTGGCAAGGCGGGGGAATATATCGGGTTATTTCAATGGAGAATGTTTATCTGGCAAGGCGGGGGAATATATCGGGTTATTTCAATGGAGAATGTTTATCTGGCAAAGCGGGGGAATATATCGGGTTATTTCAATTTAGTGTTGTTTTTTATATAGGGCTAAATTCGCTGTAACGTCTTATCACTCGAAGACCTTTTTTGTGGTGGAAAACTGAGTTTAAATTTCCATTCATTTTTATTATTTACAACAATAAAGTTACATATCAACGTAAGTTACATAAAACACATGAACTGCTTCACATGTGCCAAATTTTACCTACTGCATGCTTTTCATTCGGATTTCAAATTGTGTATAAATCTAGATCTACCACATTTATGTACAGTTCGCCATATTCCCAATCTTGTTTGCCACTTCAACCAAGTAGGCAATTAATTAATTGCCATTATAAAAAAGGAGCTCAGTATTTAGCGCTAACAAGTTGTGTTATCTTGCTAGTGATACGTCATTTGGCTTATTTCGTAGAAGCCCGTTAGCGATTCGTAGTACTACGCGTTTTGACTGTACTAAATTACCGCCCCCGGTATGTGCATTTAACTAGGATAGAGGTACGCCTATGACTGTCTTCAGTTAACCAGGTACAGGCACGCGGCGCATGGTAACATCTGGTAGCCATATATGTATAACGTAGTGAATAAAGCTTGTTATCATTTTCGTTCACTTTGATGATGCTTTGATCTGGTGTGTTTTCTGGTGGAGAAGCGATGACGTGTTAAGCAGCTTCCTATTAAATTATAAACATGGTTATAAACGCAGGTACATGGTATTTATCTATGAGACCGTGGTCCTTACAATAACATTAAAGGGACATAATCACATATTTTCGTATGTAAAAAAAAACAAATGTCAGTAATGTCTTTACTCCAATATCTAACGCATCTGGAATTTAAAAAAAATACTGAGAAGAAAACAAATAAATTACATGTTAAAGATTTGCTTTCGCCGGGATTCGAATCTACGACCTTCGGGATCAAAACTCTTTCTTGCTTACTACTCGACCATTTGGACTTGTTCGTATAGTTTTAACGCTGCACTTGTTTCCCTTACTACACATGCTTTATAATGTATATGAGGCGCGTCGTGGGAAAACCGGACTTAATGCATGTACGTAAAGTGTCGTCCCTGGTTAGCCTGTGCAGTCCGCACAGGCTAATCCAGGACGGAAAATTCCGCCTACAGTGGATTTATGTTTAGAAGATACTTTTTTGAAACAGAAAATGCCATTAAAGCGGAAAGTGCGCCCTGGATTAGCCTGTGCGGACTGCACAGGCTAATCCGGGACAACACTTTACGCACATGCATTAATACCGGTTTTCCCACGACGCGCCTCATATCTATTTTATTCATGAAACCCTTAGCACCACATTATTGCTAATATATTTCTTTGTCAAAAGTGTTATTTTGCTTGTTTATATAATATAATGTGTTTTTCTTTAAAGTGTGTATGTACGATCTTGCATATACATTATTTTCAAAATAAGCAGGTGAAAACGACAATAAAACTTGAAAGCAAACCGAAAAAGACATAAACATTACCAAGGAAACTTTTCAATATGAGATAAATCCATAAGTCCTAGTGTCGACTTTTGAATCGTTTATTAGTGTTGTGTAACCTAAACCTAAACCAACTGTAAAGTCAGCGTATTTACATGTATTTGAGTTTCCGCCTGTTTACAGACGAACACAATTTGGTGATAAAAAACTAGTTTATTGTGCGTTTAAAAGCAATGTTCGTTCTGAACTTTTGTTTCATCTAAATATAAATATATGTTAATTCATTTTATTTTGTTAATTGTATTTATGCCACTATATTTGTTGTAGGATCGTACATACACATTTAAAGGAATCTATGACAAAACATTTTAAATTGTCAATTTGAAAATCTGTGAATAGGTCCCTCTAAATAAAATCAATTGCGTTGCTCGATAACTTCACCATTGAATTACTGAATTACTAGGAATTTACTTTCAACCTATATTTAAGCTGGAGTGTGCTACAAATGTAAGGCTTAGTGGGCCACGTTCGAGAACGTCCGTTTTCTGGGTCGAACCGGTGTATGGGTACCTTTCAAAGAGATCACTTGAACTCTCAATTAGTAGTTCTCGAACACTCGATCTCCCAATCGACCATATCCCACTCGATCTCCCAATCAACCATATTCCACTCGATCTCCCAATCGACCATATCCCACTTTTACTACACCACGACTATTACGTTTATCTTACAGAGCTTTAAATTACGGCTTGTAGTATGAAATAAATTTTGTACGACTTACAATTGACAATAGACACTTAAATCAAAGACACTGCGCCCTTTTCGAGAATTTGTCTTTTTAACGCGCGTTTGGCTGGAAATCCGAGCATGATTGATTATTCCATGAATTCGATGTTGGACATATCTACATTCTGACTGGAACAAATTTATTGATCTGAAGGACACTTTGATTGATCTCCTTCGGCGCGCACACTTTGTCTTATTTGAACGTCTCGATGTACACTTACTAATAACGGATGCCTCTTCGCTACGTTTAAAGCGACCTGTTCACAGATTTGCGAATTGGAAATTTTCAAATGTGTCATAGATCCAAAACAAAAGAGTACATTTTATATAAACGCACGAAATAACACTACTGACAAAGAAATATATTGGAAATATATTGTCGTTTATAAAAACATCATCAATTGGAATTGATAAAATAATAAAGCGATTGTAACGCTTTTCATCGGTATTATGGAAAACACATGTATTACTTACATAGCTTCAACAATCGCTAGATCATGTTTGTATGTCAGTATGAGCGTGTGGTTCATGCGACAGACTTTTGATCCCGGCGTAAGTAGGTTCGAGTCCCGTCGAAGACAAAACTTTTTATTTATGTTCTTTATATATTTTTTTTTTTCGGTTAGTCCAACTGCTTTAGTGTTTGCAGTTTGTGCATTAAATGATTTGTTTCTAAAACTATGAATATCGGTGAACACGTTACTTTATCACTGAGACACGGACCGCTGTGTGTATGCAAATGTACGGAAATCCTTTGGCAAAGGCAAAGATAATTGCTTGATAATGCCTGGAAAATGGCTATAACTGAATAATTGAATGTTGTTGAGGCTCATTATCTAATTTCCATAGACACGCTCCGTATCCGTTCAGTGTGTGTTGCCTGTTATACGAACAAGGGATCACAAGCAATTTTGACAGACTACGCATGCCATTTGTCTCTGGTATGACAAGCCCGAGCAACAATAATAACCGGTGGCATTTTGTTTGGGGCAATGTTGCCACGATGTTATCTAATTGTTGTGACATCTATGCGTCAGCAAGTGTTTATGAGACGCGCAACAACTCAATACTAGGACAATTTTCGTCTTAATCTCCGCAAAATATTCAAAGGCAAAATCTGCTATGTAATGTGTGTAGAATGTGGGACGTGTATCCATTGAATGGAAAATACGTTACAACAAATCTTACTGATCAATAACGTGCGTTAATTAATAGTTCCATTACAAATATTTCCAGTAATCGTGTATGCTTAATGGTAATGCAAATACCGGTTAATCATATTTATGAGAAAACATAAGGCTTTTATAAGAATATTCTGTAAAGATGTTTAAACAAACGCTCTTACCTCATGCCAGTGATTGATTGTGATACATTAACATAATAAGGCCACACACATATTTGATCGTATGTTTAGCGTCCTCGGGCTGGTAGGTTTTCGGATGATTGAACGAAAAAAAATCTCTATGATATAATCTGACTTCAGTCTGAACTTGGGGAAAAATGACTTTTATATGTTTTTACCAATATTTGTAAAAAAACAAAGTGTGCAAGTAGTCAATTTACACAGTTAAAAAACTCTGTTTAAGTAGGTTCCCAATATAAAGATGATTTGTAATAATTTTGCAAGTAAAAGTTGATTTAGCTTGTATCACTGCAATGAATAAGTTGAAGATGAAAAATGCTCTTTTATCGACTCATTGTTTGTTTTTTCCTGCCTGTTTGGTAGGTTCTTAAAAATCATGGGGACGCTAAACATAGAATCAAATTTGTATGGACTACAAATATATAGTAATATAATGTAAACATATAGTTGCAGTGCAAATTTAAAGTCACCTTTATCAGTATTTAGTACACAATAAATGGAATCATACTATTTTGATTATATGTGTTACTACGAGTGCAAGAGAATCACCAACACAACGTTTTCTTTATTACACCATTACTGAATACGATGAAATGTGGCTTTTATTTCGTAACAAGTCGTAAGAGAATCATGTATTTGTATTATGTCATTTTCGAACAATGACCTGTCTTAACCGTTGTAATGCATGCCGTTACTACTATTTATGAGTCGTACATTTTCATAAAAAAGCTAAGAATAAAATTGAATTAACAGAACAAGCTCATTACATTTATCGTACGATTAGAATGTTGCAGATAATGATGTGATATGTCAATTAAAAGGGAACAGTTCACAGATTGGCGAATTGACAATTTCAAAATGTTTGGTCAGAAATTCCAAAAATAAACGAATAGTGCATTTATAAAGGATCGAAATAGTACTGCTGACATTGAAATATATTGCTACAAACATTTCCCTTAACGATAAGTATCTGTCGAAATGGATAAAATTATAACGCGTTTGTGACCAGAAATAATTTGGAGTGTTTGAATATGTTGAAAAAAAAAACGTGAATCACTTACATTTTGTATATGAGTAAAAATAGACGGAGATGTATGTAGATCGGACTGACCGAGTGGTTCGCGCGTCAATCTTTTAGTCAGGAGGTCGTCGGTTCTAGTTCCAGTATAGGTACCTTTTTAGTTTACATGGCACTATAAGGATCACTGGAGACTCTCCGGCGTCCGTCGACCGCCGTCCAGACTTGACCCTCTACAGGTAACATTTTTCCCCAGATCGCCATGAAACTTTGTCCGAATGTTTCCTTAGTTAATGTAGGGTGATTCCTGAAATTGGGTAATCTTGGGTAAAAAAAACTAGGTCACAAGGTCATATTAAATAAAAAACGTGTTTACTCCTAGGTCCCACATTTATCATCAGATCATATTTAAACTTGGCGAGAATGTTTTCCACTATGAACTCTAGGGTCCGGTAAAATATGACTCGTCTGCGGACAAAAACGAGGTCACTAGGTCTATTGTAATAATTGTGTGTTTTTCAACTTTTTAGGTAACGTTTACGAACTAGAAGCTTCATTTTTTTCTCTGATTGAGTTGAACTTTGTCACAATGTTAGCCTCAATGAGATCTGGATACATTTCGAATATGGGTCAGGTCGGTTAAAATTATTGCACTAGGTCAAAATAGAAGAACAACAATAGCTACCCCCTGTAGAGCCCACATTTATCCTCAGATCAGATTTAAACTTGGCCATAATGTTGTAGTGTATGAATTTAGGCTCTAGTAAAATATGGGCCTGAAACTAGGTCACTAGGTCAATTGACATAATTGCATGTTTTTTTTACTTTTTTAGGTGACGTTTACGATCTTACGGCTTCATTAGCTTTTGTGCAGGTTGAAACGTTGTGAAAATGTTAACCTCGTTAACAACTGGATACAGTTCGAATATGGATCAAGCCAGCTGGAAACTTAGGTCACTGTGTCAAATAACATTATAATAATATATTGCACTCTAGGAGCCACATTTTTCGTTAGATCAGGTTCAGCCTTGGTCAGATTGTTGCCCCCCATAAAATAAAGTTTCTGAAAAAATATGGGTCATGTACGATACAAAAATTAGGTCACTGGGTCAGCTTACGTAAATATTGTTTACTCTCTAGGAACAACATTTATCATCTGATGAGGTTGAAACTTGGTCAAATTGTTGGCCTCCGTAAAATCTAGGTTCTGATAAAATATTGTTCATCTGCGGTCAAAAACTAGGTTAATAAGTAATAAAATAAACAACTTCTTTTCCCATATTTTTTCCATTATATCTGGTCAAAACCTGCTCATATTGTAGTCAATCCATTAAATCTATCTTGTGGTAAAATATTCATTATCTGTGATACAAAACTAGGTCGCATGACATAAATGCCTATTGACCGACTTTTCAAGTTGTTTTAACTTTCTTGTATCATGTCTCATCACATTAAACCAGGTGAACGATATAGGGCCATCTTGACAATCTGGTTTCGTTTTGGATACGTTTCGTGTAATAATACTGGAGCTGTTTAGATCAGATGTAGTTTTTTTGCAGTTTAAACTTTTAATGGTATATTTTAAAAATAAAATATATGTGAAACCGTTTAACTGCTATATTATCCAGTCACGTGACCAGTCGTGTCCGTGCACTATTAATAACTCTTTAGGTCACACATGTTCTCAGAATTTGTAAGGCAGTTTCAGGTATCGATCGAACATTATTTTGTTTTACATGTATGAAAAAAACGCAAAGTTCATACATCTAGCCAGTGTTTGATAAGTATCAGTTTAAATGCCAAAGCAGTAAAATAAACTGTTTTCGTGTCACTTATAAGTGAGTTTGTGAGTTTATATTAATAGTTCACGTTACTATCGAGGAGGTGTATTGGCCATAAAATGCAAGCCTCCCCCCCACTGTTTAACACCTGACAGTTTCAATATGTATCTTCTTTTGCGAGTGCAGAAGTTTAATACAATAGCTCTGCCGTATATTATTGTTTATAATACATATTATCGTGTCACAAAAAAAGAATCATGTTATTTTCTTTATTTCACAAAATGTTAACAAAAACACCAAACAAACACTCCGTACTTTTGTTTAACATTCAACTAATTACGCAATACGTGACGC
Organism: Congeria kusceri; assembly: GCA_027627225.1. Lineage (NCBI taxonomy): Eukaryota > Metazoa > Mollusca > Bivalvia > Myida > Dreissenidae > Congeria > Congeria kusceri. The sequence continues at coordinate 57,956,708 of CM051029.1, forward strand.
AATTCTAAGGAATGACGTAATGTATAAATAGAAAAAAAGTGACGAAACAAACCAGTTTTCGCAGGACTCGCAGTTTTGTTGTGACAACGAATCTTATGTCGTGTTTGCTTTTATTTTTAGTAAAATACATTACAATACGTTTAATAAATCGTACTTGGACGAATTCTGAATGTTGAATGTGTCAATTGGATAAAAAATACAGTATATTTTGAGACTTTTAATCGGTCATTAGGATTTCGTAAATCGTGTTTCTGGTCAGAATGGTTTACATGCCATTAATATAATGATTATTAAATATCAAGACTTATGGATGCAAGAAAAGGGAATTGAAGTGCTTACAGTATTGTTGGATTTTTATTGCTGGGAGCAATGGATTGAACTTGAGGTAAAGTAAAAGTTTCCGACCTGTTCATTTTTGTTCAGTGATTCTTCTTCTCAAACTCAAAGATGCATAGGCTATAGATCCTATATATTTAATCAATTTAACTACATACTTTCGTTAATATTCAGTATTTGCATTTTCGGATATAACCGTTTAATTTTGACTAAATACGCCATTCGTTGTCGTTGGCGTCGCGCCATCGCATTCTCTTCGATTATCGAAAAATCGGACGCGGCCAATTATATAATACCGGCTCAGCGGAGCCGAGTAACGGCCCGTAATCGACCTCACTTTGTTACTATTTTTAGTAACAATATGTATTATTTATACAATAATATACGGCAGAGCTGGGCCGGGCGTCTATAATCGGCCCGCTGCCGATATAACTGCCCGAAGGCCTTTGGCCCGAGGGCCGTTATACGGCTAGGGCCGATTATAGACGCCCGGCCCAGCTCTGCCGTATATTATCGTTTATAATACATATTATCCTGTCACAAGAAAAGAATCATGTTCCTTTCTTTATTACACAAAATGTTAACAAAAACACCAAACAAACAATCCGTACTTTTATTTAACATTCAACTAATTACGCAAAACGTGACGCAATTCTAACGAATGACGTAATTTATAAACAGAAAAACAGTGACGAAACAAACCAGTTTTCGCTGGACTCTCAGTTTTGTAGTGACAACGATTATGTCGTGTTTGCTTTTATTTTTAGTAAAATACATTACTATAAGTTTAATAAATTGTGCATGGACGAATTCTGAATCATGAATGTGTCAGTTGGATAAATAATATATTTTGAGACTTTGAACCGGAATAAAATCAAACGTTCTGACCAGTCATTGCGATTTCGTAAATTTTGTTTCTGGTCAGAATGGTTCACATGCAATTAATATCATGATTGTTAAAAATTAAGGCTTATGGATACAAGAAAAGGGGATTGAAGTGCTTACAGTATTGTTGGCTTTTTCTGGTTGGAAGCAATGGATTGAAATGGAGGTACAGTAAAAGTTTCCGATCTGTTCAATTTTGTTCAGTGATACTTTTTCTCAAACTCAAAGATGTATAGGCTATAGATCCTATATATTTAATCAATTTAACTACAAACTTTCGTTAATATGCAGTATTTGCATTTTCGGATATAAGCGTTTAATTTTGAATAAATACGCCATTCGTTGTCGTTGACGTCGCGCGATCAGATTCTCTTCGATTATCGAAAAATCGGCCGCGGCCAATTATATTATATCGGCTCGACGGAGCCGCGTAACGTCCCGTAATCGACGTCAAATTGTTACTATTTTTAGTAACAATTAAGTCAATGATTAAACGGTTATATCCGAAACTGCAAATACTGAATCTCGGGCCGTTATTTCGGCAGCGGGCCGATTATAGATGCCCGGCCCAGCTCTGCCGTATATTATTGCCTAAATATCTTCGCGATCTGATACCAGTATCCTAAGGTTCATTATCGTCAGCTGTTTAAATTTAGTTTGTAGTGTTTTAAAATAACGTATTATTTAATTCGGATTTGTGAAATAAAATTCTCTTGGTATTCATGACCACCTATTTGTACATTTAAGTATGTTTAAGACAATTCAGGAACGTAGTGTCAAATTGAAGTAACGGGTATACGAATTATTTAAGTCAAACTAGCTAACAAGCAGCATCGTAAACGTGTTACTTACCAATGAGTACAAATAATTAAACTAGCACACTGATCTTTCCTATGCTATATTTCTGTACAGCCGAACCTCTGCATTTGTTACTATAACAAAACGTGATTAACGAATCATCAACGCTTCGGTACGCTTTTCTTCGGACGCCGCAAAATGCCAGATACTGCGTTCTGGTTTTCGGTTGATTTTTCAAATTTTCAATAGTTGAGGCTCACATATCTCACAGACGGGTCAGATAGGAATTTGTGTCGATTTTCCGAACGTCTTTTCATTATGGGAATGTTATCTCGATTTTGACACGCCTGTCTTTCGGCTGCCTATCTTTTATAAACATAATGAGTTATGTACGGTACGATGCATGTTTAACTAAGGTTCATTTGTAGATATGACACAGTCGGTTTTTGTTGCCTTGGGATAATGGAAAGTTGTTATTGAACTATTCTTTCAGAACTATATTTGTGTTGTGTGTTATTTATGTGTAAGACGTTTGAACCATTTCAGAGTCGGTTTTGAAAATATAAGGTCCTAGCGAAGTCAAACAAATAACTACTGTTGAGTTGCTTAGCAGCTTGATAATGACATGTGATTATTTATTTAGTCGATTAGGTACAAAACCAATGCTCTTTTAAGTAATAATTTACAATACAATTTGCGATACACGTACTGTTGCTGATGTACTTTGATAATATTTGACGGATGTTAGCGTGTACTACATTTAAGAGATCAATTGTAAAGGTCATCCTGCTCCCTTCCATATCAATGCAATGTAGTTAACTTTCAATTATATCCGTGACTTTATAAGCGTATTTCAGCCATATTGTACAAAAGGGCATTGTTTTCAGTTTGATGCCCTTAAAACAAAATAACTACATGCAATGCACACAATTATAGAAAATGGCGAATTTCCTGCCCCGATTCATTCATGCGCGTGGATTATTTTATTATGCCATAATTACCAACGCTGGCTTCATGCAACATCCATTGGCGAGGGCAAAGCCATTACGCAATTATTATGACAAATCAATACCAAGCACTTATGGCTTTACCATACCCTTAGATTGGGTTCATTTGTCCTATCGACAGGTTAATTACACATACAAAGGGTACGTTCACGGTAAACATGTTTTTACAACACGAGAGACACATGTATTATTCTGTTGTGGGGTATATAAACTATATACATAATGTACATAATAAATATACAGCCACTCGTGAACAACTGACTTATTAGTTTTATAATGTTGCAAAAAGACACATAAACTTACTGTTGTGGTAGTATACTACTTAGTTATTAACGTAACTATTAAGGGAATAAAACGCCTTCCAATCTTTTGTGACGATCGTTCTGTGCGTGCGCGCAACCATTGGTGTACTCTAGATCGGGTTCAATTGTTCTATCCTCTAAGATCGGGTTCAATTGTTCTATCCTCTAAGATCGGGTTCAATTGTTCTATCCTCTAAGATCGGGTTAAATTGTTCTATCCTCTAAGTTCGGGTTAAATTGTTCTATCCTCTAAGTTCAGGTTCAATTGTTCTATCCTCTAAGTTCGGGTTCAATTGTTCTATCCTCTAAGTTCGGGTTCAATTGTTCTATCCTCTAAGATCGGGTTCAATTGTTCTATCCTCTAAGATCGGGTTCAATTGTTATATCCTCTAAGTTCGGGTTCAATTGTTCTATCCTCTAAGTTCGGGTTCAATTGTTCTATCCTCTAAGTTCGGGTTCAATTGTTCTATCCTCTAAGTTCGGGTTCAATTGTTCTATCCTCTAAGTTCGGGTTCAATTGTTCTATCCTCTAAGTTCGGGTTCAATTGTTCTATCCTCTAAGTTCGGGTTCAATTGTTCTATCCTCTAAGTTCGGGTTCAATTGTTCTATCGACAGGTTAGTAAAATACACAGGTCAAATCCAGAGTTAATATGTTTTTCTAACACAACCGACATTTGGATGAATTGTTCCTTATTGGTTTTATAATTGAATAACTAGGTTACATAAAAAGTAACAATGCCTTTACTGAAATAAATGATTCATTACCACTGAAATGTCAGCTAAGAAGACTAAAATGTGCTCAAAATTACTCCATAAAAATATTACGTTATTACCTAAACTATTTAGAGAATATAAATCTTTATGTGTATTTGCAGAGGAGCACTTCAGTGCAGACTATATGGGTCGCTATATCGCGGGCCAAACTGGATGAATTGAATCTTTTCGCAGTTTTGCATTATTTATAAAACAAAATAAGACATACATGTTAACATTACATTTTTAATATATAAAATTTAACATTAGTTATGGTTTTTTTTATGTATGTAGCAGATACAATTATATTGAAATAATCTTATTTGCTATGATGGAGGCGACACCACTAAAATCTGGTTTAACTGGACGCGAAACACACTGTTACATCATAAATTGTATCAACGTATTTCATTTAAACGCCTTTCATGGCTACACTTACCGCAAGAAAAAAAACTGGACATTTACAAAAACAGGGAGTCAAGACTACTTTCAGCTCTCTTGGCCAGCTGTCGTAGGTCCAGACTGGCACACATTTAAATATATTATGACATTTGCACGTTTTGCTTTGCTGATGCTGTTGTTGCTCCTGATGTTGAAGCTGCATAGCCCTTATTGTTGATCTTGTGGAGAGCTAAAATGGCGGCATTGTAAAAATCGTTTAAAGCTGTGAAGACAGATACATCAATAAACATGAACACAGACAGCCCTTTTTCACACAAATGTATTTGAAAAAGTATGCAAACGATATGTAATCGTATCCTGTATGTCCCGCGAAACATAGTTTGCAAGATGCTTAAAAGTAAAATTGTTTCCCAAACCTCAAGAAGCTTAAAGACTGAATTTACATGACTGCATCATTGCTTTGTATAAAGGACCATTTAAGTGCAAACTTTTATGCAGCTGGAGGTTCATTATTTTTAGGTCTGTTATTCGAAACACCACATATATGACAACGGCTATACTGGTGTTTAACCAAGTCACGCGCCAGGTTAGTTTCATGCAATTGACATAGCTCTATATTCCAGCCACATCTGTTTCTATAACTTTAATGGCCGTTGCAGATATCGATTGTACCTTTTTATGTTTTTATCATCATTCGTTAAGTTCATATATCGTAGCTATTGTCTGATACATTATCGGTTTGAATGCCAAAGAAATAAAATCAACTTGTTTAGTGCCTCTAGAAGTCCATATTAATAGTTCACGTTACTATCGCGGAGGTGTATTGGCCATAAAATGTTACCCTCTACCACTAACATCTGCCTTTTTCAGTATATTTTTAATTGAAATGAAGAATTTTAATACAATACTTTTTATTTATCTTTGCGATATCATACCGATGTTATCATAAAATAAGCGTTTTAATTAAAAAAAAACTGTAGTTGGCATTAATTTAGGATTTCTCAAAAAATCACAAACGTATATATCATAGTGATAATTAACAAAGTGCTATATTCTGGCTATTTATCACCATTTCTTAACACTTAAATATGTTTAAGATAATTTCAATTTGAGGTTGCGAAATAAAATCGCCCAGTATGTATGGTATCGAACCTGTATTGTAAGAAAAGCAGCTGCATCAGAAACTATGAAAGCTGTCATTGCAAAAAGCGTCAATTACCAATGAGTACAAATAATTAAACTAGCACACTGACTGACGTGCCAATCCATCTTTCCTATGCTATATTTCTGTACAGCCGAATCTCTGCATCTGATACTATAGCAAAACGTGATTAACAAATCATCAACGCCTCGGTACGCTTTTCTTGGGACGCCGCAAAATGCCAGACACAGCGTTCTGGTTTTCGGTAGATTTTTCGAAGTTTCAATAGTTGTATCTCACATTTCCCTGAGACGGGTCAGAAAGGAATTTGTTTCCATCTATCGAACGTCTTTTCATTCTGGGAATGCTATCTCGATCTTGGCACGCCTGGTTTTGTCTGTCTGTATTTGATACAAAACATGTTATGAACAGTAAAATGGCTTTTGGCTTATATGTTGCATATTCATGTGTTTTAAAATGTTTTATAACGGAACACAAGTATTTTCAAGAGGGTTGAATGTATGAATTTAAATATTGCAACTAAATCGATACCATACCAGAAACCGTATAGATCTTGTCATTTGATGACATGTAAGTACTACAAAAAGTTTATTCTTTATCATTATAAAAACTATTTCCAGCCTGTTTTATTTAATACATTTCTATATGTTTGAAATCCGAATGTACGCTATCCTTGGCCTTACAATTTGTTCTTTAGTAATGTTCTAACACTTTATAATGCTTCAAATTATATGGTCTTAAAAGAAAATGACTGCGCGCAGTGCAAATAATTATAGAAAATGGCAAATTTCCTGCCCTGATTCATTCATGCGCGTGGATTATTTCTGACAGACAGAGGCAGCAGTTGCCATAATTACCAACGCTGGCTTCATGCAACATTATTCGCTGGCGAGGGCGAAGCCATTACGCAATCCGTATGACAAATCAATAACGATTACTAATTGATCGGCCATACCCTCAGATTATGTTCAATTAAGAAGAATCGACAGGTTGATTACAAATACAATAGCTACATTCACAGCAACTACATGTGTATAACGCGACAAAAACTTGCACGAACTATTCGTTTGTAAGGCTATATAATATTTATAGACAGTGTACATGTATATACTGATTAATATTGTTTTCAAAGCAATCACGTTAGTGTCGATCTCAATAAAAATGCTCAAGTGTAACATTAATTACGATATTTAGTTTTAATAAATTAATAAGTAATTAAGTAATTTCCGGTCTACCCAGAAAATAAAAACGTTTTCTGAACCTTAATTGTCTGCTGTTGACTATTGTTTGGTGTGTGCACTTCTACAGCCATTGCTGTTGCTGTTGTAACTGTTGTTGTCACTGAAACTCTAAAAAATTTATTGATGATCATTTCAAAGTCTTATGTAATTCTTGAGGCTGATACATATTCGTTTGACATGATATTAAAACAAACAGCTGATGAATTTTGACATAAAAATGGATTATTTTGCCAAACTTTATCGCCAAATTTAGATCGAAATTTACGAACAAAAACATTGTTTCACACTACAAAAACACAATTTGTAACGTTAATATTCTCACACTATAAAAACTTAAAGGCTAAAAATGCAGGTTTATCAAATAAATATGAAAGCCAGACATGTATTGTAGTCAAGATTTTGTGAAAACATGCAAACGATATCAGATATTGTATAGCGGTCCCTGTGGATTCTAGTTTATATGATGCATGAAATAAATGGTTTTAGAAACTACAAATCACATGGAGATGTTATTTGCGTGATTGCTCCGTAAAAGAAGGACATTTAGTTGGTAATAAGGGTTTCTATAATGCTGATTTAGCTTGAATTTAATAATCTTTTAAAAACAATTGGTAATGCCAAACCAAGTCAACCGAGTATACATTGCGTAAAAATTGCACTTCGTTAGGACGACCAGACTTTGTGGACTCGGGAAATCGGTTTACCTTAACTCTAAAAAGCAACCGTGTTGTTACTGATTTATATGGAAAAAATGATGATACAGAGATTCATTTACAGATGGCAGGGTTGGGTTTTTTCCGGAAAAAACTTATTTTTTCCTTGCCGATGGCAAAAATTAGACATCGAAAACAATACGTTTAAACTGCTTTATTCAAATTCAATTAAAAAATACATGCACTTTTTACCATTGAATATATGCATATTTTCAATAAAAAGTGAAACTTTACAAACTTATTATTGGAATAATTATTCCAGGTACACCATCTACTCCGTTCAACTTTGCACATTGTGTGATTATGATACGAAAATCAGTACTCCAGCTCCTGTGAACCTCTCAGCATTCGGTAGCAGAAAACAAGTTTTCCTGCCTTTTCGATCCCAAGCCGGTTCCTTAGATTGGACTGTATATGGCTGAAATTTGAAAACACTCTTTCAACTGAAGCAGAACTTGCGGGCAGTTTTTGTAGTCTAATCATTAGATCAACAAATCCTGGCAGAAAGTTTGAATTGTTCACAGCCTTCCACCAAACACAGCTATCCATGCTTGTTGCCGAAGTCGTCCAGAAAGAGGATGGATATGGTTCAGCCTGGGCCTCAAAGCTGATGACTGAGGAGATGTAACACTCGTTTTTCTGTGTGATCCAATTTCTTGCAATTTCTTTTTGTTTATCACTAAGATGTGCACCTTTGTATTTTGGATGAAGAAGATATGCTGCCAAATGGAACGGCTGAAAGGCTTGATTCATTCTACTATTAATGACATCTTTGTGCTCAGTCAGATCTGGGTGGTGAAGTAGAGTGAACCAAGCATCGCAGGCATCAGCAGCATTGGCAGAGTCACCCTGAATGCGATCTAACATTTCAGATATTGGTCGCATTTGTTTGTGGAGATCTTTTGCCTGCTGGTACAAATTGAAATCATTAACTTTCCTTGCTATGTTGGAGTCAGTAGAGTCACCATGTTCCTGAGTAATTCTTTATCATGAACTCTCTGTTTCTCAGAAATGTATCAAGACAGGTCAGTTGACTGTTCCACCTTGTGTCCCCAGGCAGCTGGGGCTTTACACTCCCTTCACATTCACCCAGCCATGAGCTGGGCTGGTGGTGATTTCTGAAGTATTTTTGCACTTCAACAACATGTTTCATTACAGATGATGGTGTAATATCTTGTCCTAGCAAATTCAGTAAATGGGCATTACATCCATACACAAGCAAGTCATTGTCTTCCTCATGAAGAAGCCGTCGCATTTTTTCCATGTTCTTGGCGTTATCTGTCACAATATTCTTTACTGTACATCCATATAAAGACGATGCCTTTTTGATGGATTCTTTACACATATCCCGGAGGTTTTCCCCTGTTTTGCTTGTTGCTCCTGTTGACTTGGCATCAATGAAGAATGCTTTCTTATCAACATGGACACACGTAGCCGTCACAGGATCATTATGGCAGTCACTCCAGCCATCTTCAATAAGAGTACAGTCTTTGCCTTCAATTTGTGCCTTTACCTGCAACTGTAGCTCTTCTGTAACAGAATCAAGTAGTGGTCCCGACAGTTTCTTTCTTGTTGGTGGCTTGTATCCAGGTCGCAGAGTGGACACAAAAGTTTTAAATGAATCATGCTCACTCACTGAGAATGGTATGTTACATGCAAAGAAGAACTTGGCTAAAAGTAAGTCCAGCTTTAATTTGGTTTCTTCCGATGTCACAAACACTTGGTTATTCAAGTCGGTTTGAATTCTTTTCTTTGGAGCTGGAGCACTGCTTGTCTCAGTTTCCAGGCCATGATTTTCTTCTGCAGAGCGTTTTAATTCAAATGAAACTACCTCACTGCATGTCTTCTGGTGTTTTCTCATACGCTCTGCTTTGTTGCTTTGCTCATGACCACACTTCTTGCAACGGGCAAGAGTCTTTCCATCTTTTTCTACCTTGTTGAAAAAGTCCCATACTGGGTCTTTATTTCTTCCTCCTCTTGTTGACATAATTATTGTAGATCTATATGCAAGTGATGAAGGTACATGTAGTTATAGTGAGTGAATTCAGAAACCAAATGGTTGTCTTACAATGGCTTAGAAGAATTTAAACCCATGAAAATGATGCAAGCAACTCTATGATAGGCCAAAAGGACATGCCCATTAATGTTAAGTGCCAGATGAATGCCTAACACACAACTACAATCCAATGTGGTGCATGCTCTGAAATTTCAGTACCTGTTTGTTCTGGAACCCATTAATTGTTCCCCTGAGGAACATTCCAGTGATTAGCAGCCCCATTAGCTAGCCCCAGTATCCCCAGTTCAATAATAAAGAGGCCATTATCACCTGAGTTGGATTTTGTTCTCCTGTTTTTTGCTGCATAACAGGTGTCTTGACTCAGACATGGCATTCAAGTCAAATGTCTGTCTTCTCCTTTCCCCCACTTAATATGAACACCAGGTGCATATATAAACACATTGAACCCTATCTCATTAAATTTAAACTGTATTTGTTTGTTGTTGTGTTTTTTTATATTAATTTTATACATAAATTATTTTGATTTTTGCCAGTTTTTGCCACCCAGTTTTTTCCTTGCCGGTTTTTTCCGGTTTTTACCATGGTTTTTTCCACTCATGGCAAAAACCTGACAACCCTGACAGATGGCTATGCATTTACAAAGAACATCATTTTCATTTAATAGTTTATCCATGAACACAAAATATCTGGCATACGTGTTTATCAATAATCTAAGCAAAACACGCCGACAAGAAAATGTGTTCGAGAAAAGAACTAATCAATATCAGTGCGAGTCGTTACCGCTAGTCTACGTTACTTTATTCAAGTTGACATGCATATTTAACGCTGCCACCACCCAAACCACCGCTACCACCACTATCATTACCACAAATATGTATAAGTGCAATAACTGGTTATTATTATGCTCTATAAAACAATTCATTTTTAGTAGTTTTAAGATGCTGTGTTACAACCTGAAGTGTAATAACGACCTGAAGTGTAATAAACTTTATTACATTATTACACTTGCTTGCCGCCCTGAAGTGTAATAACGCCCCAAAGTGTAATAAACTTTTATCTTTGTTGAAAATTGTATATCATCAAATACTAAACAAACATTTTTGAGAAATATAACGTATAATGGTATAAAAATGTGGTAATGCGACTGATGAATGAAAAACCAACATTGTTAACGATGTGATACACTTTGGACGGACTACAAGATTTATCAGTCTTTAAAACTAACAACATGTTTCTTTTGTTCATTTTGTAATGGTACGTAAAATGGCATCTTTAGTACTTTCAACACAGAAAAAAGTTTATTACACTTTGGGGCGTTATTACACTTCAGGGCGGCAAGCAATTGTAATAATGTAATAAAGTTTATTACACTTCAGGTCGTTATTACACTTCAGGTTGTAACAAACAAGTGTAATAATGTAATAAAGTTTATTACACTTCGAGGCGTTAAGAATTAAAAGAAGTCAGTAGAATAGTCTCCTTCTTAAGTGAAATAGATGCTTTTTCACCTACCATTACAAAATGAACAAAAGAAACATGTTGTTAGTTTTAAAGACTGATAAATCTTGTAGTCCGTCCAAAGTGTATCACATCGTTAATAATGTTGGTTTTTCATTCATCAGTCGCATTACCACATTTTTATACCATTATACGTTATATTTCTCAAGAATGTTTGTTTAGTATTTGATGATATACAATTTTCAACAAAGATAAAAGTTTATTACACTTTGGGGCGTTATTACACTTCAGGGCGGCAAGCAAGTGTAATAATGTAATAAAGTTTATTACACAGGTTGTAACAATGCTGTGTATACAAATATTATAACGTATGACAACTTATTAAAGCTAAAAATTATAAATAATGCAATTAATAAATCGAAGGTGGAGGCACGTGAATGTCTTTCTGAAGGGTATTATTTAAACAGACAAATAACTTTTAGTAAGTTATTTTTATTTACAATCACCGAATGTCATGCATCAGCTGAGATGGTAGTTCCCAAACCGATGATTTGGTACTATACTGTGTGTACATGGCAGTGAAATGTATTTGTTCTAAAAACAACATTCTCAATTTTCTCCGCAGATGCTATTAGTTGTCTATCGCGAAAGCAGGAAATGGAATATTGTGTTATATAGGTTGGCGCTAAGAAAAAAAAGTTCAAGCCGAATTTATTGCTTTTGTAAAAGTAACTGTCATTACGAAATATTTTACAACAGTACAAATGAATATATGCATCATGTTCAAATTAATTCAACGTTTTAGACCCCAGTACTTTTGGTCAATAATTGCTAACATATTTCTTGATACCCAAAGGTCTTTTGATCATATACAAAATATTGCATATTCATACGCAGAACATTCACTGATTCTAGGACGGCGAGTGAGCGAGAGAACACTGTTTCCTTCTGACAGCCGCATTCCATCATGACAGAAGCCGCAGCAGCAATTATGCTTTGAGAATGGAAGTCATGAAATTTGGCAAATGTCCGATCGCAACCGAACTTGTTCGATAAACATGTCAATCTTCTGATGCTGTTTGTAACTCTACTGACGGTGTTTCCAGCAAAGTTCTAGCCTTCAGTAGATAAGAAGACTAGGCATGGACTCATTTGCATTTATTGTACGTTATTGGCATACGTTTTGTTTGGAATATGTATGAAAAGCGTTCTAAATGCTGCATCTGAGCGTTGTTGCTTAGGAATTCCTCAGACATATCTTGACCAAGATAACCTTCGTCGCTGCGATAATGTGCGCAAGACAAATACATTCAAATATTGACAAATGCATACAAAAACAAGAACAAAACGCAATCATTCAATATTTGGAGAATAGAGTACCGTACAAGAAGTAAAAGTTTATTATATAAATCAACGCAATATTTTTACTTATAACTTTACTATAGTGTCATCGCTCATATAAGTGTAAATCTAAGTTTGATTGTTTGTGATATATAACTTTGTGAAATGTTTAGTCATTTGTCTACTACATCCAACCTTTTGTCCATTTTTGAAAAATGTTAATTGATTTATGAAGTTGTATAATTATGTTACTATTTGTGCTACCTATTTGACCAAAATTAATGTTTAAATTGTCCAAAGTGGTTATTTGTGTTACTTCTCTGACCAAATGTTTCAATTGCCCAATTGGACTGTTTGTTTTACCTCTCTGGTCACGAAATGTCTTGTCAGGTCAATTTGACTTTACATGACTGACTAACCTCTGTAACCAAATGTTTGAGTTGTTCACAGTGCGATATGTTACTCACCTAACTGAATTTTCAGTCTTAGATTATCATCTGTCATTTTCCTTCTTTGCTAAAATATACAAGAGGCGTGTCGTGGGAAAACCGGTCTTAATGCATGTTCGTAGTGTCTTCCCGGATTAGCCTGTGCAGTCCGCACAGGCAAATCCAGGACAGCACTTTCCGCCTACAGTGAATTTTTGTTTAGAAAAACTTCATTGAAACAGAAAATAACCTGTGCGGTCTGCACAGGCTAATCCGGGTCGACACTTTACGCACATACATTAAGCCAGGTTTTCCCAAAACACGCCTCATATAGTTTATTTTATAGATAAACAACATGAATCTTAAGCTGCATCAGCAGTAGAGAACACTTTAGGTCGTTTATGTAAGGCAAGTGACCAATTGCCAATCCAACATAGCACGATACAAAAGACCTTACAAAATACAAAACACAAATATATGAATAAAACTAATGTCCCCGCCTTGGAACGCTCAACTCAAAGCATTGGTGGTTTTTACCTGTTTACAGGTGCCCGAAGCTCACACTTTGTAACATAATTATTCATAATACATGTAAATGTAAATAAAGATTAACCCCCCCCCCCCCCCCAGCATCGCAATTCAAACAATAATAAAAGAGAAATGCTAATTCAATTTGATTACAACTTAACTACTCAATGGTTGGATGTAAACTACAGCAACCGAATTTTCTCTTGAGACCGCTGTATCGCCTTTCAAAGCCATTCTGTCCTTTGTCCGGTCATTCCGTTACAGGATATATATAACAAATGTTGATCCTGATTTTTTGAGTTCAAAATTAACTTGAGCCTGGTAGTTGAGGATTGGGCTTAAAATTTGCATAACAAAGGTCGCGGTGGCGTTGTGGATATGGTGTCCGCCTAGCGATCGGAAGGTTTCGGGTTCGATCCCGCTCTGGGAGCGTTCTCAAGATCTCCCCGAAGACATCACGTACTGGTTCTACCCAGGAAACGGACTCGAGAGTGTCTCTATAAGCCTTATACTTTTTTTCGATGCAATTGAGCTAAAATAAATAGGTTTAAAATAAAAATAAAATTACATTCATAAAAATTTGGATCAATTTAAAATGTATTTTCCATCGTGTTGAATTTGTCCCTGCGCACATTAGCTGTCTGATATGAAGAATTTAACATATCATCAATTCATGTTATAATGTCTTGACCGAAAGTTATTTTACAGTAACATTTTTTTGCGATTATGTGCTTCTAGGACTGCTCTTTATCCAGCAGTTAATCCTCTGTGAATCCGGTACCAGGAAATCAGCGTCGCAGTGTATTTCTAACACTTGAGGCCTCGAATAAAATCGCCGGATATCTTGTGTATATTGACTGCTGGAATGGGGCTTTCTATTTATGGCTAAACAAATAACGCAAAATCACAAAATTGATTTACGATTAGAGAACAAACTGATTTTATGACGACGTCTTAGGAAAACCTTTGAAGGTCTCTTTTCTAATTCCTCAGGAAATAAATTCGACTAGAAAACATGGGGGATCAATACTTATAGTGATTTGTATAAAGTGAACATTTTATTGATACAACCACTAGATCGTTGGATGTCATTTCCTTTCTAATAAATAGTTCAAGCCAAAAGAAATCCAATACTAAATTAAAAAGAACCGTGGATGAACACGAAGCTCAGAAAAAATTGTTAGAAACGAATACTCCAAAGTGTCTCGTAATTTAGAACAGGTTGATCAGATTCCAAATTAAATTGGTCATTATTTCAGTCATGTATGATATTCTGTAAAGTTATTTTTGTTAGTGTAAATTTTATTTATGCAACTAAATTCTTCAGTCCTATTAATGTTGGAAACAAATACAGAAATAAGTGCTTTTATTGTAGATTTGTTTATCAAAAGTTGTATGCATTTTGATACAGTAATGTTATCATCTGTCGTAGTTTTGCCAAATGTCTGGTTGAACACGAATGAGCATTCCCATGTTAATACAATTGATTTCTGGCTTTGTTATTTTAACCATTAAGCGTAGTGCACTGAATAGAATAGTTTAGAAACATTCATCGACATTTATATATTCGATGCTGCGAAAAAAAAAATAGGGCTATATATTGTATGTATGTCTTTTTTAAGACAGTCGATTTGATAAGATCAGAATGAAACAAACTTGCAATATTTTAAAGTATAGATATTAAATTAAGTTGTGTTTTCTTGAGATTTATTTCTTGTTTTCTTAAGATTTATTTCACAGTTGTAGAAAAAAATATATATACCGATAATTCATCGGTGATTAAAATCCGCCAGTAGTTTCTGCTCAACAAGAACAGAACCTATTTTAGCTCACCTGAGCACAACGTACTCATGGTTGAGCTTTTGTGATTGCCTTTTGTCCGTCGTTCGTCGTCCGTCGTGCGTCGTCAACATTTACGTCGTTAACACTCTAGAGGCCACATTTATTGGCCAATCTTCATGAAACTTGGTCAAAACATTTGGCCCAATGATATCTCGGTTGAGTTCCAATCTGGGTCATGTGGGGTCAAAAACGAGGTCACTAGGTCAAATTGAAGAAAAAGCTTGTTAACACTCTAGAAATCACATTTTTTTGCCAAATCTTCTTGAAACTTGCGCTGAATTTTTGTTCTAATGATATCTCAGCCGAGTTCAAAAATGGCTGCCCTCCGTTGAAAAAAATGGCGGCCAGGGGTGGGGCAGTTTTCCTTATATGGCTTTATTGAAAACGTTATCAAGCGTGTTAACAATCTAGAAGTCACGTTCTTTGCCCAATCTTCATGAAACTTGGTCAGAACATTTGTCCCAATGATATCTCGGCCAAGTTCGAATCTGGGTCATGTGGGGTCAAAATCTAGGTCACTAAGTCAAATTGAAGAAAAAGGTTGTTAAAACTCTGAAGTCAAATTTTTTGCCCAATCTTCATGAAACGTTTGTCCTAATGATATCTCGGCCGAGTTTGAATCTGGATCATATGGGCTCAAAAACGAGGTCACTAGGTCAAATTGAAGAAAAAGCTTGTTAACACTCTCGAAGTCACATTCTTTGCCCAATCTTCATGAAATTTGGTCACAACATTTGTCCCAATGATATCTCGGTTGAGTTCAAATCTTGGTCATGTGGGGTCAAAAACTAGGTCACTAGGTTAAATTGAAGAAAAAGCTTGTTCTAGAAGTCACATTTTTTGCCCAATCTTCATCAAACTTGGTCAGAACATTTTTCCCAATGATATCTCGGCCAAGTTCGAATCTTGGTCATGTGGGGTCAAAACTAGGTCACGAAGTCAAATTAAAAAAAAAAGCTTCAATTTCAATTTGTGCTTCCTAAATTTTGAATGTCTGTTGTCACTTAAGTTTTTCAAACCATGATGATTAAGTCCGCATTTCCATCAGTCCTTATCAGTATATCCATATCCGTATAAAAATCTTATACATGGAAATTTTTTCGACTAATGAAACTCAGGTGAGCGACCCAGGGCCACTTGGCCCTCTTGATTATTTAGTTACTTGTACAAGGAACATCGTCACGTCATCATTTAAAGGTACTGTGTGAAGTCATAAAGGTCAACACACCAAGGGTGTGTAAGACAAATGCTCCATGCCATGACACATTTTTAATTAACGTTGACATTCCTTGTTACGAATATGGATGCCTTTTTAAGTTTTGATTTTGTTGTGTGTGTGTGCGTGCGTGCGCGCGTGTGTGTGTGTTTATGTGTGTTGCTTGCATTGTAGCATGATTGTCAAGGCAACCCTTTTGAAGAATATATCGTAGTACCTTACAACCGTCTGCAGCTGGTGTGTTTTTATCCTAAAGTTTATACTCGTAAAAATGCATCGTTATTAATTAAAATAATTATATGAGCAACTCTCGCAGGAAAATATATGGATTATCACTGTGTTTTAATGTCACAAATCTGTCAACGTTAAATGTTCCAGGCAATTGAACTGCAATTAAGAGTGCGTCGACTAAGGTTTGATAGCTGTCATAAAGACGAGGTTACCCAATGGCCTGTTCAGTTGTGACGTTTCTATTGCAGATGTTGTTTATTCAAACCGGATTTGATCGCTTAGCAACTTAACAAAAAGAAGTCTCACTATTAGAATACATCGATGGAGAAACAAGAAGTGTTTAAAAAAAGACAATCGGCGTTGAAATTATTATTGAAATGTCATTATTTTGCCCTTTATATAATCCAAGAAGACCAAGTTGATCGGTTACGTGATTTCTCAGACCCCATATTTTTCAGTCCCTACTAAGGAGACTTCTAAAGCTTGTCATTGTTCGTAATTTCACAAGATTTGGAGTTCACATAATATACATATAGGGCCTATGATGCGATTCGTAAATAACCCGGTGCCGGCATCGTATATTATCCGTTGCCTACACTAATGTTTTATTTGTGCCGAACGTAGTACAATTTACGTTTAGACAGCTTGGTTATTCGGTTCAGTCATTTCAGTAAATGTTTACTTACTCAAGAAGAACTGTTATTGAATGTATAAAGGTTCCATATTTAAAAAAAAAATACAACAGAAAAGGTGACACGTGAGGTTAACGTTGACGCAGTTGAGCAAAATAGATTTGACTCCTTTTAAACTATCAATATATGTTCTGGTAAAAGAACCGGAAAATATGACGCACAAGTGTGTTATATGTTCCGTGATAATTTAATTTATTATAGAGACACCGTATTTATTTATAAAAACAACAGATACCTAACAGGACTGTTTAGCGTTTAGCCGATTTCGTTGTAAAGAATCCGTTGCCTGTTCGTATAGAAGCCGGAGAACGCATATATATTTGTTCGTATAGAATTCGTTTTGCTTATCCACCGTGAAGAAGGAAAACAAAAGGTTGAGGTATAATAAATTCAAATACTACACTTGGAGTAAGTATGTTCAATAAACTATGTGCCTTGTGTCTACATTGATTATACTAGCTTTCGAATGCTCCTTTACAGACAATTTAAGAAACATTCGCACAACGTTTAAATTGTGTCTTTTTTCAATAAAAGCATTTAAAATAAAGAAGATACTTTAGTATTTGAATCAGTTTTTATTCAATTGAGGTATGTAGTTATATAATATCGTGAAATATTTTGCCCGCACTCAAAACAGGTTATTCATTCCGTGTTCGTTAGTTCTAAATATGTGACGTTTTCGAAGATGTATTACCATAAATAGTTGACCTCTTTCTACTTAACAGTTATGTCGGAATTGAGAAGCAAGTTTGAAACAAAACTTTTGCTACCTTTGCTTTTTGTCATATCACGTCACTGGCATAAGTGGTAACAGGTTTTTCTCAGAAATAGTTAATTTGATAAGCGTACAGAGACTTGCTTATGTCAATTAGCGTCAATGATTAATAAGTCGAATCGTGAAACACATTAACAGAGCATTTCATATTATAGAATGTCAGTCGCTAATACTGAACTGTTGTACCTGCTGTGGATGCTGCTATGTTGAAGTATAATCGTATGGACCAGGAATAATTAGGATTTTTCTTCAATAGAGTGTATCATCTTTAAGTACAAACCTCTCCTTTTTCTGTTAAAAAAGCAACGTAGAAATCTGGTTTTATTTATTTGCTGGGGAAAGCATTATGATGAGCGTCATATATTTTTTTTTTTACTGCTTCTTTATTTTTACAGGTGCCTATACTGTATTTGCGTTATTGAAGAGATAATGCAAAACCGTTGAAGCAACGCTGTTTAAAGGTTTTTTCTGTAAGAACGTGCTTACTCTATTTTTCTTGGTTTTGGTGTGTTTCCTTTTCTCGCCAACTGTCTTTCTTTGCTATCAGCGTTTTGATTTACCCTTTGAGATATGAAATTAATAGTGCACTATAGCCACTACTGTACATCTACAGCACTATCATACAGAAAACACGTCTAAGCTTACAACATGAATGATTAAAATCGGGGTTTATAAATTATATTTATGGATCCCACATTTGGATCGCAATAATATACAACCGTGTCCCATTACCTTTAAAGCTAACCTGTTTGTATTTTGAAAGATTGCGTTTACGAGCTTATAATTAACTTGAACATTAAACAGAAAATATATACATAATAGATACATAACATCTACTCGTATTCCCTTATATACCTTAATTTTATAATCAATTTATACATACATTGGATTTATAAGATCAATAAAGATTTGTGGTGATTTCTCATATTCCCAGATATGATATCCTTTTGGATCTTGATTGCCTATGGTGCGATTACAAATAATTCAATAGCACATGGATAACTGGAAATGTAAGACAGATCTTCACACGTCTCGTCTATAAGTGCGGACGTATCAAATGAACCTGTCTGAAGGTAATACCAGTAAAGAGTCGGGGAAACGCCCCCCCTCCCCCCCCCCCCGTCCACTAGAAAGTAGCCGTACATCAATAATTTCGCTTTTACTTCTGTTAGAGACATTGTCAAACGAAAACTGGTTTTATATTGTTATTTCGCGAAAAAGACAATGCTACATAGCTCTACTGTTTTTTTACTACAGGTTGATCATGTCAATGTCTCTATTTGTGCGTTTAACTATAGGATGACAATTCCAATGGTTCAATCTGTGATTTGGACTTTAGGTTAACACTGCTGTTGTCGCTGCATGTTCTTTTTACTATAGGTTGACAATTCTAAGTGTATCTACCTATGCATTTTACTATAGGTTGACAATGCTAAATTCAGTATCCGTGAATTTGACTATAGGTCGACATGGCTAATGTACCTGTGCGTTTGACTATAGGCTGACAATACTTATATGTCTATACGTTTTTGCTATAGGTTGACACTGCAAATCTCTCTATCTGTGCTTTTGACTAAAGATTGACATTGGAGTGTTAAATGTCCGCACATCCTTTCTATTCTTATTTTGATTTCATAGGCCCAATGATGCATGCACAATGCAGCTAATTACAGCATGCAATAAATAAAAAGCATTCCCCACAGCTCATGTTCATTACCTATGCCATTTTGATGTATATATGAAGTTTAAATGTAAAAGCATTCAATAACTCATTCATGTGTCTGACATTATTATTATTATTATACCCCCACAAACGAAAGTTAGGGAGGGTCTGTCGGTCAGATGGTTTTTGGTTTTCGGATGATAACTCAAGAAAGGCTTGACATATTCAAATAATTGTTGGTACACATTTTTAACATCATAGAATGCAGGTCAAGTTCGATGTTGGTTACAAACCACTAAATTTTGACAGAGTTAATCAGTTATGACCCCTTTTCGGCTTTAAATTCCCTAAAAACATGGTTTCCGGATGATAACTCAAGAAAGACTTGACATATTCAAATAATTGTTGGTACACATTTGTTACATCATAGAATACAGGTCACGTTCGATGTTGGTCACACTAAATTTTGACACAGTTATGGCCCCTTTTCGACTTAAAATTCCCTAAAAACATGATTTTCGGACGATAACTCAAGAATGGCTTGACATATTCAATACTTCTTGGTATACATGTGTAGGATCATAAAATACGGGTCAAGATCGACTTTGGTTGCAAACCACTAAATTTTGACAGAGTTATGGCCGTTTATTTGACTTAAATTCCCTAAAAACATGGTTTCCTGACGTTAACTCAACAATGGCTAACAGATGTTAGCATTATAAAATACAGGTCAAGTTTGACATTGGTTACACACTACTAAATTTTGACACAGTTATGGCCCTCCTTTTTGACTAATTCCCGAAAAACTTGGACAATAACTCATGAAAGGCTTCACATATTTAACTTATTTTTGGTACATACGTGTAACATCATAAATACAGATCAAGTTTAACTTTGGTTACAAACCACTAATTGATTACAGAGTTATGGCTCCTATTGAAATTAAATATTTCCAAATACACTGTTGACCACTCACAAATTAAAGCATTCTTTCTGTCCATTTCTTTCGAATGGATGCCATAGTTTTGTGACAAGGCCATATTGTGGGGGTATATCCGTCACTCCTGTGACAATTCTAGTTATTATTATTATTATCTCTGAGATTTATTTATAAGTGTATTTTCTAAACATGCCTTCACTTTGTGTGCGTGTGTTTCGAGGTTTATTAAGTCCTTCTGCACCGAAGCTGCATTATGTGATGACCCGGGATGTGTCCCAGCTTCCCTGCTTAATTTTACTAGAGAAACACCGAAAGTTGGGACGAATTTTGAATTATAGATGCAATTTCCAGCTATTTATTTTTTTACTGAAATGTATTTGAATTTTGGTGTCGTCTTGTGCTGTGGGGGGAAACCTGAGTACCCGGAAGAAACCTTACCTGTCTGGTATCGTGACCACCAACAAAATTCACATGCGCCGTGTAGCTAGCGAACCACCTTGGTGAGAAGCGAGTGTACCAACACTGACACATAGCGAACCACCTTGGTGAGAAGCGAGTGTACCAACACTGACACATAGCGAACCACCTTGGTGAGAAGCGAGTGTACCAACACTGACAAAACTATACGAATGCTGGTTTTATAAAGAAATTTGTGACAAATGTAATAAAAATTACGACAACATTCGATCGACCAATATAACGTTTGTTTGAGGCTTAAATCGTTTTAAGGCGCACAAAACCACAAATTTAGCACATAAATAATAAACACAATTGTGAAATATGTTAAAACCCTGGTATTGCACTTGATTTTAATTAATAAAAACAAAGAATTACACAACATTAAAGTGAATCAAACTTAAATTCCTGAATTGTTAGATACTAACCAGAGCAAAAGAAAAAAACTATTGTGGCACGAGAATGAACGAGGATATTTATGCAAATAGAAGAACCAAAATTGACATGAAACAAAAGGGAATTGACGACACAGTTGCGAAACTGTACTTCGCAACAAAACGTTCACCGTCAAACAATATTGTATGATGATAGTGGCGTTGATACAAAAAACAGATCGATAGATGCTCGAGAGATTAAAAGCTGAGACGAATTAAAAGCGCCGATGACAGAACTGATTGTGGATCAAATGGAATATAACCTCACAGTGTCCTAATTTATGGCAAACGTGACAATTGTACCGGATAAAACTTTAGTCGATAGAGATGGTCTTACAAGCGTGCAATTGATTAATGAATAAATATGTCAGTTGCATCCTTGGTATGATAACATCAGGGTTATACACGTGTATTTATACAGTTATAAAACGAAAAAAAAACAAGCACTTTGTCAAACCAATAGGAATATCGTGTTGATCGTATGTAGCCAGTCATTTTTGTATAGCTACACTGACTAACGTACTTATCAAAACTAATATTTAAATGGACTATCCATTGTTAAATTGGCCAAGGCAATATTTTTTGGTGTTTGTGTAAATCACAGCTGAATATTCACCTTGTTTAGTCAGTCATTTAAATTCATTTTTGTAAGACACTACCCAGTGTTCCAAAAACCATCATCTGTGGATGTGATAACCCGAGGTTGAGCGATGATCAAGATTTTTATTTTTATTTCTACAGGGAAAGGGTGTTCAGTAGGTGTGCTGAACTCCCATTCATGAAAACACGTGTACTGCGCATGTCAAAACTAAGTATATTGGTGGAAAATTCATTGTGGAAATGTGTTGGTCGGGACATTCAAATAGTATGCCAACTGAAATAGGATGTACAATATAGATAATACAAAACTCGAAAAAAAACATTGAAAAGTATTGTCATAAAAAAGTATAAATGCTATACACATAAAAAACCAATAACGGATCGAAATATTTATAAAAAAAATATTAGGTAGAAACAGTGTGTGCCATAACATACTGTTAATTCTATAAGCAGATAAACATATAACCCAGTAAGGACACACGTATGCATACTCCTACGACGTTCTTAATCTGAATTTCTATTAGCACATCATGAGGCTATACGGACCTGACTGCATCCTCCAGGAAAGGCCTGGATCAATCAATGTCAATGTAGTAAACCAATAGTTCAGACGGCCGTATTGTCCCTGCAAGATCGTGGCCGCGACTCTTGACCTCCGCCAATGACTCTTGTCAATACAGCTCGCTGAATTGTTTGCCAAGACCGGAGTCATCTTCAAAAGACATCTTAAGTTTATCTTAATCTGTATCTTTATCTTACGTATTTCTTGCATTTCGTACATAAATCTCTTGAACTACTCCTGCCTTGTTAAATAATATACAGTATTTGGTAATTAATAAACAATTAGCACAATGCTGTGTACTTGTTGAATGAAACGGTTTCAAACACTTAAGATATTATTGTCCATTAATCGTGCTTATTAACCTCCCCACAGCTTTACCTTGTGCTTTTTTTGTTTTCGAGTAATAATTGGATGAATCGGTAGAGTATTTTGTTCATGATTGATATTTCTGCAAACAGGTATATTGCTCGATTTAAGGTTAACCTTGTCCGGCTTTTAAACTATGATGTATTAACTCACTAAATCTGTTCCGGTGTTTATAATGTTTGGCATACACTCCAACGGTATTCAGATGTGTGTCTCTGTTAAACTGGTTTACATTAGCTGTTGTGGATTTTGTATTTATTCCATGTGTAATGACGTCACTTTGTATGCATTCTTAAATTAACCTTTCTTCATAGAAATCGTTCTGTTAGGAAAATAAATGCGGTTCTTGACGTGTCCAGAATATAAATGGTTAAATTATATATATATAAGTTTATAATATCGACTTATGACATAAGATATATATACACAATGGATGCGTTAAAAATATGTTATTTGCACTGCTCGGTTGCTTTGAAGTGTGGTTATGGTCTGGGATGGACGTAGTGAGGTTCTAATGTTTGCAATTTAACGCCTAAAGCCTTTGCTAGCCTGCAATGTTTGTGTTCCCATTGGATTCAAATATGTTGTCCATAAATCAAACTAGTAAATACATCAAAATAATGTTTATGTAATCAATCCAAAGCTATAGTTAAGTTGTAACCATTAATTCACCTACAACCTAAAATTGAACTTTTCCGCTGTTACGAAGATTTAAGTTATAAAAAATTTGTGAAAAAAGGACTAGGTTAAATAATTGAAATGCATTTATTATAAAGCTGTTCGAGGTCATTAAGTTAAATTAATGATTTGGCTGGAAATGACACACTATCTGCAGATGAAGCAACAGGTAGTAATTTTATTTGGAACTCGCCATTATTGAATCATAACTTCATAAGTATGTACGAGTATAAGTATCACCCGCCTTAGTTTTAGACAGTTTGTTCATCAGCTGACATTTCATGCGCTTAAACATCGTGCTTTCCAACAACCAATTCAACAGTGTTTACATCAAACAACCGTTACTGTTCAAGGTATGATCGCCATCTCACACGAATGTTATGCGAATGTTATACAAGCTCGTTAAGACCATCCAAATGAACATAACACCACCGTTATTGATACCCCATTACGTCAATATGGTATTATATTCGTGCGCATATATTGTTATTGCATGACTCTCAGAACATTGCAAAGGTTATCACCAACAATGAAACATTATACGGTGATAGACTTACTACACATTGAACAAATAAATGCTTAATTATGTGTTAATTCTTGAAAATACATTATTATTTTCTGATGCAATCTTTATTATAGGCCGAGTTCGTGGTTGATTAAATAAAGCGTATATTTAGCTTTTAGTAATTACCTCACTATCTGAAAGTAAAAACATGAAAAATAAATACTCTTGCTAGAAAAACGATAATTTAAAACAATACATAAATAGAAGGTATTTAAATGACGCCGAGATCAGTATAATAGGGTTTTCAATAGTACAATTCTCTGTAGTTTTTAATACACATGCATCAGTATATCTTTTCGCAAAAAAATTCATTTAAATTAATTTCATGTCATTAGTGAAAAAAAATGTATTTACAGTCGTGTAGTGTACCGTTATTACTTAACTATCAATTGCCCTGTTTGTGTATTATTGAGTCCGTATGTACGAACGTCTACAGCACTACTTATATGTATCACATGACATTCTGTTCAATGACAAACTCGTACATTCAATTTTTTTTTAGTATGATTCAAAGTGAACTCATACAGACCATTTGCTGGATAATGTTAGTTTTTATTACGTCATTTTGTGTAAGTAGAGTGTTTTCTTTCGTTTATTTGTAAAAAAGGCAGAAACCAAGGGGACAAAAAAATTATTATTATCAGGTAAATGTGGAATAAAGATATATGTATCTGCTCGGCTAGAAAACGTGAAGTTTTTCTTTGCATTGTAATATTTATTTAGCCCAAGTCTAGACGTAGTGTTTTTGTATGTGGCATCAGTAAAACTGTGTCTGTAATTAGATTATCTTTCTGCACTGTGGCATTTCTTTTGATAGATAATTGTTAACCAATTTGGCTAAATTAAGACCATTTGATAACACATCGATTTATAACACATTGATAGAGATGTCAAATTATTCTAAATACGAGTAAATAATAACGTGTGGTTTGTATTGTTGATGCATTACACACTGATTGAATACAATGTAGAGTTTGTACTCATTAACACACATATTGATAGTGTGGTGCTGACTCATCGATGAACTTGTGAATGGCAAATCGGCTGTTTCCCTATGCAAACGTTTGTCATATCAGTATAATGCAGCTTCATCAGTTATAGACAAATAATTAAAAGAAAAACTAAAGGTCCGATTATGAAATTCAGAAGAAATTGCAAGTTAAACGGTATCTTCAGTATGCTAATAGCCATGGAACTAATATTCTGACGTCATCTCCAAATGTATAACGGTATCTTCAGTATGCTAATAGCCATGGAACTAATATTCTGACGTCATCTCCAAATGTATAACGGTATCTTCAGTATGCTAATAGCCATGGAACTAATATTCTGACGTCATCTCCAAATGTATAAAATCACAGTTGTGAAAATAGGCCTATACAATGACCGGCCAGTGCTGACCAAGCCTACGTCATTTGACCGTGTGGTTTTACAACGGCTGCCAATAAGTCTTAATAAAAGACATATTATTCATATTACCAATTATAAGCCTTATATATCCTATAAAACACATCACGTATGAATATATAAATAACACATAGTCAGTATCTCTTACGTCAGTCGGTTCCATTTATTTTGTTAGATTGTTAGTATTTCTAGCTTAACTCGCTTAAGGAATGTGTATATTTTACTTCATTATTACGCTTTGTCTAATCATATAATCATCAATGTATATATAAAAGGACACCAATATAATTAAAACTGGGGACACCGCCGTGGAACGGTCAATGTAAAACATTTTGGGTTCAAGCAGGGTTGACTGCGCCCAAACCTCATGTAGAGAACAGTGTTTAGGGTAAATATAACAAAAACTATTCGATGTACAATTCACACCGTGATTTAGACATTAGTTGGATACTGGATGCTACTGAAACTGTCAAGTAAATAAAGGTGTAGAAATAGATAGGTTTGTCTGTTTCATTTAAAGTTATAAAGATTTCCGTTTACATTACATCATATAGTCTAATAACAACTGTACATTTTTTGTTTCATAGTATATAAAGTGATATACAGAACGCATAAACAATATAAATTGATAATGCGAATCATAATAACATTTATACATACATGTATATTTGTGCATAAATAAAATATATACACGATTTATAAGTGTATGCATATCATGTTTGCATACGTATTTTAATAATAATAATAAATAAATATCTCATAAAATTTCATTGTGATACTAATGAAAGCAAAAAAGCATATATTTCTGAATAAAAATACTATTTTTGTTCAGAAATATATGCTTTTGTTTTCATTAGTATCACAATGAAATTTTATGAGATATTTACAAACGTGAGTCAACATAAAAATACTTCTGCTGACGAACCTGGTTTAGATGCCTTAATGTTTCTTTCAACATCAATGCAAATATTGTGCGACCGCCGAAGCCTTATAAGATCCGTATTGAAGCCAAAACTATCGTCGGCAAACGATCTAAAGAATCGTAATTTCAAAGATAAAAGATCAAAACTAATCAGCGTAAAAAACATGTTTTTATATTAATGTGCTAATGTTTGCACGTTTGGAAGTTATCTCAAACCAATGTGCTGAAGTTTTCTCTACTCTGCGGGCGAGATATAAATCTATTGAATCCTGTTTTTCCCTGCTTCCACGATAATTACTCACTTCATCCTGACTAAGATTGTTCGTCTTCAACTCCTCTGGACTGCTGATGTCCTCTCTGCTGCCATATAACCTAGCTGATGGCAGGGGTTTGGGTCTGGAGGCGGGGACGAGGCGGGGTTGTTTGCGTAGCTTGGACTGCGCTGCTAGAATATTCAGGGGCAAAGGAGGTGGTGAAAAATTCACATCGCTGTTCTGGCTACCTGACCTGGAAGACATGTGGCCCTAATCAGAATATGCAAATGAAGTCGTATGTTCTTGAATTATATGCTTAAATGGAGGGGTTTCAAATATGTCCGCACACAAACAACCAGTGCTATATTTTAACTGACTTATAGACAAATGTTTCCCTCAACCTTATGAACAATGTACGAATGACATCTAAACTCTAATACTGGATACTAATAATGTTTAAAACGAGTTTAGGTCTCAGACATTTCAAATAGAAATGTTTTATAACCAGGACAGCTAGAGAATAAATGTTTTCAAATATGGGCCACAATTGACAATGTAACAGTGATATATACCTACGTATAAGTCAATGAAGATCACTTATTGAGATGTTTATTAGTTTACTACAATTTTGAGAAAACATCTAACGTATATAATGATGTGTAGTTAGTGTCAGCTCTTTAATCATGAAACTTGATACACCCATACCACTTTTTTTTTATCAGATACGTCCAATTACCAGCACTTTGCATTAAAAATGACACAAAATTATAACATATAATCAGAAATTACAAATCACAAATTACATTATCTCATACTTAAAAAAAACATTCGCAGTTTTGATGTATAGAAGGTGATGGAACTAATATTTAGTAATGTTTCTAAATGTTTTCTCGTCAGTTATAACCAACTGACAAGATAGTTTTGTTTCCCTATATATGTTTGGGGAATTTAACATGAACATACTTTTACCGGAGGACATTGCAATAAATTACATGCGCGGTTCATTAAATATTTTGCAGAAAATCCAGAAAACAACATGCTAGCGTATCATGCCATGACTAACGTTAACCCGTTTAAATGTGATATTCGGATTAAATTAAAAAACAATTGTACCAAAGGTGTGTACGTTATGTAAGTAGTAGTCGTATACAGCTACATGGACTTCTTTGACCTTTAATAGCCTGAGCCTTACACATGAGATGTGTCTACAGGGACTTCTTTGACCTTTAATAGCCTGAGCCTTACACATGAGATGTGTCTACAGGGACTTCTTTGACCTTTAATAGCCTGAGCCTTACACATGAGATGTGTCTACAGGGACTTCTTTTACCTTTAATAGCCTGAGCCTTACACATGAGTTGTGTCTACTGGGACTTCTTTGACCTTTAATAGCCTGAGCCTTACATATGAGTTGTGTCTACAGGGACTTCTTTGACCTTTAATAGCCTGAGCCTTATACATGAGATGTGTATACTGGGACTTCTTTGACCTTTAATAGCCTGAGCCTTACATATGAGATGTGTCTACAGGGACTTCTTTGACCTTTAATAGCCTGAGCCTTACACATGAGATGTGTCTACAGGGACTTCTTTGACCTTTAATAGCCTGAGCCTTACACATGAGTTGTGTATACAGGGACTTCTTTGACCTTTAATAGCCTGAGTCTTACACATGAGATGTGTCTACAGGGACTTCTTTGACCTTTAATAGCCTGAGCCTTACATATGAGTTGTGTCTACAGGGACATCTTTGACCTTTAATAGCCTGAGCCTTACATATGAGTTATGTCTACTGGGACTTCTTTGACCTTTAATAGCCTGAGCCTTACACATGAGATGTGTCTACAGGGACTTCTTTGACCTTTTATAGCTGAGCCTTAGATATGAGTTGTGTCTACAGGGACTTCTTTGACCTTTAATAGCCTGAGCCTTACATATGAGTTTTGTCTACTGGGACTTCTTTGACCTTTAATAGCCTGAGCCTTACACATGAGATGTGTCAGCAGGGACTTCTTTGACCTTTAATAGCCTGAGCCTTACACATGAGTTGTGTATACAGGGACTTCTTTGATCTTTTATAGCCTGAGCCTTACACATGAGATGTGTCTACAGGGACTTCTTGGACCTTTAATAGCCTGAGCCTTACACATGAGATGTGTCTACAGGGACTTCTTTGACCTTTTATAGCCTGAGCCTTACACATGAGATGTGTCTACAGGGACTTCTTTGACCTTTAATAGCCTGAGCCTTACATATGAGTTGTGTCTACTGGGACTTCTTGGACCTTTAATAGCCTGAGCCTTACATATGAGTTGTGTCTACTGGGACTTCTTGGACCTTTAATAGCCTGAGCCTTACATATGATATGTGTCTACAGGGACTTCTTTGACCTTTTATAGCTTAGCCTTACACATGAGTTGTGTCTACACGGACTTCTTTGACCTTTAATAGCCTGAGCCTTACATATGAGATGTGTCTACAGGGACTTCTTTGACCTTAATAGCCTGAGCCTTACATATGAGATGTGTTTACAGGGACTTCTTTGACCTTTAATAGCCTGAGCCTTACATATGATATGTGTCTACAGGGACTTCTTTGACCTTTTATAGCTGAGCCTTACACATGATTTGTGTCTACAGGGACTTCTTTGACCTTTAATAGCCTGAGCCTTACACATGAGATGTGTCTACAGGGACTTCTTTGACCTTTAATAGCCTGAGCCTTACACATGAATTGTGTCTACAGGGACTTCTTTGACCTTTAACAGCCTGAGCCTTACATATGAGTTGTGTCTACAGGGACTTCTTTGACCTTTAATAGCCTGAGCCTTACACATGAGTTGTGTCTACTGGGACTTCTTTGACCTTTAATAGCCTGAGCCTTACATATGAGTTGTGTATACAGGGACTTCTTTGACCTTTAATAGCCTGAGCCTTACACATGAGATGTGTCTACAATGACTTCTTTGACCTTAATAGCCTGAGCCTTACACATGAGATGTGTCTACAGGGACTTCTTTGACCTTTAATAGCCTGAGCCTTACATATGAGATGTGTCTACAGGGACTTCTTTGACCTTTAATAGCCTGAGACTTACATATTAGTTGTGTCTTTCTTGTAAGCAATATTTATTTAAAGCATTGAATGTCTCTCAGACAGTTCAGTTAACATCTGAAGTATGTTTTCTGAATTGCCAAATAAAAATGGAAATGAAAATCAGCTGTTTCTCCTTCTCATACGGTTCTCTTTCCCCAGTCACTGGAATAAGCCAGGGGTGATAATCGATGAGCACGGATTCCAAAGTTCACATACTGCGATTCATAAGTTCACATACAGTGAACTGCCTATTAAATATTATTTTTCATTTACTATTCACATACTATACAGGTATGTGATATTGTTATAGTACAAAGCACGAGTGTTTCTCCCGTCTGTTCAACGATCGTTGTAACAATTTCGATGCTGTTGCAGTTTTTGTTATGTTTAAAACGTGACAAATTGATTTTAAGTTATAGGCTTCGCAGTACGGCAACTTAAAATCCATTTGTCACGTTTTTTAAGCAAAAGCATCGACTATTTTGAGTTTGGTGCAATGGTGAACCACTTGGATTTAGACCTTCGTATTTTGCGGTATTGAACTTTTATACATCATTCTAAAATGTCTAGATAATCAATGAAAATGATAATTAATCGAGATATCGCAGTATGCCAACTTTGAGACGCGCGCGCATCGATTACTACCCTTGATAGCTCCCGGTCTTTAACCTTATTAATAACTATCAATCTGTTATCGCGTCAGCCAATTAATTAATCAATCTAGAAGTACTTTATATCTGATCATACAGATCGAATAGTCCGTAGCCTCTGTGTATTTCTATCGGTCACGTAGTGCAAACATCTCAGTATTCAAAGTCAACATGTCAGTGGTAAACTGGCATTCATATTACAAATACATGTACATACACAAAGTGTGTTCCGTTGCAACCTGTGTGCCAGTTGTAAAAAAGTCTAATACAATCGTCATTTCCGGTTTAACTGACGATACGCTATAGGATTTATAGCTCCGCCTTTTGTAGTCAATCTCCTACAAACAACGGTATGCGAATGTTTTACAAAATATACCCGTCAAACAATTAAGTCCTAGCTTTCTGAATGACTAAACACATTGTCAATCCAATCTCGTTGTATGGTCAATTAGAGGCAAATATAAAGTTTAGCGTCGTATGAAACTAAGCAGTTTTCATTATACAATATAGACATTGATGGTAAACTAAGGGTCGATGTGTTTATGTAAGGAATCGTAACGAACATATTTTTTGTCACAAACTATTTGATGAATGATCTTTCGATTAACTCCAAACTATACAAAAGGCTATACGTACAGTCGCATTCCTTTATCTAATGTTCATGTAAATGTATAGTGAAATATGCGTTTTAAGTTGCGACAAAATTTAATATTGAAAACGGTCTATCAAATTTGAATGAACCGGTGGGAGTTCTTAATGCAATATTTGATTGGCCAACACCTCCACTGAGGCATTTACCTGGAATTCAAAAAAAAGAAGCCTGCCAGGTGAACGGGTGATTTTCACTTAGTCATCAATCATCTTCATGGCGTGGAATATTTTACATTGAGAACATCAAAAAATGTACACTGAACAATGTCGAGTATTTTCCTAAATCTTAAAAGGTGTTACATATAATAGGATAGATGAGCTCGGTATCTCGATGGAATGCGCGTGTTATGTATTAGGTTTGCTACGAATCGGTGATAAGCATTTCCATCTGTCACCTTTCCGAATAAATATCTAGCTTTATTTTATCTGTCGATGTATCATTGTTACCAATATCAGCATTTGAGATTATGGGGCATTTTAGTTGCATATACAGTGACTGTGTCTATGCAAAAGGCCCGAGCGGCGCAACATCGTTAAAAATTATGAATTTTAGATATTAAACATGACATAAAATATAGGTAAAATAATGTACATGAAATGCCAAAAGTGTTTAGGCATGCTGAGAAAAAGAAATCATTATTTAATTTAGGTTACGTTTGTTTGGCCCTTTTCTTGTTTGCACTTTGTGTTGCCTACTTCTGTTACTTGATTTATGTACATTGTTATAGGAAATCACTTTTTCTTAGACTATTTAACGAATCAATTCTATAAACAAACTGCATGCAGCGTTTTCTAAACGCCAACGATGCCTTTTTACTGCGTGCCATCACCAAGAAAGTCAATGATATATTGAAAAATAAAATAGACAGAAATGTCCATGTTGTCTGCTGTATACTGCATTGTTATTTTCATTATTAGCAACATTACACATTTATTTGGCTCTTTTGACATTCCATTCCACTGGAAGTCATTCTGTTTTTGCCATTAGTGAAGTTCTTCAGTCTTAAATATGGAAGTGTTTTGTACACCGGCTTCCAAGTAAAAACATTAACAACAACAACAACAACAAACTAATGTTTCTTTTAATGTTTACACATATATCAATATTTGACATTGAGCCGCATCCACTGTTAAATATGTTTGTTATTTTGGACCTATAGGAATTCTGGACACAACATATAAACAAGACATACACATTTAATATTAGTATAATATAACTACCAAAATACAAGTTACAGTTGGCGCTTTGTTTAGATTAGGCATATGAAGGTTATTTTTTATATTCCATTGCAATCCTGGGCATCACATGTGTTTTCATAGTTGTTGATAACATTCATCAGACTGATGCGCCTGTTATTCTCGTCTATAACGGGGCTACCGGACGCCACCTTAAGGTGATGGTCTTGTTAGCAGATGCGATTTGTTCTGATTTTTACCAGTGTGCATTATTTATGTCTCCAAATAGTCTGTTGTCGGTTGTGCGGGGATAGATAACTGTACTTGCGATAGATGATTTACGTCGAAATGTATATTTCTTTTACGATGTAATGTTTATAGATGTACAGTTAGTGCAAAGCAAGAAGAGGAGTGAACATATACTTTTCAACGTATGTTGTTTTAAATGAAAAACGCAGTTGCTCTTTTTATTGAATATGCTAGATCGAAATATGATGAGGCGGAGTTTAGATCTGAGCTTCTTGATCACATAGAAAAGATGTTCATTCAGTCTGTATTCGTTGCGATCTCGGTGCGTAAATCTATTACAAATACTACTGTTACATGCTACGGTCAATTAATAGCAAAACACTAACAATTGCTTTAACTTGCTGAGCTTGTTGTATGTAATAGGAACTCAACGTGTGGTGTTTCGTCTGGTGTTTAATATCTAATCATCAAAGTTTTACCAGTCATCTGCGTGAACAAATGTGAAACACTGGTAAGGAGTGCTAGAGAAAATAAATTAAAATTTACGACCTAATTAAGACAGTACGTAAAGTTCAATAGTACTATATGTGTTCCAAGATATGTACTTTTCTTTTTGTTTCAATAAATGGTAACGTACATACTTACTTAATATAGTACACGCACATGAAGTAAATATTTTATCCAAACCTTGACGGTCAACTAAGCTTTAAACGGTTAAATGAAGTTCTTTATTCAGACCTAATAATTTAGAAATTGATATAAAGTCTAAATAAATTATGTTTTAGAATTATTAAAATGCGTTTATGCGAGTTGTTTATTATACACAATATTTAATGCAGTTAACAGGATGTCAGATGAATTTTGGAGTTTTGAGCAAATTGGCCCAGGCTGTAAAGCCTTGAATGTCGTTACAGTTTTACTCTAGAACACACGATCCGGTGAGTCGACTAGTCGATAGGTTAACTACTTAGAGAAAAAACTCCGTTGTTTAAAAATGCCCCTCAAGAATTGAGTTACCCCATCATTAAAAAAATATAATTGAGTAATAAGTGATTGAACTGAGTACTGGAAATTTCGCTACGCCCTTATATAACTATGTTTGATTGTTGGAAACATCAGAATTGAATAAAACTGAAACACGCACATTCTATCAATAAACCTACCATTTTACAATCAAGCATGAATGATGAGATCAAAATACTACAGGTCACGTGCCATATTTAGCTTGCATTGAACACTCATATTTTCACTATATGACTATACGTTAAACATTTACTTTACGCCATGTGTTAAGCGTTTCTGATTATTCATACACATTTTGAATTTTATCACTCATTAAAATGTTAATTTATTGAGTAAATGGTGCTTCAAAGTTGGTTACTCACGCAAATCCGCGCCTCATTTGTTGCGCTGGCCCCTTGTTATCGATTATGAACACCGAAGCTGGAAACATCCTTGGGAAGCCAGCAATGAGAGAAATGAGGCAACTGATTGCTGCTGCTGGTAGACGGATGGTTGGATTGCGTGTACGAGCTGCATAAGTCAACACAGACAAGTCATTAAGTATGAACGCCTTCTTGTTTGAAAAACGTGTGGCATTGCTTTATTGCGTTGTATATTAATGCGGGATAACACGATAGTTATGGACACGTTCACTCTGTGAATTTATACGAAATTGTATATCAAGTTGTTGTAAAATAGCACGTATACATTTATCTGTGACTTAAACGATATATATGGTATTTCTTAGATTTTGTGTAGGAAAATGAAGTCATGGGCCCGTATTAATAATATACTTAACTGAACGTGGAAAGCAATTTATTTAGCTGTCCTTCCTTTCGTTCAGTTCAAAACTATATTCCATTAGGATGTATACAACTACAGAAACATTAAACTTTGTCAATGGCAACGTTCCAAAAAAATACCAAGTAAAATGAATACATTTATGCACTTGAAGATGATAATGTTTCAGTAAATCTAATCCTATAAATCGACACGCCAGACTGGTTGAACCATTCTCTCCAGGCATCATGCATATTCCAGAATGATGCGGGGAGGTTAATTCTGACTTGGAATTGACGTCTCCGATAATTGCCGATATAAATGTCGACCAGTGTGGTACAAATGCACATGCAATTATCGACGCTCCTAAATAATCATTTAAATTGCCAAGGGGACTATTAATTTTTGTTGTAAATAGAAACGTGGAATAAACTCGGCATAAAGCAATGCCCAGATTCTGAAGTAAATAGTGTTGAAAGTCTGTTCAAATATATGGCGCAAGATTTGTTTAAATATGGTCGTGTATTCACGGAATGCAGCTGTAGGATGAGGTTTATTCTTAGCCGGTCTCAATGTTTGAGCTCAACGGAATAATGAACATAATGACAATCTTTCTATAGATATTCAAACATAATTGGGATGCAGCGTTTACAATTCGAATGTACCAGCGCACTGCTTCAAAATCTGTTATAAAAATATTGGAAATAGAACCAGATATATTGTTTATCCAGTTTTGTGTAAACGCGATGTTTCAGACTTGCCCTGAACTTGGTGCTTCCGTTTAAGGCGTAACCTTAACATCAAACCCCACGTGGTTTGTGAGCGTGGATCAAAGAATATGTTTGTTGCTGTATGCACGAACAGGCTACAATAATATTCAGACAAAATTTTGTTTTATGTTTAGTTGTACAATTACAATGACTACGATTTGCGGACAAATGTACTAAATCGCAATTAACTCAGTTAAAATGTTAGCATCATTTATTTACATTTCTTAAAACCTTTGTGATTTTTAGAACAATCAAAAGTAGAATGAATACTTAAACCTCAAATGCTAGCATGATATCTTAATTTGGAAGGTATATTCTTAGAATTTTAGGTTGTGTTCTGATATGTCCTTGGTGTATTATAATAATTTGCCGGTGAATACCTATGGCTATAGGATGTATACGTGTATGATGTATCCTTAGGGTGCATTGCTACGACGATCTTTTGTATATTGTGCATTCTTATACATGTATGGTGTATCGTTACGACGATCTTTCGTATATGGTGTATCTTTATACGAGGAGTTTATGTTTATAAATACTTATTGTATTCTTTTACATGTATAATACTAGATTGCATCTTTATTAGTAATGCTTCTCGTTTATATCCCAAATGGAATATTATCATCGTGTTTTCATTTCAGTATTGTGTCTTATTTTAAAAACAAAAGGGGGGAGCTGTAGATATTATGAAATTATTAATTATATGAATTATATATCTAAAATTATTTTATACTACACCATTTGCTGTTTAAACTAAATGCCAATATAAATAATATTTAGATATGTATAATTACATGTTTATGTACTTACATAAAGTCTTTTTATAGCACATATTCAGAGAAGTTTCTACGTATTTGTAACAAATACATAACACAGCAATCTGTTAAATGTTGGTGAAAGGCATGTTAAGT
This sequence comes from Congeria kusceri, assembly GCA_027627225.1. NCBI lineage: Eukaryota > Metazoa > Mollusca > Bivalvia > Myida > Dreissenidae > Congeria > Congeria kusceri. The sequence goes on from CM051029.1 coordinate 57,992,966, forward strand.
ACCTTCGTCATTATTCAGAGCACTGATATTGATTCTTTGGCGCATTGATCCTTTAATACAGACAATTTATTGCGTCTCATTCGTACAATGTAGCCGGTATGTCATGACTTCAGAGCACGTACCTTTTGTTCGTCATCGCCTTCATTTTGACAAGATATATCTGGCGATGTTACGTGTGTCTGGCATTCGTGCAATGTATCAATTGTGTTCATCCATTCAGCAGATCACGTTTTATGTCCTGGACTAGCAAATATCAAGATAAGACGGGATACGGAACGCCCCACTAGGCTTGTGTAAATGGCATTATGAAATAAAGTTTGATTGTCGTTTTGAAGAGATCTGATAAAAAGAATCAAATTGGCATTACAGATGTGGCGCTTTATGGTTGCTATGTTTGTATTATGTTTTTCAATTAGTATTACATACTGTAACATATATTAATGATGCAGATATGTGTGGCCAAGGAATAATTGTGCGTGAACTGCACAAACGTTTTGTGGCATATTTACCAGAAATAACTTATGTTGCTGGTTCGAGCAGTTTTACAACAAATAGAGATTTCCTTCTTAATTGTTTGCATAATAAACAAGTATAGCTAATGCGTGTGATGTACCTTCAGGTATAACTAGATAAATCATAAATCTCACATACACACTGAATCAGTGAACGTGTCTTTTTTTATCCGTAGATATATTCGCAAATCTACAATTGGGACCGTAGCCTTAATCAAATACAAATAAATCTTCAAGCAAGCTGCAAATTTCACCTCAGATATCTCCGATATCGTAAGATTTGAATTCCCAGGCACAGACGTATATATCAGACTATGGTTATTGGGAGGATAGGCGAAATTCAATTACGTTTCCAAGATAAAGACCGCTGTCATGTTGAATTATATTCCTCGACAAAGGCCAATGGAAATACTGGTTATGACAAAATTGTAAGCTAAGGGCGTCAGATTGCATTGTCCTTTACTTTGTTTAAAGTACTGTTTGATGAAAAATTACGCATTATTATCAATATGTTCATTTACATAGGTATGTTAATATAATTTAAGCTAATGCCATTTATATTGCGATCTTGAAATGATATGTGTATTAATTTGGATACCTATAAGTAGTTTTACTTTTTTAAGTCAAACAAAGTTGCTCGATGTATCGTGGTAGAAAATGCAATACATTTAATGACAGAATAAGGTAATTGTACGTCATAGTTACTATGGTTTTCGAAATTATTTTCATATGCATGCAGAGGAGTATTTATATTCCAACCGCACTTTATGTTCACTCCAAAAAAAAAAGGAAAGCCTACTTGTTTACTCTTGGTCAGGCAAAAACCTATTCCCAAAAAACTATTTATTGTAAACTATGTAAATTACTGTTATAAAATGAAAGTTAAATCCACACTTTGCAGTTTTGTTTTCAAAATCAACCGATTTATTGTCAAATACGCAAATTTGTATTGCAATCAATCGCTTGACTGTCATATACACATTTTACCTATCAGAATCAACTCATTGTCAAATACGCAATATTTGTTTTGAAAATCAACTAATTTAATATCAGATACGCAATTTATGTTTACAAAATGAACTCGTCTACTTCAAATACTTAATAAATGTTGTTGTTTTTTAATTTAAGGATTTATTGTCAAATACGTAATTTCTGTTTTAAAAATCAACCGATATATTTCAGCTAAGCAAGTTTCATATAAATAGTTCCACATGTCTTGAAAACTGTGCAAGAAAAAAACAACAATGTTCATTAAATAAAACACACAAATCAATACGGTGGACCTCCAACGACCGCCGTTCCAGTCATTCATAACAGTTTGTCGTCTGCTACAGCCCTATCTGCCAACGGGAGACGAAGCCTGTAGATAGGACAAGGCACCGTTTGTATGAGAGCCTCTAATTCTTGTGTCAATAATCAAAAACTGTTTTGTATTCCAAGACATTCGGAGGAAGGGAAGACGAAGCAGTAAATTTTGATATACACGGTATTGATTTTTGTTGGCGGATCGTACGGATTGTCAATCTCCATAATGCCGTTACCGGGGTTTTATCCAAAGACGAGCGAAATGACAAATGTTAAGATTATTCGTCGCGGAAGTCTACCCCAAAACAATGTATTAAATAAACCTAAACCTGTATGCTGACATTGTCATGTACACGTAATAAAATAATCGCAAATAATATGGTTTAATAAACCACATTCCAATCGTTTGGCATAGACTTATTCACTTAAGTGAAATTCGACATTTCCACTTTTTGTGCAATAGCAGTTTTTCAGTGATATAAATGCCCCTTAATGCTATGTAAATGCTTTCATTTTATGATGTCACCTTAGCTTTGTGTTATTTTTTTTAATTATTTATTATATCATTGTAACACTAAAACCTCTATGGTTATTATTTTGTTATATAATAATGGACCTCAATGGACCTAAGGATTGTATAGTCCTTTTGGTTTCATCCATATAATTATTTTGCAATCATGGTATAAGACCTATTCTTAATTTTGTACTTTCTTTTAATAATTTTTACTTTTTTCTTATTTTTTTTTTGTTTCGTCCATATAATTATTTTGCAATCATGGTATAAGACCTATTGTTAATTTTGTACTTTATTTTAATAATTTTTACTTTTTTTTATATTTTTTATTTTTTTTTGCATCCATATAATTATTTTGCAATCATGGTATAAGACCTATTCTTAATTTTGTACTTTCTTTTAATAATTTTTACTTTATTTTTTTTATTTTTTTCTTTTTGTTTCATCCATATAATTATTTTGCAATCATGGTATAAGACCTATTCTTAATTTTGTACTTTCTTTTAATAATTTTACTTTATTTTTATTTTTTTTGATTTTTGTTTCATACATATAATTATTTTGCAATCATGGTATAAGACCTATTTTGAATTTTGTACTTTTTCTTTTAATAATTTTACTTTATTATTTTTATTTTTTATTTTTTTTTCATCCATAGAATTATTTTGCAATCATGGTATAAGACCTATTCTTAATTTTGTACTTTCTTTTAATAATTTTTACTCACATTTTTACAATAATAAATAATAGCCATACTAATTATTTTTCAATCTTATATTTTTCTTTATATTTCAAATGTTTATTGTATTCATTTATCAATGTATTGTGTTATGCTTTTGTTTCTAGTTTTGTTTAACTATGCCATGTTCTGAATAAATTTTATAATTATTTAGAATTGCACCAGTTTTTAAAGGTGGTGATTTTGAAGATGGAAAAACAACTACAGAGGCATTACATTAATAAATATCGTTGCAAAAATATATTCCACAGAACATTTAAACTGGTTGCCTAGAAGGTCTGATTAACAGGAACAATTTGTAAAAAATCTACTTGGATATCAAAAGGAAAAGTTGACGGTGGATTGTATATTTGTCTTATACTGTAAAAACAACACGCTAATTAAACATGCGTCTGGCTGGTCGAATGGTTAGCGTGGCACACTTTTGATCCCGGAGGTCGTAGGTTCGAGCCCTGACGGATGCAAATCATTTTTCTTTGCTTTTTTTGTAGGTAATATTTTGTTATGGTTAGTTCAGATGTTTTTGTCTTTGCATTTAAGAAATTACAAACTCTGTGAACAAGTCCCTTTAATGCCGATCTGACAAAATCATAATTTATTCGTATTGTTAAGCATTTTCTTTCGTTGTCGTGAACGTATATCCTTAGTAACGCGGTGTATTGTGGGACTTAATGGAACAAAATCTCATTGCCATGGAAACGCAACGGAAAATATTATCTGAAATCGTCTTGCAATGTCTGGCAAGATATTAAGTGTATTTGAAATAATGAGCGATTCAGTTTTCCGTCAATATCATTGACATTGAGTATGTTAACATGTTTTTGCCATTTGACTTGTCACATTAATCCATTGTTCAAATTTCGGAAAACGTATCTTCATAAGGGGCCTTTAATGATTATAAAAAATTAATGAGGCGGTCTTAATGCATGTGCGTAAAGTGTCGTCCCGGGATTAGCCTGTGCAAGCCGCACAGGATAATCCGGGACGGTCCTTTCCGCCTACAGTGGATTTACGTTTAGAAGAGACTTCATTGAAACAGAAAATATCATAAAAGCGGAAAGTGCCGTCCTGGATTAGCCTGTGCGGACTCATATATAATGTTGCATTATATAAACATGCACTTAGGCGTCTTTGCCACATGTAATATTGATTTATGATTTTATAACCAAATAATTTCGGCAATGTAATTTTCACGCACTGGAAAAGACGCTTCGTGTCTTTACTAGGGATGTAACACAATGGAAAAAGTATTATATTGTAATTATTTGCAATATGGCAATACCACATTGAACTGTGTTGCATCACGAATTGGGGACGAAATGTGCATCAATCTGGGACCTTTTGATTGATTAAGATTCAGTATTGCAATTGCCTGCTAACATTTCATTTCACATGACACATTGTGTGGTGTTACCCATTGTTCGTACCAAAATTCAATGTCAATGTCATATCAAATTATTTATTGAAATCGAGAAGTTTATTCCAGTTTCAATATGATAATAATTATGGCGAACATAGTTTCCACGTATTGGATTGAAATGTTTAGTTTGACAACATTTTGGTATAACATAATCTGTAATGTGGTACAAATATATGTGACAAGTATCCGTATTTTTTGTCACTAACACTATATTGGTACATTGTTTGTGTAACCTAAGTGTTACTTTTTGCAAATAACCAATTAGGCAGTATTAATTCATTTTAGCAACTTCTTACCAGTATTCTACGCATGTGCATCTTTAATGATTCTTGAAAATAGCCAATAGAGGTTCAAAGTACACTCAGACATAACACAATATTCGTATATTCATGATTGTAAGTTGTTCGGAAACACTTCATCGGCGATAGCTTATTAGCCGTGTTTATTATGTCGTGAAGCATGCTTGATGTCAGCCTCGGCAAGGTTGTTTGGAGGAAAGTCAAGACTTATTTACGTTTATACCATGACAGAAATTACTAGTTTGGCCTTATCAAAGTCTGGCTGGGCTGTCTACTTTTAGAGTAGACCAGTCAACAAAATTGCTATCAGTAGCTGTTAGAGGTAGACATTTGCCTTCTTGGCTTGGTCTTGAGTATATTTGATTGGTAATTGTAAATATGTAAATATTCGCTTGTAATGGAAATTCGTATTGTTGTTCGCTTTGCGACTTTGCTAGAACAATATTTCGCGTATACCGATTTTATAAAATCGCTTTAAAGGGGCCTGTTACAGATTGACGAATTGAGCATTTTCTGATTTTTTTTCCCATAAATTCCAAAAAGAAAATACATAATATATAAACAAGTGAAATAGCACTATTGGCAAAGAAATATATTGAACATATGGTGTCGTTAATGAAATATGATCAATTAAAATGGAAAGAATTATACAGCGCTTGTAACGCTTTGCATCGGTATTTTGGAAACCACGTATATCACTTATTTAGCGTTAAACATTAACTTTTATAACTTTTACGATTGTAAGTAAGAATGTCCGAGTGGTTAGCGCGAAAGAGTTTAGATCCTGGCGGTCGTAGGTTTGAGTCCCGGCGAAGGCAAATTTTGTATTTATTTATTTTCTTTACATAATATTTATTTTTGGCTAGTCAGACTGCTTTAGTTTAGCAGTTGAGCCATTAAATGACAACTTTTAAAAATGCGAAAATCTGTTAACAAGTCGCTTTAAAGTTAAAAATAAATATTTATAGAGGTGCGTGTTTGCTTAAACGACATTTTATTTTCTTAGACAGGCTGATTATAGAAGTTAATTTACGGAGTGTGTATGGTTAACACTAAATATTTAATAAAAATACAGCATTATTTCATAAATTGTATCGAACGAATTCATTAATTACACAAAGACATATTAATTCAAACATTCGATGTACTGCTGTAAACATCATATTTGTATGTAAAACGCACATGTACAAATCTGATTGCTTTCTAGACCATGAAATGTGATCAGACTGCAGCTGCTACAACGGTAGAGAGACTACAAGCTAGCCAGTTATGGACGTTAATTTAAAGCCACAGAAAAGGTGACATTGGCTAAATGCAGACTGAAGTAATAAAACGGTCATATAAATGTCTTTCTTATTATGTGTTTACAATTATATGATGTGTTTACAATTATTACGTTTATAACTGATTAGTTAATAAATAGTGTCTATCGGAGTTTCTGTTTGTATATGTTGATATTTCTAATTTTAGACTGTTGGCGGAAGCCAACGGTCCTTATTAGGGCGATTTCGAGAGATTGTATCGCGTTACCTACTTTTTACTTTTCAGGCTGCGAAGCACTAACAATCGATACCCCAAATTTATATGCGCCATCGGCTATTGCGGCCCGTCAAGGAGTATTCGTCACGTTGAATCTTGTGCATAATATTGCGGTTGCATCAAGTAATTTGCATACAGATCTATGTAAATCGACCAAGATTGTTAAAGTATTGAGTATAATAATGAGTTGTTCAATTTATTTTGTGTAAAAATTGCTTTGCAGGAATTCAGTTTTATTCAGACAAATGTGTTCTTTCTGTTAGAATATTTGTGCACTCTATTTCTCTTGATTTTGGTTTCTGTCCGTTTCCCTCCAACTGTCTTTCTACGTTGTCAGCGCTTTGATTTTCCATTGGATTGAACTATAGCCACTACTTTACATCTACAGCAATGCATTCATACAGAAAACACGTCCGACCATAACACATTAATGATTAAAATTGCAGTCAATAGTTATACTGTATGTTGTTCCCACATTTGAATTGCAATAATATGTAAATAATAGGTGTACTTGTGTCTATGACATATGTATTCCAGTCGATAGCGATTTAATAACTCTGCAATATTAGTCTTAAATATATCATAACAAATATTTATAAAAAAAAGTCACGAAGCGTAAATAATAATAATACGTATTATTATTATTAATGTTTCGTTATTTTTTTTAAACAATGTTGTCATTATTATTATTATTAAATTTTAATAGTACCATTATCCATAGTTCAGTCTATTACGATTTGTGTTGTTCGAGTCGCACAAACACCAGTGTGTGCTCAATGAAACAACCGTGGTACTGTAACACGATCCCTCTTTAATACAGCCAGAATATCACCCAAGAGACGGTAACGAGAGAGGCTGCAATGCACTCGATTCGTGAGTTCTGTGTTCTCCATGAATACCTGTCATTAGCCTCTGTCACGTTCTGTCCATTACTGAAGTCGTAAAACACGTCGAACGGCTCTTACTGTTCCGTCATGTATTTTCGCGACTGTTGCAAGAGAACAAATATGCACGGAATTTTATGAGATATTGTTTATTTGTGACCGTAAAATTAATTGTTATGAAATAATACCAATGCAAAGGAACATGCGTTAATCTAAGCAAGAATGGGTGGAGCTGTTTAACAATCTTCTGTTGTTCCTTTCATTAGACCAAGTGTTGAATGCCACAATGTCACCACAATATATAAAATAACAATGTACATGTTTTAAAAGTATACTTTCTTCATCATCTAACATACACTATTTGAAGATTTTATATTTTAATATTGTATATTTTAACTATTTTAGTCCAAAAACCATAAACACTTAATTAAAAGTGTTCTTTCTCAACCAAAACTTAATGCCAATTAACCCCTAAATGCGGGTGGTACTTTTAATTATTATTATTCGTACATAATTACAACATAATAATCCACCCATCAAACCGCCAAGCTTGGTTGAAGGATTTGATATGAATCTAACATTATTCTGTTTTGATTTGCAACGTTATCATTTTGAATAGTTCTTTTGATTTTGTAATTAACCATGGTGATTTAAAAATGGTAATTTAATTCAATTGGCGTATTTGCCCCATGACCACCGGCCCTTGTTAACACACAAATGCATACAGGACACACGTAAATATAATTGTAGACAAATGCAGTAGTTATGCAACACATTATTGTAAGCTATATTTATTAACCTTTTCGTCTTTCCTCCATTTTGTTAAAATCTGCGAACTGATTCCATCTGCGTGATTGGCTTGAACATAGTTCCATTAATATGTATCAAAATAAGTACTTTTCCTCATGTATGATCATTCAAAAACATGTGAGGCGTGTCGTGGGAAAATCGGGCTTAATGCATGTGCGTTAAGCACTTTCTGCCTATAGTGGATTTATGCTTAGAAGAGACTTCCGTGAAACAGAAAATACCATAAGAGAGGAAAGTGTCGTCCCGGATCAGTCTGTGCGGAGTGCAGAGGCCGATCCTGGACGACACTTTACGCACATCCATTAAGCCCGGTTTTCCCACGACACGCCTTATTTATTCTTTATTTCTATGCATGTGGTCTTAAAAATCAACTTTAATGTACGTTCAATACATATTTTTCCGTTTGGAAAAGATTCTTGTCATTGAGTCCGTTGCAAAAGTCAACTCTGGTAGGAGATTGGGCGATTTCACGTTCCAGTAACAAATACTGCATGTATTTTATTCATCATGAAATTTTATAGGCAAGCATGGCTAAAGAAAACGTGATGTTCGTGAAAATTTAGCTATGTCTATAAATTTCCCTCACCCACATACTGTTCGAAAAAAAAACCATTCCCAATATTCGCATTACTATTCCTTCTATAATAACAACACAGACGTTCAATTCGAGAAATTCAAAATTATTATTGGTACTTATTAGCATTCGGGCGAATTTTCTGTGTACATGGATCGTCAGCAATACTTGTATACAATTGCCTAATATTTAAACAACAGATTAATACATGTAACAAAATACATTTGTATGTTCATAAAGCATAAGGATAGATTTGTCCAATCCATGTTACTTTACATACAAACCGGTCTTGCTCAAGGTCCAAAGCTGAATGACGTGCATTAAGAAATGTAAAGGGAATTTTTTTTGGAATTCCCTTAAACAAAGTAAGAAAATTATATACTTTTATGTGAAAATTTTATCGCCATCCTTTTGCAGCTACTATAGTGAATAAAACAATGTGCTTAACAGTATTGCGTTAGTTATTTCTATTAAAATGTGCATACCGGTATTACTATATGCGGTTATAGTGGCAAGGTTGATGTGTTGTGGGACTTAATATGGCGTTATTATTTTACAATACAACAATGTGTACATGTGCACGGAAAAGCATTCTCTTTACATTTAAATTGCAAAAGCTCTTTATACAAATACCGTATAAATTCGATTTTGTTGAAATATTTTAGAGCTTCGAAGATAAGTGAATGCTTGTCCATCAATGCCACCATATCTATATTAAATATAGCTTCCTGCTGAATGAATATAAACCGTTTTTATAAATTGTGTTCTAGATCTACTTTCATCTAATGGCTAATTTTGGAAATCGGACACTATCTGCAGGGTTTTAGTGTGTCATACATGCTCTCAATATTCCAATATATTGATACATTGGTTCCCTAGAGACTGGGTACGAAAGTTCGAAGTGTGATAAATGCTCGTATGCGAACTGAGTTGTGGTGCAGCCATTAGTTCAATGTATAAATATATTTAAAAAGGGTCATTAATAAAATGTCGCCTGTGCTGAATATATGGTTTTTTTTTTAGACATAATCATATATTTTGAAACATCAGCTGATTGAGTATGAGAGAACTTCTTTATTAAGGCAACTGATCCTTTTGTCATACAACGAGCATGCATGAACCATGCAATCATGAATAAAACTACAGTCACCTCCTTGGGATTTGCAATACAAAGAGCTAGGAGAATGCAAACAGGTTTAAAGGCGAACCAAACATCACACCTGGCTAATATAGTTTTTTACAAATCTTACTATAGTTTTACACCATAAAACTGTCCACAATAAACAAATTGAAATTAAACATTCATAACATAACCATTCATCTCAATTCTTAAAATGCCAATAGTCATTCGTGGATATCTGAGTTTGAACAGTTGAAGACGAAACCATATACGAATTTATCTTTAGTTCTCATTAGTTTTCTGAATGTATGGATTACGTGTTAATGTACATGTGGTGTAATATATGATCATGAAATGAGATGTTTAAACCAACACTTAGTGTTTAAAAGCTTTTTCACTTGCACAGCAATGCAACCCCTGAGCGACATCGCATAATATTTTTTTTCCAATATACATAACTTCTCCAGTTTTTCATGTGTGTGTTTATCGTTGTCTTCGAGGCTCTATCATAATATGCAATCACTGATGTATGAAATAATGCCTAATGAAATCATCTAAAACACAAACAGACACGGTTATAAAATGCTTTTGATCTAAGCACTAGTAATAATTGATTTCTACATTTAACGCTATTTAATATCATGAATAGCATGTTCTGTTTTTCCCGATGCATGGACAATTTAGATTTTGCCATATGTGTGTAATGCAATAAAATAGGTTAAACATAACAAATTATATGGCAAATTATATATTTATGGAACGATATTTCCAGTGTTTGTTATATATAATTAACTTACAACGTTACAATCACCAGTCCGCAGGTGTTGATCAGTAACATGAACAAGATTAATAACATGAACAATAACATGAACAATAACATGAACAAGATTTAACGACGTATATCCTGAGAAGTAAGACAGGAGTAGTGTATTCGTGGATTTCGCTCTGTTAAAGCTATCTAATAACACGGTCTTCAAACACTATATATAGCCGCAGCTATTGAATGGTTATTTAATGCATATTTACTTATTTATTATCAAATGCGATTCTAGTATTATCAAACTCTCTATTGTAAAACCAGTGATATGCTAATAATTTGACTCAATTTAATACCAATGTGATTACTGTTTAAAAGCTACATTTTTGCCCGTTGGGTACGAATTATTGAATTATGGAATATCTTAATTATGTTTGCATTTTATTGCATGATATATGATAACGTTTGGAATGGTTTATTTGATGTGTGTCGTGGAAAAACCGGGCTTAATGCATCGGCGTAAAGTGTCGTCCAGGACTCGCCGGTGCAGTCCGCACGAGCTAATTCAGGACGACACTTTCCGCCTTTATTGTATTTTCTGTGTCAATCAATACTCTTCTAAACACAAATCCACTGTAGGCGAAAAGTGTCGTCCAGGATTAGCCAGTGCGGACTGCACAAGCTGATCCAGGACGACACTTTACGTACGCAGATGCACTAAGCCCGGTTTTCCCAAGACACGCTTCATTAAGTTATTTAATGTATACTTAATCTTTCATATTACTTCTGCATATTTCATTAACGTACAGTTTTCAAGCTGACTGATGGATAGTAAAAAAGTTACTGAACTATACAAGGTATAATTAATATAGTCAGCTGGTGGTTATCACATGGATAATATATTCTTCTGACTTCTTTATAGCTTCACATTCATTTTAGCAAACATTCTAACGGTACACGAATTATACCGAACACACATGCAACATGTATTTATCATGGCAGTTTCTAAAATTTAACATGAAGATTTTTACCAAGAAAAACTCTAACTGGCAACGTAGACAGAAGACATTTTGCTGCTGCAGATTAGACGAGTGGAAATAAGTTACATGTTATACATTGCTTAAGTTATTTCAGTAATAACTTACATGTTATATATGGCTAAAGTTATTTCAGCAAAAACTTACATGTTATATATGGCTAAAGTTATTTCGGCAATAACTTGCATGTTACATATGGCTAAAGTTATTTCAGCAATAACTTACATGTTATATATGGCTAAAATTATTTCAACAATAACTTACATGTTATATATGGCTAAAGTTATTTCTGCAATAACTTACATGTTATATATGGCTAAAGTTATTTCAGTAATAACTTACATGTTATATATGGCTAAAGTTTTTTCAACAATAACTTACATGTTATATATGGCTAAAGTTATTTCAGTAACCTCTATGCCACCGCTGTTGCTTATTGCAAAGGTATTCATATTTATTGATAAGGTCTGGCGATAGTATGCTAACTCCCATAGAAAATACGCCACCTATGTTGCAGCTCGACAACTCCGGGGAATAGTTGGTAATGACAACGATATTAATTCCACGTTTTGGTCGTATAAGCTTATTAAAAGTCGTTAGCACAAAGCACCACCAGCTGCTACACCTTTCTAATCGTGTCAAAGAAGATATAAGGCTTGCCGGAGTATGACAACAGAGAAAACGGTGTTTTTCACACATGGTGGAAATGTAATGAAGGAAATTAACTTTGTATTGGTTTAAGTGACACAAAAATTACATGTAACAGATTATTTATTTACACGATATCAAGTTGTACTCGTGCAAACTATAAAATAATGTAGTATGAAGAAAATTATTGCACATTGTTCATGTCTATATACTTAAATACACTACGATTGCATACTTTAAATTACAAATGAAATGCAAATACAATTAGTATCTAGCTTCCAGTGATGCGATCCAGTATTTGTTTGGTATATACATGTATAAGACATTATGCAAACCACTTAAAGAAAAACGTGTCTTAACCACAATACTTGAAAATCAGTTTTGGTTTCTATACAGTATTTATAATTTATTATTTCGTTTAACCAAATCATGTCCGTATACAGAAAGAGCTTGATAGCAGGTTTTTCCTCATTTTGTTCAATTATGTATTAAACATGGTATATATTGTTTTATTATTTAATGTATATACGTGTAACTACATATGGTGCATTTCTTTCGATATAACATGTCGGTGGTTTCAGTGTTTAGTAATCTGTGTGTTTGTTACATATATTAAAAGTGTGTGTCTATTCTGCGTATATATATATATATATATATATATATATATATTATATAAGTCTAACATTTAACATGAACGTAAGTTTAAAGTATTAATTAATATGCATAGTTAAGGTTCCAGATATAGTATTTGAAATTCAAACACAGTTAAATCGTTTGATTGCCCTTTACAAGATCATTCTTACAAGACAACTTGTTTCAATGGTATGTTTCTATGAAAAAGTGGTCTCTTATTGCAATATAAATGATATGATATTAATAATTGGGCATGTCAATGTATCGTAATTAAATAAAGTTTGAATAATATAGTGCAGAAATTAATGCGATTTTCGATTAAAAGCCAACACATCGCCAACAATGCTTGATACTAAGAAAACTAGAAGTGGGTATCGAACTCACGGATTGGGAGGCATAAGAACAAAATACACCCGGCAACGCTGTACCATCTGCTCTATCCTGCTATGTAGCAATACTAATGAAAATTCTTGTTTCAACAAAATACTCAGAATTATGACGCGGAAATGTAAACAAGAAAAGGGCCAAACAAACACGACTTAAATTATGAAATGATATTTTTCTCTGGATACATAACCCTTTTTCATAATATAGACCTTATTTTTACTTTTTCATATGATAATATTTGTAATTTTTAGATTGTAATATGTCATGTCAAGTCAAAGATTTATTAGCATATTCAAAAAGAACATTTTCAATACATACACAATAATATACGAAGACGACATAATACAGAGAAAAGCGAGCAAATGTCATTTCCTATATTGCATATTAAAGGAAAGTATATGTAATTAGGATTGGAGAAAAGCATGGAATAAATATTTCGTGGAATTAGGTAAAAAAGAAAGACAGACAAGCATATTCAATTATGCTAACAGAGCATAACGCATGTCATTAGCCATACTTAAGTGGCTATATTTATTAATAGTTTATCATTATCACACGACATCAAGCAGTTAAATTTTTGTAACACTGGGCCATTGGATATAGTATCTTGGTATCTTGGTAAGTATTTAATACGTAATTCCCTATACATAGGACAAACTAACAAAAAATGATATTCATTTTCTACATTATTCATAGTACATTTGATGTTATGCGCTGAACATCTAAAGTTTGTTAGTGAGACTCTTAATTAAGTGTAATTGATGCAGATAAAATATTTTTTATATGAAATGAATACTATGAAATTGCCCTATGTTCGTAGACATAGTTCCTTTAATAAAGTAAATGAGTTATAACTGACAAATATCGAAATATCCCTCGTGGTAAACCAACCACTAAAGAAAAAGTGAGTGGATGTCAGAAGACGTATTGATTTTCGTGTCATAATCTACGAGAAACGAACTTGAACGGAATATAAAATACTTGATCACGTGACATAGAAGCTGAAACTCAATTATAGATGAATCCCTGTGGAGATTTCCAAACCACTGTTGCGTTTACAAGTTGGCAAGAGTTGGCAAGCGTTGTGCCTTTGTTGTGACGCGTTTCTCGTCCTAACGGTGGTGCTCTGCCAATATATCCTCTTTAAAATTCAACAAATAAGTTGTACTTGACTGTTGTAGCTTTAGGTTTGTTTTGTATTCTGGAATAACTTCATACATTTCTATTTGTTAAGACATTTAATATGTTTATTTTTAAATCCATAAATATGTTTTAAAGTATTCATTAACGTTGAACATAGGAACTGGTAGTAAATTTATAATTTATAATAATCAAAGCATAATAACCTTAAATCATAAAATGTCGAAATTCCTGGGGTATAATCTGTGGAGTGCTTCTTATGTCGTTTATTGCAGTGCTCTTGTTTTCCTGCAAAACAGTTTGCATTTGTAATTAAACACGCGTTTCCAATGTTTGGTCGAAAAGGCTCTGATAACGGTGAAATCCCGAGGCTTTTAACCGATTTTTTTACAAATGTCATCATCACGGGCGTAACATGATTTCAATGATTTTATGACTGTTTGTCCCATTTCTTGTCATATACACTCAAAAAAACACTAATAACTCACCACACGGAAATCGTTGTATTTTCTTTTTTTATAAGATTTTTAGCTGCACCAATGTAAACACGAAATTAGTTCGTAGTGTTTTACAATATTTTGGATTTGAAAACATACATGTATAACTCAAATAATGATAGTTGACATTTCCAGCTGAAATTCTTATAAATAAAGAAATAAAACAATTTCCATGTATGTCCAGTTGGTGTGTTAGAACTTTTGTTCAGTGTATGTTGATAGTAACACAATTATTGTTGTGTAACTGAATAACTCTATTCTGGGTAATTATTGATCACCCTTCATACAAAGCGATGCGACATGAAAACTTTCAAAAAGGATCTATATACGATACTTAATTCGGAACATTTCACGTACTTTATAAAACGTTTGAATTAACGTCAATGGAACACGGTGCAGTAATAGACTCGATTAATCGGTCAACTGATTAAAATGTGAGTGTGTTTTTAATATATCCAGTTAATATTAAACGATATAAAATTGGTGTTTTTCACCTCAAGTTTTGTTGAAATGTTGCATTAATTACACTTTGAAAATCGTCATATCACAGAAGAATAGCTTTATGCGATGCATAATTACAGACATAAAGCTGTGTAGAACTTTGAATAAAGTGCGTTCGTTTTAGCACATCATTTGTCAAAGAACACATGCATAGATTTGCAAGTTATTGTACAATGTTTTGGGTCTTTTGGGCAATCAAAAGTTATCTTTGTTTAATTTAATATATACAATATATACCGTCAGTTTAAAAGGATATATGAAATCCTAGCTTTCCGGTTTATAAAGAATCAATGACTGCCACAGCAAAAGATGTATGAGACATGCCGTTTATTTGCTTGTCCAATTGGCTGGCTATGTTTTAAACACTCATTCCATGCGTTGTTTTTTGTGACAGAGAATGGAAAGTTGGTTATTTTTTGTCCGATTTCTCATTTGTCCACCAAAGACATTGCCAGATGGGATTATTGTTTACATCTAATGTTAATAACCAGTTGTTACCCAGGCGGTGTCGCAGTATTCTGACAAAAGTAATAATATTATTTATGCATACAGCTTCCTATCTAACTTATTTACTGAAATGAAATTCTCTCTGTAGTCTATAACTTCATTTCGTAAAGACTGCGGTTAGGGCGCATTATAAATTAAGACGTGTTTATAAATGTGTAACAACATAAAGTTTTTATGTATTTTTGTTATTTTTATTTTGTAAAATTGTATTGGTATAGTAGTACAGTTGATGTATTTAAAACGCTCGTGTTAGTTAATGTATAAAACATGTAGGAAACAACTTAGTTTGTGTAAAACTATTTTTGAATAATTTATTTTAAACTTTGATATGTAATAGTTGTAGCACCCTTTGACCGAAATATGTTAGTTATTTAACGAGCCCGCAGAGCGAGATTAAATAATTAACATATTGAGGTCAAAGGGTGCTACAAATGTTGTCTACCATACTTACCAATCACATCGCAACGTTATACGATGCCGATCCCATATGGGCAGTTCCTAGACGTCACGTGATGTGTGACGTGCTTGGAATGTATCAAGCATTAGTGTAGTTTCCAAATTTAGCGCTGGCGAGGGAGGAGTCTAACTGTGCTATAAAGTGTCGTGCGTATAAATTACAACGAAATTCCAATATACTGCACGCTAGATATACCACGGTAAGCTTGCATATTAGGCTCCGCCCACCAGTTTCTGTTCTAATATCACAGTTATTTAATACCACCGAACATAAAAACTCGAATGTATGGTATAAATACCTTTTATTACATGTTGTTTGGTATTTAAGTAAAAGCGAGGAATTAAACGTGTGAGGCTGTACATGTTCAAATGGTTTATTAATGACATTATGATAATTATTAAATCACACCAAATGTGTAAACACCCTTAAAAGGTCAGTCCATTGTTCAGAACATATACTTAATAAATGTCTCTGAAGGTATTTTGCAAAATACACGTATAGGTAATTATGTCCTTCTTTTTAAACAGCAATTGCCCCACACAATCATATGGTCTTTCATAAACAGGTAATATTACTGGTTCCTTTAATGTAAAAACATATCAGTGAACTAGTGGCTGTTTTTGTGTATCATCTAGTTTGTGCAGTGAAGCCGGTAAAACGATGTGCGTTCTTTCACTAGATGATCCGTAATGCCAAACACCTCTATACGGTTCGTGTGTGTGTCATTGTTATAAAAGGTGAGAACCATCCGCAAGGAGCCACTATTCCATACCCATGCATTTGAAACATAATGAACACTGTTGTAATGTCTGACGGTTATATGTATTGCTCGAGCATCACAAATATAATATTATAATATTGTAAACATATTTTGTTACAAACATGCATAATCACACACAAGTACAAATTCATACACAATTAATGATACGGTATACAAGTTGACTAGGATTTGAACGAATATAGAACCTTGTATGGTTCGTCTGTTTGGCATGGTATTTGTTATTTATAAGTGCGTGTGATTAATTCTGGGCTGAGTGTAATGTTCGGCATGCCTTTAAACCGGTTTAAACAATCAATGATTTGCTTTGATCGTTTGGCGGTGTCCCCAGTTTTGACCATTTTAGCTCACCTGAGCACAAAGTGCTCGGTGATCAATTGGTATAGGAGACCTCTCCTGCGTCGTCCGTCGTATGTCGTCCGTCGTCCGTGTTCCGTCAACAATTTGTTTCGTTCTGACGCCGAAGACTTCACTTTTTATCCAATTTTAACCAAACTTGCACAGTTTTTGTATGACCATAAAATCTCGGACGGTATTTTTATTGGGCCAGATCACTCCAGTTACACTAGAGTTATTGCCCTTTTTCAAAATATAGACTTTATTTTCCATCCAATCTTAACCAAACGTTTACAGTTTGTATATGCTCATCAGATCTCAGCAGACGCCAAAATGGTCAAGATCGTGTTTCAAACGCCGGAGTGATCGCAATTTGTTTCTAAAAAAAATATACAAAAATGGACGTTATTCACTACAGAGATTTTAGTTTTTCATTCCATCTTAACCAATCTTGCACAGTTTGTCTATGATCATAATATTACAGTTAAAGTCAAATATAAGCAATTTCGGACTAAAAACACCTGAGTTATTGCCCTTTGTTGTGAAAATGTTTTGCAAAAATGGACATTATTTAGGATAGAGACTTCATTTTGCAACCAATATTCATTGATCTTGCACAGTTTGTCTATGACCATAAGATTACAGGTCGAGTTGAATATAAACAAAATTGGGCCAGAAATATCTGAGTTATAGCCCTTTGTTTGTGAAAAAATATACAAAAATTGACATACTACAGGATAGAGACTTCATATTTCATACAATCTTCACCAATATTGCACAGTTTGTCTATGACCATAAAATTAAAAATTAAAGGTGAAGTCAAATATAAGCAAAATCGGACCAGAAACACCGGATGTATAGCCCTTTGTGTGTGAAAAAAAAACATTGACATTATTCTTGATAGAGACTTCATTTTTCATGCAATCTTCACCAATTGGGTACTGTTTTTCTATGAACGTAAGATACAGGTGAAATCGAATATAAGCATGTTCGGACCAGAAACACCAGAGTTATTGCCCGTTGGGTGTGGAAAAAAATCAACAAGCTATCAATGATTGGCTTGCACACACGATTTTTTATTCAATGTTGACCAAACTTACACAGTTTGCGTATGATCATAAAAATTGTTTGATAAAATTTGATTGTCAACAGTTGCAAACCTTGCATGCAATTATTGGTACATGCAACATTGATGGCTTCATAGCCTGCAGTAACATCATTTGTCATCATTCGACAGAAAATTATCAAAGAAAAAGCAAACCTCGACCTTATAGCACAGCCATCGCAATTATCGCATTGCATCTAGTTCTCCTAAACTGTCTGTAAAACATACATAACAATCTACTGTTTCTGCATTTTCCAGAATTGTGACTCGTACTTTAGTTAGCCCATTGCACTAACTGATGTTTTAAATCAAATAGATCCTATCCTCTTTTGCGTATTGTTCAGATACCTTAATTTTCCAGCCTGTCACAACAGTATAATCTTCATCTGTACCAGTGCTCAGGTGAACGCTGTGGGCCATTATTGCCCTCTTGTTTTCTTTTCTTTTCCTTATCCTTGTTTTGTTGTAAAACTTGAGCTCTTTATTTCCGATGCTCAAATATGTCAAGTAAAGACGTAAAATGGAATACTTAAAAAAATACACAGATCTGTGAACAAGTCCCTTTAATACGATGATGTTACGCTATAGATGGTTCCTTTATTTTGCCACTAACATTCAAACTTCTCCTCAGCTTGTGTTAAAAAAATATTTCCATTTATCCATAATCACATACTTATACATCACATTCTTTACCACGTGCTCTTTTGCGTTTTGTGCAAATTATGTTAACGTTGAACACGTGCTATTCGAGTACGATGATGGAGTCAAATACTTTATTAATATGCATATGATTGACATTTGTAGAAACGTATATTTAGTATTATATGTAGGTCTTATGGAGACTCTGCGGGCAAGCACAACATACCGGTAAGCATGACTTGACCTTTACACAGCCATCTGTATGAACTGTAGCACTAACACTTTTCCCCCAAAACTGCCGCATTAACTCTATTCCCCCCGAAACTGGATACTCGGGTAGATAAAATATTACCGCGTCCCTTGCTGGTTATGATCATGAGATTATTGTTTGTTTTTGATAGACAAGGGTAAGCAAACAAGAAATATGACTGGTAGATAAATTATTGAAGACCATTATGGCCTACATGTTCATAACATTTGGTCACAACAATAGGATCTTTATCTGTTCCAGTACTCTGGAATTCTAGACTGGCGTTGCTGGGTTTGAACGTTATGAATTATAGGTACAGCATTAATCGCGATCTCTTGCTGAAAATATATACACGGACATGTGTGAAACATAGGTATGGGCTAAAGAACATCAGGACAATAGTGCATTACGGAAAATCAGGACCCTGTCTTATCAAAGTTCTTACGACAAGTTTAGGTTACGACTGGAGTTTGTAGTTAAAAAAAATAGATATGTATGATAAGTATGTTCTTGAAATAAGGGACATGTGAAAGATATTAAGGAAATAAATTGAATGACTGAAAAAAGTAATAATAGATGTTGGTGCTCAGCATATATGCTTCTTTGAAAATTGTATCATGATGTAATTATGCCCTGCGATGTTTCATAAAACGGGTCCATGATCGGTATTCATAAAGCTCTTAAGGTAATTATCTACTCGAGTGGTATTGAAACGAAAATTTCAAATCAAATTGTATGTGTGTAATGCAATGATTATTGTTCACCTTTTGCTAGATAAAATATTTTAATAAAAATGCCCCAAACACAAAAGCACAACTTACTTGAGTAATGCTATAATTTTAATAAAATTCAGTAAGTTTTTATTAAGGAGTTTTATTACTTTTGGACCAGTACTGAAGTAGTAGTATAAGAGAAAGACGTCTAACAAATCGTATCGTTGGTACCTCTAAATTAAAAACCAGTTTGCGGAATACACATTCTAATGACCAACGACGTTTAACACATTGTGATGTTTATGAATTCACATCCATCCAAGTAATATTATGTACTATAATGCGTAAAATGACAACTCAGCCATATTCTGTGACGAATGCAAACACTACCTTAACAGTTACATATTTAACAACAGGCGATTACATTTTTGTTATTTTCAGTATACAAACCAATAGGCAATTAAGTATAGAAATACCATTCTGCAATCAGTCGTTACCACACGAACAACCTGCGATCTAATTAAATAGAGGATACAGATTTTATATATCATGAGATCGTGCATAAAGTGTTATAAAGTGGAATCTATTCATTTTAAATTAATTTAAATATAAAACGTTGTTATTGTCTGCAGCGCAAACACGATTGTTATTTACTATTTACTCAACATCAAGGTATTCAGATTTATACATTTACGCATTCAGTTTTTATGGTCAGATTAAGTTGACTTCGGAATACTTGTAAAGTTGAGTTTTGGGTGACACATGCATTGCATTCTGTTTCCACAATGGTATTGTGCACTCAGCAATGCGTTTTAGATATGCCCTTACCAACACCAAAATGATTGCAGTTCATGGAAGATAACGTTATTGGTGATCTGAAAATATGGAGCATATTGCAAACGCGTGTATGATTATCAGTTTACCATATATAAATATATAAGTTTACTCTACAATAATGTATTCAACAAAAAAAGAAAGTATCCAATGATATATTTTCATGTTTTCGATACCTGTTGTAATATTTAAACAAACAATAAAGTCAATGAAACTTTTATCATCTTTCAATAAAATGCTATAATTTCTGTCTGAATCAATTCCATGTTTAGGGTTAAACACCTAGCAAAAACTTCACAGGTGCAAACATAAAAACTACAAAACAGGAACGTGTGAGTGGACAGTTAATTGTCGCCCTTGTGCCATTAAACCTTCGACATATATCAGTTAAAATCCGTCTTTTTCGCAGGATACCGTGACAATATTAATTTCACATGATTTGGATTATTTTATGAACCGACTATCCACACAGAATCGATTTCAATTACAACTAGCACAAAATGTGTGCAAATATTCACTACACAATTGGTAATCGAGTGTTGGTGGGCTATTTGGTATTAAATGATACCGTTTTTTACAGTAAAAAATCACATGCCATTGAATGTGGAGGAATATGCCCTTTAAATCGATAGTCATAAATAAAAAAGAAAATATAAATTCATGTTTATTTAATATACAGATGTTTAAAAGTGGGTACTTTCTTTATGTTCTTTGTGATTTTCACTTTTACACCCGTTACGTTTGTGTACTATGTTTGACCATAAATTGGGAATTAATTCAGAAAAAAATGATAGCATTTTATTGAAAGATGAATAAAATTACATTGACATTATTTTTTTGTTTGAATATTACTTACAGGTGTCGAAAAACAATAAAATATATGAGCGGATACTTTGTTTTTTTGTTGAGTGTATATTCAACATCGATTACGGTTTGTGCAACAGTAATAGTGTACCATATTCATTACCAATGTTTTTCACATTTTGGACGTTAAAAACCTTTGTTAAGTTCAAACATTCGTGTATAGCTTATTTCACTTTTTGGATCTTTAATGCACTAGCGATTCACTAGTAATACATTGCAAACATGTTTATTGTGTTTTTAATAAATGCATATTATAATGTATATTAATTCAATAATATTGCAATACAACCACAGTTCGTTTTCTTAATGGTTTATTGCTCTCTGCAATACACTTTGATTATGAAATCACAAAGCCAAATTGAGTTCATTTGGTAATTGTTCAACATATTAGTTCGGTCGAAAAAAATATCGTGCACATTGCACAATTGTGTATGGTTAATTAATTTACTACACAAGATACTATGAAAATCTAATGCACCCTTTGCAATACCAAAGGCGTTCAGTTTTGGGTAACTTAAACCTCGTCGTTAAGGGGAAATTGTATTCGTGTATCCATTAGTTCTCTTTTGGACCTTGTATGGTTAATTATTATGTTATTTATCTTATGATTTTTATTTATTGAATACTATACAATTATACCAAAGTTCGTTCTGGTTTTTTATTGATAAAGTACACTCTGCAAGACACTATGGTAATGAAATTGTAATCACCACTTCCACTTTGTTAACGTTCTATACCATAGTTGAGATGAACATTTCCTACATATGGAGCATTTGGGTATAGTGTCTTTAGTACAAAATATAATGCCAAAGTGTGATCTGTTCCAACAATCATAGTGTGTCCTTCTCCACACCAAAGTGTGTTCTGTTCCAACAATGATAGTGTGTCCTTCTCCACACCAAAGTGTGTACTGTTCCAACAATGATAGTGTGTCCTTCTCCACACCAAAGTGTGTCCTGTTCCAACAATGATAGTGTGTCCTTCTCCACACCAAAGTGTGTCCTGTTCCAACAATGATAGTGTGTCCTTCTCCACACCAAAGTGTGTCCTGTTCCAACAATGATAGTGTGTCCTTCTCCACACCAAAGTGAGTTCTGTTCCAACAATGATAGTGTGTCCTTCTCCACACCAAAGTGTGTTCTGTTCCAACAATGATAGTGTGTCCTTCTCCACACCAAAGTGTGTTCTGTTCCAACAATGATAGTGTGTCCTTCTCCACACCAAAGTGTGTTCTGTTCCAACAATGATAGTGTGTCCTTCTCCACACCAAAGTGTGTTCTGTCCCAACAATGATAGTGTGTCCTTCTCCACACCAAAGTGTGTTCTGTTCCAACAATGATTGTGTGTCCTTCTCCACACCAAAGTGTGTCCTGACCCAACAATGATAGTGTGTCCTCCACACCAATGAGTGTTACGATTTTGCATTTTCAACGCCGTCATTGAGTTAAAAGATTGTGTATTCATATATCGAGTAGGTTAGTACTTGATCAAATAATGCCCTGGTTTATTTAAATATATTGCAAACTTGTGTATGGTTTATTTAAAACAATTCATAATGTATATTTTATTTAACTAATCCTTAATAATATGCATCACAGTTTGTTCAGTTTTATTACTTATATATTGCACTCTGCAATGCACGTTGAAAATGAAATCTTCAACTTTAACTTGAGATACTCTGTAAGCATTTAACATCATAGTTGCGTCCACTATTTAATATGAAATTGGTTTTATTTTAACACTGATAATGTACCGTAATGTATAAGGGGCGTTCCTTTTGTTTTTCGGACTTCAATGCATCGTTAAAGTGAAACTAAAAAGTGTATTAATGTATCCTTAGTTCACCTTTGGACCTTCATTCCCCTAGTTGATTTGAATTCATTTCAAACTCGTATATGGACTATTTAATACCATACATTTATCATGTTTGTTTATTCAATACTTTCATATCATAGCACAGTGCTTTCTGTTTTTTTTTATTGATAAAGTACACTCATCAAAACACTTTGGTTATGCAGCCTAATGACTAAAGTGTATTCACATTTTGGACGTTACATCACCATAACTGAATTTCAAAGATTGTGCATTCGCATGTCGCCTATGTCGACGTATACTTCTCCATATTTCGTAGTTAGGTATATTTGCTGTAAATGGCCAGTATTGACCGGGAACATCACCAGAGAAAGGAAAGAAGGCATTAATTGGTATTTGAATACCGAGGTTGACAGCTGCGTAT
The DNA here is from genome assembly GCA_027627225.1 of Congeria kusceri. Classification (NCBI taxonomy): domain Eukaryota; kingdom Metazoa; phylum Mollusca; class Bivalvia; order Myida; family Dreissenidae; genus Congeria; species Congeria kusceri. Next base: position 58,017,001 of record CM051029.1, read on the forward strand.
AAAACAACAATATAATCGCGAAAGAGCACCACAGAAAATTAGGACCCAGTGGTGAATGTGCGTCTACTATTTTGTGCAAATAAGACATTGAATAAAGAATGTTCAAATTATTTGAGACTATTTAACTTCGTATATGTTTGAAGTCTGAAATACATTGAAAGGGAGGCAATATATTTATAAGAGGGTTTTGCCTAATATATTGAACTGAATATTGTTTATAAGAAAATACCAAATGTTATTAAATTGAACCAAAATTTTAATATTTGGGAAGATGTTTTAATATAAATTGTAAGTAAATACACCAAAAAGCATTTTGTGTGCGCATAAGAAGTAGTTGGTAAACTAATGAATGAAGATATTCTAACAAAAGTTATGGACGGTATCGTCCTGGTAAAAACTGAGGATGCCTATCGCTTTTGGTGACCCTTTAATTTGTGTCCTGGTTGTTTTTACACTGTATTTACCATGTCGGTCGTGTTTTGAATTAATTTCTACAGATACAGTTACCATGGTAATATTGTTTATAGTGTACCAGCTTAATACAATCAAGAACAGATACATTTAATCACCAAACAGTGCAATACATATATATGAAGGTAGCAGTTTTAGTGAATTAGTGGTTTAGAATTTAGAGCAAGTTGCTTGTACTAACTGCATAACCCTAATCCACAAACAAATCCATTCACTGCTATGTAATGTCTCTATTTACACAATCCCTACATGTGTTTACAAGGGTTTTACTTCACACAACGGTACAATAACTGTACAATAATATAAGTCAGTCGTGGATCCATTTTAACAGACCTTTCCATATTTTGTCTCTAATATATTCAGCTCCGCTCTGCTTTGAGAAATGCTTCTCAGGCATAACCGCGTGACATTTTGTGTACGTAGGCTAACATGTAATCAGATGAGCACGAAGTACATTGACTTGATAAATCACTCATTTTATAGGATTAAAATGTGTGGACCCATTCATTTTATAGGTTGTTATTTTCAGTAGATGAAGATACAGTGTTTGTACGTCGGTAAATCATCAACTGTATAAACCAAACCAATTGAATTGTTTATTCAGTTGAATGCTATAATTATGTATAATCAGTAGGCCCATATACTACGAATCAATGAACTATTCTGCAAAGACATCATGTAAACCAGTTCACCCAGCAAGTATTGAGACTAATGGAATATGCTGTAATTTACAAGAGGACTTGGGCATCAAGACATCAAGACAAAATTGACTTTGAAATGTTTAACTCGTTAAATTATTCACTGCAAAAAGGAAAATAAAAACCAGTCAGTTCATAGATGTCGATTTGCAGAAAGCCAGCAAGCATAAGGACAAATTTATTGTACACAATATCAACCTGCCTGCTGTCTATTGGCAGGATGTCTAATTATGATCATTAAATCATTCAATGTAAAAATACAACCCATTAACCATTCGACAGTCACACTGTCACAATAAGATTGTCGTAAAATAGAAATTTGTATCATTATAAACCTTGGAGCAACCAATAATTTTCACGCTTCACTACTCTTCCAGATGATTTGGACATTACGATGACTCGTGCATATTCATGGCACCAGCATTGGCAAACGTATTGAGTGCGTAGTAATATCGTGTTAAACCTGCGTTGTCGTAGTCCATCGTTAATATATCGTGAGCCATCAGGATAGTTGCCGCAAAGGATCCTTCTTAAGTCGCAACCTAAACGTAGGAAAACCGCAAAACAAAGTATCATATACGTACCAAAACATATCATAACGCGGTACAGTCTTTATGCATTGCCAGGCTTCACTTAGAGGCGTAGTAATATCGCGATAAACCGTGCGTTGTCGTAGTTCATCGTGTTTATTCGTGAGCCGTCATGATAGTTGCCGCAAAGGATCCTACTTAAGTCGCAACCTGAACGTGGGGAGGCGTAGAAAACGACTCATATAAGTAGTAAAACATATCATAACGCAGTACAGTGTTTATGCTTTGCCACGCTTCACCCAGAGTTTATAAATCGTAGTCAAATTCGTGACATGGCCTTTAAGTTTCACATTTTAGGAGGCCTTTACAATGTTGCTGTTCTCGGTCAATCATTCATTGCGTGCCAGTCAAATTCAATTTAGTTGTTTTTCGTATATTTTCAGAAGGCATACAAACGATGGCTGTTCTCAGCAAATCATTCATTGTAATATGCAAACCAGTCAGGTCGTTATGTTGTCTATTTTCAGGAGGCCTACAGACAGTGGTTGTGCTCAGTATATCATCCATTTTATGACAATGGTAATCCCGTCAAGCCGTGTATTGAGTTCTGTGATTTAGTCTCTGAAAACTGTCCTTTCTTCCGTCCACACGGGGACACGCTTATAGGGGAACCGGGTTTTTTATGCAAAGGTAAGCAATTGCAATGTTTACAGCGATTGTGTCTCAGAAATAAGTGTAAATTATTGTTTTACAAGATCCTAACATGTATGTTTCAAAGTGTTAACAAGAAATGGGTCAAACATACCTGACTGTTATATTGTAAGATCATATTTTTCTTAGAATGAGTATTTTTTTCTCCCTAGATATACGTAATGTTTACATTTAATATACGTACATTTGTATTTTAAATCGAGATTCATTTATAATGCCTCCTTAAGGCCTTTTCATAGCCGTAGTTCCTTTAGGTAGCTGTCATTAGCATTAAGTTGGACCGATATCGTTCACGCATGCAACTACACGTTGTCCTTCATATAACGTGGTGGTATTACTTACAACATGATTATACGTATTTTGACAAGATACGATTTAGAAAACATTGACAATTGCGGAAAGTCGCGATTATTTAAAAGCTCGTTTGGTACCAAACGACCATTTTAATTATCGTGTGTTGAAACAGCATTGTTGTTAATGTCACATGAAGTCAGTTTGGTACTTCGTATAGACTACAATCATCGTTGGAACCCACGTTCGTTCAAATAAATACCCTATGACTCGTGATCAGACCGTGGGAGATTTCGCTAGCAAAATTTCGTACTCATGAATAAATTACTGCGGCATCTCGTTGGTTCCGTGTCCAAGACTGCACGGAAAATTCCACCAATGAAACAGCGCGTTATTAAAACAGTTAGGGAGTCATATTTTAAAGATATCCTGCTCGTTGCTCGTTATCCTTCTCGTTGTGAATCCACCTATTTGAAAGTATAACGTGGGTAGTGAACCGATAAGAACATATTTTAACCACATTGACTACCAGAGTTTACGTACACACAGCAGCAGTGTTTGCTCCGTGTGTACACAATGCAGTTAAAGACGTTCGCAACAATTTCCTTCAATTTTTTTCCAACGACAGATTTTCTTAAAACTTGGCATAACATGTATCAATGTATCCTAAAACTAAAACAGTGCTAAAAAATAGGGGTCACCGGACTTTTTCCGGAAATATTGAATTTTGAATACGGTACCTGTCGAAGCCTTTTTTCAGTTTGTGTTCCTTAAAATGTTTAATAATATAAAGCGTTTATATTCAAACAAAGATGGAGATTTTTAAATGCATCTTTTTTAAATGTTTCGTTGGGTAATATACAAGTGCAGTTTAATGATAAGACGCGCTTTATCTACAGGTATCATTTAACAAATTACTTGTAATGGACACTTAACGAGGTGAATTTTGCATTAAATTTACCTGTGAAAACATCAATAATTTATCAAATATACGAATATCTTTTGTTCCAAACGACAGATTTTGTTAAAAGATCCCACATACGTGCGTCATTGTATACTGAAACTAAAACAATCTTAAAAAACAGGGGTCACCGGCCTTGTTCCGGAAATATTGGGTTTTGAATACGCTATCTGTCGAAGCATCTTTTTCAGTTTGGATTTTTATCAATGTTTTAAGTATATAGGATAGTTATTTTTCAAACAAGCCCATGGTTCTTTCAACTGATATGTTTGTACATGCTTTGTTTGGCAATATACATGTGTATGTTGATAATAAAAACGTTTTACCTAAATTTACTGCTTAAATAATGAATTTGACTTGACATGTAAGTGTGTCAAATGGGAACTAATAATGCTTTCTGAAACTTCATTTTTATCAAATGCATATTTTGTTCCAAACGACAGATTTTCTTAAAATTTCTCAGAGACATGCTCCAATGTATACTTACACCAAAACATTAATAAAAAGAATAGATCACCGAACTTGTTTTGGAAATATTGAATTTCATATAGGGTACCTGTGTAGCTTTTTTCCTGTTTCGTTTTAACATACATAAACAACGTATCAATAGAATGAAGATATTAAATGGATCATTTCTGAACTAGATTTGTTTGGAAATACATTGCATAGTGTGTTTTTGATTATTATATATGCTTTATGAACTTTTACTATTAAAAATATTTATGTTGAAAGGACATTAGGAATGAAATTAGTATATTGTAACCTATATATAATAAAGAAAAAATGAAGCAAAAGGAGAAATTAACCCAATTATTTTCTTTTTGTTGCGAACGTCTTTAAAGTGTTTTCTATGCTATGTGTAATTTCACTGGTCATCAATTAGTTCATGAAAACGAACTTTTGACAGTCAGTTCTGCCACGGAATATAATGTAGTGTTAACGGAATATATACCGTGGGTTCAGATGATAATAGACAATGCACATTGATTTTTTAGAGTTAAGAACTACGTAAGAATATAGTAGTATGATTTGGCAATGGATATTTGTGTACATACAACATTTAAAAACATCGTTTATGTTTCTTGTAAACCGGCCACATGTTTTGTATGTGAGCTAGTTTGTTGCTAATGGTTGGTCATAATTGAAACCATATGTTCAGCTATGATAGGTAATTTAAATAAGTCATCTGGTTATACGCATCAACATTACTAACCTTAGTTTCTAATAAAAACAGCATGTCGTGGGAAAACCGGGCTTAATGCATGTGCGTAAAGTGTCGTCCCGGATTAGCCTGTGCAATATTTAGAAGAGACTTCATTGAAACAGAAAATACCATAACAGAGGAAATACACTTTACGCACATGCATTAGTCCCGGTTTTCTCACGACCGCCCCTACTCATATCATTTTTACACGGTCATTTTCTTAAAGAAATATTTCCAACATTGCCTTTGATTTGCGAAATAATGACATACGGTGAACTATTGAACTAAGATTTCCAGTATTCGAGAGTTAATTGGGAAAGAAACTAAGCTAATTCTGCGCATAATTACATACAGAGAACAAATAATGACTTCGTACCGTTGCAGCTGACCTGTCTTATAATAATTATTTTTAATAAAGGAACACGTGGCAATTCCATATGTGTTCGCATATTGAAGTGAATCTCAAGTTCAATGAAAGTGTGCAACGTGTGTTTTTATTATAACTTACATTCTAATACGTCTGACCGCTAGACAGAATTATATATTAAACTGTTTTGAGAACCTAGTATCTTGTAAAGACTGTATGTATGTTTTATATTGGCTATAGAATTTTGTGTAATTGTTGTTAAATTTAACTCTACTAGACAAAGGTCATGGAGCTTATGCGATGTCGTTTCGTTTGTTGCGTGTTCATGCGTCATTGTGTCCGTCCGTCATTGCGTCCTTGCGCCATTGCACTCGTTAAAACTTTAAACATCTCCTCATAACCTACTGGTTTGAATGCAACCAAATTACACAGAAACCATCTTGGGTAACAGAGATTTGAATTTTTTATATGGTTCTGGTCCATTGCATAATTTGGTAACAAAAGCTAATACATATACTTTTTCTTAACAATAGTGTCAAAATCTTCTTTTCTGAAACTACAACGCATAGGCCCTTGATATTTGATACGTAGCATCGACTTATGGCCCTTTGCCAGAAATTTTAAAATGATGCCCGTGAGGTAAAACAATGGCCCTGCGGCGAGGCTTTAATTATTTGTATAGACTTTCAGAGGAAAATCTTTTAAACTCTCTTTGTCTGAAACTACAAAGCCTGTGCCTTTGCTATTTGGTTTGTAACATCGCCATATGGTATGGTAATTTACTACAATTTGTTCAAATGATGTCTATGGGCTAAAAATGGCTTCGCCCCGGTGATCAATTGTTATTTACATGTACTTTAATAGAAAAACATAAAGTTTGTCTGTCTGAAACTGCAAGGCTTAGGCACTTTGGTACTTAGTGTGTATCATTGCCATATGGTTTATTACCAAAATTATAAAAAAAAATAGTACTCCTGGGAAATGACCCCACCCCGGGGCTTAAATTTTTTATGAGACATGTCGTGGGAAAACCGGGCTTAATGCATGGTCGTAAAGTGTCGCTCCGGATTAGCCTGTGCAGTCCGCACAGGGTAATCCGGGACGGCACTTTCCGCTACAGTGGATTTATGTTTAGAAGAGACTTCCTTGAAACAGAAAATACCATAAAAGCGGAAAGTGTCGTCCTGGATTAATCCTGGACGACGCTTTACGCACATGCATTAGGCCCGGGTTTCCCAAGACACGTTATATTGATTTTAATGTAGGAATGTATGCTGCTTCTTGTCTGAAACTACAAGCTCTACATGGTTTAGGCATTTGATATTTGGTATGTTGCATTGTCGTATATTCATATACCAAAATTGTTAAAAATAGCGCTCCTTTGCTACATCGAAACGTTGACAGGCTATTAGCGAGAAAATAAACAAAATGCAATCGAATTATTAGTGCATTTTTGCTAAAAATGAAACATTTGTTGGAATGAAGTTCCATTTCTCACTCTTTCGTGTCATTGTTTTAACAAAAGCAAACTCGAACTGATTATTATACGCACTTCTTTCGAGATATTGATATTAGGTGCTAGTTTGACGATCGTTTTAGATGGAGATCCAGACCACTGTAAAGACCAACTTCTGAGATAATTTGAACCTTCAAACTTGACAACTTGGCTATTTATTCAATAGTATACGACATCATAATAAAATGTGTTTGTGCGTTATAAACACATATTTTGTCTAGCAATCTATCTAACGTTAACGGAATTATATGCATACACCAAAACCCCGCTTTACGACCACCTCGATTTTACGACCACCCCGCTTAAGCGGACACTTTTTAAAAGACCCGATTGTTTTCTTATATATTTCAATGGTCGGAAAACCCGATTTTACGGGAACCCCGCTATTCCGTATAACGACCACTAATCCCAGACCGAAAGTACCAAATGCTTCTTAAAATAACACCGTTATTGCGACCAGTGTCATTTGGTCGTTGACTCTTAACATCATCAATTAACAACATATGTCGTGGAAATAACCAACTGCTAAAGCGGTATAAAAGGAGAGTGTGAAACACAATGGTACAAAGAGGCTGTCGGGCTAGCGCAGTGGTTGGTACACTCGCTTCTCACCTAGGCGTCCCGGGTTCGCTTCCCACTCCCTGCGCATGTGAGTTTGGTTGGTGGTCACCATACCGGACAGGTGGGGTTTCCTCCGGCTACTCCGGTTTCCCACCACAGCACAAGACCACACCAACATTAAAATATCTTTCAGTAAAAAATAAATAGCTGGAAATTGCAGCTATGATTCAAAATTCGTCCCAACTTTCGTGAGTCTATAGTAAGTTAATTAGGTAGGAGTGTTGGGACACACTCCGGGTCCTCACATAATGCAGCCTCAGGCGCGGAAGGACCTCATAAACTTCGAAATAAACACACACACACAATGGTACAAATGTTTTGATAAGGGATTAACAAATCGACTGTGTATTAGATTACGTTAATTGACACTAGCTGACAGCCAGTGGGTAACACTGATGAATGCTGAACCTTAAATGGACTTAGTCAAATAAAGTTTTAATTAATTTCCGACTTAATGTTAAGTTCATATTCATAATATAAGTTACATAATTTGTATTCAATAAAATTTATTTATTGAAAACAAATCGGAAATTTCGTCTGTTCAATATTCATTATTTTCAGTAAAACTTAAAATTATACAGACATATGCATGTACTGACTCGGTGATCAGCCGTACGTCGATAATACGAACACCCCGCTATAAAGACCGCTTTTATTAAGACCCCCAAGTGGTCGTATTAGCGGGGTTTTACTGTACCTGTAAACAAGTCAATCTGCGACGGACGCGAATGACCGATAAATTACATATAGAGAGGAGCATCGATTGTTAGTGTTTCGTAGCCTACAGAGTCAAACGTAGTTCATTCGATGCTTGCTCTTAATTTTCCATACAACAGTTTAAAATTAATGCATTGCGGTAATGTGTGGTTAAAATATTCATTATAACGATTGGTAACAACAAATAACACTTTCGCAACGAGTAAAAAATAACCGAAGTAGCGCATTAATTTAGTGGTCTTATTAAAGAACACAACTGAATATTTCAGTTACATACACGTTAATATTGAAAGAAGGTGTGTTATTAAGATGAATTAACAATTTGATTAATTCACTTTTTAAGAGACTGTCATTGTAATAAATTACAGTATAATACACGCGACATGCATTATCTTTTATAATTAAAAGATACGAAAACAGGCGAGAAATATTTGAAGAAGTACCCTTTCTGGTTTCAATTTACTGACTCGTTGCCTGCAAAGAAGTAGTTCCCGCGATGCAGGTTCTTGAAATTACCCTGTCTAAAGACCGTTGGCTTCCGCCTCCCTGGGGTTCTTTATTTGTTACCTGGACTTTAAATAGAATACAAATATGCTTGTCCAAAACTACAAAACAACAACAGCAACAACAAACAATAGGCCCTAGCGATATTATAATCAAACTGATATGAAAGGGACGTGTCCGCATATTTTATATAACTTATAAAAAACTATGCACATACATAACATACAGTTAACGTGCGGTTTAACAATTCTTTATTTCATGTTCTCTGGTTGGTACTCCAGAACTAATCAGGATAATAAAATATAAACCGACCGACATGGCGTCGTTCGATCTGTTCTTACACGCGCCAATCTGCTAATGGCTGGATCACGGTATTTGCACAGGCGGTGACCTAGAAGTAAAGACATTAGTGCGCATATTGCTCAGGAGGCAGATATTGCATATTTTTACACGAGGTCGATGTTTGTGTTTAAAACAACTTAATGCTGTTGATCGAAAGAGTCAGTAGTTTATCAACATAAAGTCTGAATCATACAATTTACATGTTATAGGGTTTGTAAGATTTGATTAGATAAGTAAATTTTCATCAACAAAACATACGTAAACCGCTTGATAGTTATACCTTCATGAACTGAAAGCAGTGGTTCGCTCAATTTCAGGTCTTTGACTCGTCGCAAGCGAACATTCTTCAGTACCTGGACTGATAGCACGCGATATATCATCGAAACCAATAAAATTAAGCTATGTTTCGCCAATGGGAATGTTGATATTTATATCAATGTAAATAATCGTCTATGTCACGTATAAGGATACATATGCATATAACAACATTGCTGAGCGAATGCATACATATACATATCGGTTAAGTGTCAATATTTCAATTTTTCAATATTGCTGATTGCACTAAATTAGTACTGTACAGAGCTATATGCATCTGTTATTTTTTTTTAACCCTGGTTGAGCATTACTTGTTGTATTTTCCCTTCGAAGAAGTGGGGCTTTGCACCTGTCGGTCGGTCGGTCGGATGGTCGGTCGGTCGGTCTGTCCGTAGAACATTTCGTTTTCAAACGATATCGAGAGAACGCTTTGACCTACGATCATTTAAGTTTGTATGCTGGTTACTTGGGAGGAAAGGAAGACGCCTATTGATTTTTAGGTCACCAGGTCAAAGGTCAAGGTCACAAGGGCTTGTAACATGAAATTCGTTTCCGCAAGGTATCTAGAGAACGCTTTGACCTACGATCATTTTAGTTGGTATGCTGGTTACTTGGGAGGACGGGAAGACGCTTATCAATTTTGAGGTCAACAGGTCAAAGGTCAAGGTGACAGAGGCTTGTAAAATGAAAACTGTTTCCTCTGTAAACCATTTCGTTTCCTCATGATATGTAGAATCCAAGTTGGTGTGCTGTTTAATTGGGAGGAAAGGAAGACGCCTATCAATTTTGAGGTCAACAGGTCAAAGGTCAATGTCATAGGGGCTTATAACATGAAAACTGTTTTCTCCGTAGACCATTTCGTTTCCGCACGATAGCTAGAGATGTTTTGGCCTATATGATGTTTAAATCAAGCAGAAAACAGGTATCCTTTATAATATACTGTAAAAATAAATCCATAATTAATACTCTATCTTTCTTTCAGGTTTATATTTACTTTCTAAAGCATCAACTTTAATTTCCTCCCCATGTGTTAATGTGCACATACGATATTAAAAAAATATTTTAACAATTGCACATATTGACGACTTGGCTGCAAGTCGGTGGGCATACATGTTTTACAAACACCCCTTGTTTATTTAGACTACACAACGCTAATAAGTACATAATGTCTATTTGATATTTGACTGTTTGTTTCAGTTTTGTTATATTTATATATCTGATTTCAAGTTATTGCGCTATCTACACATGCTATTTTATAAAATATTTATATAACAATCGTATATACGTACTATAATATTTAAATGTATACATTCATTAACTGTATCAATGTATTGTTTCAGATTCAAAGTCAAAACTCGCCGCAGATACTGCTGTTATATATGGTCCACCAGACTGTTGTTATAAACCATGTTACGTCACTTCCGGTCGCCAAGACTGCCCGCCTCCCGTCTGCAAGACGCCGCGCGCTGGGCACGTGGCGTATCCAGACGATATCTCAACCAACATCACGTCGCCTAGCAACCGCACAACTCAGTCGGACAGTTCAGCGAACCATCTGGCCATTCATTCTAACATAGTATTCGTATTATTTGTCAGTGTTATTAACTCATTATTTATCAAATATGACGTCGTACACATGTGTGTAGGGTGGACATAGCGTTAGAAATTATATGTATATATGTATTTATTGTATAATAGGTTATATATAATCAAATCAAAACGTGTGTCAATGGTTTGAACAATTTAATGGTCTGATGATACATTTTGGGTAACTTAATTCAAGAGTCCAACAATGAGCAAATTGCGTAGGATTGCGAATAAAATACGTGTTAACTATCGATGGACAGTAAATTGGAAATTCGCAATTTATATTCGGTTTCCAATTAAGGCTATGTATCGATCCGCGGTCTGAATTGACCGATCTATTTTCAATATGGACGTTAAGAGAATAACATTTCCAAGAAAATGTGAGCTCAAGGAGCATATAAAAGGATTGGACAAACCATAGACATATTACTAGTAAGATTAGGTCTATGAGCGCACATATATGTGGAAATATTATATGTCTTTTGATGATAGAGTGTGTTGTGTTGTTTTCTCTATATAAGAAATGGTTTACCTCAATTATATACGCAGCCAATGTAAAATTAGAAAGTAGGTTTTAAGTTGTGTGAATGCAGCAAAACTATGTATATAGTTATAAATGTCAGTTACAATGTAAATTTTTTCTAGTAGTGGTTATCACGTGTTACAAATTAATGCGATTATAATTACAATGGTCCTGGGTTTAACGCTTAGTAACACTTTGTGAATGTTTAGCCTAATTTTGCCAAGGCCTTAAATATATGACTCACGAGTCTACACTCGTGCATTTATCCACAGGAAAAGTAACTACCTGTGTTATCTCCCTTCTCGGGATTTGTTTCACCAGTTATGTTCTATCAAACTCCACGCATTGGTTACTTCCCCATAAGTGAAATTGGCCACAACTGTAAATAAAGCAGACGTCTTTAATAAGATATACATTTGAGAGTGAATTGTTTAAATTGTTTGCTATTTAAGGCCTGGAACGTTTTGTGTATTTTTAATATTTGTACATAATTACATATACAGTATATCTTACAAGATGTGGACATTTTTCCGCACATTCAAATTTGGAAATGAATGTTTTATGTTCGTTTCCTAACGTTTGTATTTGGAATATGAACGTTTTATTTTACGCTGATACGCAAGAAAATAACAACGTATAATTGTGTACAAAAATGGAACAGTATCGAAATGTAAAATACATTATAATATCATTAAGTATATGACCTATATGCAAGGAACGAGATTTTTCAATCAACATTATATAATCAGAACACGTAAGCAAAAATACCTGGTATAGTTTGGTGTACCTTAAAAAAACCTGTTAAATATCTTGTGTATTGCTTTAAAAAATGAAACAATCATTTACACGCGTTTTGATAAATCGTACACATTTTGTCAGAAACTGTCTAATAAACTCCTGCCTAGAGGCATTATCAGGTAATGATAAAACTCGAGAAGAGTTTTATTTTTTTTTTAAATAAGAAATAAGCTAGGATGTTGTGTGTGCATAGTATTGGTGTGGAATATGTTCATTTCCATGGTAGATGGGTAATTTTAAGTATACTTGTACTAGTATATATTACATTAGAGCTGTATTTATATTTGATATTTGTATTTGGGCACTGGAGTTTTTACACGTCGTGGAAAATGTTGCTTATTGGTCCGGACAGTCCAAAAATATGTGTTCATTGCGCACTCACGGATAGCGGGTGTCCGCGTTAGTGGGTAGCGCAATGTAAATATTTGTGCATGCGTGCGTGCCTGAGTGTACGTGTACGTGCGCGTCTGATTTCAGGCGTGCGACCGTTGTTTTTTTGTGTTCGTGCGTGAAAAGGTTGTCCCAAATCTGCGTAGTATTACTTTTAACTACATAATACATTAATAACAAAAAAAATGCGTATTTGATAATCAATATATACATGTATATGAAAACTGAGAAGTTCAGAGTAGAAAAATGACACTTATTTCCCCTTTTGACATAACTTGCCGTTGTGTATTTATTTTAGGACCAATATCTAGCCTAGCATCATATTTTTACACTTTACAAGGTTTGTGATCTTGGGACCTCTTGTACATTTATGATTATATTTTAAGTGCACTGAGATCTTGTAACTTTTCATGTGTCCGTCAGTTGAGATTTGAGTTAGTTGGTAAGTTAGCGTCTGAATAAGCAAGCGTTTGTGCGTGCCTAGTGGGTAAGTTAGCGCCTGAAAAAGCAAGCGTTTGTGCGTGCCTGCGTGTATGTTTAGTGTATGTATTCATAAGAAGGTATTTGCTAACACAAATGTAACTTATTTAAACAAATAAACGAGTGATTGTTAGGTAGATTGAGATTGATTAGGCGTAAAAATATGTTTGTTTCAGGTTTGTTTCATGCCCCAAAAAATTAGGGTAGGCAGGTATGGATTTTTTATTTTTTTTTGGTAAATGGTCAACTTGAAGATTCTAAAACTGAATGAATATTCAACACATGTATCTAATATGATAAAACATTGTTTTGAAGTGGCTGCTATCAAAACAAAACACTTATTTATCCAAAAAGCATTTAATTATTGGAAAAAAAAGTAAGGTCAACGAACACATATCTGACCCACTGAATAAAATGTTCTAGGGTCGGAACATTTTTTAGGGTAGGTCGGGTTACCTGAAAAAAAAACATAATTTTTTACGCCTCATAGGTATTTGTTTGTTTTAATGTGAGTGTATGTGTATACGGGGTAAAAATGCTAAGTTGTGAACAAATCAAAGCAAGTGAGAGCTGATGCTTTTATATAATATTTTGCAGGTACATGTATACTATTGTGTGAACCATTCGACTGAGTCATGGTCATAAAATAATGTTAGCACTTTATTATCGTCTAAGTGCCAATCAAAGAAGGCAATCCGCGCAAAACCATTGATGAGCTTTCTATCTGTAATCAATAGCATTGTTTTACTAAAGATTTACCAGAATAAATACAATAATTGTATGAACATCTGCACACGTGCTGTTATTACACAGTAATCGTCATGTCATTACTTTTTTGTTTATGTCTTATACCAAGTACTGTAGTATTTTTTTCAAATGCTTTTTTTTTTTAAATCGGGGCAGACAATAACATTAAGCGTAGAGAAGCAATACAAACACCAGCGCCTGTGTTGGTTTTACTGATTCATAAATATAACAACAGTTGTCGTTCTTAGCAGCTCAAAATAGACTCGTACAAAATCGTTCTTTAATTGCATTTGTCAGCCAATATTAGTAAACGCAGATTCGCGATGCCGGCATGTGATAATCATAATTTGCTTCGGAATTTATGATACCGGTTTATGGTGAACTGTTATCGTAAATGAAATTCAATATTAAGCGAATAAATAGTAATTGAACATTTTTGATACATATATATTCAAATTTCATTTCACTAGATACATGCGCGATTTACCACTGACTTAACTGATTATTAGAAACATAAAAAAATCAAACACTTGATAAAAAGGTTTTTTTGATCAATATAACCTCGATAACATCATGGAATATTTTCTTCTCAGCGAAGTGCACGCGGAATGATACTGTCGCGTTTTTCCAATTACTTACATCAACAATATCAACAATGGATAGACGAAAGTTTCAAAAATCCATTTTTATACAGAAAATTGCACTTATTCTTTCAAAGCAATGCCAGAAAAACGGGATAAATATAGAAGTATGTGAGTGTTAGATACATACCAAGTTGATCACGCTCGGCTTGCATGTTTCTCAGCCTCGCATGATAAACTTGATCATTATCCAATACTCGCATAATATTCTCTATATATTTTATCAATAAAAATAAAACGTATGAAGATTACTATAATAAAACACAATTAACAGTTATATAATAATACTTGATTTACATGTATATTACATTTATATATGGAATTAATTTCCGAATTAGTTTTAATCGATTTATTGATTTGGATAACATAATGAAAACTATATAAACAGATACCAACAATGCTACTAAATAGAAAAAGCACGTTATGTCCAAAGTGCCCATAGATGTTTTAGACACGAGGTGACGCTTTTGTTGAATAAATGACAGGTCTTGAAACTGAATACAGTTTTCAATTGGCATGTCGGTTATAACATTAATATATGATTTTAACGACAGAAGCACGGTTGTAATTCTATATTTCATAAAGTTATTTAAACATCTTTTACCAAAACAAATATTAGCCTAAACAGAATGTGTACACATGCATGTTGTTTAGTAAATGCTTAAACCAATTTGATTGTAAATGAAAACGTTGTTGTATAGTATATGTTAGTTTATATACATGCGCATGAATACACACGTATGTGCCGGGCCGCATTGCATATGGTTCATTGTAAATAGTCCGTTGCTATTTTGTACATACGTCTAGTGTTTAAAACTACAGGGCTCGCCCGAGGGATTTGGTTTGGTGACATTATTGTTGTTGTTTTTATGACTGTATATATACAACCACTCGTTTAATAATTATCAAAGTTGTATATCATGCATTCGTTAACCGTAGTCATATAAAAAATAATTATCTTGTAGATGATAAAGTTGAATGAAATAATGATATAATAAATTGTTGTTTGCGTTTTTCTGTTGTCTCCGCCTTTCAACAAGAAATGAAAGCGACACTATCCGTTACATTCGTAATATAATTTCGAAGTAAGTGTATACTCTTTATTCAACAATAATGTGAAAAGCTCGTATTATACATTATAAAACAAATTAAAATACGACATAGATTTACATTTGGTATCGCGAAAATCTATATATGTTTATTGTATACAAACTATAAACAAATGATCAAACGACGACCCTACTTTTTGAATTGTTTTTACTTTGTGCACATAATTAAGACATTTGATTTGGTGTATGGAAACATATATTTGAATAATGGTTACGTAATATACCCAGCCACAAAAGTTTTAACCTTATTTGCTAACTGCTTACTATTATAGGTTCATTAAAAAAATATATATGAATTTTACAATGATAAAGGTTATTGTAGGTTATAGTCACTTTAAAAGTAACTTAATTCAAGAGTCCAACAATGAGCAAATTGTGTAGGATTGGGAATAACATAAGTGTTAACCATCCCAGTAAATTAAAAATTCGCAATTTATATTCGGTTGCCAGTTAAGGATATGTATCTATCCGCGGTCTTAACTGACCGATCTATTTTCAATATGGACGATAACGGAATAGTGTTTCCAAGAAAATGTGTGCTAAAACAGCATAAAAAAGGATTGAACAAGCCATAGGCATATTTACTACTAAGATTAGATCTATGAGCGCACATATATAAAACGGTATCCACAAAGCTCCTAAGAAATATCTCGGCTAAAGTCATATTTAAGGGGAAAATTCAAATTCATTTTTAAATGTGAAAATCAATTGTTTATTATTGAAATATGGTAAAATAAGAAACATCTGTTGATTCTTAACCAGAGTAAAACCATTTAAGACAAAATAAACTTTAATTGACCCAGACATTTCACTAAGGAGCTTTGTTGATATGGGCCCTGAAAGCTTGTTTACGCTGAAGTTTTAAACACTTCCTTCTATGTCCTGGGTAGACCTAGTACTTGGTGTTTCTGAGAAGAGCAATTGAACGCTCCCCGTGTGATCTGATTTGCGTTTTTCTGTTTTCTCCTCCTTACTTAGAAATGAAAGCGACACTACCCTTTACAGTCATTATATTATTTCGAAGTAATTGTATACTCTTTATTCACCAATAATGTGAAAAGTCCGTATAATGGGTGTGTACATAATAAAACAAATCAAAATAATACATAGATCTACACTTAATATAGCAAAAATTTGTCCATTTTAATGGTATACATTTTATAAACACATGTTCAAAGGACGATCCTACTTTTTGAATTTTGATTCCATTCTGCACATCAATTAAGACAGCTTGTCTTGGCATATGAAAACTATACTATTGTATAATTTTAACTTTGGATACTCTTTCACAAAAGTTTTAAGCTTATTTGATAACTACTTACTACTATACGTTTACTTTACACAATTGTGACGCTTTTGAGTTGAACGTCTTGTAGGTACTTTTTCGAAAAAAAATTCCAACGATGTCCCTTGAAAACCTGAAATCTTATTTACGCTTCAGTCCTAGACACTTCCGTCTATTTGCTGGGTACACACAGTGATTGGTGTCTCTGAGAAGATCAATTGAATGCTCCCCGAGAAGGAAACAAACGCACAATCTCCCGATTACAAGGCGGACGCCATACACATAACAACAATTCGATATAATCTTCAAATGTAATGCGCATGAGGCGACAATTGTGACTGTTTACTTCAAAGGAAAGAGAACTGGATTGAACAATTTGAACAACGTTTAATAGTACAAGATATACATTATGATTATTACTACTACGTTTCAAACAGCGAAACACCAAGTAATCGTACAATCTGCTCATAATTATCTCCCCTACTTTACAGAAGAAATACGGTATAACAGGGGAGGGCACCGCTTATTTTCATGTGAGTTGAGTTTCTTTAAGTTTATAATTTTAACATTGCACACATATCAGTAAATACGTTCTTCAGCATATTTACATAATTAAGAGCACAAAGGCCGATGTTTAGAACCGTTAAAGGCATTAGATGACCACATATCATAATATCTCAGTCTGATATGATGAACCATACCTCACACAATTGGTTCCCTGGCTTTACAGCATTGACTTAATTTCGGGGGAGATAATCGTCAGCAGTTTGTAATTACTTCGGTAATCATTTAGACAATATTACATGAAAACGATAACTATGCTCTCAGTCACTATAATTGTAAGTTAATGATTAGAAGATATTTAAACGGGAAAAGAAAACGAAACAGCAAAATATCGCATTCACTAAAATACAATATTAACACTATTGTTTGATTAATCAAAGAATGTAATCCGTGCAAAAACATTGATGAGCTGTGTGTCTGCAATCAATAACATTGTTTTACTGAAGGTTGACCAGAATAAATAAGAATAGTATGAACATCTGCCCATGTTCTATTGAAACACGCGTAATCGACTTGTCATTAACTCTCTTGTTTATGTCTTATACCATTAACAGGTAATGTAATATTTTTTTCAAATGTTTCCCTGGTCGCAGCAGACAATTACGGTAGGCAAGGAGGAATAATACAATCACCAGCGTCTGTTTGGTTTAACTGTTTCATAACAAGGGACGCTACTCGTATTTGTTGCATCATATATATTTCATTAGTTGCCGTTCCTAGCGGCTGAAAATAGACTCGTCTACCTCTTTGATCTATTTGTATCTTTAATTACATGTTCATAACCAATATTATTAAACGCATTTTCGCGATGCCGCCATGCGATAATTATAATTTGCTTTGGAATTAGTGATACCGTTTTAACTGCGGTAAATGAAATCCAATATTGAGCGAATGAATATTTGATTAAACATTAATGATACATATATACAAGTTCCATTTAAAGAGATGCGTGCGCGATATACCACTGATTACTACTTCGTATTTTATCAATAAAAATAAAACATTTTAAGAGGAAAATGATCAAACGCAATATATAGTTATATAAATAATTATTAATACGCATGTATATTAAATGTATATATTAGTGTGTGAATTACAGTTTAATTCATTTGTTGATTTGAATAACTATGTATGGAAACTATATAGAAACATTTTAACAATGTTACAAAATTGAAAATAGCTCGTTATGCATAACGTGCTGACATACGTTTTACTAATGTATTGCTGCTTTTGGTGGATAAATGACAGAAATATTTTGAAATGTAATACAGTTTTAGACTGTTAGTGAAAGCTAACAGACTTTAGTAGGGCGAGTTCGAGAGAATTAATCGCGTGACCTACTTTTTACCATGCAGGCTTCGAAGCACTTACCATAGATACCCCCACATTTATATTCTCCATCGGCCATTTCGGTGCGTTCCAATAAAACATGTATGATTTTAACAATTTTAACACCACAAGCACGATTGCACTTCTATATACGAGTATATTACATACATTATAAGAGCATACACAAATTTGATTGCAAATGACAATCATAATGTAAAGTATATCATGTAGTTTATATACATGGGATGAATACAAATGTATGTGCCGGGCATAATTTAATAGTTCATTGTAAATAGTCCGTTACTATTTTATATGTACATGTACATCTAGTGTTCAATACGACCGAGTAATTTTGTTTGGTGACATTATTTTTGTTGTTTTGTGACTGTATATACAAAAAACCACTCGTTTAATATTGATCAATGTTGTTTATCATGAATTTGTTAACCGTAGTCATATAAAAATAAATGATTAGTAGATGGTGAAAATTGAATGAAATAATGATAAAATATGTTGTTCTTGCATTTTTTCTCTCCTCCTCCATACCAAACTAAAGTTTAAGAGGGGTCGTACGATTTTATACCTTTATTTCGATTCTCTTTCGTTACCCAGTAATAAGAAACACCTTTATTTAACAATAAGAACGTATCGACAAAAACTGTTGTAATCATCGAAAAGTATAGAGTAAATATTTTCTGTCCATACAGACCGCTTCATCCTACAGCAATGGCTTCATTTGGTATTGAACTATGATAACAACTGCGCATGCGACATCCGTCAGTCGTTCTCATTGAGACACTGTATATACATGTGCTACCGGTATTTTTATTTCGCAGTAAAGAACAGTTTGTAATTTCTCGCTTGATACGCATTTCCGAACATAAATGTTTCTCAACATTATGATTTTATTTAAAGAATATACTGACTTTCTTTGAAGAAAACGATGCTTTAACACCATTCTTTTTTTTCAAACAAAATTGTACAGTTCTTCTTAAAAGAACTTCGCGGTTAATTTGTATTCTATTACTACATCTGAATTGTATTTCAATGTGACGTCATACCGAATGATGACGTTTAAAGTAAACATAAAAACCCATTGTTAAAACTGAGAAACCAAAGTTCTTGTTTTTATTTTTGGCATTTTTTTTTCACGCCGTTGACATGATTTCTGAGCATAGCTTAATAGGATAAAGAGAATATTATGTGAGTTTTGGATAAAAAAGAAGTTTATCATGTTCGGCACAAAACATGTGAGCGCTCGGCAAACCTCGCGCTAATCTGTTTCTAAGCCTCGCATGATAAACTTCATCTTTATACAACACTCGCCTAATATTCTGTATGTATGTAGTTATTTTCTCAGATGCAGCAGAAACCAATGATGGATAATGAAATGAAAACTCGAAAACTTATTTCAGCTGGGATACTGGGCACTTTCGAGTCCGTTTCCCGGGTAGAAACACTGTATGTGAGCCGGTGTAGCGTGAAATTTGTAAGACCGTGAAAACATTAAGACAAACCGGAAGTCTTGTGTTTCTCACATTACACCCGTGAGATTTATCATACTAGAGGCCGTGAAAAACACAATCACAATTAACGAATGATTATTTCAAATACCAAGTGAATTTCTTAAAAAAAACTGAACACATTACTTTTTTGTACGTATTTTGTGCACAGTATAACTCGCAGTGTCTTTCATTATATTATATTGCATCAATGTTCGGACTGCTGTTATTTCCGGACTTACCGCACTTCCATCTAATGGAGGAAAAAAACAGCTGCAGACCAATTTCTTATATCATGCAAAAAACAGCAACAAAGTATTCTTATTCCAATCAAATGTTGTTTTTTTGTCTTGTTATTTGTCTGTATTTTATCAGTATCAGCATAATCAGTATGTCTAAATTAATGTTTAAAAAATATTCATAATGTGTGTCAGTTACATGTTCCATTGTTTAAAATAATGACAAAACATAAGCATTAACAAGTGAAATATTCTGTAATCATTTACACATATACAGAAAAATATACTGATATATTACATAAATTCAATGCGGGAGTTGTATCATTTAAATATAATTATTAATATTTATGACTTTAATTGTTGTAGTAATTTCAATAGAAGTTTCTCTGATACAGTGAAACTACATTATGAAGGATAATAAAATATTTTGATTGTAAATTATGTCTAATCATCAGTAATGATTTAGCAGCAGCAGCTCTACCATCATCATAACTATTCTAGCCATGGACTTGGTCTTACAATCCTCGTGTGTAAAAGATATTATCTTACAATAAGATCTATAAGACCCCACTACCATCATCATTAGTATTCTGATCACAGAGTTGGTTATAAGAAGTATCCTCATGGGTAATTCTTATAACCTAACAATGAGATATATAAGATACAACCACCAACATCATCACTATTATAGTCAATTACCATTAGAAATATAAGACACCACCGCCACCATGATCATTATAGTAGGGAATAAGTTGGTCTGACAACCCTAACGGGCAATTATTATAACCTATCCATGAGAAATATATGGCACCACCACCACCATCATCATTATAGTAGTAAATACGTTGGTCTTACAATCCTCACGGGCAATAATTATAACCAAACAATGAGAAATATAAGACACCACCACTATCATCATCATTATTATAGTCAATTAGTAGGTGTTATTATTCTCACGGGCAATTTTTTTTAACTAACCATGAAAAATATAAGACACCACCACCACCATCATCATTATTAAAGACAATAAGTTGGTCTTACCATTCTCATGGGAATAATTTTAACCCAATTATGAGAAATATAAGGCACCAACACCACCATCATCATTATTAAAGTCAATTAGTAGGTCTTACCATTCCCACGGGCAATTATTATAATGCAACCATGAGAAATACAAGACACCACCACCGCCATCATCACTATTATAGTCAATAAGTTTGTCTTACCATCCTCACGTCAGTTATTATAACCTAACCATGAGGAATTTAAGACACCACCACTACCATCATCATTATTGATTTTTGTATTTGAAACTGATAAATAAAATGAAATGATAAATCTGAATAAGAAGTCTAATGGCCCTTCTTTGTTATCACGCCTGCTGATATACACGGGTCATTTCACGCCGATATATGGAAAATCACAGTTCAGGGTCTGCTTTATTGAGTATGTGACACAGTCAACTAGTTTAAACCCACATCACCACTATCTAACTTTGAGATTAATGTTTTATGTCATTAATCTGACCTCTGACATTTTCGAGATCATTGTGGATGATTATTCTAGACGTCCTGTGATCCTTACATTGAACCTTTATTCTCATTGTCAGGTGATTTTAAGACAAGATATCCTTCATGTGATGAGCTGAAAGATTGAATGATAACCTGATTATCTTACTGCAAGCTGATTAAAATTGTATCATCCCACTCTGGATTTTTAATATGTCCACAGTAATAGAAACAGAGATGTCGAAATAAATAGTCCGTATTGCCCAGCTTGTCCCAGAGCATATACGGAAAAGTGAAATCTCACCAAACTTATGAATAAATACTGTATATTACAGAAAAGCTGCAAAAATCATTTGTCAAAAACACAAAATTAAGGCAATACAAGATTTTCACCACTGGGAATGTATGCCAATATACTGGTAGATATCGCATATATAAGTTCCCATATTCACTAACTAACCTTGGGTGCCGTTGGCTGCAGGTGGCAGTCATCAAAGCACTCGTCAAAGAGCGGTCCTACCAAGTTTCAGTTA
Source organism: Congeria kusceri (assembly GCA_027627225.1). NCBI lineage: Eukaryota > Metazoa > Mollusca > Bivalvia > Myida > Dreissenidae > Congeria > Congeria kusceri. The sequence continues at coordinate 58,039,484 of CM051029.1, forward strand.
CATGTACAGGTGCCATCTGAGGTGTAGCCTTCAGCACTCTGCAATAACACAGAAACACTGTATACATCAAATACAAAATAACCAACTTCATATATATATATGGTCTTGGTCTTACAATCTTCACAGGAATTATCATAAAACCTAACCATGAGAAATATAAGACACCACTTACACCACCACCATCATCATTATTGTAGTCAATTGCGTGTGAGAATTGTAAAACCAAGAAGATTATAATGATGACGGTGGTAGAAGTGTCTTATATATCAAGGTATGGTTATGATGATTGCCAGTGAGAAATGCAACAACAATTCTTAGACCAGCATAATGATGACTGTGGTATACTGTCAAAATGTTCTTTAGAGACATATCAACTATTACAGAAACATTTCATTTGCCATATGTACTTTGAAAGTCAGTATGTAAGAGTGTGCAATGTTTGGATTTTTAACAACTTTGCTTAAATCTCAGCTTTTTTTAATACTTATTTGAGAATGTTATACATGGTATGAATAAATAATACTAAACCACAATAGTATGCTTGGTTACAATAAATTGAATTCATTAATACATAACTTGTTATATTGTAATACATGAATAATATTTGTTTATTAAAGTACCAACACACCCCTCCACAAATTATATAATATATTTTAAGACAGTTCTTGGACAGTTTGATCATGCTTGACATGCTCTTCTGATTGTTACAGTTTTTTTTTTGTTTTTTTTTTATTAAGAACATATTTAAATATCATTTATATTTTGTTGAGTTTTCAGCATAATTTATTTGTGATATAGATAGATAAATTGTTTACTATTGTACACACCAAGTATCAGATGGAGCTTATCACACCTAATATGTAAGGTTTGAACTATGTAATTGTTGTAAAACACATCTATTAAGCCAAATAAGTGGTGGAAGACTCCATCCTACGCTTCGGCAATGTTAAGCTACATCCTGCAATTAACCTGCATTAAATTAATAACTATTATAAATGAATACTCGATACTCAAGCCGAAAGCAGTCTTATGTTTTTCACGGCAGTGTTTAAATTGCACTGCGCATTCCCAGGTTTTCCGGTATATCTTAATGTTTTCACGGTCTTAAAGAATTAACGCTACACCGGCATTAACCAACGTATACTTGGATGTAAAAATAAAGAAAATTCTTAAAACTATTATAAGAACTATTTTTGAATCTTACTGAAATGTTTTTACCAATGCAAATTCTAGTAGTCTTTATTTAGAATGATTTATAATTGATACTCGGCATATTCACGATTTCGACATTGTCAAATCACGCGTAACGAGACTGGCGAGATAACGCGAGATTTTAAGGTCAGGGGGGGTTCCGTGTTCTCGCTGTAAAGTAAACATCGATCAGCTGCTGATGCAGTTTCACATAAACTGCTATTAAAACTCAAAATCAACAATGAATTAACGTTATATTAAGACGTATTGCTTTAATTTACGATTTTAACGTTTACACACATAATTTAGACCTGGCTAGATAACAGTATAAATGATCACACGAGCAGTGTGTCAAATAGGCAAAAATGAACTAGAAACACCACACCAAACATATGTTTAGAAGTAAACCATAAAACTCTTTTGACATGCTACTTTGAAAAACGCCACCCATCTATTTTTAGAACATTTAACAGGTCAATTTTTGTAACATTTACTTTGTACTAATGTGTAAAAAAAAATAGCCAATCATTGAGTACACTTTTCATGGACCCAGAAAATTAGTTTTATTTGATTTGATGAGTGGGGTTACTCACATATATTCGTTTTATTATATACCACTAGGCCAGTCCTTTTTTATTTTCTGGTTTACAAAAAATTTTGGGGAACATGTCCACTGGCAGGTCGAAAAAAAAAAAGTGTTCAAATCTTAACACAACGAACGATTTCCCAATAGCAATTTATAATTAATAACAATATCAACATTAAAACACACTATTATAAACACACTATTATGTGAAGTTAGAATAAGACGTCAAACATGGTATAAACTGTTTTATTACACCAATGTTTTATATGCAGTTTAACCATTTGTATTTATGAATTTTACAGAGTAAATAAGTGTAATAGATGCATATATTTTAACGGCATCATTAAAATTGATTTTACCACAAAGTTGTATACTTGTATGGATTTACAAAATGTAAAGTGAGATGCCTTTTTAAAAGAAGACGAGTTAACCTGTGCAGGACTGGAATCCACAACTGCCCGAACACAGACCTTGCAAAACGAGCTTAATCTAACCACACAATGCAAATTTTGAAAATAATTGCTGTGAGGTCTCGAAAAACATATTAAATTTAACTATATCAAGAGAAAAGTCCAAATAATATGGCGTTAATTGTCTGTCTGGATTCTTATTAAGTCTTAATTCTTATTAAAAATGAGAAACGAATTTTAACATATTTTTTTTTTAAATATTCAACTCTGTGTAAATGCTAAATCTTCATGTATATATGAAATTTATCAGATATAAACTGAACTGCTAGTGTGTGTTATATTATTGCATTACAATTGTGACAGAAACAAAATACATGGCAAATAAGAAATTCTCATTGTGTCGCTGCCCGCAAGAAGATCTTGTTACTAATGATATTATTTGTTACAAATGCCACCTGAAAATATACATCCAGTGCCTTCCACAGGATTTTTTTGGCGTCCCCGTCCCGAGAGGGGTGGGTTAGGGAGGGGTATCCCCTCCGTACGTCAATTTTTTTTGCGGCATGTGTCAAATGACGTTATCTGGTGAGTTTTAGCTGTTAAATTTAAGGCTAAGATGTTTTCAATGTTTTGTACAAGTTTAAACGAAATTAAATAAACGAAACATCACCGTTTGAACGGCATACCTCTAGCCTTTTAAAAGCAAAAGCATCATTGTTGTTGCGAAACTGAAGGTAGTGATTTTTTCCGGATGTTTATGTCCAGTGCGCATCACATTCGCACAGTGACGTCATGTCCAAACCCACTATTCTCGTCGTTCTCGAATCGTTAGGTTACACTCGATCTACTGATGGAGCCTTTTTTATTCGATTAATTAATATGGGCATGTATTTAGTGTTTTAACACTGTTTTAATCGTTACAGCTGTTGAATATAGTACTGACTGGATAATTGGTGAATTGTAAAGATCTTGATTAAAATATATTTATATTATATACACGCTTTGTTCTTGCAAAAACGGCGGGAAATTTTCCTCGTGCACATCGTGCCTTGCGCGTCAAATGTTAAAGACAAATGTCACTCTATTGTTAAAAACAGTGTTGATTTTCTCATGTTTCATTCTTTCCATGAATAACTGTACTTCTAACGGTAATATTAAATGTAATCAAATGGACAAGTCATTTTAAGGGCCGTCTATTAAACATGTTGAACATTATTAGAAGTTTACAATATATAATAATTTCAACAATTTACAAACTAAAAATCACTTGCTAATTTTTTGTCCACCAATAAGTAAGTTTGCTTGGAAAAACCACGCCAATTTGTTTATAATTTACCTATTTTTTCTCCATTTGCTGTACCAATCTTTTGTTCAATTTTGGATACTAATACAGATTTATGAGACGACCCTCAAACTTGAAACACTTCACTGACCACAATAACGGGATTTCTCCCTGCAAAAATCATGCATGGGATTAACATTCCTTTGACGGGAAACTAGGACACCCAATGTCTTTAAAGACCTGTATTTAGTAAAGCACATGATCGGTACACGCACGCTTTCCATTCGTGGAACGTGACGTCGTGTTTCAGCAGAAATTTCGCACTCTTTTATAGAAAACACGGGTTTTACATGGCATACATGTACATAACAACGGCGGACGCCTTGCTTAAAAAAATTGTCCGTGAAATTCCGGAACAATTTGTTGATCTCGATCGGCAATCATCGTGTGATACCGTCAAAAACAAAAAGCAGTTTCACGGAAGTAAACGGACTTGCCGAGCAAATTATTATATTCGTACTCAAAATATTTCGAAAATTTGAACTTTTCGTCCCCCATCGGTAAAAAAAAAAATTGTAATTATAATTGTTTTTTTTTTCACTTTCGGAAAATTTATGTTCGCCGGTTTTGTAAACCGTAAAATCAAAAAGTCCTGGCCCTATAAACTTCAAATGTAGAGATATGTGAGAATTAAATTGCGGCGCTCGTTGTGGTTACGTTGCAGGTCAGAAGTGAAACAGTCACATGCTTTCTGCCGTAAAGGTTGGTTGAACACTCAGTTGATCGTCGTGAATTTCGGAGACGTTGTAGCTGACATTCAATTGGATGCCCGCATTTAAAGTGACGCTTTAATTTAGCGCCAGGTATTGATAATTTATCATACCACTATACTGATATCTGCCTGATACAAAGGTACCGGATATAATTTTTTTATATCAGGTCAGTAGCGTTTATATCAGTCAATGTTTGGAGGTACGTCATATTATTCGGAAACAACTATAAAGTCAACAGTTTCAGTAAAAATATATCAAATTCAACAAAACAAACAATTTGATACCAAGAACGTATATAGTTTATTATTTTTAATCGTCATAAATCACAAAAAACGTGTTTGTTTTTTTAATATTCACATAAACCCGCACTTTGATAGTGATATGACGTCATCTATGGAACAATAAATCATCCATACAAATTTATTTCAATACATTCATAATATATGCACTAAAAGTCACTACACAGCATCCGTTTATATTGAACCAAAAACATTATTACCAAAAATTGAGCACACTATAGTCAAATACTGTCAATATTGACACGATCTTGGAAATGTCAAATTCAATACACAACTCCAAAATGGCGTCTCCAGAAAATTCGGCGTTGTGTGTTCTCCGATAAAATTGATCATTGCAATCCATTTCAGTTCGCATTTTCAGTATTTTATGAATGAGCATGCGTGTAATCTAAGTATTCGTAGTGAAAACAGTTCACTTAGCATTACGAAATGTTAATAATAAGGTATTATTCAGTCAACTTTTAGAAATCCATAACTACATGTACGTGAACGTGTAAACGTTGGCTCAGCAAAATCAGAACCGCCCTTAGTTTTTAAATATATAAAAATCAGTTCGTTTGGTGATATTTTACGAAAAATGTTGTATGATAAATAGAAAAACAGGTTACTGCCTGGTCTTGTGTAATATATCAGGTTCGGCACGAATAAAATAACGACTCGGCAAGCCTCGCCGTTATATTATTATCAGCCTCAACTGATATATTACACAAGACCAGGCAATAACCTGTTATTCTCTATATATCTTTACATAACTTGGTGATGACGTCATTAAAAATTAGCCCAGCTAGTATGGTAATATGGGATCGGAAAAAAAAAGCGAGTAGCATAATACGGGATTTTTTTCTGTCGACATGTATTTCACCAATTGATAAATCATGTCTTTTGTTAAGATTTGTAACAGGTAAATACTATATATATTGAGAATAAAGTTTAGTTGGTTGTGATTCGATATGCTTTCAAGCCTCCAAATCTCCATTGGTTATAAAACAGTAATTTTTATTTAACAATCAAATAAAACTAATTGTATCGCAGTTACATGCAACAATTAAAATTTACCAACGTTTACTTAATATAAAACAATAACAGACGCTTCCACAAATGTTAATCATATTCAAATTAGTCGGCAATATTATCCAATCATCGCATTTACTGCCTTTATTTCAATGTATTTTTATTGTTAACAGCATAACATATTTACATATTATCTCAATATAAGTGACCGTTTACACTTGTGTAATCAATATATCAAAATATTTGTCTGGTCACAAATGTATATATTTTTGCATGTATATACTAATCACATTATTTACTTTAATTAGGAATATATGCATGTAAATATAAACTGTGCAATGTAAATAATAACTTCATTCTGTATTTGTACCAAATGATAACTGCATAATTATATGTCAATATTAACGTAAGATTGCTATATACTTATACTCATATAACAGAAATAATTGCAGCATTATATAAGAGTAGTACAAAATGGTACCACTCAAGTACAAGTGTTAACATTTTAAATATTTTTGCCTGCTATATTGATATTATATTTCAATTAAGGCAATGGAAACAATTGTTGCATTCTAAATGAGTACAACTGATACCTATATTTCACCTACAATCTTGTTTCTTTATCCTAATTAATCTAGCAGTTCTAGTACATAAATTAATAATTATACTTTTGTTACTTCCCTTTAAACTTATCCAGCACACAAATTATAATTTGCTTTTGCCCCATCAGTCATTTAATGTTAACCCCTCAGATAACGGCATTCTCCATTGTAATCCTGCAATGCAAAGCTGATTAGAGTAATTACCACACACAATAGGTCCTCCATCTTGCCTTTGTGTTCAACATCGACCTCGCGAGCAGGTGCACTCAAGAGTAAATCAGGACAAAAATAACTGCTGTTGACTGAAACCGTTACAAAGCTAGCTCCAGCACCATAAACGCTAACGCACACAGTCTTTCGCAACAACATGTCTTTTAAGTATTGATAATGAATTAAATTTCTGACGCAAAATGTAAACCTTTTAAAACGCGTAGTCGTTTCAATTTCTCAATCCGAAACGCCGCGTGCAAACGAAAATACGTCACCGCACAACTATGATCACAAACCACTAATTATTTTTACCAGTGCTAGTATTAAAATGCTCTTATAGAACTGTACTATTATTTGTTTCTTAAATGCCACGATTATGATGATTATGATAACTATGACGATTATCATTATTATGATTATTATGATTAGTATGATCATTTTGAATATGATATGATAATGATTATGATTTTGATAATTTTATCAAGTTTTTGGTATTTTGATTTTGATTATAGATCTCACATTATTGCTATTATTATTATTATTATTATTATTATCATATGTTCCGACTATGTATCTTATTATTTAAATAACCCCCGTATATCATCTACACAATTGTGTTAACGTAAAAATTATCGGAAGTTACTAATTTACTAACAATTTTGCTTTGTTATATTGCCCTAATTGTATATGTTATATACTTGGGTGAAAATAAAAGTCTTGTTCTGTTCTGTTCTATTCTTTAGATATCACGTGTTTAGCGGATAAACTTTTTGATACAAAAGAGCAGGTGCATAATGTTTGTGATATTTAAAAGAGCACTTGACAACGTTTTTTGTTCTATTCGATGAATGAAAATTAATCCTTAAACAATAGCTGGGGAGGAGTTTTTAATATTCGTGGCAAAACCCTGATCGGTCTATTGTCAACCTTGTAAACTGTTCATCAACACAGTGTCTATTATCATATTTGTCTGTATAGAGTTAACTGAACTGTCCGACTCGGAAAACACGTGTATCACTTGTTGTGTTTCAACGCATGTACAATTAAACACGTCATCAGTAATGCTTACCAATGCTACAAAACCAACATAATTCGGATGTATTTTTTTTACTGAACAGAACAGAACAGAACAATACTTTTATTTTCACCCAAGTATATAACATATACAATTAGGGCAATATAACAAAGCAAAATTGTTAGTAAATTAGTAACTTCCGATAATTTTTACGTTAACACAATTGTGTAGATGATATACGGGGGGTATTTAAATAATAAGATACATAGTCGGAACATATGATAATAATAATAATAATAATAATAATAATAATAATAATAATAGCAATAATGTGAGATCTATAATCAAAATCAAAATACCAAAAACTTGATAAAATTATCAAAATCATAATCATTATCATATCATATTCAAAATGATCATACTAATCATAATAATCATAATAATGATAATCGTCATAGTTATCATAATCATCATAATCGTGGCATTTAAGAAACAAATAATAGTACAGTTCTATAAGAGCATTTTAATACTAGCACTGGTAAAAATAATTAGTGGTTTGTGATCATAGTTGTGCGGTGACGTATTTTCGTTTGCACGCGGCGTTTCGGATTGAGAAATTGAAACGACTACGCGTTTTAAAAGGTTTACATTTTGCGTCAGAAATTTAATTCATTATCAATACTTAAAAGACATGTTGTTGCGAAAGACTGTGTGCGTTAGCGTTTATCGTGCTGGAGCTAGCTTTGTAACGGTTTCAGTCAACAGCAGTTATTTTTGTCCTGATTTACTCTTGAGTGCACCTGCACGCGAGGTCGATGTTGAACACAAAGGCAAGATGGAGGACCTATTGTGTGTGGTAATTACTCTAATCAGCTTTGCATTGCAGGATTACAATGGAGAATGCCGTTATCTGAGGGGTTAACATTAAATGACTGATGGGGCAAAAGCAAATTATAATTTGTGTGCTGGATAAGTTTAAAGGGAAGTAACAAAAGTATAATTATTAATTTATGTACTAGAACTGCTAGATTAATTAGGATAAAGAAACAAGATTGTAGGTGAAATATAGGTATCAGTTGTACTCATTTAGAATGCAACAATTGTTTCCATTGCCTTAATTGAAATATAATATCAATATAGCAGGCAAAAATATTTAAAATGTTAACACTTGTACTTGAGTGGTACCATTTTGTACTACTCTTATATAATGCTGCAATTATTTCTGTTATATGAGTATAAGTATATAGCAATCTTACGTTAATATTGACATATAATTATGCAGTTATCATTTGGTACAAATACAGAATGAAGTTATTATTTACATTGCACAGTTTATATTTACATGCATATATTTCTAATTAAAGTAAATAATGTGATTAGTATATACATGCAAAAATATATACATTTGTGACCAGACAAATATTTTGATATATTGATTACACAAGTGTAAACGGTCACTTATATTGAGATAATATGTAAATATGTTATGCTGTTAACAATAAAAATACATTGAAATAAAGGCAGTATTGTTACAAACTACAATATTAGAGTTGGTGTATTAGCTGGTGGCATTGGTAAAAAACAGGTAGTTAAATAGATAACTTGCTATCGCTTAAACTTACTGAATATGAAGCGAATAAATTTGCTTGTATTCTGTAATAGTTGTAAGGAATTAGATGTTAGGATTTTAATAAGAGTAGCATCATAAAGATCATGTCCTAAGAATTGTTCTCTTTCAGATTTAAAGAAATCGCAGTTTAATAGATAGTGATGTTCGGAGCCAACTTGACCAGAGTTACAAAGGCTGCATATTCTTTCCTGAAATGGGGTTCCATCGTATCGACCGGTTTCAACTGGTAACCAGTGATTTGCAGTTCTAAATTTAAAGAGGTATGTATATTCAGTTTTTGTACGTTTTATAAAGTAGTCTTCAAAGGATGGAGTTTGTTTGAAACTGGTATATATTTGTCCCTTATGTGTTTGCTGTAGTTGATTGTGCCATTGGGTTTTGAATTGGGTTAATAATTTGGCTTTGACTAAGCGGCAAATATTATTTTGGGTTGTTAGGAATTGGTTATCCCATAAGTTACTTAAGTTTACTGAGGTGAGGATTTCTTTAATTTTGTTGGCCCATTTAAAATTTGAGATTGGCAAGTTCATCATGTATTTATAGATTTGGATAGATAATTTCTGATCTTTGCCTATTAAGATTTTATTCCAAAAAGAGATCATGCGACTTTTGATGTTAATTGCTATAGGGTATCTGCCAAGTTCACCATATAAAAAAGCCATTGGGGTTGATTTCCGAGCATTCGTAATTTTTCTAAGAAAGTTATTATGGACTTTCTCCAAGATATCTACATTTTCAAAACCAAAAATTTCTGAGCCATAGATTAAAATTGGTAAAACATTGTGGTCGAAAAGTTTAAGAATTAAATCAATAGGTAGCTCTGCATTATTTGCTCTAGTATATAGAAGGTGCATTGCTTTTGTTGCTTGCTCGGCTAAGTGTTTCCGTGCATTGAGGAAAGAACCATTGCTGGAAAGGGTAATGCCTAGGTAGTGGTAACGGTCAGTGATTTTTACAGGGTTGTCACCTAATGTGAAATGGAAGTTTTGTAGTTGTCTTGCACCAAATATTACAATTTTTGTTTTGCTAAGGTTTATTTTTAAATGCCAGTTATCACAGTATTTATGGAAGGTATTTAAACTATTTTGGAAGTCTATTTTTCAATCAGATAAAATCACAGTGTCATCAGCATAAAGTAGAATAAGCAGTTTTAGCCAAAGAGACAAATCCAGGGGATTTTCTAGTTCTATGCCAGTTGAGCCATTGAGGTGCATATGTGTTTGAAGGTCATTTAAGAAGATGGAAAAAAGAATTGGAGATAGATTTTCGCCTTGTCTAACGCCAATTTCTGATACGAAGGGTTCTGAAATATTGCCGTTAATAGAGATACTAGATTTTATACTGTTGTACATGTTTTGAATTAAATGTAAAAACTTGCCATTTATATTTTGTTTAATAAGTTTGTGCCATAGGCCAATTCGCCAAACCTTGTCGAATGCTTGTGAAAAATCAATGAAGGCGCAGAATAGTTTTTGTTTTCTTTTTTTCAGTATTTCGATCAATGAATGTAATGTAAAAATATGGTCAGAGCAAGAGTAGCCTTTCCTAAAGCCAGCTTGATTTTCATCTAAAATATTATTTTCATTAAGGAATTTGTTTAATCTTTCATTGAGTATGGAAGTAAAAAGTTTACCTAGACAACTGAGGATAGTAATTGGTCGGTAGTTATTAGGATCTTTAGGGTCACCTTTATTTTTAAATATAGGTATGATTATTCCATTTAGCCAGCTTTGTGGAATGAACCCTGTTTCCAGTACACAGTTAAATAGTTTATGGTAAACAGGCATAAGTAGATGTTTAGTGGACTTGATATACTCATTTAAAATATTGTCGAATGGGCTAGGTGTTTTAGAATTTTTAAGCTTTGTGATACATTTTTCTATTTCTTCTTCAGTAATTGGGGTATTAAGCCTGTTGCTTGTGTCATTTTGTAGATGGGAGTTTGTGTCATTGAAGCGATTGTCATCGATTGTGCTGGTATTAATTTCTTTGAAGTGATCATGAAATTCATCTAATGTGGGTATTGTTTTAACTTTAGTTTTTGGTTTAAGTTTATTTAAAAAGGACCAGTACTGTTTAGGATTTTTGTCGGACATTGAACGAAGTTTATTTGACATGTTATGTTTGCTGGCATTAATGTGGTAGTTCATGGTGCGTTTATATTCCTTACTGGCATTGATCATTCTTTGTTTGTTGTCTATAGTTTTGTTTTTTGTATAGTCATTTTTGGCAGTATGATAATTTTTTCGTGCTTTAGAACATTGAGGACCAAACCATGGTTTATTGTTTTCTGGTCTATTATAATGAAATCGTTTTTTATTTTCAGGGTATGTGCTGGTGGAAGCTTGATGGAATACTGATTGGAGTTGATCGGTTATGTGCTCAGTTGTCTGCTGTGATTGTGGGTAAGTGTTAATTTGCAAGAGTATTTGGTCTATTATGTTAAGGTTAATATTGTTAACAAATTGGTTGGACAAGTCAGGATTCCATTTTGGTTTCAGATTCATGTCACTTAGATTTTTGGTGGAAATATTGGAGCATTTTCTGTGTGGTATGTTTATGGACAAAGTGAGGGCATTATGACCATCTGAGAACAGTGAATCTGTTTCAATGATATGAAAATCTGAAAGAACGTAAAAGCAATCAGATGAAGCAATTACATAATCAATTGTAGATTTATTTCTGAAAGTTAAGATAGCACAATCATTACCTGATGATAATCTTCCATTGAGGATAAAGATGTTGTTATTTTTGCATAAATCAATAAGTCGGAGTCCATGGGTATTTGTTCGATGGTCTTTAGAAGTACGAATAAGTGGAATAGATAATTGTTCAAGGGTTTTATATTTGTCAAGTTGGCTCTGTATATCATCATCAATATCGAACATGTCATTTAAATGGGGATCTGTAGTTATGTAATAATGTACTAAATCCAGTTTTATATTCTATGTCAAAATCATTAACAATATCAACAAATATACGTTTAAAACTTGTATTACAGTATGGTTAGTCATGGAATAATTTTTATTTTCATAAAACTCTTAATTAAAAGTGGACCCCGAGCCTTTAAGCATGATTCTGACATCATTAACATTTTTAGGCATATTTAACTTCTTAAAGAACAAAGTTCGAGAGTCACACCCGTTTGAAAAGCGCTGAGTTTTACACTTTACTGTAATTTACCAATTGATAAATAACAAGTAATGGCATGGTGTATTATATTCGCCATAGTTATCTCTCCTGCTGCAATGTTCTGACTGCTATAACTACTACTAGTAGTAGTAGTAGTAGTAGTAGTAGTAGTAGTAGTAGTAGAAGTAGTAGTAGCAGTAGTAGTAGTAGTAGTAGTATTGGTAGTAGTGACAGTAGTCGTAATAGCGGTAGTGGTAGCAGTAGTAGTGGTAGGAGAAGTAGTAGTAGTAGTAGTAGTAGTAGTAGTAGCACTAGTAGTAGTAGTAGTAGTAGTAGTAGTAGTAGTAGTAGTAGTAGTAGTAGTGGTGGTGGTGGTGGTTATAGTGTTAGTAGAAGAAGAAGTGGTTTCTGTAGTAGCAGTTGTAGTAGGAGTGGTAGTAGTAGTAGTAGTAGTAGTAGTAGTAGTAGTAGTAGTAGTAGTAGTAGTAGTAATAGTAGTAGTAGTAGTAGTAGTAGTAGTAGTAGTAGTAGTAGTAGTAGAAGTTGTAGTAGTAGTAGTAGAAGTAGTAGTAGTAGTAGTAGTAGTAGTAGAAGTAGTAGTAGTAGTAGTAGTAGTAGTAGTAGTAGTAGTAGTAGTAGTAGTAGTAGTAGTAGTAGTAGTAGTAGTAGTAGTAGTAGTAGTAGAAGTAGTAGTAGTAGTAGTAGTAGTAGTAGTAGTAGTAGTAGTAGTAGTAGTAGTGGTAGTAGTAGTAGTGGTGGTTATAGTGTTAGTAGAAGAAGAAGTGGTGTTTGTGGTAGTAGTTGTAGTAGAAGTAGTAGTCGTAGTAGTAGTAGTAGTAGTAGTAGTAGTAGTTGTAGCAGCAGTAGTAGTAGTAGTAGTAGTAGTAGTAGCAGCAGTAGTAGTCGTAGTAGTAGTAGTAGTAGTAGTAGTGGTGGTAGTAGTAGTAGTAGTAGTAGTAGTAGTAGTAGTAGTAGTAGTAGTAGTAGTAGTAGTAGTAGTAGTTGTTGTAGTTGTTGTTGTTGTTGTTGTTGTTGTTGTTGTTGTAAGTGGTGGTGGTGGTGGTGGTGGTGCTCGTGGTTCTCGTGGAGCTCGTGTTGTTGTTGTTGTTGTTGTGTTGTTGATGTTAATGTTGTGGTTGTTGTACTTGTTGCTGTTATAGACTACCCCGATCACATGCCGTTGGGAAAACTTATCGCTGTAACAACTTTAAACGTTAACGGCAATGTATTTGTAACAGATAACGATATAACTCCACAGCGGTACTAAACAATTACAATATCTCGTGAAGCATACCGGAGATAGTCGATGGAACACGAAAGAGATAACACTTCTCGGACGACATCGTCGATTAAGCGATAATTATATATCACGAAGCTTTCCGTAGATGGTCGATGAAAAAGATAGTGAAACAATTTTGTGGGTGTAGACGATATTGATACTGACTTCAAACCAGGAAAATATTTTCCTACAATTTTATCAATTGAGAACTATTGATAAAAATATCCGCTTTAAAATCGACAATAGATGTTTTATTGAAATTAACAACTACACAATGGCAAGTGCTGTTTCTAACTACGACGATTCAAGTGACGGTATTTGCGAAAGTGTTGTCGTACGATCATGCCAGCCCTGTATAAGAAACAACACGACAGGAACATCGACACTTTTCTGCAAGGTTTGCAACGTACTATTGTGTGACCAGTGCAATCATCCGCACGTCATTAAGCCCGGGAGGCATGACGTAGTTCGTATTGAGGACATGGATTCAGTGCCGGTGGTAGTGGACATGAAAGGTATGGACACGTGTCAGGAACACGGCAAGAAGATAAAGTTTTTCTGTCGGAATCATTTTAAACTGTGTTGCACAAGATGTGCGTTTATACACCGGAAATGTGACCAAGTGGATGAAATATCCAGCGTCAATGGAAAAAGTGGGACAGAGTTGCATGCCTTGAAACAGTCATTGTTAAAAATGGAATCCGATGCGGACTCCATTATAGGTAATTGTAAGCAGCTAGAGACTTATTTGAATGAGTCCATTGCAAACATTCCAAAAGAGGTCGATAAAATGAGAGATTGTGTCATAAAACTGATTGAAGAGGCTAAGCAGAAAATGTTGATTGAGGCAAATGCATTTAAGTCTGAAGAGGTCAAACGACTTGGCGAAAAGCAGGCTGCCTCTACAAAACTTAAGGAAAAAATAAAACAATTATTGCCAATGTGCTCTGCTCTCGTAGAACATGGAACGCCACAGCAAAAGTATATTTTTTCGAGACATATTGGGGAGAATCATAAAACTATCCAGTCTGATATAACTGAACAACGCATGACGCAAGTAACAACAAAGATGTCATTGTCTTTTTCAGAGCTACCAAAAATTCTTGAAAAGGGAAACAATATTATAAAACTGAATTTCGAGCGAATCAAGACAGGTATTGTACATTGTAGTTAACACATAATTTAACATATCATGTTACATTATTTGTTCTCTAGAACATAATTGTGTATACTAGGCATTTAGCGGATTTATGCACATGCATATTTCGATTGGGATGTTCTCTTCAAGCGGCAGCTGTTGTTTCTTTTTTTCTGATGTTTATTTTCCAAGCAATTATCTTCTGTTGACAGCTTTAAAGGCATATGTGAAATATTGAAACATTCGGAAAAATTATCAGATATGTTTTCCAAAATAAAATATGGCGTAATTTCGGTCATGCTATCTTCGTAAGTGGTAACATATATGACATTGTATAATGCTACTGTTGATTTTGACAACTGAAAAGATAATCGAGCAGTACGCTTGTTTTTCTATGATTAGTTCATATAATATTTTTTCATTGCACAATCGGTAAACATAATATGTATATGTAATGTTTTAATGTTTCCTTCTGTCTTTCGTTGTCAGTTAGGCAATCTGCAATAAGTATCATTAATACAAACACATATGACATTAAAGAAAGAAAAGAAGTAATTTGCGCGTACAAAACAATTAACGGGCAATAAAGCATTATTAACCATTAATGGCCGTGTGTTAATTACTTAAAAAGGAACAATATCATTTGACTACAAGGATCAATCCTGAAAATGCCGCCTCCGTCAGATTTAATTAAATGATCAAATCCCGTACTGGTGGTCTGACTTTATGGGAATTATTTCTCACCCGTGCTTTTGATAACCTTCATAAATGCTTTACCTTGTCCCGACTACCCGGAAAATGTCCACAGGCGTGCGTTTGACTAGCTGAATAATTGTGAAATAACCATTCGCCTGTTCCATTAAACAGATCCAATTTCCAATTATCAACACCCGTACTGACTAGCAAGGCAATCCTACTTTTACCTATTGTGTCTATTAGGTAATTCCCCTTCCAACCTGTTATGACTACCTAGGCAGTTCCCCTACCATTCGTTCTTACAACGATGGGAATTTTCTTCCAACCGTTCTGACTACCTAGGCAAATTCCCTCTACCTGTTCTGACTACCCAAGCATTGTTCTTCCACCCGTTCTGAAAACATAGGCAATTCCTCTTCCACACGTTCTGACTACCTAGACAACCCCACCCCCTTTCAACCCTTCTGACTACCAAGGCAATCCTAATTTCACCCCTTGTGCCTACCTAGGTGATTTCCCATCCCGCCTTTTGTGACAAACGAGGCAAATGCCATACTATCCGTTCTGGCAACCTGGGAAATTCCCCTTACACTCGTTCTGACGCCCTAGGCAATAACTCTTCCATCCGTTATGACTATCTAGGCGATGTCCATAATCCGTTATGAAGCAATATCGTTTCCATCCGTTATGACTCCCTATGCAATTCCCCTTCTACCCATTCTGATTACCAAGGCAATCCCCCTTCTATTCGTGGTGACTAATACGAAACCCCCTCTTCCGCAAGTTCTGGCTACCTAGGCAATTCTCCATCCAACCGATCTGACTACTAAGGCAATCCCCCTTCAAACCGTTCTGTCTACCTAGGCGATCCTCCTTTCCACACGTTCTGTCTACCTAGGCAATTCCCTTTCCATCCGTTCTTATTTCTTCGACGATTCGACCCTTTCTTTCTACATAGACAATTCCCTTTCTACCGCTGTGACTACCTAGGCCAACCCCTTTCCACCGCTTTAGTATGCTAGAATGAGAGTTGGGATGCGTTTCCATGTACGTGTGATCCGTCATCCGTCTCTACGATCCGCGTCCCTATCCGTTACATCAAGTATCGCTCCATGCGCAGGGGCTTGTCCATTTGTCAATATCTGTGTCCTTATACATCCTTATCCGTGTCCTTATCCGTGACGAACCGCACAGAAAAAAGCGATTTTCGCGGATACGGACTCATTCACGTACGGACGAATTTTCAAGTATTGGCCAGCATATATAAAGATATACCGTATTTACCATATGTATTGGGGCACTGAAAAATAATTACCGTTTTTCTTGTCCCAATATAAAGGGTCATAAAAAATAATTCCCGAAAATGTGTCCCAAAATATAGGGTAATATTTGACCCAACGTATTTTCAAACACACACCGATTGTCGTTATGCCGCGTGGAGCGTGTCAATAAAAAAACACCGGGTAGTATAGCGTGTTAGTACACGGTTTGCACAACGGGTCAGTTAAACAGGCCCTAGACGTGTTTGTTGAGCGATAAGAACGCCGCATGTGGCGCACTAATTGGCTTCATGAGAGACCCGACAATTATCACATACTACCGGGTAGTTACCCTAATACTGGTAACTGTTAATTGACATTAATTGAAAATGTTATAGTTTGTTATAAGAAGTTCAATAAATTATTTAATATGAATATCATTTTACGCACATGACGTAATACATAATTAAAATTTTGAAAACGGTAGTCTTTGTAGTTTTTATTATATAAAAGGGGTACATTCTTATTATTTGTAGCATATCTTTTGCAATATACGGTGTACAGTAAATATATACTACTGAAATCGAGAGATATTTATTTTAAACTTGCAAAATTGAAGACAATTTACCATTACATTTTGGTGTCCCAATATAGGGACAAGAACAAATTCAAATTTCAAAAGTGTCCCAATATAAGGGACTCAAATAAAAAAAAATTCCCGAAAAATACTGGTGTCCCAATACATAGGGTAAGTACGGTATTAATTTAATATATCTACAATTATTATAGTGACAATGCTCCAGTGTGATTGTGTTGTTATCATGATGATAAGCATTCATGAGCATATACTACCGCATAGTACAGCAAAACATGCTTATTTGTATTATTTTTTTGTATTAATAATATATTATTGTGACTGGAAGGGCATAGAAGTGTAATGCAGTTTCTAAACTGCCCTTTATATTGTATGTTCAAACTCTTACATATAATTGTACTAAAAATATTTTGAAACAAATTAACGTTTTACTGTTATGAAACTATGAACATATTTTCTAAAGCTATCATTGTACAAAACATCATATATTACACGAATCATGCAGATTTTACCCGTATTATTCTTTGGGAACTACATTTTCTATAAATCGAATTTTGCATGTCTGGAGTGTTAAACTTTATTATCAGGTCTGATTATTATACTGTATGTAAATAATAAAAAAATAATACAAATTAACTATGTTTATAAAATAATAAAACGCATAACTGATACGCACATATTATATAGTCCCATAGACGACGGGTGCGGATACTGTATTTGGACACAGGAACGGTAAAAGGATCATGCGTACATGAAACAGCGCCCTTAACATACTGCAGATGTATAATAATAACAATAATAATAATAATAATAATAATAATAATAATAATAATAATAATAATAATAATAGAAACACATGTTTTTTCAGCCGAACCTAGGCCAGTCACCCTGGAGCTGCTCGTGTCCGTGGATCTGCTAAAGACTGGAGACGAATGGAAGGAATCTTTCCTTGCTGGACTGGACTTCCTGCCGGACGGGAGGCTGGTAGCCGTGAATGACAAGAATATGAAATGTTTCATACTAAATGATCAGCTGCAGAGGCAACGAACACCTTACAAATTCAAATCATGGCCCCATGACGTTTTATGCATTTCTCAGTCTAACATTGCAGTGACCGTTGGTAACTATACCATATGTCTCCTGTCCATTAATCCTAACAATGTCATCAGTCTGACTAGGGAAATTACCACATTCTCCAATTTCCACTAAATATGCTTGAAGTCGCCGTCAAACATGGTCGTAAGTACGTTCGGTATTTTCGGAGATAAAAGTCCAGTGAGAATGATATTTTTGGACGGTGTGGTGTCTGACTTTGAACACGTGGTGTTTCCTACATCCTAAGATATACACGTTTGATCAATGTAAGAGCACCTATATCCAGTCTAAAGACACGCTGGTACTGAGTGACAGATTCGCCCATACATTATATCTGTACCACATTGAGAAGCGCACGTCTAGAGCAGTTACTCATGCAACCATACAAGAACCGATTGGTGTGTGTGCCGGGCATGGTGACACGGTGTTTGTGTGCAGTCAAAATAAGAACTCAGTTGTCCACCTGACTGTTGATGGTGACATACTCGGTACATACCCAGTGGATATGAAGTTACCATACACCCTCTGTATGAGCAATGATGGTACCATGCTGGCTATGGCGAATTTCGCTCAAGGCGCCAAGAAACTTCTTTAACTTTCTCTAGCATACAGTTAGGTGACAATGATGCGCAAATAATTGGCCATTGGTATTCCTATCAAACTTGTGTTTCTACTTAATGAACATGCTAATTATTGCATTATTGATACCGGTTTTTGAGCATCTTGTGTGGTTATTAAATAATATTGTTTTTGAATCATTTGTTCATTTGTAAAACGGGACAGATCAGGAAATACTTAAACGGGGTCAACAATTCCAAAGCCGACATATAAAAGCAAGATTCAATGAGGTAAATATATGCAGTAAATAAATCTGCATTGTACCTTAACACATCAGTATTAAAAAAGAATATCATAAATATTGAAAAATGATATATTCACTGCGTTTTACTAAGTGTGTAAGGATTAATATGTTTAAAATATAACCGTTAGCTTAAACATCAGGACAATAATAATTTATTACTGATTTTATTTTTTTATTCACTAATACGTGGTTATTTATTAAGATACAATTTATTTGGAACATATACTTTTAATTAAGTAGTTTTCAAAAGAAACACACTGAACAAGTGACAATGTACCGAATGTGAATTCTTCATTTACGAAGATTTTAATGCTAGAATTCATAGACATAATTAAGACTTAAGACTACATAGTATTCTTGAAACTGGTTTGCTCTAACAAATTCACCAACGCTTATTTTAGCAGTGTTTATTTAGAATTATTTATTAATGACAAAATTGGTATCCATCATATAAACGAACGAACACATTGTATTTCTTGAGTGTAAGTCTATTATTTTCCCTTTAGTCTAAGAATCGGTTGGTGAAAACGGGCTCAGACTTCGTGATGTATGATAACCTTCATACTTTTATAGAAAATGATTTGCCAGATGGTAATGTACAAGTTATCAGTTAAATGTCTAAATATACTAAAACATCTATTGTATATGAAGTTGTAATCGGATGTTTGTACAATATCAAGTTAAAGAATAGTTAATTCCAGACTGTGTGCTCATACTAATGGTGAAACATTTGATAACGGACAGTGTCATAGCAACATATTTCTTATTCTTTGTAAACGTTATATGTTCCCATATGTTTAAACTTTTCAGTATTTAGATCCGAATGTTTTATCTGATCATAATATTGTACGTTTTAGTCGTAAATGCTCAAAAGTGTCTGATAGATATACAAATAAAACAAATCCCGTATTGGTTATTAATTGTTGAATGATGTAATAAAGTGCCATCTTGATATACATGTACATGTTACGGGGAATATAGAAACAAAATGATTACATTGGTGGATTAAAATGTAAAACAAATAACTAAAATTAAACTTAACATAATGTGTTATACGAATGGTCAATGATATAAGAAAAACATGCGTTAAGGAAAAGATAATAAAAAGAAATTAGAAAATGCTAGATTTGACTGTGCAGAATTCTGCTGAAAATTGTATTGATATGCTGAATACTACTTGTAAAAATAACAAGCCACACATAACGGGTACACATTTTGGGGGACTAATTTAAATAAATGAAGTTAGATGACTCAACATTTTAACAGTTTGGTGCTGTTTCGCACTTGACAGGTATTTAAAAACTGAGTTAAATGTAATGTTATTTTCAATGAATAGAATGTGACACGTTAATTACGGATAAGAAAATTATGAAAGCATGTAAGCAGATATATAATGATTAATCAGCTGGACCTGACTATCTGGATATTGGTCTTAACGTGATAGTAATAGCAGTAGCTTTTTTTAATGTTTTTTTTTTAAATGTAAATCGCTTTAACAAATTGTTTAACTATGGCAATTTCGGAAATTAGTTGTGAGAGATCTATTACATAAAAACTTTTTAAAAAGTGATACGGATGATGTTTTATTTAGTAGTTTTAGTTGGTTTTTGGCTAAGGTATTTAACGCATTGTCTGAAAATTTTCGTGTGCATATAGAGTATTGGCCAAGTTTAAAGCACAATATGGGAACTATTGATAATAGCTTCTACTACATGGTTCTAATAAATTTTTATTAAATGACAAACACAGATGTATGCTGTATGTTTTATTTTGCTACATCGTTCGATTACCTGGTAAGATATATCAATTGGTATATGTTGTTGAAAGTATGCACCTATCAATATTTTCCCCCACGGAGGGGTGGGGGAGCGGCGGGCATTTACGGCACTTTAGACTGAAAGCCATTCCCGACAGGCGGGAATTTTACACGCTGAATTATTCCGGGTCCCGGGAAATAGTATTTGTTTGCATTTTAGATCCCGGGCCATTTGCTACACCAATTAAGCATCCCCCATAGAGGGGATTTAGACAAAAATGCTTGGCTCTAGGGTGTAGAATTAGAATATTGATAGGTGCATTAGGCGTTGTGTTTTTATTGTAATGCCTATTCAAAAACAAAATTAATTAATATAATCAGTAATGGAGATCATTATGATCACTATTGGTTAGGCAAAATAAATCATTATCTCCTTTTTGTTTAATCTGACACGTAGTTAACTCTTTCGCAATGTAACTGAAATGTCCTGTATTTGAACCAGTTAGCACTGTTACAAGATCCAGAGCTTTTACAATATAACAAAGTAATAAGTACAGATTGAGATACACAAAGAAACTATATGTTAAAGTTTTGAATGTAATAGTGCTCATATCATAAGATGTTTATATTATTTTCATATTTATTACGATGTGCCATAAAAATAACGTGTGTTACTTGCATGTGCTTACTGTATCTGCTATATATACATTTCTTAAAAGAACCTATTCGCAGGTGGACAAATTGCACTCTATTTAAAGTAGCGAAATATCACTCCTGATGCAGAAATATACTCGAAATAATGTCTTACAAATAAACTTAAATTGAAACGGCAAAAATTATCAAGCGTTTGTAAAGTTTGTCGTCTATGATTTTCAGATAAATTACATAGCGTTCAAGTACGCACCATTATGTTCGAGCCCCTTTAGCCTAATGATTAACGCGTTAGACTCTTGATCCGGTGGTCGTGGGTTCGAGCCCCGACAGATGCATTTTTTTGCACTTTTAATGCTTTTTTGACCGAAGATATATAGGTTTCGTAGTCCAAATGAAGCAAAGATATTAAAAGACATTTTCTTAAAAGTACGAAAATCTATAATAAAAAAGTCCGTTTTATGATTGTATTGGGTTTTGTATTTTGTTTCAATCTATATTCGATTGTTTTTGTGCTGTTTTAACTCCTGATATATTTACTATAATCTTTATCTGTAAAGCCAATATTAAAATAAAATATATAATACTACATAATATATAGATAACAATAAATAATTTGATTCTTATAATATCTGTAGTAAAAGTCATTCTAGTGTACTGTAGATGATTTTAAGATTTATAAGTTCGGCTCACTTGTTATTTTATAATTTGTAGTGATAGAATTCATATACCTTAAAGTTAATTAGTGTTTGCCCCAATTTTCTCGTTTGTCATTCCAATTGTATTTCTTTTCAAAAGACATCATTCATGTAAAAACATATTAAATAAAAAAGTGTACACTTCTACATATGTACATACTTATTATGTTAACGTGCATGTGAAATTGTTTACTCTAATTGTCAATTTTGTTTCGGAGGATAATTTGGAACATATTTGTTTGTGCCGCACATTTTTTCATTTTTTTTACATCTAAATATATAATAATTTGCGTATTTCACATGCCCAACGTATCTAGAAAATTTAAGATTACTTGTACGTATTAACTTTATCAAAACAAGTGAACGTTTGTTTCAGGATACAAAGAGCACAAATCTCACAAACATGAAGACTTTTTTTGCATTTATGTGGATAAGTGTTACTGGGAATAATTTGCATTAAATATTTGTATTGAAATCTTCGAAATCTTGTATCAATGCAAAATATAAAGTTGAGTGAAAATTGTTTTTGACTTTATTTCTTCTAAATTTTAATAATAATTTCCATTTATAAATGTTTGAAATCTTTAACTTGTTCTATTAATACTTTAGTCTAGTTTTCCATAAACTAGTGTACACAATTTGGTTGATTCTGTAAGGATGGTGAACGTGTATTCTGGAACATCATGTTCAATGTTAATTTGCTGTAATATGGCGTTTCGGTAAATAGGAATGCTGTAAATTAAAGTATAATATTTAGTAAATTACATTATACAAAATTAGAGATTTCGGGTATATGGGATTTTGCAATTGGAAAACAAAGTGAAGTATAATAATACAAGAGGGCCAAAACGGAACTTAGTCCGTACACCTGGAAGATTGCAGAATAATTAGTAAATAATAATAGCACATTTAAGTAAAATTACTTCAAAATCCAGATAGTGGTTATATATTATTTAAAGTTTTTAATATAGGCATTAAAAGAAAAACGCGACGCCCCATGGGACCATGTGTTTTAAAGTTTCAAAATAATTTGAGGTACATATGTTAGAGGACCATACAGGGGACATTTCTATGAAATTATATCGAAATCGAACCAGTGATTTTATAAAGAAGATTATTTAAATGTTCGATATATCAATATATATTAAAAAAGGGCTACGCTGCCTTGGGGCCATGTTTATTAACGCATCAAAATAAATTAAAGTATTTTGGCACAGGACCGACCATAGGACCTGTGGTTACTGACAATAATTTTTTTTAACTTGTCATTAGGCTTTAAGGAAAAAGGCCCCGCCCATGAGGGCCATGCTTTTTAACGTTTTAAAAATGAAATTATTTCGAAATCCAACCAGTGGTTTTTGAAAAGATTTCTTCAAGTTTTCGATATGTCTATATAAGTATTTAGGTATAGGACCGCTCAAGGTACATTTCAGTGAATTTGTTTCGAAATTTAACCACTGGTTACTGACATAAATGTTTTAAAAGTTTTCAGTATAGCCGTACAAGGAAAAAGGCCCTGTCAGCCGGGGTCCATGGTCATAAACGTATCAAAATAATATGAAGTATTTTGTCAGAGAGTCACCCAAGAAACATTTCTGTGAATGTGGTTAGAAATACAACCAGTGGTTAATGACCAGAAGATTTTTTAAGTTTTTAATATAGAAATATAAGGAAAAAGGCTACACTCTTTTGGTGCCATTTTTTTGTAACGTATCAAAATATTTATAAGTATTTTGGTAGAGGATCATCCAAGGAACATCCCTTCGGCATTATATTTTTAAATCCAGCCAATGGTTACTGACAAAAAGATGTTCAAAGTTTCAATCTCGCCATATAAGGAAACAAATCCACGCTCTCTGGACGCAATATTTTTTAAGTATCAAAACAGTTTGAAGTATTTTAGTAGAGGGTCACACAAGGAACATTTCTGTGAAATTATTTTGAAATCCAACCGGTATAGCCATTTGAGGACAAAGGCCCCGCCCCCTGGCGGCCATGTTTTTGAACAAATCAAAATAGTTTCAAGTATATTGGTAGAGGACCACCTAAGGAACATTCGTAGTAGTAGTAGTAGTAGTAGTAGTAGTAGTAATAGTAGTAGTAGCAGTAATAGTAGTAGTAGTAGTAGTAGTAGTTGTAGTAGCAGCAGCAGTAGCAGTAGTACTATAAGTAGTAGTAGTAGTAGTTGTAGTAGTAGTAGTAGTAGTAGTAGTGGTAGTAGTAGTAGTTGTAGTAGTGGTAGTAGTAGTAGTAGTAGTGGTAGTAGTAGTAGTAGTAGTAGTAGTAGTGGTAGTAGTGGTAGTAATAGTAGCTGTAGTAGGAGTAGTAGTAGTAGTAGTAGTAGTAGTAGTAGTAGTAGTAGTAGTAGTAGTAGTAATAGAAGTAGTAGTAGTAGTAGTAGTAGTAGTAGTAGTAGTAGTAGTAGCAGTAGCAGTAGTCGTAGTAGTATTAGTATTAGTATTAGTAGTAATAGTAGTAGTAGTAGTAGTAGTAGTAGTAGTAATAGTGGCAGTAGCAGTAGCAGTAGTAGTAGTAGTAGTAGTAGTAGTAGTAGTAGTAGTGGTAGGTAGTATAGTAAGCAATTACATCTCTGTAGTGTCATATTACCTCTACATACGTGGTTTATAACTGAAAGTATTTTGGTATTAGAGTGAGTTTTGTTTGTGACTCTGAATGCTACGGACAATAAATAAACAAAATAAAGATAATTCGGGTCTGTGTTGTTCATACGTCCGTATGTTAACCATATTAAATACCATCACACAAAGCAGTGATTATTACGTTGGCGACGAGGATAGGATTGGGAAAAATATGTACAAAAAGCCTTGCTTCTTTACTACGATGGTGATGAATTTTATGAATTATATAAAACAATTGGACTTGATGACACTGACCAAAATTATGAGGGAACAGTTGCCGGACTCAGTTTGACTTATTTGAATGTGGAAACCTGAAGCACTTGCAAGCAGAGATTATCGAAAAGTTTGTCTCACGACTTCGACAAAAAGCAAAAACTGCGAAGTGTCAGAGACAGATTCATAAATCAAAAGTCAATTTATTCAAGGAATTAGACAAGATAAGTTACGTACGAAATGCTTTTAAAGGTCTGAAAAATCACTCCAATTGTGCTGACGACAGCTCGAACAATGGACCATTCTATAAAGCAGACACAAGGGATGTCATGTACATCGGAACAAGTAGTTCGTTGGAGAAAAAGAAGGGTAAAAGCGCAAAAAAGCACTATCACGTCTCAGTCGTCCCGTGTTCTGCATCAGCACATGCAACAGAAAACAAAATGTCGTAACTGTGGCGGGATATTTCCAAACCAAAATCGCTGCCCAGCGTTTGGCAAGCAAGGTCACTATTGTCAAAAATCTTCGTATCTGTGTGCAGGAAACGTGCAATGCAAGTCCAGGAATCGATGAGCAGCCCGGAAACAGTGCCTCCAGTACAAAACCACATGAACCCTGTCTGAAACCCCAGAAATACGATGTTTCGTTTGGAGTACAACCGCATGGAAGAAAGGTGCTAAAGAAAACACTAAAAATAAATCGTGCGAGTGTGGATGTATTCATTAACAATGGGTCTTCATTAAACATTGTCCGTCAGCTCGTGTATATCGGAAATAGCCTAGCATCCTTCATATTTCTATTATCTTTTTTAATCTCACAATATTTCCCATGTTTTATACAAGCACTTAACTTGCAGTTGTAAAAGTCACGAGCAATAGAGAAACGAAAGTTGTAGAAAACGACCTTTCCATAAAAGGTAATAGTAATTGTCATTGTATTGTGTAGTATGCTATTTCATTACATTAGACTTTCATTGCTATGTTAACTTCACTGGATGATCATGACGCCAAAATCCAGAAATATTCTTAATACATTTAATAACGTATATGTGTATATAGAATATGATTGTTAGCATGTGCATTATATATTTTATTGATTCATAACTTACTAAATTTATGATAATATAATATAATATAATATAATGTAATTTAATATATAATATAATATAATATAATATAATATAATATAATATAATATAATATAATATAATATAATATAATATAATATAATATAATATAATATAATATAATATAATATAATATAATATAATATAATATAATATAATATAATATAATACTATTATATTATAAGTTGTTAATGGCATTGTACGTGTATCTTTTCAGGTTGTCTTTCTAGGAGTATTTGCAGCTCTTGTGGCTCTCTTAGCCCTTGTGTACATACTAGTGATGGGCTGATTAATCATTTCGTCAAATAATCATGACGAACAGAGCCATGACGTGACGATGACGATGGGAAAAATTAATCGACGAAATTTGTACTGGTAGTACTTTTGGCCAAAATTGTATTCTGTAGTCAAAAAAGAAAATAGTGTTTTGCAGTTCTAAAGTGTTAAATATATTATAAATAAAATACATTGTACATATAATGCAATATACAATGCTTTTAATCATTCCTTGATAGGTTGTCATTGTTTCCACTAAAGGATTTTCATAATTTTATATGCATTTTAGTATAAATTAGCTATTGATTTATTATATAACATTTATGCAATATACATTGCACAAGTAAATTATTGTATGTGATTTTAAAATCGTTAACATGTATTCTTCTTGTTTTAACAAGTAATTCTTTATACTAAAAAAACTTGTAGTTAGTTTAGTTTCGAGACATTAAAAAAAAATTACATGCATTACCGATAAATCACTACAAACACACAGTTTGTTTTACACAACATTTTATTATTAAAAGCCTTTGTAGATATAATATTATTTTGTAAATATTAATAATATTAATGCTCAGTATCATCAAGTCAAGCAGTTCGAAATTCCATTTTTTGTATATACTGCAAATTCAAACCATTTTTGTTTAAACTAGAGGAAGCAAGTTAAACAAAATAAATTGACAAAGTTGGTAAAAATGATTTCTACTGAACAACAACAATCCACATATTTCGTCATGATTATTTAATTAATCGGTCACTTTTGGCTCTGATTAATTAACGAATATTTTTAGGACTGATTCCAATCACTAGGACATACCATACATGTTGAATGTGATAGTGATTGAACAGTGAAAATAAATATATATTTGGAATAAACATACTCCAGTCTTTTGTGAAAGAACCCACTGCCTTACCTTTTAACATATATATATCATAATATTATAAAAAGGTACAGGTTACACGCATATGGCTCTCATGACATGTTCGCACATTTTCCTAATCATGGGCACATAAATGCCTGTGGAATGTTCCTCCATTCCTCAACAAGGACCTGTTCAAATTTCCTTTGGTTACGCAGGGCAGCTGGTCGTCACTTTACTCACCTGTACAACTCGTCCAACAAATGCTCATAATTAATGAGACCGAGATAATTTGATTGCAGCAGCAACTGTCGTTGTGATTCGGCAGTAATGTCTGAGTTGCACGTGCTGTATAACATGTGCCCATATACATAGTTGCCTTAATGATTGAAAGGCCTAAATCTTCCAATAAACCGATCTGGGTTTTGCCACGAAAAGATTAAATTCCTCCCCAGCTAATAATAAATGATTAGTTTCCATTCAATGAACATCCCAAACATCACCACATGCTCTTTGGAATATCACAAAGCCCATGTGCTCTTTGTATAAATTGTTTAACCGCTAAACACGTGATATCCATGTGCGATGACTGGATAATATTGCCGATTAATTTTAATATAATTGACATTTGTGGAAACGTATATTGAGGGACCACGCTCTTTAATTCTATTCCGAACCAATATTAATCCAAATCTTTTGTGTTATTGTTCGAGCAGATTATCCACAGAGATGAATAATAAGTATGCGAGAGAAAATTAATTGTCTTCGCTTATCTGCATTTGCACATCCATCACGATGAAATCACACCCGCACCTAGCCCAAAAGTGACCGAACGTCATGGATGAATGATTTTAATGCACAGATGTACATGTAGCTAATGATTTGAAACAACAAAGTATGAAAGCACAAATTGATATCTTGAACAGTTAGGCTATAAACGGTTAATGATTTGTTTCTCAGGCAGCGCCGCAACGGTTTTTTTATGGCCCGCCACGAATTTGATTTAATGACAAAAACAAATGTATTTACTATTTTTTGACGATCGCGCCCGGGTTTTAAAGCAACAGTCCAGAAATATGTTAATAAAAAGAAAACTGTGCAGTGTTTCTAATGGGCATGTTACCGAACAAAATAAAAAAAACTACGCATTGCAATCTGGGAATTATTAACATTTTCGTAACTTCCTATCGTTTATTTTCTGTAAGCGACTGCTGGTGACTCTGGAGTAAACCAGCATGTACAATAAAGTATATTCCGTTCGTACCAAGCGCTTTTGAACACTGCCTTTCGTAAATAAGAAACAGATTTCGGACAAATAAACGTCATAAACGTTCATAATTACTATTACTAAAATTACGACGTATTTAATTAGATCCCATGGACAGAGGCTTAAAATTAAACGAATCCGCATTTTAACATTATAGCGGAAAAAGAGTAACCCGGTAGAGATTTCGGTATTTCCAGTAACTTTCTTCCGGTCAGATTTAATTACATAAATCGGATATACACAAATTGTGAAATACTGTGTACATTTTGGAAAAAAAGTCATAGTGCATTAGGAACCTTTATAAATATCGTATATTTGTTGATTGAAACTTTTGTTTTGTACATGCTTTTCTTGTGTAATACAATCTGTGTCAATATAAGTCCATTGGAAACAAACGAAAATACATTGACAACAGTTGATTTTTCTTTCCAAAATGTATTGGTAATTTATTGCAAAAATAAGTCCAATTTTGACAGTTATAAAAATTATGAAGTACGAAAAGTAAAATTTTATCAATAGAAGTACTGTAATGCTGATGGTTTATCAATTTGAATGCACTTATGTTAATTATGCACATTCAAATTGATTGCCTTTTTACGTCGGCTTGAATAAATGACATTCTGTGATTAATAAATTTATTTTTAGAATTTTATAAAAAGGGATGCTTATGTTGTTATTTAAACTTTAAATTGTCCTTAATCTGTACTTATTTTCTTGTTTTAATAAGCCGTTACATAGTGCCAATAGAAAAGAGTAGGAGAAAAACAATACTTAAAAAAAAAAATCGCCCTCCCTTCTGATTTTTTCAAAAAAGTGCCTGAGAAACCTTTGTTTTGACTTATTGAGAAATTAGAATTATAACTCTGGTGGTAGAAGTGTGACTGATTGTAAGCATGGATATATTAAAATTATTTTTAATTTTGAAAATACATTTATGGTAATAGTTTGTTGGTTGATATTACTGTTACGTAGTCAAATGAATCTTTATTTTATAAAATTCAAAATATTTATATTTTATTTACAAGTTTGTAAATATGAGTAATTGTATGCAAGATTTTACCATTTTGAAAACTAATCATTACGTCCAACCAGAGGGCATCTCAATTAAGCTACATATGTCAATCAACGCAGTCTCCAATTAGTAATATATATCAGAAAAAAAAAATTCACAGCGTATATCGTGTGGTCACCTGTTATGTAAATTACCTTCATTAAACACATATCGTGCGTTGTTTGACAGACGATGCAATCAAAATGTAAGCAAAGGAAGAGGAGTTAAGATTTCAGAATGAAGCCCTGTCTCTCTGAGTTATGGGGCTGGGGGTCTGTTATGTCGATTTGTCATAATGTGTTGTTATAACTTAACGATGAACTAAAAGAAGCTATTTGGAACAATAGTTGTACAATTCTTTATATACTAATAAAACAAAATGAACTGTTCGCGATGTTGCGTGTTGTGTTATGAATTAGGCCTACGCTACATTACAACATTATTTAACGGTAACAATTAAATACATCAATACTAATATAAATATTTTAATAATTATGATTATTTTAATTTGTAGAAAGATATATTAATGTTAACCTATTCAACAAGTAGATGACGAACTAACTTTAAATTACGAGCGAGGTAACCCGAGAACCAGACTACATGTAACTGACCGTGGTGTACTTCTCTTGACAAATAAGCAGAGCTGTGACCTCGATTTGAATACGAATGACGGTTACAAAATATTATATCGATCGAATCATTAGCGTCGAAATGTACCGAGATTATTAACCGTGCTCTTACGACAGCACCGATTCAATGATTATAATTTTATATACCGAAGCAATCGATAATCGATGAATCTCGAACGGGATAGCGAAGTGAACGATTGTGTGTGCGTTGTAGATAGTGACGCTAACTGAGAGGTTAAATCAGGATATTTTAACCACATTGAATAACCTGGATTTAATTGAATTCTTGCATTTACATACGTACTATCAAATATTATTTATATCAAACGGGGACTTTTGTGTATGTTTTTTTTTCTATTTCTGTGTACTTCTACCTGAAATATTTTAAACGATTGATTTTGTTTTCAAATCGAAAAAAAAGAATCGGTTGAAACTAATTATTTCACTATGGCAACTGGAAGACTACAAGATTCAAACCGAGACAATTCAAGCGACTTTTTTGGCGAATGTTCGGTTACTCGATCTTGCGAGCCTTGTATAAAAACCAACTCGAACAAAGCAGCGACGGCTTTCTGCAAGGATTGTAACGAGTTTCTGTGTGATATGTGCAGACATCCACACATCAAACATAAACGAGGAAAGCATGACATAATCAGTATTCAGGACAGGGATTCAGTGCCGGGGGTAGTGGACATGAAAGGTATGGACAAGTGTCAAGAGCACGGTAAGAAGGTCAAGTTTTACTGTGAAGACCATTCCAGGCTCTGTTGCACTAAATGTGCCTTTATACACCGGAAATGCCATAAAGTAGAAGAGATAGTCAGCGTGTCTGTACAAAAAGGACCAAAGCTAGATGCATTGAATCAATCCTTGTTAAAAATGGAGTCCGATGCTGACGCTATTATAGCTGACTGTAAGAAATCAGAGAATGATTTGAATAAGTCGATTGCAAACATTGCTAAAGAGGTAGATAAAGTTAAAGATAGTATCATAAAACTTTTAGAAACGGCTAAGCAGAATATGTTGAAAGAGGCAAATGCATTCCAGTCTGAAGAGGTCAAGCGACTTGGCGAAAGGCATTCTGCTTCAACAAAGGTTAAGGAAGAAATCAATCAAATATTGCCAATGTGCACTGCTCTATTAAAACATGGAACGCCACATCAAAAGTATATTTTTTCGAGACATATTGAGGAAAAACATAAAACATTTCAATCTGATATAACTCAACAACGCAAGACGCGAGTTACAACTAAGATGTCATTGTCCTTTCCAAAAGAGCTACCAGCAATTCTTGAAAAAGGAAACAATATTATACAACTGAATTGCGAGCGAATCAAGACAGGTATTTTACTTTTGATTTAACGAATAATTTGAAATACCATGCTACATTATTTGATATTCATAACCTTATTTAATTTTCATAGGCAGTTCAGAGGTATAACAAATAATGCATACCGAGGAGAGTGACTTCACTCTTCTATGCGGGGGGGGAGGGGGGGCAATATTTTCTATACCCCTCCGCGATCATATGATAATTAATTATTTATTTTATTATACCGAACAAATACACGGTAATTCAAAGAACAACCTAGTCATATATAGACCACGATTTTCAAAACATTTTAATAAGCGTGTACTAATAAACATGTGCGCGGTTTTCCCTCAAAACACCATTTTCTTTTTTTTCTCATTATCTGACGTCACACGCAGAAAACCAGGCGCTCGTCGTCATTTATTGTTTGATGATTTTTAATAAGCGCCTACCGATGATTAGCTAATATGGAATTCCCGGAAAACACCAGTTGCTATTTTTAGGCCCACGCGCTCGTTATATTACAACGCAATGCCATATTAAAAATTATGCATGGACGGGTGTATGGGATTTGAAACAATTCACAAACGAAGTGAGGTATAATAAAACAATATATACCACGTATTCAACATATGCGATGTCCAATGTGGATGTTCTTTTCAAACAGCTGCCGTTTCTCCTTCCTGTTGTTTATTTTCCGAGCAAGTTTTGTTGTTGACATCTTTAAAGACACATGAGAAGTATTAAAAAAATCGGGACATTTCTCTGATATGGTTTTAATATAAAGTGTGGCGTATTTTGGGCATGATTTCTAAGTAAGTTGTAACATAACTATGATAATTATTGTTTTACTGTTGATTTTGACAATTCTAGAGAAAATCAGTATTTCATCGGCATTTCACAATCAGATAACACTATGTAAATGACATACGTATCAGACAAATGACTTAACGTTCAGTATTATTATGTTGTTGTTTTTTTTTATTTACGTGTTGTTATTGGAAATATCAACATAGCATCATTTTAATTATTTAACGGTAATTAAGGAAATCGTGCGCGGACGACTTGTTACTTCTTTCTTCTTTTGGTCATACAGTTTACTGTATTTTACTGACAAACTGAAGTAATGATGCCAGTATCGGATTTTATTCCCGTCGCGTTGTTAATTGCGAAATAAACAACGGTTCTTTTCCATAGACAAAAAAACATCATCTACGTCTATCCTTTTATCATTAACGATTCAAAGCATGTCATGTTTCAATGTATTTCTTGTTAAATGTGTTTGATTGAATCTATTTCACTAAATATGTTACAAAAAAGAAAATTTTAAAGTTAATCATGCATACTTATGCACTAATTACATAAACAACTCCAACATTCTAATTCAACAGAATAGCACAGTATTTGACAGTACCAAGACTTATAACATTTGACCTTTCTTCCAGTTCTATTTATTGTGAGCAAAAAAAACAACACTTTTATAAATCATTCTAAATTTCAATGCGAAACATCCGGGCGTCGTCATCTGGTTGAAACGACATTGAGCTCTTTATTAAACACGCAGTGGTTCAATGCATTTAAATTAGGATTTGTTCAAAGGGCGTATCGACGGTATTTTCAAGGGGCGTATCGACGGTAATTTCCGTAAATATATAGAGGATATTTCTGACTACCTATGCAATTCCCCTGCCACCGTTCTGACTAAATGGGCAATTCTCCTTCCACCGTTCTGACTACCTAGACATTCCCATTCTACCCATTCTGACTACCTAGGCAATACCCCTTCCACCCGTTCTGACTACCTAGGCAATCCCTTTCCACCCGTTCGGACTACCTAGGCAATTCCCCTTCCACCCGTTCGGACTGCCTAGACAATTCCACTTCCACCCGTTTGGATAACCATCATCCTTCCTATCACCACCATCATCCTTTCTATCACCACCGTCATCCTTCCTATCACCACCATCATCCTTCCTATCACCACCATCATCCTTGCTATCACCACCATCATCCTTCCTATCACCACCGTCATCCTTGCTATCACCATCATCATCCTTGCAATCACCACCATCATCCTTCCTATCACCACCATCATCCTTCCTATCACCAACATCATCCTTGCTATCACCACTATCATCCTTGCAATCACCACCATCATCCTTCCTGTCAACACCATCATCCTTCCTTGCTATCACCACCATC
Organism: Congeria kusceri; assembly: GCA_027627225.1. Classification (NCBI taxonomy): domain Eukaryota; kingdom Metazoa; phylum Mollusca; class Bivalvia; order Myida; family Dreissenidae; genus Congeria; species Congeria kusceri. The sequence goes on from CM051029.1 coordinate 58,073,229, forward strand.
ATCCTTCCTATCACCACCATCATCCTTCCTATCACCACCATCATCCTTGCTTTACCACCATCATCCTTCTTATCACCACCATCATCCTTCCTATCACCACCATCATCCTTCTTATCACCACCATCATCCTTCCTATCACCCCCATCATCCTTCCTATCACCACCATCATCCTTCCTATCACCCCCATCATCCTTCCTATCACCACCATAATCCTTCCTATCACCATCATCATCCTTCCTATCACCACCATCATCCTTCCTATCACCATCATCATCCTTTCTATCACCGCCATCATCCTTCCTATCAGCCCCATCATACTTCCTATCACCACCATAATCCTTCCTATAACCATCATCATCCTTCGTATCACCACCATCATCCTTCCTATCACCACCATCATCCTTCCTATCACCCCATCATCCTTCCTATCACCACCATCATCCTTCCTATCACCACCATCATCATTCCTATCACCACCATCATCCTTCCTATCACCACCATCATCCTTGCTATCACCACCATCATCCTTCCTATCACCCCCATCATTCTTCCTATCACCACCATCATCCTTGCTATCACCACCATCATCCTTCCTATCACCATCATCATCCTTGGTATCACCACCATCATACTTCTTATCACCCCCATCATCCTTCTATCACCACCATCATCCTTTCTATCACCACCATCATCCTTCCTATCACCACCATCATCCTTCCTGTCACCACCATCATCCTTCCTGTCACCACCATCATCCTTCCTATCACCACCATCATCCTTCCTATCACCACCATCATCCTTCTTATCACCACCATCATCCTTCTTATCACCACCATCATCCTTCCTATCACCACCATCATCCTCCCTATCACCCCCATCATCCTTCCTATCACCACCATCATCCTTGCTATCACCACCATCATCCTTCTTATCACCACCATCATCCTTCCAATCACCCACATCATCCTTCCTATCACCACCATAATCCTTCCTATCACCATCATCATCCTTCCTATCACCACCATCATCCTTCCTATCACCACCATCATCCTTCCTATCACCCCCATCATCCTTCCTATCACCACCGTCATCCTTCCTATCACCCCCATCATCCTTCCTATCACCACCATAATCCTTCCTATCACCATCATCATCCTTCCGATCACCACCATCATCCTTCCTATCACCATCATCATCCTTCCTATCACCACCATCATCATTCCTATCACCACCATCATACTTCCTATCACCACCATAATCCTTCCTATCACCATCTTCATCCTTCCTATCACCACCATCATCCTTCCTATCACCCCCATCATCCTTCCTATCACCCCCATCTTCCTTCCTATCACCACCATCATCCTTCCTATCACCACCATCATCCTTCCTATCACAACCATCATCCTTCCTATCACCACCATCATCCTTGCTATCACCACCATCATCCTTCCTATCACCCCATCATCCTTCCTATCACCACCATCATCCTTGCTATCACCACCATCATCCTTCCTATCACCACCATCATCCTTGGTATCACCACCATCATACTTCTTATCACCACCATCATCCTTCATATCACCACTGTCATCTTTCCTATCACCACCGTCATCCTTCCTATCACCACCATCATCCTTACTATCACAACCATCATCCATCCTATCATCACCATCATCCTTGCAATCACCACCATCATCCTTCCTATCACCAGCATCATCCTTCCTATCACCACCATCATCCTTCCTATCACCACCATCATCCTTGCGATCACCACCATCATCCTTCCTGTCACCACCATCATCCTTCCTATCACCACCATCATACTTCCTATCACCACCATAATCCTTCCTATCACCATCATCATCCTTCCTATCACCACCATCATCCTTCCTATCACCACCATCATCCTTCCTATCACCACCGTCATCCTTGCTATCACCACCATTATCCTTGCTATCACCACCATCATCCCTCCTATCACCACCATTATCCTTCCTATCCCCACCATCATCCTTGCTATCACCACCATCATCCTCCTTATCTCCACCATCATCTTCCCTTTCTTCACTATCATCCTTCTTGTCTCTACCATCATCGTCCATATCACCACCATCATCCTTCCTATCACCAACATCATCCCCTCTATCCCAACCATCATCATCTCTATAACCACCATCACCCTCTCTCTGTCACCACAATCATCCCTCTTTCTTTCACCACTATCATCCTACCTATTCAAACCATCATCCTCCCTATCACAACCCTCATCCACCCCATCCCAACCATCATCACCACCATCATCCTTCCTATCACCACCATCATCCTTCCTATCACCACCATCATCCTTGCTATCACCACCATTATCCTTGCTATCACCACCATCATCCCTCCTATCACCACCATTATCCTTCCTATCCCCACCATCATCCTTGCTATCACCACCATCATCCTCCTTATCTCCACCATCATCTTCCGTTTCTTCACTATCATCCTTCTTGTCTCTACCATCATCGTCCATATCACCACCATCATCCTTCCTATCACCACCATCATCCCCTCTATCCAACCATCATCATCTCTATAACCACCATCACCCTCTCTCTGTCACCACAATCATCCCTCTTTCTTTCACCACTATCATCCTACCTATTCAACCCATCATCCTTCCTATCACAACCCTCATCCACCCCATCCCAACCATCATCATCAACATCATCCTCTTCTCTATCATCACCAGCATTCCCCTCTCTATCATCAACCATTAGCTCCTCTCACAACCATCATCATCCCCATTCTATCACCAACATCATTATCCACCTCTCTATCACTACCATCATCATCCCCTTCTCTATCACCACCACCATCATCCCCCTTCCTATCACCACCATCATCATCCCTTTCACCACCATCATCCACCTCTCTATCACCACCATCCTCCTCCGCTTTATCACCACCATTAGCCCCTCTCTATCACCATCATCATTCTATCAACAACATCATCCCCGAATTTTGATTGGCTGTAAAGAACTTAGGAATAATTCGTGATTGGTTGTTAAGAGCATAGATAGAATTCTATATTTTAAAGAAATTAGGGAAATATCAGATTAACTGAAAATATTGCAGGAGATAATATTATATCTAGAAATCATTAGAGATTATTATAATTTATGTAGAACAACAACAACATCAATAATCATAATAATAATAATAATAATAATAATAATAATAATAATAATAATAATAATAATAATAATCAATAAAACAATAAGATATAATGCTAATAAGTTTTTTTAATAATAGTATAATAATAAGAATATCAATAAGAATTGCCGAAATAATTCGAAATTCATAAGAAGAATTAAAATCATAGCAAGAATTCAAATATTGTCGGTAGAATATAATTTACACGGCCAAAAGGAATTCTTCCTGAGAATATTTAATTCTTCCTGAGGAACAATTATTTATTCCTCAGGTAGAATTTTTTTTTTCTTGATCCTTATGAGGAAATGAATATTGCTTAGGATGAATTAAATATTCCGTAGGAAGAAGGAATCATTCATGACTTTAGAACCTCATGGTACGCCATATAAAGACCCTCTTCGTACGACCGACAATATAGCGTCTAGCTCGAGTGAAGATGCTCTTGAGTCGCACTGATGCTACTGCCATCATCATCATTATCATCACAACCACCACACCACTATAATCACCACCATCACCACCACTATCACTACTACTACTACTTCTGCTACCATTACTACAACAACAACAATAACAAAAAGAAAAACAACTACTACTACTACTATTACTACTACTAATACTACTTCTACTACTACTACACTACTACTACTACTACTACTACTACTACTACTACTACTACTACTACTACTACTACTACCACTATTACTAATACCTCTTCTACTACTACCAATAGTACGACTACTATTACTACTGCTACTACTACTACGACAACTTCTTCTTCTACTACTACTTCTTCTACTACTACTACTACTACTACTGCTATTACTACTACTACTACTACTACTTCTTCTTCTACTACTACTTCTTCTACTATTACTACTACTACTACTGCTATTACTACTACTACTACTACTACTACGACTACTTCTTCTTCTACTACTACTACTACTACTACAGCTATTACTAGTACTACTACTACTACTACTGCTATTACTAGTACTACTACTACTACTACTACTACTACTACTGCCACTACTACTACTATTACTACTAACACTGCTACTACTACTAATAATAATAATTCTACTACTATTATTGCTACTACTACTATTACTACTACCACTACTACTACTAATACTACTACTACTTCTAACTACTACTACTTCTACTACTAGTACTACTACTATTACTACCACTACTATTACTACTACTTCTTCTGCTACCACTAATAGTACTACTACTATTACTACTACTACTACTACTACTACTACTACCACTTCTACTACTACTACTACTACTACAACTGCTACACTACTACTACTACTACTACTACTACTACTACTACTACTACTACTACTACTACTACTACTACTACTACTACACTACTACTACTACTACTACTACTACGTCTACTACTACTACTACGTCTACTACTACTACGTCTACTACTACTACAAATACTAATACTACTTCGTACGGCCTATCATGGAGCGTCTTGATCGAGCGAACGACCATTATGTTCTTTAGTGGAGGTCAATATGGAGTACCGACACCAGTTGATCTGTATTTTCACATGTGCGGACAATTCAAAGATGTGAAAGTAAACAACAAGGTATCGGTCAATAAGAGACTTCAACAGAAATTTTATTTATTTATTTGTATTTATTTATTTTTTATTTTTTTATTTGTTTATTCGTTCGTTCGTTCGTTCGTTTGTGTTTCCATCCATCCATCATCCATCCATCCATCCACCTACCCACCCACCCACCCACCCATCCATTCCACCCACCCACCCACCCTCCATCCATCCATCCATCCATCCATCCATCCATCCATCCATCCATCCATCCATCCATCCACCCACCACCCTCCCATCCATCCATCCATCCATCCATCCATCCATCATCCATCCATCCATCCAACCATCCAACCATCCATCCATTCATTCATTCATGCATTTTAATTAATTCATTCTTTCATTCTTTAATTAGTTTATTCATTCATTCATGACATGCATTCATTCATTCATTCATTCATTCATTCCACTTATTCATTCATTTATTTATTTATTAATTCATTCATTCATTCATTCGGTCGTTCGTTTGTTCGTTCATTCATTCATTTATTTATTTATTTATGTATTTATTTATTTATTTATTGGTTCGTTCGTTCGTTCGTTCGTGTATTCATTCACATATCCATTCATTTATTTATTCATTCATTCATTCAATTATTCATTCATTTATTTCTTTTTTTATTATTTAGGTTTTAGTTATTTATTTATTATTTATTTATTCGTTCATTCGTTCGTGAATTCATTTTTCACTCACTCATTCATTCTTTTATTTAGTTATTTATTATATATATAATAAATTTATTTATTTATATTTAAATTTATATTTATATATATTTAGTTCGTTTATTTATTATTTATTTAATTAGTTCATACGTTCTGTCGGTCGTTAGTTCTTTCGTTCGTTTATACATTCATTCGCTCGTTCATATATTAATTCGTTCGTTCGTTCATTTATTCATTCATTCATTCACTCATTTATTTATTTATTTATTTATTCATTCTTTCTTTCACTCATTCATTCATTCATTTATTCATGCATTATTTATTCATTCATTCATTTATTATTCATTCATTCCTTCATTTATTATTCATTCATTCCTTCATTCATTCATTTATGATAAATTTCACCTTTTAAGATAAATTTGAATGGTAAATATTTAAACTATGTGTTTTAAAACTTTAATTGAATATTAAAAAATCATTTAAATTACTTGTTTATTAGGAAATGTCTAATAATGAGAAATACTATTAGTGTTTTATTTATAAAATAAAATATACATTAAAAGAAAGATGAATCAGTGAAATCATGAATATAATAGAAGTGTATCTTTTTTTCCGTAAAACGAATGCAAACACTTATATTAGTAAACTTCAATGATCGCACATATTATTTAAAATGTACGGAAAGATCCAGAGCGAAATAGCAGGGTGCTGCATCCTGTTCCTTTATGGTTCCCCCAATATGCAAACAATATGGGCTGCATAATGTTTAAAATCTTGAGAAATTATGCCTTTTTTGCTTAATAGCACTAATAAATATCAAATCATGTTTCAAAACCTTAATTTGAAGCATTTAAATAATAAAATAATTGTAATTACTCATGCAGTAGAAGATGTAAAAAGAATTCTGAGAATTAACATTTGTGTTTTAGTTATAAAATTAAATTAACTTAAAGGGAAAGATGAATAAGTGAAATCGTGAATACATAAGAAGCGTTTCATTATATCAATAGGCTTTTCCAAAACTAGGTGATCTTCCTTGGAAATTGCCTCCCGTTATTGCG